>CM065717.1:60335802-60620802 GCA_033310375.1 Conus canariensis
GAATATGCTTATCAGCTGTAACCTCTCAACTCACAATTTGCATAACATATGGTCAGCTGGCTGCTCGCGTGAAGGGAAAGGGGCCGTTCCTTGACACCAGTAGAAGAGGTGAGAATATTTTAGACGGCCGTCTCCCAAGTAGATTTTTCTGCTTTCCATAATGAAGTTACGGCGAGACACACCCGTCCCGGGCATAGTGATTTTCGGTTTTCTGGACGAGCGTTACTCGTCACAGGCAGGGAACGGGTTAAATGGATGTGTCTTTGAGAGTGTTGCTCAGATTTCCAGACCAACACTGCAGGTGTCTGTATCTCTTGGGCCTGGTTGATGCCGGGATATATCTAAGATAGTAAGCGTAGAGTACAGCCCTGTCATGCGGTCTCACAACCAGAATAGAAATCCGTAGCATCATCTTCTTCATCCTCATTCTCATCGATCAGCATAAAATTAAAAAAAAGTCTCAAATTCTGTGGCCATTCATACCCTGCTCCGTGGTGACCTCAGTTTGATGTCTTCTCCATGTCTATGGCCTTGGTTTGGTTCCGTTGGGATCACCAGTGTTGGCAAGTTCATAGAGTCTGTTAGAAAAGTAGTTAAAGACTCAGAATCAAAACTTACTTGGAGAATATTTGCGACCCTGTCAAAATATTCTCCAAGTAAGTTTTGATTCTGAGTCTTTAACTACTTTTCTAATGTTGAATCCAGAATCCAGAAACCCATATTCTTATTTACATAGAATCTGTTGTTGGACAAACGTGGTGGCGCCTCTAGAAGGAGAGATCACTCACACTGGCTCCGCGACTAAGCAATTATTGTCTTCAGTAGGGGTCTTAGTAGGTGGTGTCCTGTGTATATTAGATCAGAACAGGCACCACTGAACACCACCGAAATGATTCGGCAGCAGTGCAGTGTCTCCTCCAGTGGGTTGTCTCTTGACGGCTTGATATTGACTGCTCCCTGTGGATTATCGGTGCTGGGGTTGCAGCGGGCTGGGCCAGGATGTGGCTGTGGATGGGGCTTGGAATGAGTGGTATGGGTACAATGCCAATGAGGTGGCACAGAAGATGGGACAGCAAAAAAAAAAAAAGAAGAGAAAAAGGCTGGATGCTTGCTATGTACAAGCCAGGTGATATTTTCTGCTTGTAGAAAAAGAGGTCACCTCAAGCCTTCATAGTCATCTTGTGAGAATGGTAGTTAATACTTTTTTTTTTATCAATATGATTCTTTTACCGGTATATGCTCTTCTATCCTATACTCAGAAACACAAGTTAATCCATATCAGTCTGAATGTGTGTTCCATGTTTTTGGTGGTGATGTTAGAGGATGTTGTGGTGTGAGTGTGTGTGTAAGGTAAGGTTATGTTGCTTATAGCCCAGCTGACCGCAAAGGGCCGTATCAGGGCTTTCACAACGTTAAAATCAGTTCACAAGTCATCAAGTGTGTGTGTGTGTGTGTGTGTGTGTGTGTGTGTTTGATTCTGCATTCTTGCTTTTTACCATATCACCAAGTACTTACGATGTTTTGGATTATGTTTAAGCTGCAAGGGACTGCTGTTGTGATTGATGATTAATGTTGGAACAGGACAGTTAAGTGTGTAAAGTTTTTCATTAGTTACAGAAGTTTTGAAATGTTTTCAATGATTTCAGATGAAGAGTACCAGTTTCTAATTCTGGATGAGAAGATCTCCAAAGTGGCCCCTAAGAAATGGAAGACTGCACCGGGAGACGTGAGCATTCTTCTTTCTTATTTTCAGGCATCATTTAAAATTCCGCCCAGTCACAAGTGTCCAACATTTACAAATCATTTGAATCGTTCAAAAGCAGTGTTCTGCTGTGTAAACTTCAAGGGTAGTTTATTCTCAAATTGTATGTCATTCTCAAACAGCTGACTAGGACTGCTTACCCTCTGGTAATTTTTCTCTATTTTCTAGGGTTTTGAATGGAAGTGATCATTGAGTCCAGGCGATTTTAAATTATTTTCCATGTAGTTTACCTAGTCTACTTTCACTTTACATTTGTTCGGAGCATTTGAAAGGCAAGTATTACTTTTGTTTTTGTGAACCAATTTTCAGGGTTATGACAACGATGGCAAGCCTCTTTTCACTGTGTGGTTTCGAGTCCAGTTTTACGTTCACCAAGTAGTGCTTTTAAGGTAAAGTTCTGTTTTAATAATTCTGTGAAGTTATATACTTGAGTACAAATCCGTGTATACACACAAATTGTCAAGTTAATGTGTTGTTTTTTGTTTTTTTTTAACCATAATTATGTTTTGATATTTTAACTATTAAGTTTTATTTTGACATTGTATGTACAAAGCTTTGAAATTAATTTTCTTGAGTGCCAGCCAAAGTAATGAAATAGGATAGTGCTAATGAAAACAACAAAGTAAAAAACCCACTTACAAGTCTAAACTGTACTAAATTTGTGTAAAATCAGATAGTGAAATGAGTTCAGTGTAATGTGTGTGTTTGCATGAGATCGAGGTTTATGACTGGTCACTTACCTGACGTTTGAAGATCCAAGCATCCATTTGAACCTTGATGCTGATTTATTTTGTCCTACCTGTCTAAGTCATTGCCATTGGATTGATTTCAGACACACTTGGTACATCTCCACTGATGTCTGAGTCATCATTATTGAATTGACAAGGCCTGGGCCACTGAACACAGTGTTGAATGAACTTGTCACTTCCCCACAAAAAAATGTTGGTCACTGTCACGTAACTGTTTTTGCCAGTTGCACTTGATACAAGGAAGAAGAAGATGTGTAATTGTTTTGGCATCATAGGAAACACATTGCAAATTGTGCATGCAGGACCTGGAGCTGACCACTCAAAATGTTGTCTTAACATTCAGCCCTTCACAAAGTAATGCTATGGAAATGAAATATAGAATTATCTTCAATGGGGGATTGGGAGTTTACAAGAAAATGGTGGATGGACGGATCTTTATTTGGTTAACATGCACAGTATGTGCCTGTTGTTGGAAGGATAAGAGCCAATTATTTCCGAATTGTCAAGTGAATTTTTTTTTTTTTTACATACTTCTGTTATTTTTCCAAAATATATAATGAAGGGCTGTGTCGATGGCAAAATCTGTTTTTCAGCTGATTGTTAAGGTCGACTTCTACACAATCTCCAGTCATGTTCAGAGTCTTTATCATATGTCCAGTGCACACATCAGTGAAATGCACAACCAAGCATACAAGTAAAGGCTTTAATTGAGATTGCCAGCAAAGTATGATGAATCCACATCTTTAACCCTTACGCCGCCGACGTCGCCATTTGGCGACAATGTGTGTCACCGCCGACGTCGCCATTTGGCGACCAACTAAGGTGACCTAACTCCCGATACTTTCTCTCTCGAACTTGACAAGATAGAAAACCAGTGATAACCGTGATAGTTCCGGTATTCACTGACGCATGCCTCACAGCCATTAGCTTCGTCAGAGCGGTGTTCAGTTAAGTGTTTTTATCCATTTCTGTTGATAAGTTTTTCATTCACTATGACGTCACAACCAAGCACTTCAGGCACTCGGTCTTGCCGTGCATTTACTACAAATCAGGTGCTGGAAATGTTGAGTAAACGGTCAGTTGATGCTGATTTGGATCAAGAACACCCAGATGGTGACCTGGATACATTATCGAACAGCAAAAGGTCAACCGAGTCGGAACTAAACATGGCTGACCCAGTTGCATGCGTGATAAGCAAAAGGGGGCGAGGCTGGCTGGCGCACTGTGGGCTCGCGTGGTGTTGGCTTGTCGCCAACACACACTGACACTGATTGTAGTGTGAGTGAGACCACTGAAAGTGCAGGCCTAACGGTCGGGATGAACACGGAAGGCTCAGACACAAGTGACTGCAAGTACAGCTGGGGTACAAAGGCGTCAAGGTCGAAGGGGGCGTGGCAGAGTGACACGTGGCAGAGGTGTGCAGCAACAGCAAACGAGGCCAGCCACAGAAACGTTCGACTGGGAGAATGGCTCCCCAGGTTCCAGAGGCCAACAGGCAAATGAATGACTTTGTTTTCATAAAGTTATTGCTTTCAGAAGTGAGAATGAAAGGTGTGTGTGTGTGCGTGTGTGTTTGTGTGTGTGTGTGTGTGTGTGTGTTCCTTTTTTCTTTCTTTCATGTATGTATCAGTGGGGCATAAGTTCTCTTTCTCTGTGTGTGTGTGTGTTTGATGTTTGTGTGTGTGTGTGTGTGTGTGTGTGTGTGTGTGTGTGTGTGTGTGTGTGTGTTGTGTGCTATTCCCTTTTGGTGTAAGAAGTGTGTGTGTGTGTGTGAGCGTGTTGTGTTGTAGTGTGTGTGTGTGTGTGTGAGAGAGAGAGAGAGAGAGAGAGTGTGTGTGTGTGTGTGTGTGTGTGTGTTTTCCCTTGTTCTTTCTTTCATGTGTGCATAAGGGGCATAAGTTTGTGTGTGTGTGTGTGTGTGTGTGTGCTATTCCCTCTTTGTGTAAGAAGTGTGGTGTGTGTGTGTGTGAGCGTGTTGTGTTATGGTGTGTATGTGTGTGTGCGTGTGTGTTTGATGTTTGTGTGTGTGTGTGTGTGTGTGTGTGTGTGTGTGTGTGTGTGTGTGTGTGATTGCTTTTCTGCATCACAGCACAGAGAGTAGAAATAGTGTCATTTGTAGTTGTAGAATTCTTTTTTTTTCATTCTGTCTGAAAACCGAACCCTGGACACACTCACAAACTTGATACTTGCCTGTCTATTGTGCACTGCCATCACCAGTTTTCTGATTTGGAGTATATGGTTTTGTGACTGTATTTTTCATTCTTCTGATGGATATTACATACTTTCTGGTCTTCATTTGGTGAGTGGAGTATTTTTCCTTCCTTGTTCAGAGTTTGTTGGCATGCTTACTTCTTTTTCATGTTGAGATGAAAGATAACATTCAAATTTTATTTTACATTTTTTTTTACTTGAAATTACTAAAAAAAATTGAAATTGTTCTTGACTTACCATTACTAATATATTATGACATTACAAAAATACACTCTTTCTCCTCTATTTAAAAAAACAAACAATGAAAATTGATGTTGTAATTCCTGATGTATCTGCGTTTCACACATGCTGGTATGAAATTATAGTTTTTCGCAAAAAATGGCTGGCGATGGGGATTCATGCAAAATAGAACGTCTGGCAGTGAAAGGGATAATGACAACACCACCTGCCCTGTCACTGACAGTTGTAGTGCCAAAATATTCATGCTTGCCTGTTAAGTGGAATTGAAATCAGGCAACTAAAAAAAAAAGGCACTAGAATGACTGAAATAGAGTTGGAAATAAATGCAACAACAGAGAAATAAAGAGTTTAGTTCAGACCTTACCCAACAGCAGAAGTTAACAATTGCTGAGCAAGAAACAGAAGCAACTGTTCACACTTGTTTGTACCAGTCCACTTGACTCTACTCTAAGTGCACTATTTCATCTGGTCTTGTTTTGATATTGATAGTAAATTTTTTTCTCTCCAGTTTTCAGATATCTCAATTTTTTGTTAAACCATTTTGACTGTATTTTTTGTGTCTTTTAAAAAAACAATTATTGATGGTGGTACTGTCAGTGGACCATAAATCAATCAAGTCACAGCCAAAATGAACCAGTTTGTCCCTCAGATCACACGATTTTTGGCAATTTTCAAAAAATCATAAAAAAGTGGAGGGAAAAGGTGGCAAAAAGAGTACCTGGAGAGAGGATGACCGACGTTTCGTGTCGTAGACACTTCAACAGGGAATGACAGCAGAGGGAAGATGTTGATGGTGGTTGACTTGAGTCACTGAGTGCAGTTCATGGTTTGAAGGGGTGGAAAGGGCAGAGGTGGGAGTGGTGGGCAATATTGAATGTAGGGGTGATCATGATTCACAATAGAAATGGGGAGTGTTAATGGACAGCAAAGGAGAGACAAAGGAAGGGGGAGGGGGGGGGTAAAGAAGGAAGGGGGGAAGGGGGGGGGAGAAAGAAAGGAGGGGGGGGGGGAAGAAAGAGGAGGGCTGATGGTTTGGGGTGAGGTATCATTCCCTGACGTTGAGCCCATGTGGGCTCAAGGTGCCAAGGCTCTGTATTAACTGGCTTTCCATGTATTTTCTGTGGTTCCCTTCTTGACGACCATTTCTCCAAAGGGCTGCCACTCTGATGTGGGAAAGATGGTGATGGTCCGAATTGAAGTGGTTTGCCACAGGAGTGTCTTTTCCTGTGAGGATGCTGTCTCTATGTTCTTTAAAACGTTCGTTTAGAGATCTGTATGTTTCACCCACATACATCTTGGGACAAAGGGTACAACTAAGAACATAGACTATATTCTGAGTCTGGCAGGTGAAGTGGGACCTCATGTGGAAGCTGCATCTGGATGGGCCTTGCACAGTAGTTGTCGGATTAAGAAAGTCACAGGTTTTGCATTTGGGTTTCTTGCACTGGAAATTGCCTGATTGGGTTGGTGGGGGGGGGGGGGGGGGGGGGGGGGATGGGGGATGAAGGGTGGAAGGTAGAGTGCATCAGGTGGTCACCAAGGTTTTTGTCCCTTTTGAATGCCACCATAGGTGGTAGACTGAAAATGTTTTGGAGAGCTGGATCCTCCTTCAGAATAGTGAAGTTGCGGAGCAGAACGTTCTTCACAGATAGATTGTGTGGGTGGTAGGTCAGAGTGGCAATGCATCGGTCATTGTCTGTAGTCATCTTTTCCTTGTCTTGTAGGAGCTGGTGTCTGGGGATGGACTGTGCTCATTCAAGGGCCATCTGAACTGTAGCTTGTGGGTAGCCTCTAGTAGTGAAGAAGGTAGTCATGGCCGCTGCTTCTTTGGTGTAATTGTCATCGGTGCTACATAGTCTGCGAAGTCGAAGAAATTGAGAATATGGGATGCTTTCTTTCATGGCAGGAGGGTGGCTTGATGAGAACAGGAGGTAAGAGTGGGCATCAGTTGGTTTGTAGTGCACTGTTGTGTGGAGAGACTGTGAAGTGCTTTGAATACTGATTTTGATGTCCAAAAATGAGAGGGAAGAGTCTGAGATTTCGTATGTGAATTTGACTGAAGGGTGAAAGGCGTTAGCATAGTCAATGAAGCATTGGAGTTCCTGTCTGGGTAGAGTGCTGATTCCGAAGCAGTCGTCTATGAATCTTTTGAAGACTTCAGGTAGACATCCAGGGTATTGAGCAAAGATTTGTGTCTCAATGTGCCCCATAAAGAGGCAGGCATATGATGGGCCCATGCGCGTGCCCATAGCAACTCCTTTGATTTGTTGGTAGGCCTCGTTTCCATCCCTTCATCCCAACCCAACCAGGCAATTTCCAGTGCAAGAAACCCAAATGCAAAACCTGTGACTTTCTTAATCCGACAACTACTGTGCAAGGCCCATCCAGATGCAGCTTCCACATGAGGTCCCACTTCACCTGCCAGACTCGGATTATAGTCTATGTTCTTAGTTGTACCCTTTGTCCGAAGATGTATGTGGGTGAAACATACAGATCTCTAAACGAACGTTTTAAAGAACATAGAGACAGCATCCTCACAGGAAAAGACACTCTTGTGGCAAACCACTTCAATTCGGACCATCACCATCTTTCCCACATCAGAGTGGCAGCCCTTTGGAGAAATGGTCGTCAAGAAGGGAACCACAGAAAATACATGGAAAGCCAGTTAATACAGAGCCTTGGCACCTTGAGCCCACATGGGCTCAACGTCAGGGAATGATACCTCACCCCAAACCATCAGCCCTCCTCTTTCTTCCCCCCCCCCTCCCTTCTTTCTCCCCCCTTTCCCCCCTTCCCCCCTTCCCCCCCCACTTCCCCCCTCCCTTCTTCCCCCCCCCTTCTCCCCCCCCCCCTTCCCCCTTCCTTTGTCTCTCCTTTGCTGTCCATTAACACTCCCCATTTCTATTGTGAATCATGATCACCCCTACATTCAATATTGCCCACCACTCCCACCTCTGCCCTTTCCACCCCTTCAAACCATGAACTGCGCTCAGTGACTCAAGTCAACCACCATCAACATCTTCCCTCTGCTGTCATTCCCTGTTGAAGTGTCTACGACACAAAACGTCGGTCATCCCCTCTCCAGGTACTCTTTTTGCCACCTTTTCCCTTCACTTATTTGAAACGAGTACAGCAGTCACTACTTTATAAATCATAAAAAATCAACCACTTCACCTAAGAGCATGAAATGTACACCATTGGATAGAAGAAACAACATCTTTATCAAAAATGCTTACCTTCAGTGAGGACTCTACACATTTCACATGATGTAAGTAATCCAAAATGATACACATTTGCAGAGAAACAAAAACTTTTTGTGTACACTGTAATCCACTTCTTCATGCTCTCTATCCTCCCACACAAGTTCAGTTACACTTCTGAGCACTTGGTATGAACTACAGAGAATATTATGTTTATGACAACTGCATAAAACACAAGAATTTGACCACAAAATGCTTGATCCACTCAAAATCGTGTGATCATGTTCAAAATCATGTGATCATGGGAACTGAGAGTAGGATAATTCAAATCCACATAAAACTACTACAGAATACACAAAGAATGGTCTAGGGGAAGCAACTGCAAAAAAAAGCCCTAAGCTGTCCCTGAAACAAGATTTATTGCCTTTTAATAAAAGGCGGTATGATTTAAAAATCATCAAACTGTCGGAAGTATGCGTCCGACATGCCTTCAAGCAATGTGAACAGTGTTGGAAACCCGCTTCCGACAAGACTCGATTGAGTTAACCCTTTCACTGCCAGACGTTCTGTTTTGCATAAATTGCCATCACCAGCCATTTTTCAGAAAATCTCTTATTTCATACCAGCATGTGTGAAACGCAGATATCTCTGGAACTAAACAACCAATTCTCATGCTGTTTTTTTAGGAAATGGAGGAAATATACTGTACTTTTGTGTAAATTATACAATGTTAGTAATGGTTAGACAACAACAATTTCAAATTTTTTGTAATTTCAAGTGCAAAAAAAAAAAACCAAATAAAAGAATTGAATGCTATCTTTAGTCTCAGCATAAAAAAGAAGAAAGCATGCCATCAATCCCTGAACAAAGAAGGAAAAATACTCCACTCACAAAATAAAGACCAGAAAGTATATAATAGCCAACAGAAAAAAAAAAAAAAAAACAACTATAAATCAACATACCCCAACAGCAGAAGAAGAGCTGGAAGTAGTCCACAGGTTGAAAATCATCCTTGTTCACCAGCACTCCTGAAACAACATTCAGAGGAATAATTAGTGATATGACTAATGAGGTTATGCAGAAAAGAAACCACACACACACACACACACACACACACACACTCTCCAAACTGCTTACACCCCACCAGCACACACATAAAAGAAAGAAAAAGAGAAGGGAACACACACACGCACGCACGCGCACGCGCACACACACACACACACACACACACACACACACACACACTTTCTTATGCCCCACTTGTACACAAATCAAAGAAAGAAAAAGGGAACACACACACACACACACACGCACACACACGCATATCCCTTTCACTCTCACTGTTGAAAGCAATATTTTTTTTAATGAAAACAAAGTCATTCACTTGCCTGTTGGTCTCTAGAACCTGGGGAGCAATGCTGCTAGGGCGTATGAGTCCAGCTGGTCACTCAAACTCATCTCTGCAGCACACCTCTGACACGTGTCAGTCAGCCACGCCCCCATTGACCTTGATTCGTGGCAAGCCAGCTGGGCTTGAAGCTCATTATCTCGTAGCTGTTGGTTGCCCCCAATAATGTCTCTCTCACTCGCATGGCTTTCAATTCAGTCACTGCAAGTTGGCCCAGAGCCAGCAACAGTAAGCTTGTTCACGGGCCTGTGTGTGTGTGTGTGAGACACACTGCCTGCCCAGCCAGTAATTAAAAAAAAAGTGTATTGTTGTCATTTCTCTTGAAAAGTTGGTTCTATATATTCACTCACCTGGGCATACTCCCGGTTGACACCTAAACCTATTGCCTCTTCGACATCTTGCCATGGCTGCCTTCGCAGTTATAGTCATGAATCCTGCATCTCCTGCTCTAAATGTGCCCCTTTTTCACCTTGACACTTGTATGAAAATTAGTCTGGCGCAACGCGGCATTTGTTACTCGAGTTCAGTATTCAGGCTAACCTGCCTGACAGTCCGCCAGTTTTGGCAAGAGAGTCAGCTGCCTTTCCCAACTACTCTTAAGTGGTACGGATGTTTGTGGAGACAGGCCAGCATCTCTCATCTTCCTTCTCTGTGCTCTTGACCCCTGAGCACATCATAGATGAGGAGGAGTGGTTGGGGAAATATTTGTGTGTGTGTGTGCTATCTTACTTGCCCTCCTCTCCCCCCACAAAGCTAAAGGTTGAGCTGTATTGGGTGGAGGAGATTCAACAGGGATACCTGCTGCAAAAGGCGAACCTCAGTAGAAAGCTGGGAGGCTTGGATATCCTCTGACCATGACCAAACCCTTCTTCATGCAGGTATTATGTTCAGTGTGGATGCTAACGACTGTTATAAGGGTGACAACACTGATGAGATCTTTTGTTGATCTTTACGGAAGTTACAGCGTTTCAGTGCTGAATTTTCAAGTTTTTTGTGGTATAACTTACGATTTCGAATCCCTGGTTTTGTCATCTTTGTCAGACGTACCCCCTCTTCACCTAAGGGGGATAGACATTGCCCAGGCAGCAACACATCCTTCCTGATTTCGATTTGCTTTTCTCTGTTTGAATCACTTTGTCACGGCACTTTGTCACCCATTTATATAAGTGTTGTACCCTTTGCACTTAGATCAAGTCTTCATTTATAGTGGTGATTTTGTGCTATAGAGATGGTTTTGTGTTTTGGGGTGGTTTAAGTGATACTTTCTGCGCTCACGTTCATGTGTAAATTTGAGGAAGGGGTCTTCTCCTTTTCATGATGCAGGGCTTGAGAAATTCTATCTCGAATTTGTACTTATTATTGTCTCTTTGTGCCTTTACTTGAAGAGGAGTGGAGATGAAGCTCTCGGCTCTCGCCTCCAGACTAATCATACAGTCCTATGCTTAGGGTCCATAGAAGTCTTTTTCTTTGAGTTGTAGGTTTGGGAAACTACACAGGAAACAAACTTTTCCAGATCCGTCCAAACCTAAAAGAGTTCCTCATCTATCTCCAGTGCTCACAGAAAAGAAACGGTTTTATGCTGGTTGCACACTGGCCATTCATTTTTAACTCGTTCGTACTTGTGAAGAAGCTCTGTGGTGCATTCCTTGGCATGTACCACTCACAGTTAAACATATTCTTTTAGAGTGTTGGGACTTGCATGGTGTGAGACATAAACATTTTACAACAGACTCCATGAAAACCTTGTTCAGAAATGTTCCACCTGATATGATCTTTGAATTTCTGAAAGAGATTAACATTTTTCATCTGATCTGAGATTTTACAGTGGAAAGATCTTTAACAATCACTCAGCACTGCTTGCTGACACTGCGGATGCTAAAATCAGGTTCTTAATCATTCAGCATGGTATGTTGACCTGGCAGATGTTAAAATCAGATACAAAATTGTCTGGCATGGTTGTGTTGACCGTGCAGATGGTAAAATCAGCTTCCTAATTCAGCATTGCATCATGACCTTGCAGATATTTAAATCAGGTTCCTAATCATTCAGCATTGTATATTGACCGTTAAAAGATAAAATTAGTTTATTAATCAATCAACGTTGTGTGTTGACCCTGAAATGTTAAAATCAGCTTCTTAATCATTCCGCATCATTTGTTTACCCTGCAGATGTTCAGATCAGGTTCCCAATCATTTAGCATTGTATGTTGCCCTTGCAGACATTCAAATCAAGTTCCTAATCATTAAACATTTTATGTTGTCCCTGCAGGTGTTCAGATTAAGTACCTAATCATTTAGCAGTGCATGTTGACCCTGTTGATCTTCAGATCAGGTTCCCAATCATTTAGCATTGTATGTTGACCTTGCAGACATTTCAATCAGTTTCTAATCATTCAGCATTGTTGGCCTGAAATGTTAAACTCGGGTTCTTAATCTTTTGGCATTGTATGTTGATCTTGCTGATGTTAAAATCAGATACCTAATCATTCAGTGTGGTATGTTGACTCTGCAGTTGTAAAAATTAGGTTCCTTATCATTTCAGCATTGTATATTGACCCAGAAGTGTTGATATCAGGTACTTCATTATTCAGCATGGTATTTGCTAAAATCAGGTTTCTCATCATTTTAGTGTTGTATGTTGACCCAGCATATGTCGAAACTAGGCACTTCATCTTTCAGCATTGTATGTTGATCGTGAAATGTTAAAATCAGGTAGTAGTGCCGTCAGTCATTGTATTTCCCAAAGAAAAATATGACAAATAACATATCAAAAAAGTAGAAGAAAGTAAATGTCGCGAGGTACCGAAAACTTTGAAATTAAATAATTTTTGACGCATTATTTTGCACTCCGACGCCGACCATCTGCTGTAGCTGGATTCTGCTGCTCACGCTGCGCGCACTACGTCATCATCCTTATAGGGCGTGGCGCCACCCACATTTTCCAACTGCGAAGTGATGGCGGCAACTGTTTCCGACACCGGCGAATCCCACTTTGGTGAATAGAACTGATTTCGATGTGTAAGTTTCACATATAACAACATACATAACAAAAAGTGAATACATACAAGACTTTGTCATCTGTGTCTTGTATATCAGTGGTGTTTATATTTCGCCCAACTGCATCAACACAACTTTCCCTCCACGCAGTCCTCACTGGAATGTATGGTCAGCAACCATCGTCAAAACACACACACACACACACACACACACACACACACACACACACACACACACACACACACACACACGTACGTCAGATGAGAATAAAACATTAAGAAATAATTATGTAGAAGTTACAACTTAGGTTGTCTATCTTTCTTTTCCGCAGTTACAAGTTGTGAGTCCGCGTGTGTGCTGTGTGGAGAAGCACTTCATGACAACTGTCAAGAAACAGTGAAGCAGACTGAAAAAGGTGTTGCAGGTGTCCTGAATGCATGCCGTTTGAAAATTGAGAAGAAAAAAAATTTTTACGTTGGACAAACTGTACATAAAGTGTGTCGTCAGGCGTATTGCGAACTCAAACGTTATCAAGCGAGATTTAAAATGACAGAGAGAGGCTCAGAACATTGAAGATCCAAATAAGCTAGTACTTAGATCCAAACAGATGAAGTCTGATATTTCCAATGATTGCCTTTTTCTGTGCACAGCCTGTAAAAGATGTAAGAAAGGAAACATCTCCGTTTACTAGATCAGGACATTTAGTTTCCAGTAAAATGTTGAAGACATTGTTTGCAACGAGGACCAGAAGACAAGTGGGCTCACACTGTACTTGGAAGAATAAAAGCTGTCAATGATCTTCATGCTGCAGATGCTGTATATCGTAAGCAGTGCAGTGTAAATTTCAGAACACTGAAAGAAATCCCACAGGCGTTCCTGAGTTCTTCAGGGGAAGAAACTGCAGATACTGCATGTGCCAACAAAGGGAGACCTGAAGATACACATAGTGCCGAAGCCTTCACACGTGTCATTCTTATTTCAAAGAAAATTATGATGAGCAGATCACAATCACTGACGTGTGTAAATAGATGGAAGAGTACTTTATAGATGGGGGCACTTCTTACACAGACATAAATACATGTGGCAGAAAATCACAAACCGCTTTGGAGATGAAGCAATAATTACCTGCATCAGAGGTAAACAAAATGTCGTCAGCTTAAGATCAACTTAGGGGAAAATCCTTGCGCAGTTTGCAAAGTCCAATAGAGAAAAAGACACTGAGAAAGAATGAGAAAGAAAAAAAAACGAAAACAGAATAATCAAAACAGCAGCAAGATTACTTCTGTCAGATATAAAAAAAAAAAAACCTGACACCTCAAAAACAGAATATCCATCAGCATCAGAGATTTCAGACAATACAAGAAATTTAGACTATCTACCACCCTCATCGCTTCTTTTTCTCAGAACCCTGCGGGAAAGGAAAAAAGATCCCAACTTGAAAATTGCTTCTCTAGGTCAGGCACTGATGCAAGCAGCTTGGCCAAAAGTACTCATCCCCACCCCTTCAGATTGCACTGGAGTTGCCATGCACCATCTGACTAGCTCCAGACACATTGTTGAACGAATTCACAGGCTTGGTTTTGGTTCTTCATACACCGAGATTAATTTGTTTGAAATGTGTGCTGCTGCAGAGCAGGGAAGAGATTTGGGGGCGTCAACCCTAACAGCTTCATCCAGTTTGTGGCTGACAATGTGGACCATCAGGTCAGGACGCTTGATGGGACTGGTACCTTTCATGGTATGGGCATTATTGGCGTCGTGACCCCTGGTACAAAACAAAGCAAAGCTGTCCATCGTGATGTGAACATATCGCCAGAAAAAATTTCAGCAATTGGCAAAATACCCATTCGCTATTTTGAAGCCTCTGCACCTCGTTTTCCTTGCTATATGAAGTATTACTAGACTTCGGTATTGATGACAGAACCAGGCAACTGGATCTTCTGTGGAAAATTTCCTGGTCTCTCCGTTCCCCATGTCCAGGCTGGTCTGGGATGATGCAAACTGTAAATAACGGAAACTATCCTGGTCAGAGCAGCTTCACATTTCACCTGATTATAGACATGCACCCAACAAATATGAGCTGCACATTCTCCACACTGCATTTTGTCTCATCACTGGCTAGCGTTTACAACTGCACACCAGTTCTGACCTTCGGCCAACCACTCTGGTGGATATTAAAGATAATCATTGATCATGAGCCAGCTAGCAGTGCTCTGCATTCCATCGTCCTTCGCCTGAGAGGATTCCACTGTGAAATGAGTTACCTTGGTTGCATTGAAAACTCATGGCAGGATCTGGACTTGAGCAAGTTTTGGAAGTGGTGTATGCTCAAAACTCGGTCATCCGTATGGTAAGTGGCAAGTCTGTTTCAAGAGCTGTCTGTGGACACTTCCTCGTAGATGATGTGCTCAACGCACTGATTCCATCTAGAACCTTCAACTTACCCTTGAACACACTCAGTGTCAGCAGCACTGAAGACGCAAACATTGGACAAATACCATCATTGGCATCACCAATCCATGATGATGACTCACCACAGGAACAAGAAGATGAAGAACTGCAAACAATGGAAGAAGGACCCAGCAGCAGCATTTCAGAGTACCAAAGCCTTCATAGTATCTTGTCTTTGTATGACCGTGTCACCAAGAAGGAGCATACTGCAGAGGAGTTTGACGAAAAAAAGTGCTGACATAAAAGCAGTGGAAAACAAACTTCTTGATACAAAAGCTGACCTTGAAGGAAGCCGCCTGTCCCGCCTTTGGCTTCAGTATATGCATATGATCGACATACTCCGGCAGTTTTTGAAGGCAGAAAGGACAGGCAACTGGATGCTACATCTCCATGTCTTACAAAGAATGCTGCCCTACCTGGCTGCGGCAGGTCACTCTCAGTGTACTACATCAGTGCACAAATACCTTCAGCAAATGCAGCAACTGAGAGATCGCCATCCAGATGTCCTCTATGCCTTCAAGTATGGATATCATGTCCTGCGCAGGAGTGACAGGTACTGGGCTGAGCTGAGCACTGATATGGTCATTGAGCAAGTCCTGATGAAGTGTGCTGATTACACGGGCTGATCGGACTTGCAAGACTACCCAAGTTGGATTACATCTGGTGTTCATTTCTTCCTGGATTAAAAAAAAAAAAAATCAGTTTGTGGTGATTTCACTGACTAGAACTGACCGCTGTGTCTATATGTCTAGGGCAATGCAGCGGTAAGTGATCACTTGTGTTCACGTCCAGGCAAAATGATGCATGTGACTGCAGATGTTCGTAAGCTGTAAAACCCAAAACCGCTTCCAGGACTGGACCAAAATGACCATGCCAGATCTCCTCAAGACAGCCACCAACAGAAGAGCCTGGAGAGAAACGGCAGCTGCCTCATCACGTCCCCCCCAACGACCCCAGCGGTCAAGGGTGCAGGCAAAGGCTTCTCTCTATGATTTTGTTATCTAAACTACATTCAGTACCTTGAGATATTTCGAATGATATGCTACATGACTATATTTTACGAATTTGTGAAGAAATGCTAAAAATAGATTTATGATGACGTCATAACCTTATGAAATGTGACCTCGCGACATTTTGATTGTTGTACTTTTTTGATATGTTGAAAATTCACTATTTCCCTACCCATTCCACATGAAATCATTACTATTGCAATTAGTTCCTTTCTTCACTCTTTTTTTTTTACATTGGCTTACCGCACTATAGTTAATTGTTCAGCATTATATATTGACCCTGCACATATTAAATCCATGCTCCTAAAAATTTAGCTTTGTATATTGACCCGGCAGATGTTAAATTCAGGTTCCTAATCATTCAGCATTGTATGTTGACCTGCAGATGTCCAGATCAGGTTCCCTATCATGTAACATTATATATTGACCTTTTAGATGTTCAAATCAAATTCGTAATTATTCATCTTTGTGTGTTGACCCTGAAATTAAAAAAAAATCGGGTTCTTAATCATTCAGCTTTGTATGTTTATATTTTGCATGGTACATCATCATTCAGAATTGTTTGTTGACCTTATAGATGTTAAAAGAAGGTTCTTTTTTCTGTTCTTGCTGTCTCATTTTCCGTACCACCTCAGGGCATTGCACCCATACTGCTCATTTCAACTTCCTGTCCGCGTTCACAGCCTGGCTTGTCCTGCTACAGCTCTGTCATTGGAAATCCACAGGGAGCAGTCACGTGAAGTAATCATGAGGCAACCCACCAGAGGAGACACTGCATTGCTGCCAAGTCACTTCAGTGGTTTTCAGCTGTACCTGTTCTGATCCAACTACGTAGGACAAGACCTACTAAGCCCCTTGCTGATGACAATGATTGTTTAGTTGTGGAGCCAGTGTGAGTGAGCTTTCCTTCTGGAGGGCGCCAACACATCCATCCTTCTACAGTCCCTATGCACTTTCAGATACAGATGACCTTATCAAGGTATAGATGTGGAGAGGGAATCCAAATTGAGGTCACCAAGGGGCATGAAGGGCCACAGAAGTTGAACCCTTTTTTTCTTCTGATTTATGACTATGAGGATGATGAAGATGATGTTGCTGATTTCCATGCTTTTTTTGAGACTGTATGACAGGGCTGTACTCTACTCTTATTGTCATATCATGGCACCAATCAGGCATGAGAGAGGTCACCATGAAAGCAGGGCATGAAGGGCCACAGAATTTGAGGCTTTTTTTTTATCCTGATTGATGACTGTGAGGGAGATGATGCTACAGATTTCCACTCTGGTCTGAGACTGCTTAACTATTTGGAGATGTGCTGAAGCTTAAAAGTCTGCACTCCCTCATCATACTATGACGTGCCGAAGCTATAGCATTGGCGGACTTAGGAATTTTTTTTAATGCTGTGCACAGGGTTCAATCGAAGGGAGACTACACTGAACTTTAGGGCCACCATTTCCCTATACACAGTTATTTCTCGTTGACCGTAAAACTGCATAGTTTGTGCTTGAACAACGTTGTTTCATAACAATTCAAAGGTCAACTTTTCCCAACAAGTTTTCTTTTCTTATGGTGTATTCAGCAAAATACAACTTCAGATTGATTCAGGGAACTTTACTTTGGTGCAAAATCATCTCATTCTTTCCAATGGATTAGCTGATGAACAGTATATGCATGTAAGGTGAGCATACATATGTAATTTTCAGAATGTTTCATTTTTCAGCCATTAGTGACATTTTGAAAATTTCCAAAAAATGATCACAAGCTTACATTGAAAAACTGTTCGAAAATTGCAAAAGAAGACATATAAAACTTTCAAGTGATGTATGAATTGTGTGTCTGTCGTTTTGTGTAAGTCTGTTGAATTTTTGAAACATGGCCAAAATCACCCATCTCCACAAAATTGCAAGGTCTATTTGACTAAGACTCCATTGAGTTTACAGGGCTGTACTCTACGCTTAGTACTGTCATATCATAGCACCAACCAGGCCTTAGAGATAGGAGACACATAAATGGTGGTCAGGAAATTTGAATAAAAATCCATTAAGTGGATGAAACTCAACTGTGTGGTCCCAGTCTTCGCAACTTAGTCCACAGCAAATTCAGCTCTGGGTAGGACTCGGTCAGGGCAGAAAAATCCCAAACCCCCACCTCCCAGCAAGGAATCTGTGACACTGAACACTTCGCCTTGGCAGCCAGTAAAATCAAGTTTTGAATTGTTCAGCATTGTGTGTCAACTCACAAAATGTTCGTATCAGGTTACCAATCATTTAGCATTGTATGTTGCTTTGCAGAGGTTCAGAGCAGTTTCCTAATCATTCAAGTATTGTATGTTGACCCTGCAGATGTTAAGATCAGGTTCCTAATCATTAAACATTGTATGTGGACTGTTCATATATTAAAGCCAGGTTCATGATTGTGTGTCGACTGTGTAGTTTAAAAAAAAAAATGTTTGTTGTCAATTATTCAGAGTTATGTGTTGACCTTACAGGCAGTAAAATCAGATTGTTCCTGATCAGTATGTATTGCATTGCCTTCATTAGGGAGAAGGTGACCCGGCACTTGTATTACCTGCAGCTGAAGGAAAATGTGCTCAAGTACAACCATCTTTACAACGAGGAAAAGTGTTTCCAGATGGTGGGCTTAGCCTTGCAGGCTGACTATGGAAACTTCATCAGCAACAAACATATTGCCGCCTATTTTGACCCTTGCCTCTACTTCCCAGCTTGGGTATGACCAAGGCAGTGATGGCATGATAGTTGTATAAGTGTTCTTAATTATGAAATTAAACAAGACTTGCCTGTAAGATGTAGTTTAATTTGGATTATTTAGAGCATAGTGTTGGGAAGGAGTGTTCACATGAGATGCTGTGCACTGGAACATACTCAGGTTTTAGACGCGATTGACCTTCTCTAACAAAAACTATACTTGGGTGGGTTTTTGAAATACTATTAGAGCTGTGAAGGGAGGGCATGTGAATGCTCCTTCCCAACACTATGCTCTAAATAATCCAAATTAAACTACAACTTACAGGTAAGTTTTGTTTAATTTCATAATTATTTCTCGCATAGCAATTGGTTCATCCACATTCACATGCGAATTTAGAGGAGGAGGTCAAACACAGTAACTGAACCAACTGCTGAGATAGTTTCTTTCATTTTATTCATAACATCTCAGACATTTTACTTGCGCAGTTCAACATGAAATCTGAAACAACAGATTTTACAATTTATTTACAAACTTGTCCAGAATGGACTGACTGAAGTTTTTTTGCGTGGCACCACTGGTTTGACCAGCCAGCAGCTGCCAAAATAGAGTCAATGGGGACATCCCTGCTGAAAGCTGCTGATGTACTAACTGTTCTAGTACTATGCACTGAAAACTTAGAAATGTCCACTCCAGATGACTCCAACACTGTCTTTACCCATCTGGAGAAAGTGTCTCATGAGACATGTCCATGGGGTTTCACATAAGAAATGAAGAGTTCTTTCCCTTGTCTAAGACGATTGGTCCTCTTCAAGTATTCTTGCATATGTACAGCAACACACAGCTTTTGATTTGGAAAACACATCACTTCTAAAGGCTTTACATGCTTCCCTGGTTTGGACTACTTAAGAACTGAACTGTATGTTATCCTACACTTCCCTTCACAATTTTTACATCCTCAACAGTCAGTGCATGGAGAATTTGGCCTCTCTGACCTGACACTAGTGCTAGAATCATTGCCAATCTGAGGGTGAGATGTTTGAGATCTAGTTTCTCTACCATGTCCAAGCCTGCAAGATCCTGAACAACTGAATCAGCATCCCATACCTCCTGATATTTTAGAAAGGATGGCCTATTTTCAAATGCTCCCTTAACTATATGACATACAACTGGATGACTACCCATAGAATCCTTTCGCTGGGTGCTTAGATAGGCAGAAATAGCACTTCATGCTAAATTTATTGTGCTGTGGCTTGCTCCTGTCTTGTACGGTTCTGCAAGAAAGTTTGCTACATCTACGTGTGATGGAACTGTGACTTGAATTCTAGCTACATATTCCTGTTGTCATATGCTCTGGCGGTGGACGGGCGCCATGAATCCATCAGTAGGTTCCGCTGTCATTCCAGCTTGCTGGTAGATTAGGTGCAGATCTTGCAGACTAGCAGGTTTAGACGCCTTTGCTGTATCATGGGATGAATGGCCTCTGGCTCGCTGGGGAGATGTAGAAGCCTGGTCCTGCATGGGAGCCTCATGGGTGGGGCCACCAACAGTCGCTGGAGTGCTGGGTACCATACCTGTGTTGGCCAGTCCGGCACCACTAGCACCCCCATGGCCTTGTCCTGCTGAACCTTCTGAAGGACTCGTGTCACCACACTGAAAGTAGAAACATATACACAATCATATGTTTTGGTGAGATTCTGAATGCATCAACAGCAAAAGCAGCTGGGTCAGGTCTATATGACATATTTGTCTGTCTGTTTGTTCAGCCTGGAAGCAAACATATCAATGTTGGGCAAAATGCTTAATTCTTGGAATGCTGCCCTGAGGCGACTGCTGTCAAGTTTCTATTCTGCATCCATGTTAATGTGTCTGGATTCATAATCTGCAATAACATTCAGCTTACCTGGAATGTAAGCAGCACTAAGCCATATATCATTGTCAACACACCATGACCATGTTTCAACAGACAGGGAATTGCAGACCTGAATGACTTGTGCCCATGTGTTGAATGCAAGACACACAAGTGGTGTTGTCACTCATCAATCTGATGTGCTTTCCTTTCAGTTTCTTTTGAAAACTCTGTAATTCTAACAAAGCAGCCAATTCCAGAACATTTATGTGAGCTGTTTTTTCACTGGTGGACCATTCCCCTCCTGATGATAAGCCCTCACATTCACATCCCCAGCCGGTAAGGCTGGCATCCGACATGACTACAATGTCAGGTTCACTTGTGCCAATGTCATTGGTCTACAGTAGTAACCCACCATTTTAACTCAGCTTTGCTTTTGTCCGACAACATGATTTAGTCAAAATCTCTAGAGCTTTTCTTTAATGCACAGATTTTTTCTGCTTCTAAGCACCGATAATGGAGAGCCCCTTGTCTGACTGCTACAAGGCTGGCAATAATTTTCCCTATTGCCTGTGCCACCTGTCTGATTCGTACAGATTTTTTATGCAGCAGGCCTGTACAGCTATCACAGGGACTTCTTTTTCTCTCAGGAGTGAGTTTGACTGTCATTGACTCTGAGTCGGTGATCACACCCTGATACTGAATTTGTTTGGATGATGTCAGCTCTGACTTCGTTGGGCGATCAGAAAACCTAGCTTTTGAAGAGCAATCACAGTGTCAGTGACATTCCTCATGCACTCCTGCTTTGTAAAACCATACAAAAAAACTTTCATCAAGAAAAGCTGTGGAGATATGTCTTTTCATCCTTAGCTTGGCAAACACAGGTTTCATCAGTTTTGTGAACAAGCGAGGAGCTGAAGCAAGGCCGTTGGGCTGAGCTGTATATTCATAATGCTGACCTCTCCAGACAAATCTGAGCAGTTTCCAGAAATCTGGGTGAATGGCTATGGCATAGTAGGCATCTTTGAGGTCAACTGAGCTCATGTAACAATCTCTCAGAACAAGTGATAAAGCAGTGGTCAGTGTTTCCATTTTAAAATGATGGTAGGTGACTTCTTCATTCAGTCTCTTTAAGATTAAAATCATCCTGTGGGATCCATCTTTCTTTTTTCTAGTAAAAAATTGGAGAGACGACTTCACCTTTTTCTTTCTCACATGCCCCTATGACTCCCCTAGATAGAAGTTTTTGAATTTCACTGTCAATTATAGCACTTTCACTTCCATTGAAAGGATTTGTATGGGACACTGTCAGTCTGCTCAGAGTGTCTGGGTGACAGTCAAACTGATTTTTACACCTGAGACAGTGCTAAGAATATCTGGATTAGAGGTGATCTCCAACCAAGAATTCATTAATTCTGCCTGCTTGAAACATGACAGCTTCACATTCAAGAAGAGTAGTAAATTCTGTTAACAAAGCCAAAAAAATCACTCACCTCCACAACTGAAAGCAGGCAAGAGTGGGCCTGACTTACTGTCTGCCCCCTCTGTTGTTGTGAAACTGCCACTGCACATAACCCCTGAACGGCCTGTGGATGTGTCTGGGGCTTTGACGGCTCTGTCCTAAAAAAGACTTCTGTCTCTCATCAAAGTTCCGTTGGTTTCCACCAAAACATTTCTCAGGTCCATTTCTTTGATGTTTTTCAATGTGTTTGGCAAATCATCGCCAAACAACGAGCCGGTGATTGGCACAGATTCGTCACAGATTTTCGCGATGTTTTTGTTAACGAATGGGTTAATGTCCGCTGCCGGTGCAGAGAGATTTCCTTGCTCACGTGGCCCGATAAGCCAATCGCGTCTGTGCGCTACCTAAGTTCTTCTGCACAAGCGCAGAGAATTTGCCACCCGCATCACTGCAATGGCAGCTTAATGTGTGACATTTTCAGGTCTGATTTTCAAGCATGAGGTGGGATCTGAGTCCACACTTCTCGATTTACGGTCGGTATGGTCATGTCGGGGCAATTTTTGGGTCTGTTGTAAGTAAGTTTCAAAGGGTTTCTGCAAAACTTCATCTGAGAGTTTGCCTTGAAATTGTTTGTTTACAACCCCTGCCAGTGTTTCATCCAACTTCTCACCCACTGTCTCCTCAGTTCTGTACTCATTTTTGATATCATCCAACACAGTGTTAGATGATTCACCACTTTGTCCTTTTTGAGTCTGGTCTTGCAACACTGATTTGAAGAGATTTTCATCCTCTTCGTCAGTGTCTTCATCCTCATGAAGGCTGAGGACATCGCATTCCGTGGGGTCTTGGTTGACTTTTTTGCCCTGGGGCTCTACACCTTCATCTACGCCTACTGCTTCTCCCTCTTGTTTATGGCAGGCAAGAGCGCCAGAATTAATTCGACTTCTGAGAGTCGAATTGTTGTTGCCATTTGGCATCCAAATTCATGATAATCCTTTTTATGTCGTCACAAGAATCAGCAGACTGGGAGCTGCCCTCGTGTTGGGGCTCATGATCTGAACTAAACATGACTGGCACTGGAAGCCCTGTCGGTGTGGGTGCCGAAACTGAAAGCGGCCGGTTGGTGCCGAACTGAGCGTGTCAAACAAGCTGATGTTTTATTGAAGCCACTGAAAGGGCTTTCACAGCTTTCAATATCATTATTTTTAATATATGAAAAGGAGAAAAATAGTTTCACTGACCTGTTATCCCTTGTCTGTCTGAGAAGAAAAAATTTCTCAAAGCACACTCACTAGGGCCTAATCTAAAATACCGTCCTAAATCGCTGAGTGTGTCCTCTACCTGGTATGTTCTGGCACCAACTGAGTATGTTCCAGCGCATAGCATCTCATGTGAATGTGGATGAACCAATCGCTATGCGAAAAATAATCCAGAATTTATATGGTGAATAGGTGAAATTTTTAACATGGTTATAGGTGAAATAGGTGTTTTAGCATGATCTTAATGTTGAGATGCTTCTCTTTGGTCAAACAGAATATAAATACCATGAATTAAGGAGTGAATGATAGACACTTAAGGCTCACTGGAGTTATTTTATCAGATGCTTTACTGTGTGTTTTTACAGCTGTCTTAGAATATCATTTACTGAAATTCCCAGAGGAATAGAATTGCATGGAAATGGAAGAATGGACTGTTAAGTATTTGCATGGGTTTGATAAGGCAAGACGTGTGTTCATGTGTCAAGATATTAGCTTTTTAAATTGTTAAATTGTCGGTCATTTCACAACCTTTAAAAGCCAGTAAACTTGCGTCGTAAGTGAAAGTGACTGCTAATACATGTAAAAGCCCATTCTTTTGGAATTTATCTGATGGTTGTGACCCAGAAATTTAAAAAAAAAGAAAAAAATGTAAATGATCATGTACAATTAATGATGTGAGCAGATATAAGGTGGAGAAATTACACCAGCTTGAATCATCTCTTTTTTTCTGAATTTAAGACGAAATTTAGATCCAGAAAGACAAGTTTGATGGAAAGGGGATAGAAGTTTCATACGTATTTTTGTCTTCTATGATGACTTTGAAAACCTGAATGATGTGGTGCAGATGGTACAGAAGAGGGGGGTGGATTACCTCAGCGACAACTGTCCTCTGATCCACCAAGACATGCACAATGTGACACGCACAGACGCTGAACTCAAGTATGTACGTGAGTGCTCCTCAGCACCTGGTGCTCACAATCTCCACTTTTATCGGGTGCGCAAGAAAAAGACGGACAAAGTGTGCAACACCTGGCTAGCCATCTGCCCACGAGGGGTGGAAGTGTATGAGGCAAGTCACTTCTCCTGTGGCAGTAGCTGGAAGGAGGGCATTTGTTATTCTGACAAAGCCATTCCTCCTTTGAGTTTCAGTACCGAAAAGTCCTGTTTGATGCTGTAAAGTCCTGCTTCGAGTACTAGGCAAACCCTGTAAATAATCAATTTTAAGCCTTAGAATGAAAATATTGCCATTGATAAATTGAGCTCAGTGACAAACTTTTTTTTTTTTTTTTTTTGTCCTCCAACCTCCATTTTTTTCACATCTTTTTTCAAGTTTTTTCTTTTTTCTGTGGTTTTTTTTTTTTTTCTTTTGGTGGGTCCTCCATCCGTTCCGCACCACTCCTGTTTATAGCTTGTATACCGAGGCAGGAGAACTATATCTCTCAAATCGCCATCCAAAACTTGCCTTGAATTACTGAGTTTCTCGTCTGAACCTCAAAACCCTGCATATGGCTGTGTTTTTGACCCCAGATTCCAAAAGAAATTCGATGACCATCCCAGTTCCATTCCACTCTTGGGGATTCGTATTCTTCCCCATCTGAACAAAGCAGGTATAGACCTTGGAGTAGTTAATGATTTCTCCAAGTTTCCTGACGACCCTCCATGGACTTTCTTCACACCAGAGATCCGGTTTGATTTAGCTTCATACCGGAAAGATACTACTAGTTCCTTGGCATACAAGTCCCTTTTAGCTGAACTGTATTCCAAGTTTCCATCTTTTAAAAGAATTTTCATTGACGCCGTGTTCCAAATCTGAGGAGGGAGTTGCCTCTGCTGTGTTTTGTGCAGTAGACCCCCTCAGAGATGTACCGTACACATTCCCACCGACAGCTCCATCTACACTGCTGAGCTGACAGCCTTGGTCCTGGCACTTCAGATGATCTCAAAATTGAAACAGAAAGATTTCCTCATTTTGTCAGACTCTTTCTGCCATGGAGGCCATTGCCGGCCGTAATCTCAAGCACCCTCAACTACTGAAAGTTTTTTTTAACTGTACACCTCCCTAAAATCAAATGGACACAACATAGTGTTTGCTTGGGTTCCCAGCCATGTGGGCATTCGAGGCAATGAGATGGTTGACCAGCTTGCCAAGAATGCCACAAGGCAAAAGTTGATCAGGTTTACTGTTCCTCACACTGATCTGAAACCCAAAACACAGGCCTATGTCAAAGACCTCTGGCAAGAGGAATGGACCTTGCAGACCAATAACAAACTGTATAAAATCCATCCAAACCTCAACGAGTTTTTACCATGTTCCAGAGGCAGCCGTAAAGAAGAAACAGTCCTGTGCAGCTTACACACAGGCCACTCGTTCTATACCCATTCTTATCTTTTAAAAGGTGAAGAAGCTCCGTGGTGTATTCCATGTCATGTTCCACTCACAGTGAAACTTATTCTTTTAGATTGTTCGGACTTGCACGATGTGAGACATAAACACTTTACAGCAGAGTCCATGAAAACCCTGTTCAGAGATGTCCCACCTGACGTGATCTTTGAGTTTCTGGAAGAGATTAACATTTTTCATCTGATTTGAGATTTTACGGAAGACAGATTTTTAACGAAGTTTCTGGTACGGTTTTAGAAGATGTATTTTAAAGAGATGTGTGAACATGTTTTTTTTTTTTCTTGTTTTTTTCTCAGATGACTTGTGAGTTGATTTTAACGTGGTGACAGCCCTGATGTGGCCCTTTGCGGTCAGCTGGGCTATAAGCAACATTACCCTACCTTATCTTTTGACTTCGCCATCCTCCTGCATTGTGATCGACCTGCTATTAATAGATGTGTATCTTATTGTCTGGAAGATTGTGTTCATATGCTGCACTGAAATTGCAAAATTCCAGGGAAGTGTTCCTTTCATGACACATGGTTAACTTCAAAGGATTTTTGTGAGTGGGTTAGAAAGGATGCAACTGACAAGCATACTGCATGCTGCCCTTTGTGTGCAGTTTAATTAAACTGGCATCAACGGATGAGAGTGTTCTTAGGCAGAACGCTAAGAGTGACAGACAGAAAAATGAACGAAAATTCAAGGCAGATTCTAGATGCAACATGACTGATTTTTTCATTCCTTCTATGTCTGTTTCAACAGAAAGTAGTATGTCAAGTACAATCACTTCCAGTAGGTACTGGAAGCACTAGTAGTGCCAGCAGTGAATGTCCATCAGCTCAAGTCCAGCCACAGCAATCTAGGGTTGGCAGCAAACTTGACGATGGTCGATTAAAGTCTGAAGTGATGTGGGCAATGAAAGTTGTTGACTGCCACTACAGTTATAAGTCATCTGGAGAACAGAATGGAGAATTGTTCAGTTCGATGTTCCCAGACAGTGACATATCTGCCAGATTTAAATGGGAAACAAGATGCCGATACCTGACAACATTTGGGCTTGAACCCCGATTTTCTGAACTGCTGGAAAAGAATGTTGAGGCTTCCTCTCAACTTAGATATGTTTTGCTTATCGACAAAAATGGACTTTATGATCCACATCTGGCAGGATTCTGTTGTGAAAACGCATTATTTAACATCAGAGTTTTTGGGCCACACTAAAGGAAAGGACATGACAGACAAGTTGCAGTCCGTCTTCAAAGATTTCAGTCTGAAAAAGAGTGACTTGTTACAGCCTGGCATAGATTGACCCAAGGTGAAGTGGACTGACTGTAACACCATCAGCTGTGACCTCGGAGACAATTATGAGATTCCCTTGCTGCATGTTGGAAGCTGTGGCCTACACACTGTGCACAATGCCTTTCGCACAGGCTGTGAAGCAACTGGGTGTAAGATAGAAGAATTTTTCTGTCTGCAGTTTATACTATAAAGTCCTGTAGGCGAAGGTCCTTTTAAAATTACCTGAGGTCCTTGTAAATCCTTTAAAGGTCCTTTTTATGCTTAATGCCCAGCACCTGGGAACCCTGAATAACTAAAACAGAAAACATGTTCTGTGTTTTCAATTATTTTATGTACAAAAAAATTCTACTGGTCACAAACTCACAGAAAATAAGATAAAACATTTTTTCCTGTATTGTCCATTCATTTTCTTTTCAGAATATATATACTTTTATGTATGTTAGTTCACATTTGAGCCTTCAATATTTCTTTTTAGCAACTACCTGATTTTCCCTAAAATGTCTTTGGCAAATGAGTTCAGGTTCTTTGCTAAATTCTATGGCAGCCTAAGGGTTAAACAAGTCTGTGTTTAGGTCAATTTGCTAGGTATGAGAACTCCTCATATTGATCTGTTTGCGACTGGATGGAACAACCAGCTTCCAATTTTTGTGTCTCCTCTTCCAGACCCTCAGCCTTCTCTGTGGATGCTCTGGTGATTTTGTGGGAAAGGATGTTTCCTCTCTCTCTTGTCACTCCAGCAGTCCTACAAAGTGGCCAGAGAGAAGTTTCAGGTGATTCTTTGCTGTTTAAAAATGGATGAAGGATTGGATCTCATGAACACTAATAGTGAAAGTACCCATGCCCTTACCTACAAAATCGGACTTGTTGCTTCCGCCCAGGTCAAGAAGATGTCATACAGACCTGTGTGTCTCTCTTTCAACACCAACTACTTATCAGGTGATACCTCTCTTGTGAGAGATATTTCAGGCCTTCTTGCATGGAAAAAATCATGGCTTGGGTAAAATCTTCAAAGATATATGACAAGTGGAAGGTCTTCTCCAGATAGTGTAATCAGGCTGGTATTTCTTGGGCATCTGCCAAAGTTGAAGAAGATGTGGCTCATTTTCTGGAGGATCTGCACAACACTGGAAGAAAGGCATGGATGAAACCCAAATTCGACATCGCCATTTTTCCAGAGATCCAGAAATCACAAAATGTCCAGGTTGATTTTTTTTTTTAACTGAACATTTCAGTAAAAGTAGCATCCTAATTACTTCCTCCAATCCATGTTTTTCTGTTTGAAACTGATCATTCCTTCATCATTTTGCTGAGTCAGTGTGCACATGCTGCGTCGGCCAATAGTCATGATACCATTCGTTGAGCTTAATGATGATATGCCTGCAATCAACATCGGTGTTCAGAACAAGTTTCGTTTTCACTTGCCATCACGCTGCGGAGGCTTCTTCCAGATAGCACCCACCTAATTTGTATCTTTGCTTAGGAATGGGCGCAAAGATAGCCTATGTCTGTGAGAGATATCGGTAGAGGCATGGCCTAATAGCAGGAGAGCATCAGAGCGTGTGTCGGTGACAGTTTTTTTCAATCCTTTATCCAACTTGCTTTTTCCTTTACTGTCAGCTTTTGAGAATGAACTGTGTTGTATTCACAATGGCAGTGGCAGCTTGACAATGGTTCTTTGTGTCTGAGCAAGTTTCAGATCTGCCTTTCTCGCATGGATTGGCAGCTTCTTCCAAATCTCGGGGTTCACAGATGGGACCTGCGAGTTGTCATAATTTTGGGGCTTTTTAATTTTGTCAAATTTTTCTGTCAACTTCTCTTCATTGTGTTTGTTTTTAAAATACTTGTTTGCTACCTCTGCTAAGGAGGTGGTAACCCATTCTGAGGTGTTTTTTTTTCTCATCCAGTGCATTCTCAATGTCTTTCCACAAATCCTCATCAGAGGATGGAATGGAAATAGCATCATCGTCGTCATCATCATCATCATCGTCCATGATTTCTCCTTCTGAATTCAAACTGATCTGTCTTTTGCATTTCTGTGCTCTGTTTTTGGCCTCAGCCAGAGAGGAAAGTTTGTCTGCTTCAGCATTTAGGCCTATGTCAGAGCCCAACTCAGGGGAGGCTGAGTGCAAACACATTTTTCTGGCACCAGGCAATCTGTTATCAGAGGCACATTTTCTGCCCATTTCCTTTGACTTTGCAGACTGGTCTAGACATTGTTGTCAGTTTTTCTTCAAAATGGGAGAGTATATTTGTCATAATTTGAAACCTTTTATCCCATTTTATTTCCAGTTCTTCCATTCCACTACCTTTATGCACAGATGGATTTTACATTTCCACAGATTCTTCTCTTGTTTCTCTCACTGTCTCTATGCCATACTCAGTGGCAATGGGATTCTGTACTGTGTGCAAAACTCAGTTTTTGTTAAGTCCCAAGTCAAAAAGGATCTTAGGTCAGGCTGTAATACTGCAGTAAACCAAACAGTTTCTAATAAACACACAACACTCTGAACACACAACACTCAATCTAGTAATACACAACACTGTGGGCAGGAAGCTCGAACCATACATGCGACCTAGTCGAGTGTCAGCATCCAATTGACCTGGTTTAGCGCTGCGTGCTGATACTCATGCCACATCATGTGACTTTGCCTGACTAAAGCAACAGGCCAATGATAATCTTACATCTTCTATAGTAAAAATAGATTCTTTCTGAGACAAATCACTTTCAAACCTGATTCATCAGCATACTGTAGGGCAAACTCATGCTCTCTTGTTGTTTTTTTCTCGATGTTTCAGGCCATATTATCAAAAATTAAACACAGCCTGACGTTATTTCGTGAGCAGAAATTGGCAAGAGTTGTCGCTCTTGGGTCAGATGCCCATGCAACGGTTACAATTCACAGGTGTAATCACTGCTCAAGAATATCATTTTAGTTTTTATTTTTTGAATGTTTTTTCTTGTCTTTCGTATTTAAAAAAAAGTCTGTCATATTTTTTGCATTTTTGCCTATCTTGGGCACAAAATATGCTGACATTGTATGGGTAAACAGGCCCATAATCATATACTCGCAAAAAGGAAAAAAAGTTGAATTATTATCCTAACTGATTATGACATTGTATGGGTAAACAGGCCCATAATCATATACTCACAAAAAGGAAAAAAAGTTGAATTATTATCCTAACTGATTACAAATGCAAGAATATTCATTGCGCTTTTATCTTGTCTGTTAATGGGAGCTGAAAGGACACTTTGAATAGCCAGTATGTGATTACTGACTCTTTATTGTGTGACAAAGCACCAGTTGGTAAATTTAGTTGGCGTAGTGAACAAACATTGTTCAATCTATATTTTTTCCTTTAAACATTCTATTTATATGACCAATTTCATTCTGATCTATTTCCGAAAAGCGGTTTTGCATACTGATCATACAACTCTTATTTTTCATGTGTGATTTATGATGATCAGGTGACTGGCATATCCTTAAGCTTGTCACCCCAGTGTGTTATTAATGCAAGGTATATATGAGATTTATTAGAACCTGTTTCATACAAAGTAAACAAAAAAATATGTATATTATGTATGCTGATTCATTTTTGCTTCCACTGGAAATTAACTTGTGCCCCAAATTTAATCATCATTTTTCTGTTAGATTTATTGAAATTTGTCTGGACTCGCTGAGAAGTGCACCTCTGGGAGGTTCAAGGTTTAAGTCCAAGTATCAGTTTTTAACTTCACAGTCAAAATCTATGAGCCAAATCACATATCTGTTGCACAACAACCTCCACCCTTCACCACCTACATGCCACTCCCACCGCTTCGCCTTGAGATACAGAGCTGCAGGTTGAACTTCCAGCTGGAATAAACAGGACTATACACGTTTTCAGTGGAAGTGGAAAAAAAAGGAAGTTTACTACTAGAAGTAGTTTTATGAAATACTTTCGTGTCTAAACAAATGCCTTATCTCCATCTGACATGGAACATAGCAACATTGGGAATCTCCCACATAAAAAAAAACAACAAAAAACAGAGCAGAGAACCAACCTGAAGGAATACATATGAGTTGTCTTCCCTTGCCCACAAGAATTCAACGTACTCCACCCCCAAACAATTCACTTTTTCCCTTTGTCATACTGCGAAGAGAAGGGAGAATGTTTTAGCGTTCAGACTGGTGAGTATATCATAAAACTACTTTAAGTAGTAAAATTATGTTTCTTCATACTTACTAGTCCAAACAAATGCCAGAATATCGTACAGGATGGTGGGAAATCTCACCTAGGAGACAATGTTCAGACTCAAAGCACAAGGCTGACCACAGTTCATCCCAGAGTTTGGCACCAGAATTAAAAGGATTTAATTGATGATTCCTGGAGGTTTAAAAGATTGTCCCTGCTCTCCCTTATGTAATGACCTTATTCAATAACCATCGAAAACTGCGAACCAAATTCAGATATGCTTTCAAAATAAGTAAACATTGGTCTTGGAGAAACTTCTGCTCCAAGCTGACTTTGAAAATATCCAAGAAAAAATAAGTCTCGAAAATTATCAAGAAAATCAAAGGGAAAAACCCACCCTTCTGTTAATCACTTGAAACTTGCAGACACTTTGATTACTGACAAACAGTCTGTTCCCAGTTTCACCTGAAACTTGCAGACACTTTGATTATTGACAAACAGTCTGTTGCCAATTTTTTGGCCTCCACTGTTGAACAAAACTCATCTTGCCCAACTAAATCTGCTGCTTTTTTGTAAAAACAAACAACTGAAAGAAAAAATCTCCCTGTAATTTTTCTTCTGACAATATGATGTCAACAATCAGACATTTTCACTTAAGGAACTGAAAGCAGCTCTACAGACTTGTAGCAGTTCTGTTCCTGGCCTTGAAGACATCCATTACCAACTTTTGAAACATTTCCCAGAAAGCTGTGTCCAAAGTCATCTAAAAGTCTACAATTGTATTTGACTACAAGGTCCTTTCTTTCCACCCTTGTTATGGAAAGCCCTCATCATCTCTATCCTCAAGCCCGGAAAAGTAATGACCAACTCCTCTTACTATTGCCCAATAACTTTGACTAGTTGCTGTTTTAAATTAATTGAAAAGATGGTCAACTCTCGTTTGATGTAGAAGTTGGAAACTGGTGGCCTTCTGGCCAAAGAGCAGTGTGGTTTCAGCAAGTACCAGTCTGTGTTGACCATTACGTCTGTCTTGACCTCTTAGTCCGTAATGCCTTCAGTAATAAACATCATATGGTTGCTATCTTTGACCTGGAAAAGGCTTACAACACAACATGGAAATCCGGAATGCTATGAATCTTCATAATCTAGATTTTCAAGGTCGTATCCCTCCCCTCTTATTTTTTTTTAAATTAAAAATGCTTTCATTAACAGGGGAAGCATCCTTTCTCCTGCTCTCTTCAGTATTAAAATTAACAAATTTGTCAGTTTTGTAAACCAGCGTTCTGAGTCCTCTCTTTTTATTGATGACTTTGTACTCTATGCAGTTGGTGCAACCTATGCTGCTGCATAATGTGGATTCTAACTTTGTGTGGATAAGATCTAAAGTGGGCCAAGGAATTTTTCAGGTATCAGAACTCAGCATATTTATTTTCATAACTTCTGATAGTGTTTTGCTGACAGTTAAATTTGTATGGATAAACCCAACATTCTAGCTGTGAAGGAAGTCAAATTTCTAGAAAATTTCTGTGATCAGGAACTGAACTTTAGAAGTCGCATCCAGCACTTCAAATTTCTTGTCAGAAAGCAGTGAACATTCAGAGAGTTGTGACACATATGAATTGGGGCACTGATAAGATAAATCCTCCATCTATACAGGGCTCTGATCCACTCCTAACTGGACTACAGTTGTGTCATCCATGGTTCTGCCAGACATTCCTCCTGAAAACTCTAGATCCCATCCATCATCAAGGGCTTTGATCTCGGTGCATTCTGTGCCACTCCTGTTTCCACTTTTTATAATTACAGTCTGCATGCTGAGGCAGGAGAACCATCCCTCTTTAATCATGGTTGAAACTTTCTTTGAACTATTCTTTGAATATCTGTCCTTTCCCAGACCCTGCTGATGACCGTTTTTGACCCATTGCTCCTCAAGAAATTTTAAGACCACCCCAGTTACATTTCATCCTTGGTAATTCATATTTTGCCCAACTTGAACAGTGCAGACATAGACTTTGGAGTCGTGTGTGATTCATCCAAATTTCCTGACCACCCACTATAGACTTTCCACGCCCAGGAGATCCACTTTGATCTGGATCTCAAGGACTCCACTTGCTCTTTGGCACACAAGACATTTTTTTTACCGAACTTTGTTCTAAAGCTTAATCCTTCCAAAGAATATTTACTGATGGCTTCAAAACTGAAGAGGGGGTGCTGTGTTTTTGCTTAACAGCTCCATCTTAGAGATGTTCTTAACACATTCCCACTGATATCTCCCATTTACACAGCTGAGCTGACAGCGCTGGTCCTAGCTCTTGAAATAGTCTTAAAATGAAAAGAAAAAGAGTCTTAAAATGAAAAGAAAAAGACTTATCATTCTCTCCGGCCATGTCAGCATTCAAGGCAATAAAGTGGTTGATCAACCAGTCTCAAGTAAAGCGTCAAGCAGATTCTTTATCCTGATACTGATCTGAAACCCAAAGCTCAGACTTAATGTCAGACTTCTTTTAAGAGGAATAGAACTCTTCCCAATCCATTCAGACCTGAAAGAGTTTTTACTATGTGCCACTGGCAACCGAAAAGAAAAAACAGCCTTGTTCTGTTTTCACTTGGGCCACTCCTTTTACACCCATACAGACATATCTTGTAAAGGATGAAGAAGCTCCATGGTGCATTCCATTTGATGTACCATTCACTATGAGACATGCTCTTTTAGAGTGTTGGTACTGACACAATGTCAGACATACACACTTCACAGCAGAATTTATTAAAATCATGTTCAGAGATGTCCCACATGATGTGATTTTAGAGTTTCTGAAAGAGATCAACATTGATTTTTAATGAAATTCCGACATGTTTTTAGAAAATCTGTTTTAATGAGTTGTGTGTGTATATTACATCTATTTTATATTAATCTGTTTGAGAGTTGATTTCAACAAAGTGACAGTCCATATATGGCCCTTTGCGGTCGGCTGAGCTATAAGCAACTTTATCTATCTCTCTACCTACCTTTAGAGGACAGTCGGGCTCCTTGTGCTTCCTTCTATGGTGATAAGTGCAGCTTTCAGACCCTAAGCAATAAGCTCATGTGAATCAGTGTCTCTCTTCTCACGTGAGCATGCACCCTCCATCCTTTTCAATATTCAGGCTTTTGTTTGGACAAGTGAGTATGAGAAAAAGCAATTTACTCCTAAAAGTAGTTTTATGATACATGTCTGAACACTAGGATGCCCTCTGCCACCTAGCTTGTAGGGAAAAAGTGTGAAATATGGCACAATGTTATGAACTCACTAGGTGATCACTCTTGCTGGCGAATGTAAGGATCGAGGTATAGTTAGCTTCCCACTCTCTCTCCCTTTTTTTTTTTTTAAAATTTGATCCTGATAATACGGAGATGTTCCTCACCAAATAGGGATAAGGCTTTTGTTTGGACAAGTAAATATATAGAACTACTTTCATCATTGAAATTCTTCTTTGGTCTCCAAGAAGACATGGTGTAAATGTGATCACTTTTCCTTTACAGGATGATGCGGGCTTCAAGAATCTGATATCCACATTTTTGTGGCCAGACATTGGGAGGCTAGTCTTTGATGTGAGTATTTTTTCTCATACATATGCTTATGCAATTATACAATTATGTGCACTTATGCATGCACACAGCATGCATATTCATATGCATTATGGAACATACATTTGTAGGCATGTATGCACATACATAAGCACTGTATGTGCATGTATAGTACATATTTGCATACAATGCATACCATCACATGCATGCGAAAGTGCAAACATGCATAAACATGTACACATGCCACGTCCAACAGTGCACCATTCTACAGCATCGCCCAACACATACCATGCACACAAATAAAAATATAGGCTCATGCGTAGATGTGCATGCATATGAGTACACTCACATATAGACAAACGATATGTATACAAGTGGGACAGCTTTGTTAACAGAGTATTATGTATGTTAGTAAAAGAGACATTGTACAGAAGAAACTGTAGACATAAAGACAAGTAAGAAATTGGTAGGGAATACTCTCAGATTTTGAAATCAGAAAAACAAAACTCGAGATACTTTCACAGAATGTTAAGAACTTTGTAGAAACATTAAATGATACAAAGATACATAAAAGCAACAGTCAGCAATCTGATTTCAAATTATATTGTTTCTATAGAAGAGATCTGCCTTGATAATGAAAAAAAAAACCCTAAAAGAAATCTTCATTGCTGATTTATTATTGTTATTATGAATAATTATATAGTGCCTATCCTCGGCTAGAGACCAAGCTCTAAGTGCTTTACAATCCACACTCATTTACACAGTGGACTGCCTACCTGGGTAGTGCCTACTGAAGAGCTGCCAGCTGGCGCTTCATTCAGTCATTTCCCGTGTCATCTAGTCAATATCATTCACTCCATTACCTTAGTTACTTCCTTCTTTCCATTTCTCATGCAGGGTGCATGCTATGTGTAACGTATCATCTATATCAACGGCCAAACTGGCCTTCTCTTCCGAAAGTTGGTGATGGAATTTTACGTGCGGGCAAGATGATGTGCGTGCTTCACACTCGGAACCTCAGTTTATAGTCTCATTCAAAGGACTGTGTGGGGAATGGAGTCAGAACCAATGTTAACTCTGAGGGATTTGAACCCGCAACCCCAGGATCACCAAGATTACGAGTCCAGCGTTCTACCACTGAGCTATTCCGGCCCCCTAATGTTAGGAATTCATTATCCAAGAGAAAAACTTAGAAAAGCACAAAATTTATAAGGGTGAATCACTGTGTCTATGAATAAAAAGGATCAAAGATCATGTAAAGATGATGCCACAGAAAAATAGTGATATTGTTCAGGTACAAGTATCAGCAGAGAATGACTCTGAAATTGATACATACATGACTTGCCGTTATATCCCACCCAGATAGTCATCGTTTGGAAAAATTCATTCAGGTAAGGTATGGGCAGATCTTGAAAGTGAGCAGAAAGCCTTTGTCTGAAGGCAGTATTATCTCATATTGAGACTTTGATGCAAGGTCAGGAGCAGCCACTTACATTATTCAGTCAGACTCAGAAACTTGATATCATATGCTAGCAGTATGCTATCATGCTTATATTTCTTTGATTGTTCTTGAAACGGATGTGCTGTGAACAACGCTGTTCAAAAGGCAGGACATTGATTGATATGTATGTAAAAATTTTTAATTTTAAATGGTTGGATAGTTGGAGATCTGGGGAACAAGTATAACTGTCATCATAAAAGTAGTTGCAGTGGTGTGTGTGATTCATCCAAGTTTCCTGATGACCAACCATGGACTTTGTTTACTCCTGAGATCCGTTTTGATTTAGCCTCATACCATAAAGATTCGACTAGGTCCATGGTGTGCAAGTCCTTTTTTGCCGAACTGTGTTCAAAGTTTCCATCCTTTGGGAGAATTTTCACCGATGGTTTTAAATCCGAGGAGGGGGTTGCCTCTGCTGTGTATTGTACAAAGGTCCTTCTCAGAGATGTTCTAAACACATTCCCACTGACAGCTCCATCTATACTGCTGAGTTGACAGCCTTGGTCTTGGCTCTTGAAATGGTTTCTAAATCAAAACATAAAGATTTCCTCATTTTGTCAGACTCCCTTTCTGCTTTGGAAGCTATTGCCGGCAGTAACCTCAAGCACCCTCAACTTTTGAAGTCATTGGAACTATGCACCTTTCTAAAGTCAGATGGATATAGCAAGTTTTTGCTTGGGTTCCCAGCCATGTGGGTATTTGAGGCAATGAGCTGGTTGATGAACTTGCCAAGAGTGACACAAAGAAAGAGTTGAGCAGATTGTCTATCCCTCACACTGATCTAAAACCCCAAACCCAGGCTTATGTTAAATTCCCCAGGCAAGAGGATGACAAACTATTTAAAATCCATCCAAATCTGAAAGTTTTTACCATGTTCCTGAGGCGACTGTAAAGAAGAAATAAGTTCTGTGCCATTTGCATACAGGCCACTGCTTTTACACCCATTCTTATCTTTTAAAAGGTGAAGAAGCTCTGTGGTGCATTCCATGTCATGTACCACTCATAGTGAAACATATTCTTTTAGATTGTCGGGACTTGCATGATGTGAGACATAAACACTTTACAGCAGACTCCATGAAAACCTTGTTCAGTTATATCCCACCTGGTGTGATTTTTGAATTTCTGAGAGAGATTTAACATTTTTCATCTGATTTAAGATTTTACAGAGGAAAGATTTTTAACTAAATTTCCTGTGTATTTTTATGTGTGTTTTAAAGGGTTGTGTGAATAATTTTTTTTTTTAATGACTTGTGAGTTGACTGCAACGTGGTGACAGCCCTGATATGGCCGTTTGTAGTCGGCTGGGCTATAAGCAATATTACCTTACCTTAGTTGTCAGCCTTAGTGACACATTCACAAAAGACCCAAACAGCATTTAAAAATAAACAAAAACAAAAAAAATCATTGAGAAAATAAGTATGCTTACAGTAACAACAAAAAGTAGCACTTCAAGATTATACTTTAACCAAAAAAATACTGAGAACTATCAACTAGAACCACACATGATAAATGTTAAAAACTTTGAACGCATACATGATTACAGTAGATTTTGCATTAGGGCTTAGAACCTGTGAATAGAAAAGAGTGGATACACAAACATTTTAAGAGAGGACAGTTAAATGCTCAACATGTGGCGTGATTGAAGATGAAACTCATTGTCTGGACAGCTGCTCCAGGTACAAACTGTTAAGATTAAAACTTTCTGGAAAACTATCAAAAGATGTAGCAGATTCAAACTTGTGTAAACTATACCCAAGTGAAATCCAAAGTGAGGACAATCTACAAATCCATATTGCAAAGTATGTTCATGATTTAATGAAGATAAAAAGGCAATAGTGACTCCCTCTATGGGCACTAATAAATTGTGGTCTAAACATAAATTAAGATTTATCATAATACTGTTCTTTATCATTGAGTGTTTAACCCTTTCACCGCCAGACATTCAATTTTGCATAAATCCCCATCGCCAGCCATTTTTCAGAAAATCTCTTATTTCATACCAGTATGTGTGAAATGCAGATATCTTTGGTAGCAACCAATTCTCATGCTGTTTTTTGGGAAATGGAGGAAATAAACTGTACTTTTGTTAAATTATAGAATGTTAGTGATGGTTAGACAACAACAATTTCAAATTTTTGGTAATTTCAAGTGAAAAAAAAATGCAAAATAAAAAATTAAATGCTATCTTTAGTGTCAACATAAAAAAGAAGAAAGCATGCAATGAAACTCTGAACAAAGAAGGAAAAATACTCCACTCACAAAATAAAGTCCAGAAAGTATGTAATATCCAACAGAAAAATGAAAAAAACAGCAATAAATCAACATACCCCAACAGCAGAAAAAGAGCTGGAAGAAGTCCACAGGTTGAAAATCATCTTGTTCACCAGCACTACTGAAACAACATTCAGAGGAATAATTAGTGATATGACTAATGAGGTTATGCAGAAAAGAAACCACACACCACACACACACACACACACACATGCACACACACACACAGACCGTCTAATATTACGTTTAGTGGAAAGACGTTAAATGAATCACACACACACACACACACACACACACACACACACACACACACACACACATAACAAACTGCTTACACCCCACTGGCACACACATGAAAGAAAGAAAAAGAGAAGGGAACACACACACACACACACACACACACACACACACACACACTTTCTTATGCCCCACTTGTACACACATGAAAGAAAGAAAAAGGGAAACACACACACACACACACACACACACACACACACACACACACACACACATACATACATCCCTTTCACTCTCATTTTTCAATATTTCTCAATATTTTTCAATATTTTCTATGAAAACAGTCATTCACTTGCCTGTGGGTCTCTATAACCTCGCGAGCGAGTCTGATAGGGCAGCTCACCACTCCAACTCTCTCTGCAGCAGATCACTTGACATGTGTCAGTCAGTCAGCCACGCCCCCTTCGACCTCGTCAGCTGGGCTTGCAGTTCATTCATTACATCGTGGCTGCCACTCACCCCCTATAAGGCCTCTCTCACTGTGTGATAGGCACAAAAAGGTGGCCCAGAGCCAGCAACACTAAGCTTGTTCAAGGGCCTCTTGTGTGTGTGTGTGTGTGTGTGTGTGTGTGATGCACTGAGCACTGCTCAGCTAGTTGGCACGCCTCCAACAGTCAGCCACTGTGATAATTCGGTCAAGCCCCCCCCCCCCCGCCCCCCCCCCCCCCCCTTTCAAGTAGCCAGATGTTTGCTGCTCACAATCTGGGTGCTCTTTATCTTATTCTGTATCAACTGACCGTCTTTTCAATATTTCCAGCACCTGATCTGTGGTAAATGTACAGTGAGGCTGAGTAGGTGAAGTGCTTGGTTGTGACATCATGGTGAATGGAAAAACAATCGGAATAAATTGATAAAGAACACTTAACTGAACAGCGCTCTGGTAAGTAAAATTGCTGTGAGCACAGGTCAGGGAATCGCCCAACTGTGACATTTCTTTCTGGCTTTCTGTCTCATCAGATTAGAGAGTGACATTTGCCGGGATAGGCTTTGCTTCGTGTTCCATCAAGACTGGGCTTTGTCTTTCAAGGCGTCTTGACTGGCAGATGAAGCTGCCTCTTTTCAACCGGCTCTTGGTGGGTCTGCTCATTCTGTTGTTCATTGGATGGTTTTCAAGGCGTTTGAATTTTGCTGCTTGGATGAGGATCTTTGTGTCCCTTCTGTCCTCTAATGACTGTAGCCCAGTGGTCTCTTCCATCTTCAGGATTGGGGTGGATCTCATGGCGCCAATTATGACACGCTGAGCTTGGTTCTGTATCTTATTGAGGTGGTTGAGGTTAGACTTTGCAGCTGATGCCCATGCTGATGTCCCGTACTCAACTACAGGTCGGACTCTCCCTGTATAGAGTCTCTTCAGGATACGTTCGTCAGCCCCCCAGTTCGTCCCCGCAAGTTTCCTCATGATCGCCAGTCTCAACTTGGCCTTGCTACAGCATCTGGTGATCTGCTGTTTCCAAGTGAGCCTGCGATCAAAGGTCACTCCCAGGTAGGTAGGTGTGGGTTCCTCTGCAAGCCTTTGGTTGTTCAGTGTCAGCTTCGCCCACCCATCTTGGAAGAGGCAGGTGTTCCCAACAGTCGTCACCAGCATTCCCGGAGTGGAGAAGAGAGGAATACAGTCAGACACCCAAAGGAAGGCCCTGGCCATGGAGTACATCTGCAACCAATATCCCCAGGAAGACTGGACCCATGTCTTCACAGATGGCTCCGCCACAGAGGCAACGAGGGATGGTGGAGCTGGAATCTTCCTTCGATACAAAGACGGAGATGAAGAAATTGCAATTCCAACAGGAAAATACTCCACCAACTTCCGAGCTGAGCGAGAAGCCCTCTGTGAGGCAGCCACAACAGTCTTGCAGAACTCCAAAAGAACAACAGGGCAGGTGGTGGTCTTCTCTGACGCTCTCTCCGTGCTCCAAGCCCTCAAGAACTCCCGCTGCAAAGAACAGAACCATATCACTTCAGCCCTTGTTGCCCTGAGTGCCAGAGTGGAGAAAGTGGTGATACAATGGGTACCAGCACACTGTGGCATCAGAGGCAACGAAAAAGCGGACATTCTGGCAAAAGATGGTGCACAGAAGGAGCAGGCCAACAACCTGGTGTCATACGATGAAATTAAGACAATCATCAAGGCACAACAAGGAATAAAATGGCGCCTCCTGCATCCCAAATACAACCCAGAAGACACATACCATTTGCTGGGACGACGGGAACAGGTCAAGATCTTCCGCCTGAGGACTGGACACAATCGCCTGCTCCACCACATGCACACAAAATTTGGCATTGGACAGAGTGGAGAGTGCCCTTGTAGTGAGGGACCAATGACAACTGACCACATCCTTCAAGTCTGTACGACGTATGCAGCATCCAGGAGAAAGTACTGGCCAACACCGACAGCAGTGGAAGCCAAGCTGTATGGCACCCTGGAGGAGCTGCGACGGACGGCAGCCTTCATCGAGGACACCGGGCTGCTCATCTAACGGGATGGCGAACGAGGAAGAAGAAGAAGATTAGAGAGTGAGAATATCGGGAGTTAGGTAACCCTAACTGGTCGCCAAATGGCGCCTTTGGCGGTGACACACATTGTCGCCAAATGGCGCCTTTGGCGGTGAAAGGCTTAAAGATTAAGATTTATCATAATACTGTTCATTGTCATTATGTGTGTAAAGCCCTGGAAGGATTCACGTGTCTATAAAGGTCTGTCTGTATCTAAACATATTTAAATCTCTCCTCTCCCCTGCTCCTTCTCTCACTGTAATCTGCATGAAGCACAGCCTGTCTGTGTGTCTGCCTTTTTGCTCCTTTAACCTTTAGACTGCCACAAAGCCATTCTGGAACAGCGGATAATTTATGCCTGCATCACTGCCACGATAGCTGTTTGGGAATGGTGGTCAATCATTCTGGCATCGTGTAAATTCGGATAGTGTTCAGGAAGTATAACTATACTAGATTCAGAATCGTGAAGGTCGGTAGAATCTGAAAATATCTGGGAAACCCCCTTTTGACACCCGGCAATGACTTTTTCAAGTGATCTAAGTCGGTGACTACGGTTACAATGAACTCGTTATCTATGCGAGACAAGCTAAATAGTGACGGGGCCAAGCATGAGTGGTAGCAGCGCAAAACATCCGCGATTGATGGAGTTAGCTGAAGCTCAGCTACTTGAAGAGGATAGTGGTGATGAACTTCAGTCAGATGTTTCTCTTGAAGATAAGGTGCAGATGAGGATTTTGAGCCACAAATGATCGACATGGAAGACAGAACTGACTTCGATGTCGAGCTTGACGCTGTAGCTGAAGTGAGTGATGACTCGTCAGATAGCTTGGCCAATGAAGCCAAAACTGAAGACAGACCGGTCAGTGCAAGGGGGAGGGCTAGGGGCAGGGGGAGGGTAGGTGGTAGATCGCGGCGTGGTGAGCCAAACAGAGCATGTGGTGAAAAGAGAAGGGGGCATGGCAGGGGCGTGGTTGTGTGTTGGTTAATGTTGACACTCAGTCATCTGATGGGTTTCAGTCACCTTTACCTGATTTTGTAAGGAATCCTGGTCTGAAAGAACAACCTAGTGGGGACAAATGTGTAGATTTTTTTTTCTGTTTTTATCACAGATGATTTAGTGCAAAAGTTAGTCACAGAATCAGACAGATAAGCACAACAAACAATTCAGCAGATGCAGGCAAGGCCACAGCATATAGAAAAAACACTCTAGATTTGCAACATGGAATGTGACCAACATACTGGAAATGAAACAGTTCTTGGGCCTCACACTACTCATGGGCATCATGAAAATACCATCAACAGAGTCATAATGATCAAAACGTCCACTGCTGACCACAAACATATTTCCTTTGTTAATGGCTAAAAATAGGTGTGTGTATGTGTGTGAGTAACTGAGTGAGTGTTGTGTGTGTGTGTGTGTGTGTGTTTATGAGAAAGAGAGAGAAAGTGTGTGTGTGTGTTTTTGAGAAGTTGTATGTGTGTGTGTGTGTGCATTATCCCGTTTTGAAATCTGGCACACCAAGCTGCACTTCTAGTTCCCCACCACAGAAGCATGTTAGTATCATATCAGTATCTTTTTTTTTTTTTTTTTCTTATTGTAGTTTATTATTTTTTACTGGATTTTTCACTTTGTCAAGTTCCTGCATAGGACTTGGTGAAAAATAGACTACTATTCATTCATTTTTTTTACTTGAAGAAAACGCTTTCAGAGATTGTTTTCAGTGTGGATTTTTTTACTGTGGCCGTCTTTTCAAAGGCAATTTTTACAGTCTAGTGAAGAAACTGCAAAGTTCCAGTGTAAAATGGGACTGTGTGAAATAAGGACTGTGCTGCTGTTTTATGTCCATGAAATACTCTTTTCCTGAAGAAAGTGGATTTTACGGTTCTTTCAAAAAAGGCAATATTATCATTTGAAGCAAGAGTAGGGTAAGCTGTTTCATTATGTTTATGTTATTCTAACATTGTTTTTGTTCAACTGACCGATTTTTGTGCACATGTTACTAACTACACTTATCTAGCAACAAGAAATGATGATAACTAAAACACTAAATTCTGTCTTTTCAAATATTTAATTTTAAAAAGATTCTACCGGTCACAAACTCACAGAAAGTACAATAAAACTTTTTCCTGTATTCTCCATTCATTTTCCTTTCAGAATATATATACACTTTTATGTATGTTAGTTCACATTTGAGCCCACAATATTTTTTTAACACTTTGATTAAGCCTGCAAAAACCTGTACTCCAGTGTCCTCCAATAACCTTCAACTGCCAAAAACACTTTCAGACTGCCAACAAATCGCAAGAGAACGCAAACGGGCTCAGCGTCAAGTGTTTCAAACACCTTCAGTGCCCAACTCTCGAGTCTACCCAAAACTGTGTGCCAAAATGAGACATACCTTTACATTAGGTAAATGTCAGTCATGGAGAGACTTGTGCTCCAAGCTGACATCCAAAATGTCCACTAAAAAGATCTCGAAAGTCAAGAAAATCAACGGGAAGAACACCAACCCATCAATTCATCACCTGAGACTTGCCAGTGCTCTGATAACTGACAAACAAGCTGTGGCCAACCTTTTGGCCTCCACCATTGAACAGAACTCTTCCTCCTCAAGTAAATCTGTTGTTTTTTTTTAAACAAACAACTGATAGCAAAATCTTCACATAACTTCACTAAGGACAACTTTGAAGTCTACAAGCTACCGCTTTCAATTGATGAACTGAAATCAGCTCTGCAAACCTTTGATGATTCTGCTCCTGGCCTTGATGGTATTCATTACCAGCTTTTGAATCATCTTCCACAAAGCTGTCTTCAAACCCTTCTCAAAGTCTACAGTCATATCTGGACCACAGGGTACTTTCAACCCTCCTGGCGGAAAGTCCAGATCATTCCTATTCCCAAGTGTGGAAGACCATACTAACCCTTCAAATTATCTTCCAATAGCTCTGACCAGTTACCTCATCAAGCTAATGGAAAAGTTGGCCAACTCCCGTCTAATGTCGAAGCTGGAAATTGATGTCCTTTTGGCTAAAGAACAGTGCGGCTTCAGGAAGTACCATTCTACCATTGACAATTTAGTCCGTCTGGAAACCCCCTTCCACATCGCCTTCATTAACAAACAACATGTGATATCCATCTTTTTTATTTGTAGAAAGCTTATGATACCACATGGAAATGTGGAATTCTTATGGATTGTCATGAACTGGGTTTTCGTGGTCACCTACCTTTTCTTATTAAAAACGTTCTCACTGATTGGCAGTTCCATGTCTGTATTGGCCCCATGCTGTCTGACATCCATGGGCAGGAGTTAGGTGTACCCTAAGGGAGCATTCTCTCTCCTGCTGTCATCAGTATCACAATTAATGACATTGTCAGTTCTGTAAAGCGGGGTTCCGAGTCCTCTCTGTTTGTTAATGACTTTGCACTCTGTGGAGTTGAGGCCTCCTATGCCAGTGCACACTGTTGACTCCAACTTTGTGTGGATAAGATCCGACAGTAGGCTGAGGAAAATGGGTTTGCCTTTTCGGAAACCAAAACTCAGTGTATCCACTTTTACAATTTTTATGAATTCTTTGTTAATCCTGAAATTCGTCTGGACAAATCCATCATTCCATCTGTGAAAGAAGCCAAATTTCTGGGTGTTATTTTTTTTTAAATCAAAAACTGAATTCTGAAAGTCAATCCGATACTTAATAACTGCATTTCAGAAAGTACTGAACATTCTAAGAGTTGTGGCACACACGGATTGGGGCACTGATAAGAAAACTGTCCTCCATCTTTACAGTGCTCTGATCTTCTCCAAACTGGACTATGAATGTGTAGTCTACAGCTCTACCAGACCTTCCTACCTGGAAACTTTAGATCCCATCCACCATGAAGGGCTTCAATTCTGTCTAGGTGCATTCTGCACCACCCCTGTTCATAGCATGTATGCTGAGGCAGGAGAACCATCCTTCTTGAACCATTGGCTGAAACTTGCCAATAACTACTGTTTGAATCACTCTTCTGAACCTTGCTTATGACTGTGTTTTTGACCCGAAGTTCCAAAAGAAATTTGATGACCACCCCACTTCCATTCCTCACGTGGTCATTTGTATTCTTCCCCATTTGAACAATGCAGATATAGACCTTGGAGTAACCTCCTGCTCCATCAGCTTCCATTTTTGTGTGTGTGTTCATCTCTAGTTGTTGGCATCGTTTAGTGACATGGTCTATTTGTTCAGTTCAACGTAGTTACAGTGGAATTGCAGTCATCAGTCTACGTTCATTCATCGTCTATTCAACATGCATTCATCGTATCTCAAGTCAAGTTTGGGTCCAGCAACGTGTTTAGGTGTGTCGCATGATACAAGTGTCATCTTTGTGGCATTTGATGTGACTATGGTGTTTTCCTCTTCATGAGGGCCGAAGTGATTGTAAAGAAGCAGTCTGGAGTCTTCGAGATTTTTTTTTTTCGTCATTGACAACATTCCTATTACCTATGTCATTCTTTGTTTTGGGACATTATTCTTCAATACCTTCTGTGGATCGTGTCTTTGTGCGCACTTGAATATTTGAATTATTATATGTTGTTTAATACTATGTTATTTCCTTGGTGCTGCCTCGGGTGGCGCTACGTGGGTTTATGTTTGTGATCGGTGTGTATGATGCGTCATGTTGTCTTGTTTGGATATGAATGTGTGAATGAAAGAGAATAAAATTCATGTGAATGATATCTGTTTAGAGATTTCTCATTAAGTTAGTGAAAGGGGGTGCTAGAACTGATAGGTCTATTTCTCTGTCTTTCCACTCCATTTCAAGTCTTAGCGGGCTTGACAGCTACTGAGTTGACAGCCTTCCTCCTGGCTCTTGAAATGGTCTCTAAATCTCTGGCCATTGCCAGCCATAACCTCAAGTACCCTGAACTTCTGAAATTATTTGTGATGGATACAACATAGTTTTTGCTTGGGTTCCCAGCCATGTGGGCAATCGAGGCAATGAGGTGGTTGATCAACTTGCCAAGAGTGCCACAAAGAAAGAGTTGAGCAGATTGTCTATTCCTCACACCAATCTGAAACTCAGGCTCAGGTTAATGTTAAAGACCTCTGGCAAGCGGAGTGGAACTTGCAGACCAATAACAAACTGCTCCAAATCCGTCCATGTCTGAAAGAGTTTTTACCATGTTCCAGGGGGGTCTGTAAAGAAGAACACTCTTGTGCCATTTGCACACCAACCACCCTTTACTCCCATTCTCATCTTTTGAAAGGTGAAGAAGCTTTGCGGTGCATTCCATGTCATGTACCACTCACAGTGAAACATGTTCTTTAAGAGTGTTGGGATTTGTAAGATGTGAGACATAAACACTTTACAGCAGACTTCATGAAAACCTTGTTCAGAGATGCCCCCACCTGACAGATCGGAAGAATAAGCTCTGCCTAAACTCTCAATCCTTGATTGAATAAAAGTTCTGAGTTCTGATCTTTGAATTTTAGAAAGAGATCAACATTTTTCATCTGATCTAAGATTTTATGGAAGAAATATTTTCAAAGAAACTTTTGGTGTGTTTGTAGAAGGTGTATTTTAATGATCAATGTGAATGAAATGACAGCCCTGATATGGTCCTTTGCGGTCAGCTGGGCTAAGCAACATTATTTTTCTCTCTCACCCGTTCCAAATGGAGCTGGTTGCTAACTGCTCCTTAAGTTCTTCTAGAGCAGACTGGAGAACTCTCCTTAGATCCAAGGATTTCTGAGAAAACCACCAGACTTTCAGAGGCAGGGAAAACAAACATCTGAGAAAAAAAAAAGTTTGCTTAAAAAAGAAGAAGAAAGTGAACCACTTAAAACATTAAGCCTCATGCTGTATCCGGTTTTTTCTAATCCAGGTCTCTATGATTCTACGTTCAAGAGTTGCCATCTGTAGTTGTTAAGGTATATCGTGGTGCTTCTTCATGCATTGATCAGACCAGTTAAATGGCAGGCAGATATGTAGGTAAACGTCATTCGTTCAGACATTTTGTGGTTGTGTATGATGCACAGGTTTCGTCTTCTGTGGTAAAAATATGATGTCGTCTTGTCGCGGATCATGAATTGGGACACAGAAGGTGTAGTTGTCAGCTGGTGGATATGGAAATGGACTGGATTTCTTGATTGGATTATTGTTTTGCTTCCCCTACATCCCCTACACACACACACTTTTTTTTTTTCAAACGAACACGTATGTATTTTATTTTGATATGGCCCAGATAAGTAATGTGCAATGTGGTCGGCTTGAGTATAAACAAGAAGAAGCAAGATATGCAATAATCGTGACCAGAATAAAAGATATTCTTTTATGATATGCATGGCTGTTGAAACAAACACCAATATGAAAAAAAAAATTTTTAGTGTGCATGTCTCAGTGTGTGTGTGTGTGTGTGTGTGTGTGTGTGTGTGTGTGTGTGTGTGTGCAGTTAGTTATTTCTTTTGGTTTCTTTACTTGCTGCATAGTGATTTACTGATCATGAGAGACCATGAAAGTCTTCAGAACAGCTTGAATTCAATTTTCAATGGGGAAGGGGGGGGGGGGGGGGGGGGGCTTTGCCCCCCTGGATCCACCACCTTCCTACAGGGCATTGCCCCTGGACTCCAACGGGTCTTAGGCGGCCCCAGAACCCTGGCCTTTTTCAGAGATTTTTTTAAAGTCGGCTGTTCTCCAGCCTGCTAGACTAAGTCTGTGCCCTAAAGTCTGCTACTACTCTTAGAATATCTAGCCTTCAGTGACTTTGAGCTTCTTATCGAATGCTCTGTTGGGAACCTCATGATCAAAAGTCGCTTTTTGGTCATCCAGGCTTCGGTGTGCCGGGTTAGTGCGGTTCATGCTGTCTCCGGGGACTTGCAGTGTCTGAAGTGGCACGATAACGGCTCGGTCACTCTCTTTAACTGCTCTTCATTCCTAGCTAAGACCTCTGAGCATGAAGAGTGGCCCCTGACTGTAACCTTGCCTCCACTGGCCCCTTTGTCGTCAAATTCCAGGCCCAGGTGATCAAAGGTGGAGCAGGTCAACTGTCCTGTCAGAGCTCTGAAGATGTATCTTTGAAAGACAGAGTCAGGCTGTGTAGCGCCTTTCTAAGGTGTAGCGGGGAGTGCTGCTATGTGACCCCAGACAACAAGCTCCCGGTTTAGGCATGAGATTCACCAGGCTTCCATCTATATTCAGAAATTGCTTGAGCGGATATAAGGGCATATGAAGTCGGGGCTTGTTCCACAAGTTGCTCCTTCTGGCAAAGTATCACGGTCTCCAACATCTGTCAGGTAGCAGGCTGGAAGTCACTGACCACCTTTGGCAGATTCTGTCTACAGAATATGTCTGAGGATGTGGAGGCTCTTGAATGCCTGGGGGGTGTGGGCATTAGGGGGGTATGCAGTTGCCCAGATGGCAGTGCATCCACAATGATGCCGAGGATTTTGATCCATCTGCCATACTTGCCAATTCATTATTGCCCCTGTTTATTGCCTATTTTGTCTGTAGTTTTGTCTTGGCTCTTGGTTTAATCTGCCACTGACATGCCTGTAATGACTGTATATTTTTGAGCTGGTTCTTTATTTTAAGCTACCATTGACATGTCAGTTTGGTCTGTGTATTTTTTGTCCGGTTCTTGGTTTAATCTGCCTGTGACATACCTATTTTGACTGTATATTGGCTCTTGGTTTATGCCTCTACTGGTATGCATATTTTGATTGTGTACTTTTGTCTTGACTCTTATAGTGTTAGTAGCCAATGACATGCCTGTTTTTTAACATGCATATTTGCACTGTGTGTTTTTGTCTTGGCCTTTGACCTAAGCTGCTATTGACATGACGTTTTGACTGTTTTTGATCAAGAACCTTCGGTATTTGTCTTTTTTTTTTAGGTCATCTCCTTCTCCTTATCCTTTTAGTATTTTATCTTTGATTGTTCCTTTTCATCTATGAGGGAAAGCAGGAACTATTCATTTCATCTCCAGATTGTTGCAAGAGACATTTTTAGATGGATATGAGCCTTTGTACCTAGAGTAGGGCTGGAGAACTGTACAGAGACATTCTCATGTGAGTGGAAAAAAAACAGGCTATCATGTCTCAGGTGAGGATTTGCCCACCATTCTTTTCGATATTCAGGCATTTCTTTGGACAGGAAGAATGAGAAAAAGGAATTTTACCTCTAAAAATAGTTGTGTGTTTACCTGTCCAAATACTGGGATGCCCACCCACCTCCACATTGAGCTGGGAAAAGGTGCAAAACTGGGCTGAATGTTGTAAACTCACTTAGGGGGATTGCTCTAGCATCTATCCATAATTGAGCCAAAGTTACCACCCATTTTTTTTTTTTTTTTTTTAATAGGCAGTAGAGATTAGGCATTTCTTTGAACAGGCAAGTATGTGGTAAAACTACTTTTAGTTGTAGTTGTAGAATTCCTTTTTCTCTCCACTCCTCCAGTACTGTCACCATGGGGATGCTTGGGGCTCTTTCAATAAAGATCCTTCTCCTGAAGTTCTGTGCTCGTAACTTCCACATTTTGTAACTTTATTTGACTCTGCTTTTTTTGTGTTTGTTTGTCGTTCTTGACTCTTTTGTGTTTGTTTGTCGTTTGTCTGCTTTTGTGGACAATTTTCAAGTTTTTTGTACTAGAAGCTTGTTTAGGCTGTTCTTCTGGTCACAATTTTTGCCATGCCAGCTTTTTGTGGTAATCTTGTGACCAGACAATGCAGACTGTACACACTGTCCAGAATGGACACTTGCTGTCTATTCAACAGTGTTTGTTTGCCTGTATGGATTTTTTATGTGGATTTTGTGTGTGTGTGAGTGTGTGTGTGTGTGTGTGTGTGTGTGTGTGTGTGTGTGTGTGTGTGTGAAGTTTAGGTTGTGTTGATTTCTGTACAATTTCATGTCATCTTGTAATAGGAAAGCAAAGATAATACCTGACGTTTTTACTACAGTGAAATCAGCTTTGCAAACCTGCAATGATTCTGCCCCTGGTCTGGATGATATTCATTATCAGGTTTTGAAACATTGTCCAGAAAGCTGTCTCCAGACCCTTCTTCAAGTCTACAACCATATCTGGACCACAGGGTGCTTTCCGCCCTCCTGGCGGAAAGCCCTGATCATTCCAATACCTAAGCCTGGAAAGGACCTTACCAGCCCTTCAAACTAACGTCCAGTAGCTCTGACGAGCTGCCTCTGTAAGCTGATGGAAAAGATGGTCAACTCCCGTCTGATGTGGAAGCTGGAAACCGATGGCCTTTTGGCCAGCGAACAGTGCGGGTTCCAGAAGTACCACTCGACAGTTGACCATTTAGTCCGTCTGGAAACCACCATCCGCAGCGCCTTTGTCAATAAACAGCATGTGGTCGCTATCTTTTTTGACCTCGAAAAAGCGTACGACACCACCTGGAAATCAGGAATCCTTATGGACCTGCACAGACTTGGTTTTCGTGGTCATCTGCCTCTGTTTATTCAAAACTTTCTGGCTGATCAGCAGTTCCAGGTGCATATTGGCACCACACTCTCTGACATCCATGGGCAGGAGTTGGGTGTACCTCAAGGGAGCATCCTTTCTCCTGCCCTTTTCAGCATCAAAATCAATGACATTGTCAAATCGGTAAACCAGGGTTCCGAGTCCTCTCTGTTTGTTGATGACTTCGCGCTGTACGCAGTTGGAGCTTCTTACGCCAGCGTACAGCGTCAACTCCAACTTTGTGTCAACAGGATCCAACAGTAGGCCAAGGAAAACGGGTTTTACCTTCTCACGTACCAAAACTCGGTCAATCCATTTTCACAATTTTCGTCAATTTTTTGCTGATCCTGAAATTCGTCTGGACAAGTTCACCATTCCAGCTGTTAAAGAAGCCAAATTCCTAGGAGTTATTTTTGACCAAAAACTCAACTTTCTCAGCCACATTAAAAATCTCAAAACCTCTTGCCAGAAAGCTCTGAATATTCTGCGGGTCGTAGCACACACTGACTGGGGCGCTGATAAGAAAACTCTGCTGCACCTCTACAGAGCCTTGGTCCATTCCAAACTGGACTACGGTGGTGCTGTGTACGGCTCTGCAAGACCGTCTTATCTAAAACTTTTGGACCCTATCCACCATCAAGGGCTTCGTCTCTGTCTTGGAGCATTCCGCACCACCCCTGTGTACAGCCTGTACACAGACAGAGGCAGGTGAACCCTCACTGTCCAACTGCAGGCTGAAACTGTCTTTGAATTACTATATCAGACTGTTCTCGGAACCGGAGAACCCTGCCTATGACTGTGTCTTTGACCCTCAGTTTCAAAGCAAATTCGAAAACAACCCTAACAGTATTCCGCCGTTTGGTGTTCGTATGCAGCCTCACGCGCGGAATGCAGGTCTAGACCTAGGAGTTGTGTCCGATTTTTCCAAGTTTCCAGATCGGCCTCAGTGGTCCTTTTTCACACCAGAGATTCGTTTTGATCTTGCAGCTTTTCAAAAAGAATGTACCAGCTCTCTGGCATACAAGGCCTTGTATGCTGACCTCTGTTCAAAATTCCCATCCTATCAGAAAATTTTCACTGACGGTTCCAAGTCTGAAGATGGAGTGGCCTGTGCAGCCTATTGCCCTGGTGCTCCTTCTCAAATGCTGTTAGAACATATTCCTTCAGATGCTTCTGCTTACTCTGCTGAACTTACAGCTCTGGTTCTGGCACTGAGGATAATCTCACAATCTAAGAAGAGGGACTTTCTGGTTCTGTCAGATTCACTGTCAGCTTTGGAGGCCATAGCTGGCCGCAACCTTCAGATCCAGAACTTTTACATTTCTTTGAACTTTTTAGCAAGTTGAAAGTGGAGGGTTACAACATTATTCTGGCTTGGGTTCCTGGTCATGTTGGCATTGGTTGGAATGAAATCGTTTGGCCAAGAATGCCACAACAGAGAAATTGGCCAAGAATGCCACAACAGAGAAATTGTCCAACGTATATATTCCCTGCTCAGATCTGAAACCCAAAATTAACGATTATGTGAGAGACCTCTGGCAAGAGGATTGGAATACACAGACGGATAACAAACTCTTTCAGATCTGTCCAAACCTTACGGAGTTCCTCTCATCTACGTCCGGTGGTCATAAAGAAGAAACAGTTCTGTGCCGGCTGCACACAGGCCATTCGTATTTTACCCATTCATACCTTTTTGTCACGAACAGGTTTTTGTCCAGGGGTAATATTCAGGTGGGGAGATCCTTCCTGTTCGTTTTTATTTCCCATCCGACGACAGAAACCCTAGCAATATGTTTTGGGTCCTGTTTTCGTTATTTCTTTTTTTCAGTACAGCCTGTCCTCCATCCTCCTCCATCTATATAATCTGTTTTCATCATCCTCCCTCCTACCTGTAACTGTCCACGGGTTTCAGTGAGGTCTCGCTGTGTCAGGTCTGACATGCATGTCTCAGTTTTTTTTTGAGATTCTCATGTCTCTCACCCTAGAATCGAAGCTGACGTTTTTGTCGCGGTCTCGTCCTTTGGCACTTTGCGAAAGTCCAGCCTCGAGTCGAAGTCATATCTTCTCCCTGGTAGCATTTTCGGGTTCAGCTGCATTGCTGTTTTGATTTCTTCGTTGGAATCTTCACCTCACCCCGGAGTGCTATCCTTTGTTGGATTGGGCATAGGGGTTTTGGGTGGTTGGGCAACTTGGGAGCTCTCTTCCTGCTGACCAGGGCTGGGGCTGTGGTCTCGCGACCATTCTTTTCCTCGTCAGAAGAGTTGGGAGGCTGGTGTTGGAGACGCTAGCTCTTCAGTTAACGGAGCGTAGCACACAGCTAGCTTTTCACAAGCCTGTTGGGCTTGCTTGGTTGTTTCTCTTGTGGTTCGCGGTCTGGCTGTATCCTCGGAACTTCTGGGCCTACCTCCTTCTTGGCCGCGGTGCTGGGCATAGGTGGTGAGGCGACAGCGGGAGGGGTGTTGTGTGCTTCCACTGCCGGCTGGGATCAAGTCCCGACTTCCATCAAGACATTATTGGACTTGGCTGACATAAGATGAGTGTGTTAGTTGTAGGAAGTGTCTGAGTGGTGTGGTAGTGGTCCAGGCCCCTCTGTCTCCTCTGCATTCTTTCTTCTTTTTTTTTTTTTATCCTTTCCTGAAAATTCAGGCCCTGTGGTGTGAATATATTTAGATTGTCCCTATTTCTTCTTTTCTTTCTAAGGGAAAATAGAGGTGTAATTTGGGGCATCCCGGGGTGGGGGGTGGGGTGGGAGGGGGGTGGGGGTGGGGGCTTAACATTTTCTTTTATTATTTTCTGTGGCCCCTATCTAGTAATTAATCTCTCTGTATCTTGCTTTTTTTTTCCCCTCCTTTCTCCTGCCCTTCTGTCTGTCCTCTCTCTTCTGCCATTGTTCCCACCCCACTTAGTGTGTGTGTGCAGTGTGAGTGTGTTGTAATGTGTAATAAATATTGTCTTTGAGTGTATGTCCTGGGTTCTTGTGTTTTGTGGTGAGTGTGGTGTGGGTGCCTGACTCCACTCTCCCTGTGGTTCGGACCGTCGGGACCGCCAGTACCTGACACTTTTAAAGAGTGAAGAAGCTCCGTGGTGCATTCCATGTCATGTGCCACTCCCAATGAAACATATTCTTTTAGAGTGTTGGGACTTGCACGATGTGAGACACAAACATTTTACAGCAGAGTCCATGAAAATCCTGTTCGGAGATGTCCCGCCTGACGTGATCTTTGGGTTTTTGAGAGAGATTAACATTTTTCATCTGATTTAAGATTTTACGGAAGAAAGATTTTTAACGAAGTTTCTGGTGCGTTTCTAGAGGATGTCATTTAAAGAGATGTGTGAAAGGTGTTTTTTTTTTTTTTTTTTTTTTTTTTTAATGACTTGTGGGTTGATTTTAACGTGGTGACAGCTCTGATGTGGCCCTTTGCGGTCGGCTGGGCTATAAGCAACATTACCTTACCTTACCTTCTGTACAATTTCATGTCATCTTGAAATAGGAAAGCAAAGATAATGCCTGGCGCTCTTACTGCAGTGTAGTTTTATCTGCCATAATGTCAGTAGTTAAGCTACCATATTATAGATTACTTCTTGCTTAATTATCTGATTGTTCAGGATGTGTTAAGGCCATATTAGTAAAAACCAAAACTAAACCCTCCTAATACCGGTTTGTTTTTACAAGGGCAAAAGAAGTCGGCCAGGTTTATCTGTTTGTCAGACTTGATCTGGCATTTGATTTATAGAAGCGTGCCAGCCATCTTGTAATAACCATATTTATTGCTGAAAACTGTGAATATTGATGACTGTTCTGGTTTTTACCTCTGCAGATTGCATGTTAGTGAAAAAGAAAATCCAAATTTACCTCTGCATATTGAATGTTAGTGAAAAAAAATCCAAACTGATGACTGGTTGATGCACCTTTTTTCACTCGTGAACAAAACTTGGCAGATTGGAAATTGAATGCAAATGCTGTGCAGGTGTGATGACCGGCTATGGAAGAGACCAAAGAGAACAGAAATACAGAGAAAGCACTGAATAGGTAGTAGCTATTGCAAGTGGAGCAGAGTGTGCGAAAAAGATTGTCAGCAATTTCACATAAAAACAAAACAAAACTAGAAAACGAAAATGAATGCAACCAAAATTTCTTCAGGAAATAATTCAATGAATGGCAGCTATGTTTATGACAAGGACAGAAAGGGAAAGGTTTGGTTTAAGTGCAACATGCAAGTGTGCATTGTTCATGTCATGGTGGCCATGATGATTAGTGTGAGCATTCATACATGCAAATTTGTACTGCATTGCATTTGTTGGAATATGGTGTCTTCCTGAAATTTTAAAACATTTTGTTTTATTCCTGATCTTCGTCATTTTCTCCCAATAAAAGGACTTTGGGTAAGGCATGTCTGCTAACAACACTGTTGTCCCTCCGGGGGTTGCAACCTTGCCATGGTCGGAGGGCTTGCATGGTCCAGTGATCTTTTAGGCTTTGCTGACGGGGGCATCAATACTCGACTAGATGGTTAGTTGTTGTGAACGCTTCTAGGCCTGTATAGCCAAGCTGCTGACTGGCCAAGCATTACGTGGTAGGAATTGATGCCCCTGGTAGGGTCTCCTATGTCAGAAAGGTTAGGAGTGAGGGCCCAGACAAATAGTAACCCACCTTTTTCCTATTCTGTCTTCTGCCTTTCTTAACAGATCTTTTCTTTCTTCGTCTCCCCTTCAAGCCTTCTGTTCCACACTCTTTTTCTCTCTGTGGTCTTCTTAAGATCTGCCGCATTTGCCGTGCGGTGCGACCTGTGACGGAGGGGGATGAGATCCTGGTGATTGAGAGGGCCAACGCCCTCAACACATCACTTTGGCTCGGACCTCTCCTAGACAGGAGGTACACTCTGGCCCGGGTGTATCAATCGGCTTCCCCTTCATGGGGCTGGGTCAAAACAGGCAGTTCTCCGGCTGGCCAAGGTAACCCCTGCAGTGCTCAGCTCTCTGTTCCTGGGAGTTGGGCATGATCAGGGGGGATAGGGTTGGTAGGTTTCTGTCTGTTGTATATCTCTCCTGAAACCTGGAAGGGGTCAAGATAATGACTTCTTGGCCCTGGCCCCTTAGTTGGACTCCATGGTGGGTGGGTAAGGGAGAGATGAAATTTTATTCTTATAACTATGGCTTCTTTACCAAACAACCATCCCCCCAAAAAAAGAAAGGTGAATCTAATTTCATGAAGAATGTCGCAGGAGTCTGATGCAGACTCAGATTCCGGTTCAGAAACAAGGAAGATGTCAGGATTTTGGTCCTCTTGGCTAGTAATGGAAAGCAAGGAGCAGGACAAACCAATTTCTGCACTAAGCCCATTTGCAATACAGAAGGGCTTTCAAGGTATTGCAGGAGACCCACAGTCAATAAAACGACTCCGAAATGGTACGTTTCTTATCCAATGCAAGAGTAAGAAACAATCAGAGCAGCTGCTGAAAGCTACAAAGCTGGTAGACAGAGAGATCCGGGTGACTCCCCATAAACAGCTGAATTCCTCTAAGGGAGTGATTCGATGCCCAGATCTTAAAGGTGTCTCAGAGGCGGAAATCAAGACAGAACTTACATCCCAAGGTGTGACAGAGGTGCATAGGGTGACAGTCAAAAAAGGTGCAGAAAGAGTGCCCACCAACACCCTCTTTCTGACATTCTGCAACCCTGTGCTGCCTCCGGTCATTAAAGTAGGGTACCTAAATGTCTGTGTCCAACTGTATGTCCCATCCCCGTTGAGGTGTTTCAGATGCCAGAAGTTTGGACATGTCAGAGACCACTGTTCTGGGCAGGAAGTGTGTGGTGTTTGTTGCAAGGCAACCCATGATGGGCCGTGTAAAGACCCGGCGCATTGTGCAAACTGCGATGGCGACCATCCCTCCTCTTCACGCAACTGCCCTGTTTGGATTCAGGAGTCCACCATACAAAGAGTGAAAACTGAAAAGAAAATCTCATTTTTTGAGGCCCGCAAACAGGTTGTTGGCAGTCAGACGCCAACAGCGTCTTCATATGCTTCAGCAATAAAGAAAGTTTTGACCCGTTCAGTCTGCTGCCAGACTGATGAATTTATTTTCTCCAAGACACTGCAAGGAAGACTTCTAAGCTCTGGTGGAAGCAAGTCCACCACCTCCCAACCCAAAGTGGATGCCCCTGGTGGAGGCAAAAAATCTGCCACCCCTCAGACTGCCCAGCAGTCTACTCCATCTGCTGCTGGGCAGATGAAAAAGCCAACCCTCCCGCCTCGAACTTCCTTGAGCAGTGCTCGTGCTGGCAAGTTCAAGCAAGTGTGGAGATGGTGGAGATGAGGAAGAAACCTCTACCATCTCCAAAATCCAGACCTTCTTCACCTGTGGGCAAGTCTGCCAGCAGGTCTGAAGACCCAAACAGTCCAGTGAAACTAAGCCATAAATTTGCTCCACTGAACGCAGACGATGACGAGGAGATGACCTGACTTCTCTCCTGTTCATCCTCTGCACCATGGATAGTAGTAAACTAATCCATTGGAATATCTGTGGCCTAAATTCAAATTTTGAGGAGCTGCAACTTCTGTGTCAAACTGTAAAACCTTCCGTCGTGGCTCTTCAGGAAACTAAAATTCAAAGCCAGAAGACCATCACTCTTTCTGGCTTTAATATTCTTTCTAAACATGCACAACCATCCACATTGGGACTGTCAGGCGGTGTTGCCCTTCTTTTACACAAAACTTTGCTGTTTAGTCCTGTCGCTCTGACTACCTCCCTTCAGGCTGTAGCTGCGAGAGTCACTCTCCACAAGACTGTTACAATCTGCTCACTGTATCTGCCACCTTCTGTCCCGGTTTGTCGTCAGGACCTTGTCAGTCTGATTGGAGAACTTCCTCGACCTTTTTTGCTGTTGGGTGACTTTAATGGTCACAATCCTCTTTGGGGTAGTGTCAGTTCGTCATCCAGAGGTCTGCTTCTTGAGGATGTCCTTTCAGACTTTGATTTGTGTTGTCTGAACGATGGAGCTCCAACTTACCTCCACTCTTCCACAGGTTCACTTTCGTGTTTAGATTTGTCGATTTGTGACCCCTCGCTGGTCCTGGACTATGAGTGGTCTGTCCATGACGATCTGCACGGAAGTGACCATTTCCCTGTTCTTTTAAAACCCTTATTAACTGAAAACATCTCTGTCTCACAACATCTTAATTATAAGAAGGCCAACTGGAATCTTTTTGCCACCAATATTTTGAAAGAATTCCAGGACACTGATTTTCTTCAGAGTCCAGACCCAGCTGAATCTCTGACTAACACTGTGATAAACTGTGCTAAAACCTGTATTCCAATGTCTTCCAATAAACTCCAAATGCCCAAAACACCCTGGTTTAATTTAGACTGCCAACAAATTTCAAAAGTTCGCAAACGGGCTCAGCGTCGGGTATACCAACGACCTTCAGGTCCCAACGCTCGAGCCCATCAGAAACTCCGCGCCAAATCGAGACACACTTTCAAAATCAGTAAACATCAGTCTTGGAGAAACTTTTGCTCCGGGCTGACATCAAAAACTTCAAAGAAAAAAGTCTGGAACATCATCAGAAAAATCAAAGAGAAAAACACCAACCCCTCCATTCATCACTTGAAACTTGCCGATGCTCTGATCACTGACAAAGAAGCTGTTGCCAATCTGTTGGCCTCCACCATCCAACAGAACTCCTCATCTTCAAATAAATCTGCAGCCTTTTAAAAAACAAACAACTCAGAGAGAAATCTTTATACAATTTCACATCAGACAACTCTGAAGCCTACAATCTCCCTTTTTCAATCAATGAACTGAAAACAGCTTTACAAACCTGCACTGATTCTGCCCCTGGTCTGGATGATATTCATTATCAGGTTTGGAAGCATTTTCCAGAAAGCCCTGATCATTCCAATTCCAAAGCCTGGAAAGGACCTTACCAACCCTTCCAACTATCGTCCAATAGCTCTGACTAGCTGCCTCTGTAAGTTGATGGAAAAGATGGTCAACTCCTGTCTGATGTGGAAGCTGGAAACCGATGGCCTTTTGGCCAGTGAACAGTGCGGTTTCCGGAAATACCACTCGACAGTTGACCATCTAATCCGTCTGGAAACCACCATCCGCAATGCCTTTGTCAATAAACAGCTTGTGGTCGCTATCTTTTTCGACCTCGAAAAAGCGTATGATACCACATGGAAATCAGGAATTCTTCTGGACCTGCACAGACTTGGTTTCCGTGGTCACCTGCCTCTGTTCATACAGAACTTTTTGGCTGATCGACAGTTCAGGTGCATGTTGGCACCACACTCTGACATCCATGGGCAGGAGTTGGGTGTCCCTCAAGGGAGCATCCTTTCTCCTGCTCTTTTCAGCATTAAAATCAACGACATTGTGAAATCTGTAAGCCAGGGTTCTGAGTCCTCAATGTTTGTTGACGATTTTGCACTGTACGCAGTTGGAGCTTCTTACGCCAGCGTACAGCGTTGACTCCAACTTTGTGTCAACAAGATCCAACAGTGGGCCGAGGAAAACGGGTTTACCTTCTCACGTACCAAAACTCAGTCAATCCATTTTCACAATTTTCGTCAATTCTTTGCTGATCCTGAAATTTGTCTGGATAAGTCCACCATTCCAGCTGTAAAAGAAGCCAATTTCCTAGGAGTTATTTTTGATCAAAAACTCAACTTTCTCAGCCACATCAAAAACCTCAAAACCTCTTGCCAGAAAGCTCTGAATATTCTGCAGGTCGTAGCACACACTGACTGGGGCGCTGATAAGAAAACTTTGCTGCACCTCTACAGAGCCTTGGTCCGTTCCAAACTGGACTATGGTTGTGCTGTGTACGGCTCTGCAAGACCCTCTTACCTAAAACTCTTGGACCCTATCCATCATCAAGGGCTTCGTCTCTGTCTTGGAGCATTCCGCACCACCCCTGTGTACAGCCTGTACGCAGAGGCAGGTGAACCCTCACTGTCCAACCGCAGGCTGAAAATGTCTCTAAATTACTATATCAGACTGTTCTCAGAACCGCAGAATCCTGCCTATGACTGTGTCTTTGACCCCCAGTTTCAAAGCAAATTCGAAACCAACCCTAACTGTATTCCGCCGTTTGGTGTCCATATGCAGCCTCACGCGCGGAATGCAGGTCTAGACCTAGGAGTTGTGTCGGATTTTTCCAAATTTCCAGATCAGCCTCCATGGACCTTTTTCACACCAGAGATTCGTTTTGATCTTACAGCTTTTCGTAAAGAGTCTACCAGCTCTCTGGCATACAAGGCCTTGTATGCTGACCTCTGTTCAAAATTCCCCATCTTATCAGAAAATTTTCACTGATGGTTCCAAGTCTGAAGATGGAGTGGCCTGTGCAGCCTATTGCCCTGGTGCTCCTTCTCAGATAATGTTAAAACATATACCTTCAGATGCTTCTGTCTATTCTGCTGAACTTACTGCTCTGGTTCTGGCATTGAAGATAATTTCACAATCTAAGAAGAGGGACTTTCTGGTTCTGTCGGATTCGCTGTCAGCTTTGGAGGCCATAGCTGGCCGCAACCTTTAGCATCCAGAACTTTTACATTTCTTTGAACTTTTTAGCAAGTTGAAAGTGGATGGTTACAATATTATTCTAGCTTGGGTTCCTGGTCATGTTGGCATCGGAGGGAACGAAATGGTTGATCGTTTAGCCAAGAATGCCACAAGAGAGAAATTGTCCAACATATATATCCCCTGCTCAGATCTGAAACCGAAAATTAATGATTATGTGAGAGACCTCTGGCAGGAGGATTGGAATACACAGACGGATAACAAACTCTTTCAGATCCGTCCAAACCTTAAGGAGTTCCTCCCATCTACATCTGGTGGTCGTAAAGAAGAAACAGTTCTGTGCCGGCTGCACACCGGCCATTCGTATTTTACCCATTCGTACCTTTTAAAGAATGAGGAAGCTCCGTGGTGCATTCCATGTCATGTGCCACTCACAATAAAACATATTCTTTTAGAGTGTTGGGACTTGCACGATGTGAGACACAAACATTTTACAGCAGAGTCCATGAAAATCCTGTTCAGAGATGTCCCGCCTGACATGATCTTTGAGTTTTTGAGAGAGATTAACATTTTTCATCTGATTTAAGATTTTACGGAAGAAAGATTTTTAACGAAGTTTCTGGTGCGTTTCTAGACGATGTCATTTAAAGAGATGTGTGAAAGGGGTTTTTTTTTTTTTTTTTTTTTTTTTCTTAAATGACTTGTGAGTTGATTTTAACGTGGTGACAGCCCTGATGTGGCCCCTTGCGGTTGGCTGGGCTATAAGCAACATTATCTTATCTTATCTTATCTCTCCCATCTACGTCTGGTGGTCGTAAAGAAGAAACAGTTCTGTGCCGGCTGCACACAGGCCATTTGTATTTTACCCATTCGTACCTTTTAAAGAATGAAGAAACTCCGTGGTGCATTCCATGTCATGTGCCACTCACAATGAAACATATTCTTTTAGAGTGTTGGGATTTGCACGATGTGAGACACAAACATTTTACAGCAGAGTCCATGAAAATCCTGTTCAGAGATGTCCCGCCTGACGTGATCTTTGAGTTTTTGAGAGAGATTAACGTTTTTCATCTGATTTAAGATTTTACGGAAGAAAGATTTTTAACGAAGTTTCTGGTGCGTTTCTAGACGATGTCATTTAAAGAGATGTGTGAAAGGGGTTGTTTTTTTTTTTGTTTTTTTTTTTCTTAAATGACTTGTGAGTTGATTTTAACGTGGTGACAGCCCTGATGTGGCCCCTTGCGGTTGGCTGGGCTATAAGCAACATTATCTTATCTTATCTTATCTCTCCCATCTACGTCTGGTGGTCGTAAAGAAGAAACAGTTCTGTGCCGGCTGCACACAGGCCATTTGTATTTTACCCATTCGTACCTTTTAAAGAATGAAGAAACTCCGTGGTGCATTCCATGTCATGTGCCACTCACAATGAAACATATTCTTTTAGAGTGTTGGGATTTGCACGATGTGAGACACAAACATTTTACAGCAGAGTCCATGAAAATCCTGTTCAGAGATGTCCCGCCTGACGTGATCTTTGAGTTTTTGAGAGAGATTAACGTTTTTCATCTGCTTTAAGATTTTACGGATGAAAGATTTTTAATGAAGTTTATGGTGCGTTTCTAGATGTCTTTTAAAGAGATGTGTGAAAGGTGTTGTTTTTTTTTTGTTTTTTTTGTTTTTTAAATGACTTGTGAGTTGATTTTAACGTGGTGACAGCCCTGATATGGCCCCTTGCGGTCGGCTGGGCTATAAGCAACATCATCTTCTAACAACACTGTTGTAAATTTTCAGAAAAAGAAGTTTGAGATCCGTTCAGTGGGAAGTGCTGGGGGTCGCCGTTTTGCTTATTACACAGACACTGATGGGACATCCAAGTATTTGCTGCACATCTGCCGCTCGACACACATGTTTCAGATGGCCATCCAGCCAAAGCTTATGGAAATCAGACATCTGGAGGCTGAAGGTAAGCCATTGTTAATGATATGGAAGTACAGTTAATGACATGGAAGTGAAATCAAGGGATTTTTGTTGATGCTAAACAATTGTAAGACAGAGATCGGAAGTACAGTTAATGACATGGAAGTGAAATCAAGGGATTTTTGTTGATGCTAAACAATTGTAAGACAGAGATCTTTTTGCCAATGTCCCATCTAAAGGCCTTTTAACTCACTTGGTACAGGCAGTTTTTTCTGTTTACTTTCCCATGGGACTGACCATCTGTATTGGTTATTTAAAAAATCGCTAAAAAAACCCCCAACCTGTACAAGAAAGGACATGAAACTTTTAGAACTGGTTAGAAACATACTGAGTTAGTTGGGGTGAACATACCAAATTTCCTACCCTCATCTTTCATCTTCTAGAACCAGTCTGAAAAATATCCTTTTTATTCCAGTCTGAATTGACACAGGCAGATGTCTAGTATATGTAGCCAGGGAAACACAATGTCTTTTAAACAGGCTGTTAGCTCACAAAATAAACCAAGAAATGTTCAAATATGATTTTTGATTAATTTTATCACCTATAGGGCACTTTATGATCTACTAATCACCAGCACAAATGAGAAGAAAAGAAGAAACTAAAAACCAACACCATCACACTGCGTACTCACTGGCTTGCTTGCTAAACTAATAATCAAAATGATTTTTGAAAATGAAAGCATGTTTGTCGCACAAGATGAGGTTCAGGGTGAAGAGGTGGAAGAAAAGATTTTTCCACCACTTCATGGTTTTCTGTATAGCGGCACCTCAGCTGGTCACTTCTGTCCACTCCAGCCATGTTCTGAATGTTGTTCAGGACAGCCAGGGGTTTCCAGCCAGGTTTTGGTGGTGATGACATGGACTTCAGAACACCAACAGCACCTGACACAACAGCACATAAATCATCATCTATCTAAAAGACTCTTTTCTTTTTAATTTTACTCACCAATGCAGTCTCCTGAAAATATAAAAATATGCTATAATTATCATTGTCATTACTTTCGTGTGTGTGTGCGTGTGTGTGTGTGTGTGTGTGTGTACACATGTAATATGTGTGTGTGAATGAGATGGAAAAAAAGCAGATAGGATGATAACATAATAAAATATACACACCTTGCCGGAAAGTGTGGACTTGACCACATGGTGGCAGACGATGCATTTTCAGCTGAAAAAACTGGAATGGGGCGTGGCATTCTTGTGATGCGAGTAAAGCATGTTCACCAGAGAAAGGTGGCACAGCAGGAAGAAATCGCAAATCTTGATGCTGGTCTTGCTTCATGAACTGCACAAACTCTTCCCTTGTAATGTCCAGCACACGCTCTCCTCTCTGCTCCGCCTGTGCTGCGTCATCGCTATCACCGCCACCCTTCTCCCCATCATTCACCTCAGCTAACAGTGCAGCAACTTTGACTGAATGAATTTCTCTTGCCTCTACTTCAGTAAAATCCTCATTACTGTCATGAAAGTCTTCTTCAATGTCTGAACCTTCATAATTCTAATACTTATAACGCTGTGAAACGCTGATTACGACGACTTCTCTCTGAGCTTTGCTGTGGCTTAGTGCTGGGTTGCATTGCTGACATGCATTGAACACATGGATAGTGACTTGCAAAAACCTGTGGCTTGCTCACTTGGACAGGAAACCCCTGGCTGTCCAGGACAACATTCAGAACATGGCTGGGGTGGACAAAAGTGACCAGCTGATCTACATTACACAAGACCGCAAGACCAATAAGTGGTGGAAAAAGCTTTTCTTCTGCCCGTTCACCCTGAACCTCAACCTGTGTGACAAAGTAGTCCAATCAGCCCATTCATATAATTCTGTATAAAATGAAAATGTTAGTACAGCAAACAAGCCAGTGTGTACATAGTGTGATGGTGTAGGTTTTTAGTTTCATCTTTTTTTTTTTTTAATTATGTTTGTGTCAATATTAGTGGATCATAAAGTGCCCTATAGGCTATAATATGAATCGAAAGTCATATTTGGTCATTTCTTGGAGTGAACAGACAATTTCAAAGAGTGAGTGAACAGACTGTTTCAAAGACATTGTGCTTCCCTGAATATATGTACTTGACATATGCCTGTCTCAATTCGGATGAGAAAAAAGAATATTTTTTACCTAGCACTAGAATTAAAGATGAAAGTAGGAAGTTTGATATATTCACCCCAACTAACTCTGTAGGTTTCTAACCAGTTCTAAAAGTTTTGTGTCCTTAACTCTAAATATTTTTTTTCCAGTGAATCTTTTAATAATTCTTACAGTCAGTCAATCCCATGGGAAAGTACAGCAAGCAAGCCAGTGTATACATAGTGTGATGGTGTAGGTTTTTAGTTTCTTCTTCTTTTTTTTTTCTTAATTGTGTTTGTGTCAATATTAGTGGATCATAAAGTGCCATCTTGGCTATAATATGAATCAAAAACCATATTTGGACATTTCTTGGATTATTTTGTGAGTGAAGAGACTGTTTCAAAGACATTGTTGTTCCCTGGATACATATACTAGATATCTACGTGTATTAATTTAGATGAGAAAATAAGAATATATTTACCTGGCACGTGAAGATGGAGGTAGGAAGTTTGATATTTTCACCCAGACTAACTCAGTAGCTTTCTAACCAGTTCTGAAGGTTTTATGTACTTAACTCTAAATAGTTTTTTTTTTTTTTTTTAGTGAGTTTTTAAATAACCCTTACAAATATCCAGTCCCACTAGAAAGTAAAGGGAAAAAAATTGCCAGTGCCAAGTGAGTTAATAAACATGTGATTGCCATCTTTTTCAATCTGGAGAAAGCCTGTGATACCACTTGGAAAAATAGAATTCTCGTGGATCTTCATAGACTTTTTTTTTGTTGTGCTTTCCCATCTTTCATGCCACGTCAGTGGCGTTGCACCCATGCCGCTTATTCCGACTCCCCGTCCACAACCACAGCCCAGTCCTGCCCGCCACAGCCAATAAACTATGCGAGTTCTGGAAGTACCACTCGACCATTGACCATTTAGTCTGTATGGAAACCACCATCTGCAACGTCTTCATTAGCAAGCAATATGTGGTTGCTATCTTTTTTTATCTGGAAAAAGTGTATGATACTGCTTGGAAATCTGGAATTCTTATGGATCTTCATAGATTTGATTTTCATGGTCATCTGCATTTAATTATTCAAAACTTTCTGGCTGATCGGCAGTTCCAAGTTGGTATTGGCACCACTCTGTCTGACATCTATGGGCAGGAGTTGGGTGTGCCTCATGGGAATATTCTTTCTCCTGCTCTGTTCAGAATCAAAATTAATGAGATTGTCAGTTCAATAAACCAGGATTCGGAGTTCTCTCAGTTTGTTGATGACTATACACTCTTACACATTTGGAGCCTCTTATGCCAGCATACAGCATTGACTACAAACTTTGTATGAATAAGATTTTACAGTGGGCTGAGGAAAACGGGTTTACCTTTTCAAGCACCAAAGCATAGTGTACCGATTTTAACAATTTTCGTCAGTTTTGTTGCCAATCCTGAAATTTGTCTGACCAATCCACCATTCCAGCTGTGTAAGAAGCCAGATTTGTGTGTGTGTGTGTGTGTTTTAAACTGAACTTTTAAAAAGTCACACCCAGTTTTTAAAAAAATGCATGTTAGAAAGCACTGAACATTCTGAGAGTTGTGGCACACAGATTGGGGTGCTGATAAAAAAAATATCCTTCTCCATCTTTACATGGCTCTGATCCGCTCCATTCTGGACTATGGGTGTGTAGTCTGTGGGTCTGCCAGACCTTCCTACCTGAAAACTTTAGATACCATCCACCACCAAGGGCTTTGACTGTCTGGGTGCATTCCACACCACCCCTGTTTTTAGCCTGTATGCTGAGGCAGGAGAACCATCCCTCTTGAACTCACAGTTGAAACTTATCTTGAACTACAGTAGACCTTTGAGTCGTGTGTGATTTATCCAAGTTTCCTGATGACCCACTATGAACTTTCTTCACTCTGGAGATCCGGTTTGATTTAGCCTCATATCGTAAAGATACCACTAGTTCCTTGGCGTACAGGCCCTTTTTCGCTGAACTGTGTTAGAACTTTCCATCCTTCAGAAGGCTTTTCACTGCCGGTTCCAAATCTGAGGAGGGGGTTGACTCTCCTGTGTTTTGTGCAACAGGTCCTTCTTAGAGATGTTCTAAACTCATTCCTGCTGACAGCTCCATCTACACTGCTGAGTTGACAGCTTTGGTCCTGACATTTGAAATGGTCTCTAAATCAAAGCGTAAAGATTTCATCATTTTGTTGGACTCGCTGTCTGCTTTGGAGGCCATTGCCAGCCGTAACCTCAAGAACCCTCGGCTACTGGAATTATTTGAACTGTACACTTGTCTGAAATCAGATGGATACAACGTAACTTTTGCTTGGGTTCCTAGCCATATGGGTGTTGGAGGCAGTGAGTTGGTTGATCAACCTGTCAAGAGTGCCACAAAGAAAGAGTTGAGCAGACTGTCTATACCTCAAACTGATCTGAAACCCAAAGCCCAGGTTTACATCAAAGACCTCTGGCAAGAGGAATGGAACTCGCAGAAGGATAACAAACTGTTCAAAATCTGTCCAAACCTGATAGAGTTTTTACTATGTTCTGGAGGTGGCTGTAAATGAGAAACAGTCATGTGCCGTTTGCATAAAGGCCACTCCTTATACAATCATTCTTAATTTTGTTTGGTCACTAGCAGTCACTCTTCACATAATACATTTCACTGGAATTTTGGGGGAAATACCCATAATATATAGTGTACTAAGTTTCAATACAATGAGCATTGCAATAGAAAAATTCCTCGATTAGCACCCTGTGTGATTACATTGAAGAAAAGATTTCCTCACGTAATCCTTTTAAAAGTGTCAAGAATACAATTATTACAGATAAAGGAATGATTTCAACTTGTCCCTTTTTATCAAGAAAAGAATGTATTTTTCCACATTATCATCACTAGACGTGTCCACAACAGGGATCAGAATACATTTTCCAATAATTTATACACAATACACAATGATTTTCATTTCTCACTTCCAGAGCTCACCAACTCTGGCATCATTATAATACTTTAGGGGAAAGATAAACAACATTTTGTTCAGAAATAATAAATTGATTTCATTTGATCACTTTCCCAGATCACATATGAATATACATATTCTCTCTTCCATCCACTCACTCCATTCTTCTCGTCCACCTCTCGCTCACACAGTCACTAACCACAACTTCCTACTGTCACCCTATGTCTCCTCAAGTCTTGTCAATCACAAGATCAATCAAGGGAACAAATATTTTAGGCCTTCACTAAGAACTGGAAACCACCTGCAGGAAAAACCAACTCCATTAATACTAACCCTAACTTCCATTTAACAAGTCGCATATACCTGATGACCACCAGAACTAGGTTGCGAGTCTCTCTTTGTGGCACCATGGGGATGTTTCCAGGCCAGCAAATCTACAGAGACTGAGAGGAAATCCTCACACACCTGACTGAAAACAAAATGCGGGTGAGTAGCTGTCAGTAAACGGGTCAACAGGTGAACAGGCAAATTTACACCACCTCAGAACTGTCCCCACAATTTTGGACCGGACAAAAATGGTCCTGCACATCCACGTTGCTAGGTATAATTGGCTGACACGCTTGCCTCAAAATTGGAAACCACAAGTTTTTTTTTTGCCATACTGCTTTTCTGGGTGTGCGGTTTTGCACTGATCTGCAAGACAACACATTTCTTCAGTGCTTTCTACAGAACGTTCCTTGAGAAAGACCGCGAGATGCTCTGTAAAATTTGTTCCCCAGAGAACAAGGTCACAAAGGAAATCCTTGCCAGTATCAGACAATTCACCCCAACTAGAAAGAAAATGTGAAGTGCAGATAAAAAAGACCAAAAAAGATGCATTTTTCTCCGGATGCATGATCTGAATATTTCTTGGAATCCTTCAGGGGTACATTGAAATCTTTTTAAAAGCTCCAACTTTATGTGAGAGATTCTTTAGCGGCCAGAGAATGAAAGAGAGTAAGGGCATTTCCTGTGAAAAGGGATGCAATGTACAAAGCCCATTTTTCTTTGGATCAGCCACACGTATTGGTGTGGTATTTGAAACGATAGAGAAAAGTGCCAATCTCATCCTCAGACTCGTCAAAAACAGGGAGCTTGGGGATGTAGGTATTTTTTAACAGAAGGGTCTTTGGGGAAACGGGAAGGGGGACAGTGGGGAGGGGTCAGATTTAGACTGTTTAGAATCCAACAGAGACTGAGCCTGAGCTTTTGTAAGGTCAATCTCAGCCTGCACCTGGAGACGCTGAAATTCTCTCTCATGTGCTTTTTGCTCCATCACCAGCTGTTTCAGTCTATTAATTTGTTCATTTTTCTCTTTCTTTAATGCAAGGGCATGTTGCCGCTCCTTTCTCTCTCCTGTCTCTCTTTTTCCTTTTCTGTCTCCTGTCTCTCTTTTTATTTTTCCTGTCTGTCTTTTCTTTTTTCCTGTCTGTCTTTTTCTTTTTCCTGTCTCTCTTGTTCTTTTTCCTGACTTTCTTTTTCGAGAACATGTACTGCTTGATTTTCACATTGAGTAATGTAATTGGCAAGTTTTTGGCCATCCAAACCAAGTTGTTTGCCATGTGCCAAGTACACGTTAGATGGCTCCAGTAGAGAAAAATAAGTGTAAGTAATGTATTTAAGGATTCAGCGGTAAACGTTTAGCAGAATGATTATTGAAAACAACTGAACAAGTAGGTGAGTATAGCTCACAATATCAAGATGCTGCTTCAAACCAGCAAATTGGGAATAAAAGTTGGGGGGGGGGGGGGGGGGGGGGGGGGAGAGAAATGGGTTTATGTGTTTGTCATCACATAGTTATTTATAAAGAAAATGATGGCAATAAAAAGACAGACATCTAAAACGGGGAGGAAACTTCAGAAAACACCCGAAGTGAAATATGAAAATGAGCATATACAACTAAACAGGCTCTTATAGTGAAGAAGGTAGAGAGAAGTTTAAAAGGGAAGAAAGAGACCAAGGAAGGTAAAGCACCAAGATGGTGAGGAGACAAGAGGAATAGTGAAAGAGGCCCACTGGTAGAACCCTAGTGGCTGCTGCCACCCTTACGCTGGAGACAGGGAACATACCTAACAAATAGAACTTAAAAGAAACCGCAGGGGGCAGATATGGGGGAAAAGGAAACCTAAGAGAAACTCAAGAGTAAGAAAGGGAGGGGCAGTCCTCTTCAACTCTTGTATCCCCTTCCTGTGACTTAGGAAAGGGAGATGGAAGCCAATCGTCCTGGGGTTGAGAAAGGAAAAGAACCCAACTGATCAGAAATAGATACAGGACTAGATAGAAGAAAATGGAGGGACAACACTCTCCAACTCTTGCATTCCCTTCCTGCGATTTAGGAAGAGGAGGTGGAAACCAGTGCTCCTGGGATTGGAAAATGAAAAGAGCCCTAATCAGATTCAAATAAACAAAAGGTGGGAAAGTAAAAATCAAATGATGAAATCAACAGTCACATAAAACAAACAAAAACTAAGAGAAAGAACCCTTGCCTACCTAAAACATACTAAACAGAGGAGGGGAAAGAAAAGGAAATCCTACTTATAATATGTATGGAGAGGGGAGCCAAACAAACTCTTCGATTTTTCTTCTTCTGCGTACGCAGGCTGATACTCCTGCAGACACTCCCTGCATAGACAGGCAAGGATTAATCCCTCTACCCAACAAAGGGAGTGGAGTTTTGTGTGTATGACCGTTTTTTATCCCGCCATTAAGGCAGCCATACTCCAACTTAGGGGAAGGTGCATGCTATGTGTTACATGTCATCCATGCCAATGGCCAAACTGGCCTTCTCTTCCGAAAGTTGGTGATGGGATTTTACGTGTGTGCAAGATATTATGCGTGTGTTCACACACGGAACCTTGGTTTATAGTCTCATTTCGAAGGACTGTATGTGGAATGGAGTCAGAACCAATTTTAACTCTGAGGGAAAAATCCCCCTGTACCAAAACAACCCGGCGGAGATTCAAACCCGCAATCCCAAGATTACAGGGGTGGGAGACCTGTATTGATACGGAATTCCGTATAGCAAATTTTCTCTTTCCCTTTTTTTTTTTTTTTTTTTTCCGTGTGCGCATTCCGTGTTCCGATTCAGGTTTTCGCGACACTCTTATTTGAAATCCGCCATCTTGTTTTCAGTGTGTGAAGACCATCTTATCATGCTTTATATTTGTCAAAAATGGAGCTGATTAACTATGAAAAAAGAGGCACGGAAGATCGACTATGACCTGAGGAAAAACAAGTGGAGAAATGAATGGATGGATGAGATGGACAAATTAAATCGTTCGTTTTGAAAATGGCTGTGGAAAACAAATGAAGTGGGCGCTGCTTGGTGTATACTGTGCAGTGGGAAGCTTGTATACAAGTCAAATGAAAAAAAAAAAAAAACTGATCCCACTGATTTCTGTTTCCAAGAATCGCCCCACTGTGGTCATTGAAAAGCTGACCCCACTGCTGTCACTGACTTCGGTTACCATGATTCGCCTCACTGCAGCCACTAATTTCCAGTTCCATACTCACCTTGCTGCTTTAGCTGATCGACCTTTTTCAAGTTCACTCATTGCAGCTACTGGTTTTCTTCTCAAGATTTGTTTGTGCCAATCCAGTGCTAGTGCAGACATTGACTCTCTGCCGAATTTAAGCCATGTAAGACTGAAAAGAAACCAGGAATCCTCATTTTTGAACTTATAAATTAAGTGATCAAAATTTGGCCACTTTCTTCTATTCACATCACTGGTGATCAATATTTTTGCACTGCATCCTGTTTTGTTTTGATGGTTTACTGGTATTCTAAGTACTTGGCATAACATTTTCAGTTGGATATTTAAGCCAAAAGTCATAGTTTGTCATATGTGGAGTCTTTTTGTTAAGAAGTTAATTATCAACTTTGTTTTCAAGGAGAGGCCACAAAATTGTCTTGGCAAGACAAATTTTTTTCAGCAGGGTGTTGCCCCTGCACCCCACCGGGGGCTTAAGCAAGCCCCTGGACCCCCCCCCCCCCCACCCCCCACCCCTCGCCCTTTTCAGTATAGCTATGATTTTCTGCTCCCACCCCTGAGATTATGAGTCCGGCGCTCTACCACTGAGCTGTTCTAGCCCCCAAACAAACTCTTTGATGCTAGGCCCCAAGTTCCAGAACAAAATTACAAATATACATTATATTTTGATACTTAACTCTTTTTTTGCTCTCTTTTAGTTGGGGTCACCACTGTCACACAACGGTTTCTACATACATGCTTACATGCAAAGACAATCATGCGCCCTGCATGCAACCACACATCTGACTCCCCTTTCTTTCATTGAAAACCAATCAAAATATCATTTAAAAGTTCTTCCCCAGAAAAAAAGAAAACTATTTTTTTCTTTCTTTCTATACCTAACTTCTTTTGGTGTGTGTGGATTTTAATCTCTCATTTTTCTTTCTTTGGCTAATGTGTATAATTCATTCCATAATATTTCACAAAAAAAATTACATTGAACATTATTGTCACTTTTCTTTCACCAGAACCAGAATGTTTTTAAATAAAGGTTCCTGGGGTTTAAAGATTGTTCCTGCTGTCCCTTATGCAATGAACAATCAAAGCAAGAAAAGAGTCAGGATCAGGAAAAGGAGAAGACCCCTGAAATCGGCCTTGCACAACCAGTGTCTAGTCGTTTAGTAATTGTTTCACACTGAGTCACAGAACATAGCACATAATTAGTTGATCAGTGTGTGTTCCAGTCGATGTGGTAACCAGGGGCCAATTTAACTTGTCGTCAACAGGTAAGCAAGTGGGCTTGTACACATCTGGGCACAAAATAATTCAGGAGGAAAATCTGCCGCAATCCCCATCAGTTACAGCCAGGCAATGTCCGAATATAAATGTACCAGTCAAATATAACAAGATACAACAGAGCCATTCCTTTAAAGATGTGTCAAAAAAAAAAAAAATCAAATTTATCATAAAATTACTCTGTGCTTGGGCGAGAAAAAAGTACAGAATACAGGGCCTTTTGACAAAAATCATGTCCAAAAGAAAATTATCATGAAACTATATTCAAGGATGTGAAAACAATGAGCCAAAAGAACAGTAACAAAAGGCACAGTGACCTTCCAAATTGTACAGACATCAAAGAAACAAAGGCAATTCTCTGATTGCTGTGATAAATTCATGGCCAAAGCACAGAGCCATTCTCTGATGGATGTGCAACGCAAAGGGTTAAAAAGGTAGCATAAAAGCAATAACCCATCTTCTTCTTTCTTTGAGTGTCCACCTTCATCGAGTTGAAGATTCTGACACTTTTGTGTGTATGACCATTTTTTATCCCGCCATGAAGGCAGCCATACTCCAACTTCAGGGAGGGTGCATGCTATGCATAACGTGTCATCCATACCAATGGCCAAATTGGCCTTCTCTTCGAAGTGCCCCATGGCTGCTATTATCTATTTAAAGCTCCTGGAAGTGCCTTTTCTCATTTATTCTTAAGCCCAACTGTTGGTGACAAAAAATAAAGACTAACCTAGCACTACTAAGGCTGCGCACACCCAAGTTTCACTCTTGATGGCCTTCTTGCCGAGTGATTGGGTCCCGCTGGAGTAAGTCCTGAGCGAGCTGATACGCTCGAATCACGGCTTTGAACAGTAACTGTGAACATCTCTTCTACATCACAGCCTCCAAGGCCCATGGTTACAACTGTCTCAGTGAACGTCGGCAGGTTCCAAAACTGTGGCTATCTGACTTTATACAAATGAACAACTTGCTTTCATAAAGGTTCCTTTTGATGTTTTTATTAATTTTTTTTTAAATTTATTTTTTTAAATAAAACTTGCAATTTGTGCAGCCAAAAATGAGAAAGTTACTAGGGGAGTGTGGCCTTGCACAAAACAGTTAGAGCCTGAATGTCTTTAGTCATATATCTGAGATAGAACTTGCCAAAGATGGTCATTGTCTTCCAGCCTGCTGAGCGACAAATGTCAGTAACCACAATATTCTGCCAGAGGGTGAGACTAGACTAAGGGATAAAGCCCAGACTTCATGTGCCCTGATATCCTCGCGGGGGGGGGGGACTTAAAGTGGCAACAAGTCTCCCATGCCGTAGACGTGAATCATGGGAGTCCGAATCTGTCCTCTGAAGGAAGACTTTCAGCGCTCTGATGAGACAGTTAACCTGCTCCACCGCCTGACGATGAATGGGCCAGTGAAAGAAGGTTGAATGTCAGTGGCTGCTCTTCAGGCTTGGCAGTTTGGCTGGAAAAGTCAGGCATATGGACAGGGATACTGATCCATCGTTATGCCATTGCTGGGATTGTGGATCCCTGGAGAGGGCATGAATCTCACTGACCCTGCATGCAGAAGCCAGGGTAATCAAAAGGCAAATTTTCAGAGTGAGATTCCAGACAGAGCATTCTGTGATAGGCTCGAAGTGCCCCAAGGCCAGATATTTCAGGACTAAGAGAAGGCTCCATTTACTTAGTCTAGGGGAGCCCTATGCAGCATAAGAAATCAGTTTGGCCAAAAAGGGATAGTAGCTAATGTCAATATCTGTGCCCATAAATTGGAAGGTCTTTGCCATTGCAGATCAGAAATCCCCCGAGTACTGGCCTTCCTTCCATTTCTGCAGATCTTCTATAAAATGGGTGATGTCCTCAGTCGTGACCTCTGCCAGAGAGACACCAGACTGCAAGCACCATTTGGAAAAAATTTTCCACCTACCATCATACACCTTCAAAGTAGATTGTCTTTGGCCAGCCATGATCTTCTCCATGCATGACGGTGGAAACATCTTTGCTTAGAGAGATATCGCTAGATATAAGAGTGATGTAGAGACAGAGACATGGGATCAACATGCCATCTTCATGTCTGTGGCTGAATCAGATATTTACAAGAGAGGATTGGACCAGTAGAAATCAGCAGGCTTATCCAGCTGTTTGACCACTTAATAATAATAATAATAATAAATTGAGCTTATATAGCGCTCTTGGATGAGAGAAGAAGACTCATCCTCAGAGCGCTTCACAATACAGGAAAAATAAAAGTTTCCATAAACATTGCACAATATTGAGAAAAAGGCATCAGAACAATAGGTCACAAAGCAAGCACTAAAACAGATGCACAAGCCACATCCCCCCCACTCTATCCCCCCCCCCCCCCCCCCCCCCCACACACACACACCGCCACCCCACACACACCACACACATGACATTATATGAACAACGCTCGACAAGAATTTGGGAATAGAAGAAAAGAACCAACTCCCATCCCCACCCCCACACCCACCCACCCACCCGCCTCCAATTTCGTGAACACTGCACAGGATACAATATAAAACATGCAGAAGGGAGCACCCACACCCACAGACACGCACACACACACACACACACAAAGGCCAAACTCAACACGAAGCAACAAAATCCCACGCGCGTAAACGCACACACACGAACGCACACATGCAAAAGCACATAAGCATTCAGGCACGGAAGTGCGTGTGCACATACAAGAGGCGAAAGAATGGAAAATGCATGGGAAACACACATTAACTCGTACGCTATGTAGAAAGACAAAAGGACTTCTGAAAGAGATGCGTTTTGAGACCAGATTTGAACGCAGAGAGAGTCTGTGAAGAGCGGAGCTGGGAGGGGAGGGAGTTCCAGACAAGGGGGGCTTGATAACTGAAAGAACGTTGGCCAAAGGATTTCAGTTTCATGCGGGGAAGCTTGAGAAGTTTGTCACTGCTAGAGCGGAGAGTGCGAGAGGGTTGATAAGTGACAAGTGTGTTGGAAAGATAAGCAGGCAATATTTCATCAAAGTGTCGGAAGGCAAGTGTTGTGAGTTTATACTGAATGCGCGCATGAATGGGAGGCCAATGTAGTCTAACTAACAGAGGTGTAGCGTGGGTTCTTTTTGGACATTTGGAAAACAAGTCTGGCTGCGTTGTTTTGTATGCGTTGAAGTCGGTTTATATCGACAGTGGGAAGACCGGCAAGAATGCTGTTACAGTAATCGAGTTTTGACATGATGAGGGAACAGATAAGTTGGGCAGCCCCTTTCTGTGTAAGATATGAGCAAATTGATGCAATCTTTCTCAAAGCCAAATAGGCTGAACGACACAGGTGACTGATCTGGACATTCATGGACAGCGTACTATCCAAATGGACACCCAGATCCCTCACTCTGTCTTCAAAGGGAATTTTGTTGGTTCCAGCTTGAATAGATTTTTCAGAAATGCGATCCAAAACAGAACGAGGTGCTGCCAACAGAGCCTCAGTTTTTTCATCATTTAGCTTGAGCTTATTTTTAAGCATCCATGATTTAACAGATTGGAAACACAGTTCAAATTCCAATACCAAAAGTTGGAATGCAGCAGGCTCAGCAGCGTCGTGCAGCTGGGTGTCATCGGCAAATTTCTGATGAGGAATCCCGTGTTCCTCAGTGACCATAGATAGAGGTTGAATATACAGAGAGAAGAGAAGGGGGCCCAAAACGGAGCCTTGGGGCACACCAAAGTCCAGGGGAAGGGGAGAGGAGACCTTGCCACCAACAGACACAGATTGTGTTCTGCCAGTCAGGTATGACCGAAACCATTCTAATGCAGTGTCGGTGATACCGAAAGACACCGACAGTCTTTTTAAAAGAATACTGTGGTCGATAGTGTCAAATGCGGCACTGAGATCTAGCAAAGTCAGAAGCGATGCTTTTTTGTTGTCAGCAGACCGAAGGAGACTGTCAGTCACACAAAGCAACGCTGTTTCGGTACTGTGATTCTGTCTGTATGCAGACTGGTTTATTTCATACAGATTGTGCTGGGACAGATGGCGTTCAAGTTGCACAAAGACAACCTTTTCCAGGAGTTTGGAGAGAAAAAGAAGGTGAGAAACAGGTCTAAAGTTTTTAAGTTCATCGGGACATAGGCCATTTTTCTTTAGAAGAGGAACTACCAGAGCATGTTTAAAACATCCAGGAACACAGCCAGTAGCCAGAGAAACATTTATAATTCTTGTGAGAACTGGGGCAAGATCGGCAAGATTCTGTTTGGTGAGGTTGGTGGGGATTGGGTCAAGATCACAGCACTTTGTAGCAGACTTGGAAATAAGTTCTGAGACGAACGATTCAGACACTGTGTCAAAACGGCTAAGCTTGGGGCCGTTAAATATTTTGAAGTTTGGTGGGCCAGTGTTTTGACAATCCAAAACGTGCCTTATTTTTGACACTTTCTCATGAAAAAAGCGAGAAAACGTTTCTGGAAGTTGGCATGGGTCAAGGTTGCTTGGGAGGGGGGAAACTTGAACTGTGCCCAAGAGCTGACCAGCCACTGCATACAATTGTTTTGAGGAGGTACAATCGGCAATAAGGCCACTATAGTATTTCACTCGGACGTTCTTAGTAAACGTAGAGTAAGAGTTCAGTTTTCTTTTGTACTCTTCTTGATGGACAGTCAAACCAGTTGACCTCCATCTGCGCTCCACCTGACGCACATCTTTCTTCGCGTCCCTGACACTGTTGATTCTCCACGGCGCTGAGGGGCGGTCAGTCACCATCCTGGTGACCAGAGGGGCGTGCTGGTCCAGAATGCGGCGGAGACCCACGTTGTAGTGGTCGGCAAGCTGGTGGTCCGGGCAGTCCCTCAGATCACAGGTCACCAGATGCCGTACGTCTGCCTGGAACGCTTTGGCATCGATCCGCTTCAGGTTCCTGGACTGTACCATGCGCTGTTTTCTCTGGGGCTTCTCCATGGCAAGGGCTCCTATGATCGCCTCATGGTCAGAGAAGGGGATGGTGAGCACAGCACAGGTGGACACAACAATGGAGTTTTCACGCACTATGCACCAGTCCAAAATGTGACCGCACCGATGGGTTGGCTGATCAGCAAGCTGTTTGAGGCAGTGGTCACTGAAGAGGGTCTTTAGTTGTTTGACATGGGGACAGGACAGGGAGTCAAAATGAAAATTCAGATCGCCAGCAATCATAATTTCGCCTGAGAGATTTGACAGACGAGAAACCAAAACAGGAAACTCATCAATGAACATCTTGTCCGTCATATTGTTTGATTTGCTGGGAGGAGGTCGGTAGAGACAGACAATGGTAACAGCACCCCTGCTCTGTGGGAGAGTAACCTCCACGGCCTCAAAACACAGACAGTCAAGTCGTCGCACCAACAATGAAGTCAGTGATTGCTTTGAGACAACAGCAATGCCACCACCACGCTTTCCACAACGGGGAAAAGAATGGAAATCGTAGCCTTCCGGGCCACCACGCTTTCCACAACGGGGAAAAGAATGGAAATCGTAGCCTTCCAGGGTCAGTTCAGTGATGTGGGCCTCGTCTCCTTGTTCGTGGAGCCACATCTCCGTCATAAAGAGATGATCAAAATCATTGTCGATAATGAAGTCGTTTATTAGGATTGTCTTTTGTCTGCAGGACTGGGCGTTAACGAAGGAAAACTTAATACAAGTGTTTGTGGAAGAGTTTTTGACCGTCTCTGAAAGGGGAATGTTTATCAAGTTTTCAGGATGCCTACTGTTTTTTCCAGTTCTTGTGCCCACACTGTCTGTGACTCTGATCAACACAGGTATGCGACGCCCTTGCTTCCGACGACCACCGCGAAAAGGCCGACACTTTTTACAACACCTGTGTGGCGATTGGAAGAAGGGAAAAACACAGAGTTTTTCCCGAACAGCAGGGTCACAGTCTCCTCCAATGTTGAGAGACAGAAGATCTTGGCGTGTGTATTTCAAGTCTGGAGAAGAACCATTTGGATTCGTCATTGTTGCGTATGAGCAGATATCCAAATCCATTACAGCGTTGAGTGAAGCAGGAGCCAAAATGGCGGAGAGAAAGGCAAGGAAAAGCACAAATACACAAGTCACTGTCACATGAAAACTACCTATCCGATTTTCACAATTTTTACACCACCAGAACCAGAAAGTCATTACAAACAAACTTATAAAAAATGGCGTATGAAAGTTGATCAAAAAGGAAAAGCTGAAACAAAACGCCGAGAGAGCAAATAACCTCAAGCCTGTCAGGCGATGATCACCACTCACCACTTCAGAGTGGAAATCAGATTCAGCAGGCATTTGTCTTTCAATGCTTTCTTAGGACTGCTGAAATGAGGGGGATGGCAAAAATACACAAGCGAACGTCCCCTCCAAAGAGATTGACAGAGCATTTGCAGCTAAGGCTAGTGGGTCATATACTGGTGATAAAAAAACTGAAGTTGATTGTTCCACCTGATTGTGAAATAAATCCACATGTGGGGTTCCCAGACACTAAAATGTTTATTGAAGACCCTCTTGTTATGCATCCAATTGGACGGTAACACCAGATCCTTCCTGGATAGAGTGTCTGCCAAGACATCAAGTGTCCCTGGAATGCTTTGGGGGTTTTGTTTGTTTGTTTTGAAATCTCTTGCTCTTTGTCTAAGAAGAGATATATCTCCAGATCCATGCGAAATAGGACTGACACTGCCAAACTGTTAAGACATCTGGAGTGGGTTCTCCTTTGATGTAATTTGAATTATTGGCATGTTGGTTCTCTTGATTTACCTGGTTTTTCACACAGATAGCTTAGACCAACATCATCTCAAAACTCCTTTGTCTTTATTTGCCCGGCTTGTCTCACAGATAGCTAGGTTCTCATCTCTCCCCTGTTTTTGTACAGTGTTTACACTAAACATTGCAGACCTCAACAGAAATGGAATTGCTCGACTGTTGACACTAGCAGATGATGGTCTTACCTACAAAACATCAAAGAATGCTCAAGAAAGAATGAAAGCAGTTCAGTAACAGTTGAACAGCATTGCTCAGTGGTGTCAAGAAACTGGATCGTCCATCAACCCTACAAAAGCCCAGACATTAGTCTGTACTCTCAACAACAAGGCATCAGGACAAGTACCCTCACCAATTTTCTTCAGTGGAATACCAATGGAATCAACTAACAACCTACACTATTTGGGTGTGGGATTTGACAGAATGCTAACCTTTACAAAGCATGTTGAAAATATTGTTCCTAAATGCAAAAAAGGCTTATCTGCCATGAAAGCAATGGCAGCTAAAGGCATTGAACAGCGCCATCTCTACCGACTGTATCCCATACTTGTACTCAGTGTGATTGATTATGGATTAGGGCTTACAACACTGTCCAACATCAATCTTCTCAAACTAGAAAGAATTCAAAATGAAGCAATGAGATTGATCCTGGGAACCACAAAGGACACACCAGTTGAAACTGCAATACTTGCTCGACCTTCTTTCAATGCAGACAAGACACAAGCTAGAACAAGTGAAGATGTATTTCAGAGCACTTGAAAATCCCCAAAACACACTTCATGTGGTGGTCAAGGAAACAAAACGCACTCAGCTAGGACATGGAAAATCATGGATGGGACAGGCAGAAGACAGTGTAGAGCTTGTGTGTCAGTTAGCAGAACTCAAAGAAACAAAGGAATGGGAAAAGTATCCAAGCACTCCACTGGCTTTCATCCACAAGCCAGTTCGAAACTCAACAAGTCATGATACTGACTGACTCCATGAACCTACTTCAGAAAGTGAAAAGTGGAATGGGAAGCCCTGCTTGGAATGAACTAATGCACAGCCTTCCATTGGAGAGACTGATATGGATGAACTGCCCTGGACATGCTGGAGTTAGGAAACGAGAGAGCAGACACACTGGCTGGCAAGGCAACGATAAGAACTGGATTACAGCTTGGCTGATCTGATGTGATAAGAAATCTGAAGAATCACTCAAGCAAACAAAAGCAAAGCCACTATACCAGAGACCATCTTTCAGATCTGAACATCAAGAGAGGAAGTGGCTGCACATCCAGACTTAGGGAAGAGCAAGAACATCACCAACCAACCAAACATCGGAATAATCTCAAGGCCAACACTGTGAAGACTCCTAGAGATTGGGGCAAATTCATACTGGGCCTTTCCAATAACAGACACAAATGATCAAACACATGTCGACCGAGACAAGACTTTGAATCTCTCAGGGATCCCAGCGCATACTGTAGACATGCGTGCGCTGGTGTGTGTTCATCAGTGGGGTGATGCCAGTGTGTAAATTAGAGTCCACGGATGTGAGTGTGCAAGCCTTGGTGTGTGAGTGTGTGTGTCAGAGAGCGAGTGAGTTTGTTTGTATGCATGTGTGTGTGTATGTGTGTGTGTGTGTGGGGGGGGGGGGGGGGGTTGAGGGGGAGGAGTTGTTTTTCTGGTGGTTGGAGGAACGTTCAAAAACTGATGAAGATGAAGAAGTTTTAAAACTATGAACATTGGGGATTGAGAGTTTCATTATCCCAAATCTCCCTTGGCTGCCTGATCTGGCGGTTTGCCGAGGAAGACCACGCGCTTGTTGCAACTCACCCACTTCGCTTTGTCGTCCCCGGATGCCTGGGTCCTCTTTGCTTGAAGCTCACTATAGAGTGCTGTCTCTTCTTTGCGTTCTGCGGGGATCAAATCTTTTCTCATGCTGATGTCAGAGATGGGGGTTACAGCGGCATCCTTGTTGGTTTCTTGTTCCTTACTCTTTTTATGGTAGGCACGCACAGTCTCATCTCTGTGTCATAGGGGCGAATGTTAGTCTCACTGGTCTCGGGGGGCCTTCATATTCCTTCTCCTTCGGCTTGCCCAGTCTTCTGATGTCCGTTGGTTGATAGGGGATATTCAGATCCTTCAGGATTTTCTTTGCGGTCTCTGTGTCTTCTGCCTTCCTATCCACCAGTTCAGTGGCTACTCTCTTTGATTTTGAAGATGATTAGATTGGTCTTTCTTCAGTTCCTGTCTTCCATTTCGGCTACCTTTTCTGCTGTCTTGCTCTCCACAATGACAGCAATTTGAGTCTCCGTGGGACCACCTGCACCGCTGCCTGCTGTGTGATCCGTGATGTTCTTGATGGCTTCATCTGTGATGTCTTTAATTTTCTCAACCATTTTCTGGGGGAGGTCACCTTCTGATACCTGGTTCACAATGGCGGCGACAGCTTCCATGTTCTTTGAGAGTTTGACGACGTCTGTTCTCAGATCTTCCATACCACTGAGAAACTTGTGGATAACTTGGTTGCAGGATTGACCACAGTACCAGTGCAATTGTGGGGTGGGCCTTTCACCATCTTTCCTAATGGCCTTGTAAGTTGTGTCATCAGCGTCAACACAGGCGGTGTGGAACCACAAATCACATATCTTGCACTGGAGTGCCTTGTCTCGGGCACCGACTGGAATTGTGCAGTGGCCACAGTTGTTGTTCTGGTTGGATTGTGTGCGGTCATCGCCTGTACTTGATCCTTTGCGACCCTTTGAACTTGTCCCAGACATGGTGCACTTCTTATCAGCCATGATTGTTATTTCTACTGCTACAAAAAGTGAAACACACGCACCTCTAGAATCATGTGTGGCAGTGTATCTTGTGCTGGGTTGTGCTGTAAGGCAGGGTTTTCAGTGTATCGTACTCCACTTCGAGGACAGCCGGGGGGTAGGCAAGTTTTGGTTGTGCAGAAAAGTTCCTTGCTGACTACATATCAACAGCATACACTAAAGAGTAAGGTCATAACACAGAAGCTTTGCTGTGGTATCCAAGATTCCACACAGTAAATTTCTGTAGAATTAACAGAATAAGTCAAGACATAGCACACACGTCGATTCAAGTGTTCTCGTTATCATGATATCCTTAAAAAAAAAAAAAAGTGTTCTCGTTATCCTCGGGTCAAATCAAAAAGCTGCGGTGAGCTCATTCAGGTAGCAGACACAGTGAACTGTGTAAGCAGCACCCGACCTAGTTGAATTCCGTCTTATTTCCGTCGGCACATGTGAAACATTGAGGCAGACTTCAATAAATAATCCTTCGTACAGATCCTAAAGCAGTTTTGATGGAATGTCACTCTCTATTATAGCATAAAACTTCAATTTTTGATGTTTTTCTGGTTCTCAGTTTTTTCAATCCGCCATAACCCTTCCACCACGCATTCGCATGAGCTGCAATGGGCGAATGGAAAGCAGCCAGTGCAGAAGCAACAGGCTCCATGCTGGTCTAGTGCTGAAACCACTCGTAGACAGGAATAACAAACTCTGATGACTGGGTGAGAAAAAACGATGGTCTTATTGAGTTGCACCAAAGAGCCTTGCAGTGAAGGAGACTGTAGAGAAGAAGCAAGGTGGATAAATTCCCGTGAATATTCCGATCGGGAAGGCGTAGACTGGTCGAGAGAAGTAAGGCCAACTCAGAGGGCATTTCTGATGATCCATGTTTAAGCGTTTGAACTGGGAGAGAGATGTGTCCACGATGAGGAAAAGGAGAAAACTGATTTGTTTGGGGGTGAAGTGAGTGAGTTTGTGTCATTCAAGGGAGACCACACTTGTATTCCTGTAGGTTGAGTAGCACGAGCTCCTCGCTGTCAACATAATGTTTTTTGTTTTATTCCTGACATTCCACGTAGTAGGAGAAAAGGCATTTGTTTGACAGGTAAGTATGAAGAACACACCTACAATATGATCGATCACAGGATCAAGTGTATGAACAGGGTAGAATTTAGAAATGATTCCGATCACGAACAAGACGACAAGTAAATAATTTTAGAATTTCAAGACCAAGATAAAAGCTTGTACTGAAAATTATCAGATATGTTCGCACATCTCATACTCGCCCTATAATCAACAATAACTTCTTTTTTTTCAAACTTCTTTTTCTTTTTTCACCCTTTATTTCTGCCCTGTCTTGTCCGCTACCTTCACCAAAGTGCCAGGCAATCTCCTGTTTTTCCAAGAGCACAAATCACTACTCCAAAAAAGAAAACCGATCAATGAGGAGCAAGCACGCTGTAAAGATGATCTTTCAATACTTGTTCAAAGTTTACACAAACATTCTTTTTTCTTTTTTTTTCTCTCCCTCTTTTTTTTTCACGGGGCACATGACATGTTTGATATGAGGAATGTATTTCGCTAATAAAGCCACAATCATCGTTTTAACTGCAAGGGTAAAGTCTGTTAGAACGAAGGGGCTTGATGCTGTGAAAGAACAATAATGTCCCAACTAAATGCTCAGTTCTAATTGTTGTTAACAGACAAAAAGCGGTACAGAGAGTCATACATCTACAGTGATGCTCGTGACCTGCACACAAATGGCAGTGCAGTACAGTACCGAAGCAACAAATCGCCTGGCAAGTCATCAGCTGGCACGCAACGCTATTCTGTTATCAGTGATGTCTCCTCCAACACCACTTCCGGTATTGTCAGCGATAAAATGGCCCTCAGTTTTGATGAAGGAGAAGGTAAATTTACATCGCTTTTGGTTCTTTTGTAAGCTTTGCCGGGTAATGCTTGAGCTAATACTTGTGTACATGCATGAGGGCATGTGAACCTGGCATGTTATTGTCCTTGTGAACATGTTATGAAATCAATTGTACAAAATATAATTGAAGTGTACATAATGTGTCAGATGATTGTATTGAAGTTCGATATATACTGAACAACATTAAAAACGCACCGTTTCGATATGCCGATTTCCCATTTGGAAAAAATGTGTATTTGGATTTGGTGTGTTAACACAATTTTTAAGGGACACAGATTCACACTGCCTCGGTTTCTCCGCGCTTGCCGACGTTCGTGTGATGCCCACGTGCAACTCGCCCAAAACACTTTTTTGCCACTGGGGCCGAGACTGAACGTAGCACATCTGTTTTTTTTTGTCTGAAATGGTGAATTTGAAGTCATGCCGACTGGAAAACGGTATCAGTTGTCATTCGACCAGGCGAAGTGGTGCGAAAACAATGTTGCGACTGTTTGTGCAAGAATGCGAGTGAGCCATTGAAATGTTGATGGTCGGTATGTCATCGAGAGAGACGGCCAGACAACTCAACTGCAGTCACTCTACAATTGTAAGGCTATCACAACGTTTGGCAGCAACTGGTTCCCCCACTGATCAGCGTCGAATGGGCCAACCTCGTGTTACCACACCAGCGCAAGATCGATACATTCGACAGCTTCATCTTCATAATCGATTCCTTACAGCAGCAGAAACATGTCGCCAGGTGGTTGGTCGACAGGGTCCAGTGTCTGGACAAACCGTTCAACGTCGTTTGCAAGATGCCTTCATGTTGGCCCAATCCTCACCCGTAGACACCGTCAGCAACGCCTGCAGTGGGCCAACCAGCATCTGCCATGGACACGACGTCAGTGGAGAGCTGTGCTGTTCTCTGACGAAAGTCGCTTCATGTTATCTCATGCTGACGGGAGAATGAGAGTCTGGGGGCGTGTCGGGGAACGCTGCGCCAACTGCTGCGTGTTTGAAGCCGATAGATGGGGAGGGGCAGTCTGATGGTTTGGGGGGCATTCAGTCATGACTACTGGACACCGCTGTACTTTTTTGACGACCATGTGAATGCCAACACGTACCAGCAGGTGCTGCAGAACCATGTCGTCCCACTGTTTGGCCAACACCCGGAGCTGCAGTTCTTCCAGCATGATAATGCATGACGCCACACCGCAAGAGCCACCACTGCATTTCTGCAGGTGAACAACATTGCCGTGTTGCCCTGGCCATCTCTGTCCCCTGACATGGCTCCCATTGAACACGTCTGGGATGAACTGGGGCGTCGTGTGGCCCATGGAAGACGTCCACAGACTCTTGATCATTTGAGGCATGCACTGACCCAGGAGTGGGATGGACTGCCACAGGCATTCTTGCACAACCTTGTCTACTCCATGAGGAGGCGCTGCCAAGCATGCATTGGGGCAAATGGCGGACACACTCGGTATTAGAGCTCGCTGACGGACATGCTCGTCGTGGTGTACTTTTTGACAGGGACCCTAGTGAACTCACCAGCTAATTTCAGATGAATTCGGCAATTCTTGTCAAGAACAGACATTTTGTTTAATTGAAAAATGGGTGCGTAATCAACCCGTAGAGTGCCTGTAAGCCGTCAGCTGACAGCGCAGTAAAAATGCACTCCCAGTGCCTATGGGCCGTCCACTGACGTCATGTATTTTTCTTGAATTTTCATTCGATACTATTCCTATCAAAGGACTCAGATAGAGTGTGCGTAGTAAGCCTTATATGTCTGTAGTATTAAAATGATATGCAAATGACCACACGTGATGGGAAAGACCATTTATTCTCATCACTGACTGGATGACCAGCCAGCGCTTTGTCTCACTTGCAAAGATGGCGGCGCAACCTTCAATGAGCGTAGTGACCAAATCACTTACACAGCTGAGCAGGCTCTGCTAATCATTTTTGACAAAGATGATAATCTTTTATTCAACGACTCACTCGAGCATGAAGGTGAGATGATGATAGTGATGGAATTGCCGATCATATTCGTCAATTATTGAGTCATGCTGTGCGATCTCTGAGTGTGTTCAGCTGACTGCTTACCAGCGTTGAACGAGCTAGCCTAGTGTGTTCTCTGCACTGTGTGCGAGTGGCCAGTGACATGTTAGCGTGAGAGGCGAGGGCTGCCTGCTTGCTGCATGACACGGGGCAGCAGGAAAGGTAGGGGAAGAGGAGGAGTGAAAGAGAGGGTTGAAGTCCAGCAAGGGGACGTGGTGGGGGGAGAGGGGTGTGGTCGTGGACTGACCTGTCTGCATGAAGTGTGAGCGTCTTGATAGACTTGTAGACTGTTTTACTTTCATTTATAGGTGTAGTGTGACAATACAAACTTTATTTTCAACTTTTTTGCTTTGTGTTCTTTTTTGGATGTGAAGCTGTAGTGGTAAATACATATGTTTTTGATCGTGCCAAAAAATCTATCCAAATCTAAATGCCTAAATATTTTTTCTATTATCAAAATTAAAACAAAAGAAGCCCAGATTCAAAATCTCCATTCAATTTCCTTCAAAAATTATATATATTTCATTTTTATATCTTTTGTATTTTCAGAGCTAGAATTTTTTGTTAATTATTACCCCCAAATCATTAGATTTCCCTGGCACTGGGAAAGCCTTTGTTTGTAATATTTTCTGGCAGCGAACGGGTCAAATGTGCTTACTTTCATTAAGTAATTCTGTACTACCAACGTTGTCTGGGTCTTTTGGCAAGCGGTGCGTTTTTAATGTTCAGTATAGTGAAACAAATTTTTTTTCACAGTCAAAGCCTTTTGTATAATCAGCTGTTGTTTTGACAATGGCTTCGTGTATTTCATTGGTTTTTGGAATGATGTGACAAAGTTCGATGTGTATGTAGTGGTGATGTGTAGTTATGGTGATACAAGCTTTCTGGATTACGTGACAGTGTTCAGTCTGTGATAAATCTGATGTGATACGGGCTTTAAGGATTGTTTGACAAAGCATAGGCTGTTCATAGTATGCATGTGATACAGGCTTTTTGGACTTTTTACCAACTATCGGGAATGCAACTAATGTGATTCCAAGTTTTGATTTTTTAAGAAACTACAGCTAATTGTGATACAAATAATATTATCGAGGCTTTCTGGATTGTATCAGAAAATACAGACTACATGTGGTGCAGTTAGTATGATTCAGGCTCTCTGGATTGTGTAAAAACTACAGGGTGTGTGTGGTACAAGTAGTATGATCTAAGCTTTTTGGGTGGTGTAAAAAACTTTAGGATATGTGTGGTCAAATCAGTATGGTCCAGGCTCTTTGGATTGTGTAAGAAACAACTGGCTATATGTTGTACAATTGTTGTACAATCCAGGATTTTAGGACAAACTACAGGTTTGGGAAGTACTTTAGTGATAACAGGCTTTAAATGGAATATCATAAACTGCATGCTGTGTGAAGTACAACTAATGTGATAAAGGTTTTCTTGATCTTGTAAAAAACTACTATGTGTAGTGCTAATGCAATACATGCTTTCTAGATTATGCAGTAAGCTGCTGGCTCTATGTGATACAAGTTTTAGGCAGACTTTGGATTGTAATTCACTATAGGTCATGTCTACTACTTATAAGCAGGCTTTCTGTATTGTGCAATAAACTGTAGGTTATTTATAGAACAAGTATAACACATGATTGTGTACAAACTACAGGCTGTGTAGGTGTGATACTGGCTTACAGGATTATGTAACAAACTACAGGCTTAATGCTGTTTTGATATGATACAGGCTTATTGGATTATATAATGAGCTACAGGTTATGTGCTCTGTTGGTGTGATTCAGGCTTATGGGATTAGATAACAAACTACAGTCTTCACCCATTCTTATCTTTTAAAAGATAAAGAAGCTGTGTGGTGCATTCCGTCATGTAACACTCACAATAAAACATGTTCTTATAGAGTGTTGGGACTTACATGATGTGAGACACAACATTTTACAGCAGACTCTATGAAGACCTTGTTCAGAGATGTCCCACCTGATGTGATTTTAGAATTTCTGAAAAGGATCAACAATTATCATCTAAAATTTTAAGGAGGAAAGATTTTAACTTAATTTCCAGTGTGTTTTTAGAAAGTGTGTTTTTCAAGAGTTCTGTGTTTCTTTGTTTGTTTTTGTACTCCCAGTTCTTATAGAACAGGGAGTACTTTAGAATGGGAACGAAGAAATGCTCTGTGTGTGTGTGTGTGTGTGTGTGTGTGTGTGTGTGTGTGTGTGTGTGTCCATAGTCAAAATGTGTTCCACTCGGTCCAGACAAAACTACTGGGCCGATCTTTCTGAAAATTTGTAGGTATGTTCATTATGGGTCACGGATGATGCCCAATGCGTTATTTTAACTGTTATAGCCGTTACTAACGGCCAATAACGGTTTTCCTTCTTTATGGAAAATCTTAGAAAGTACTTGGCCGATCTCTGAAAATTTGTAGGCATGTTCATTATGGGTCACGGATCATACCCGATGTTTTATTTTACCATTATAGCTGTTACTAACGGCTATAACGGCCCATACCGGTTTTTCTTTTTTATGGAATATCTCAGGAAGTACTTGGCCGATCTTTCTGAAAATTTGTAGGTATGTTCATTATGGGTCACGGATCATGCCCAATGTTTTATTTTACCGTTATAGCCATTACTAACAGCCATAACGGCCCATCGTGGTTTTTCTTCATTATGGAATATCTCAGAAAGTACTTGGCAGATTTTTCTGAAAAATTTGTAGGTATGTTCATTATGGGTCATGGATCATGCCTGATGCCTTATTTTAACAGCTATAGCCGTTACTAACAGCTGTAACAGCACATAACGGTTACGGTTTTTCTTCTTAATGGAATATCTTAGAAAGTACTTGGCCGATCTTTCTGAAAATTTGAAGGTATGTTCATTATGGGTCATGGATCATGCCCGATGTTTTATTTTACCATTATAGCCGTTACTAACGGCCCATAATGGCTTTCCTTCTTTATGGAATATCTCAGAAAGTACTTGGCCGATCTCTCTGAAAATTTGTAGGCATGTTCATTATGGGTCATGGATCATGCCCAATGTTTTATTTTACCGTTATAACTGTTAATAACGGCTATAACAGCCCATAACGGTTTTTCTTCTTTATGGAATATCTCAGAAAGTACTTGGTTGATTTTTCTGAAAATTTGTAGGTATGTTCATTATGGGTCACGGATCATGCCCAATGTGTTATTTTAACCTTTATAGCGGTTACTAACGGCCATAATGGCCCATAACAGTTTTCCTTCTTTATGGAATATCTTAGAAAGTACTTGGCCGATCTTTCTGAAAATTTGAAGGTATGTTCATTATGGGTCACGGATCATGCCAGATGTTTTATTTTACCGTTATAGCTGTTGCTGACAGCTATGATGGCCCATGACAGTTTTTCTTTTTTATGGAATATCTCAGAAAGTACTTGGCCGATCTTTCTGAAAATTGGTTGGTATGTTCATTATGGGTCACGGATGATGGCCAATATTTACCAGAATAGCCATTACTAACGGTTTTAACGGCCCAAAACAGTTTTTCCTCTTTACGGAATATCTCGCACGTATTAGATAACCTGGGAGTACGTTTATATGCTTTGCATCTTGTTTTAATTTGTTATTGAATCTAATTTGAGAGTTGACTTTGACAGGGTGACAACTCTGATGCTGTCGGTTGGACTATAAGTGACATTCTCAGTCTCTCAGAAGAAGTGTTCTTGAAAGAAAATGTGACCTTCCACTACAAAACCAGTCTTAACTCGATTTTTGAAAGTTCTGAGATATACATATATTTAAAATCTACCGATTTTGCTGATTAATTTGATATGAAAATGAATGCTATAAGGCAAAAAATAAAGTTACGGTCATTTGAAGTGGGTTACTGTGCCGACGGCCATTTTGAGAAAACAGCTTCTAAAGTTTTTGCTATCATCTCCAGCATATTTTCCTTGGCAACGGCATCTTACTTTTTACCATACTTATTTTTAGATGAGACATAGAGAAACCAGGAGAGCGTCACACATGCTTTTGAACGGTATATAACACGATGGGGTTCTGTAAGGGTTGCGTTAAGTTATAGGCGAGTGAAAATGGGTCATTTTGCGTTAAAAGTTCATTTTGATTCGAGGTTAGGCTTTTAAATCTCAATTTTAACTAATGTATTGGTTGTTTTGGAGCAAATGGATGGTGCCACGTGAAAGTTTAGGGTGTAAGGAACACATTTCTGCAAAAAAGTCAAAATGCCCAGGTAGACCCTCGCCAGCTATTTTCAGCTGTAGCCGTGAAGTAGGCCGCGCGAGTTAAGACTGGTTTCGTGGTGGCGGGTCACAAATGATTGATACGTTCTGTCATCATATGCTTAATTCTAGTCATGAAATGTTAAGAATACTGTTGCATTACTGAAACTCTTCAATGGGAAGGTTCAAAAGTGTCTCAGATTGTGAAAGTGACTTCCTGTTGATACAGGGACTTAAAAGACAGTGAATCCATGCAGTAAGATAAAATAAAGGATGAAGTACTTGACAAAACAAAATTTTGACTGTCTGCAGGTCATTGGCTAAAACATTGTGAAAAATCACCGATAATAGGTATAATTTGATGAACCAGTGGAGATGAACTGGTCTGGTACAGAGACTGTGCAATAGTCAGTCACCTAGAGTCAGAAGATCAACGTCACTATTAAGCATGTTAATGCATGCTGTGTGGATGAACTTTGAAGTACAGCTCAAGTCAATAATGGACCTTAACAAAGCAGATGGAGAAGAGTCTTGATGGGACGTATACCCGCATGTTGAGGATGGCATTAAATGTCTCTTGGAAGCAGCACATGACTAATGAAGAGCTATATGGACACCTCCTTAAAATTAGTGACAAGATAAGAACACGAGGCTTCGCCTAGCCGGTCACTGTATATGACATCCAGAGGAGGTTGCTTCACAACTCATACTGTGGCAGCCAAGTGGGGGGAGAGCAAACAGGGAAAGGAAGACAACAGACTTCATTGATCTTCTCAAAAGGGATCAAGGCAGCTATGTTTGACAGGATTAAGTGGATGGAGTTCGTCACAGAGGCTCGATCGGGAGATCGGCCTAACTGAACTGAACTGAACTGAACTCAAGTCAGTAAGGAGAAATCATTGGCTACACATGCAAATGATCAGTTAGGCTACACATTAAAGTATGTGTTGGAATCTTTTTTTTTAATACGAAGCTTTCAGGGAGAGGGATGGAGGATGGGGAGTGAGGGGGGTGGGGAAAGAGATGGATATACTATATCAAACCACATATGTACCACAAAAAAGAGCATCCAGATTTATTGGCATGGAGGTTTTTTTTCCTGGCTGAACTCCTTTTGCCATACTCAAGAAGCAGACTGTAATGGATCAGATCAGACTTGTCTGTGTATTGAAACATAGGAGTATATTGAGTTTTCAATGACAACTGCAATTTACACATCATTGTTGGGTGTTGCACATTTGTTTTTCAGTTCAGTTAATTACTACACGAATGTGTTTTTTAAGATGAACCTGGAAATAATGAGGGTGAGCAGAGAAGCCAAACAACATGCACACACCATAAACACACCCCAAAGATCTACCATAATCAAGAGAAAGTGTCCAGCAGGTCGATAACTGTTTATGCTTCTCCCCCAGTTTATCGATGTTTTCCTTGTAGATGTTATATAATGGGTGAAAGGATATGGTATGTTATGGGGAATCATATTTGTAATACAAGTGCAGCTTTTTTTCCTGCCAACATTTACCCATGGCTCCTCCCAGACTTTCCCATTCCCTTCTTCAGTCTGAAGTTCTTGAAGAGAAACAAAAATATTCGACTGATGGAGTATGTATATTTTTATAACAATAAAAGACTAAATCAGTGATTAAGAAAAAGGAATTGTACTATTAAAAGTAGTTTAATAATATCTTTACCTATTCAAACAAATGCCATTTCTTCATTTGGTGTGGAACATCGCCAACTATCAGGATTCCCCGACAACAGATTGGGACAATGGGGAGCTAACTCGCCTCTGTTCCACCAGGCCTGCTAGAGTAATCATCCTTAATGAGCTCACAACATTGTGTACAGATCAAATGAGTTCTGTTTTCCCAATTTCCGGCCAAGCGGGAAATGGGAGGGCATCCTAGTATTCAGACAGGTAAATATATCATAAAACTACTTTTGGAGGTAAAATTCCTTGTCTCATACATACGTGTCCAAACAAATGCCTGATTAACATAAAGGATGGAAGAATTAAACTCACCTGAGAGACTGTCCATGTCAGCAAAAGCTCACATGAGAATGTTTCAGTATAGTTCTCCAACCAAGAGCTCAGTGCCAATGGCCAAAATGGCCCTAAAGGTCACTTCAATAGTCTGGAGGTTTAAAGCATAGTCCAGCTCTCCGTCAAGGGTTCATATTATCCAAGAGTCAAATTAAGAAAATAAAGCATTCCTAGAATCTGGAAAAGGAAATGATCCAGCAAAATAAAAAAGACAACACTTTGGAGCATGAGCCGTAATGTCCAAAAGTGGGTCACAAAACACACAGTCATGAAATATATACAATAATATATGTAATGTATACAATAATATATACAAACTCTGGTTAGCCAATGACTGTATCAGTCTGGAAGTATAACAGTGAAAGTTAGTAGCAGCCTTACATCTTTACATACAAGGCATAATTCCAAAAATGGATAATACATCACAAAGTCAAAGAAATGTCAGGTAAGGCAGGCTATTTCCAATCGTTCTGGTTAACCAGCATCTGAAATTTTAGCTATCCAAGCTATTAACAGAACCTTTAAATAAGCAAAAAGTCTAAAGTGAGCCATAAAGAACACAGTTTAACAAATAGTAAGTTAGGCACAGTAGTAACCCATTCACCGCCAGACATTCTGTTTTGCATAAATCCCCATCGCCAGCCATTTTTCAGAAAATCTCTTATTTCATACCAGCATGTGTGAAATGCGGATATCTCTGGAACTAAGCAACCAATTCTCATGCTGTTTTTTGGGAAATGGAGGAAATAAACTGTACTTTTGTTAAATTATAGAATGTTAGTAATGGTTAGACAACAACAGTTTCAAATTTTTGGTAATTTCAAGTGAAAAAAAAATGAAAATAAAAAATTGAATATCTTTAGTGTCAACATAAAAAAGAAGAAAGCATGCAATCAAAAAGAAGAAAAAATACTCCACTCACAAAATAAAGACCAGAAAGTATGTAACATCCAACAGAAAAATGAAAAAAACAGCATTAAATCAACATACCCCAACAGCAGAAAAAGAGCTGGAAGAAGTCCACAGGTTGAAAATCTTCCTTGTTCACCAGCACTCCAGAAACAACATTCAGAGGAATAATTAGTGATATGACTAATGAGGTTATGCAGAAAAGAAACCACACACACACACACACATGCACACACACAGACACAACACACACACACACACACACACACACACACACACACACACATATGCACACACACACACACACATAACAAACTGCTTACACCCCACTGGCACACACATGAAAGAAAGAAAAAAAAAGAAGGGAACACACACACACACACACACACACACACACACACACATGCGCGTGCACACACACACATGCACATACATCCCTTTCACTCTCATTTTTCAAAGCAATGTTTTCTATGAAAACAGTCATTCACTTGCCTGTGGGTCTCTATAACCTCGCCAGCGAGTCTGATTGGGCAGGTCACCACTCCAACTCTCTCTGCAGCAGACCTCTTGACACATGTCAGTCAGTCAGCCACGCCCCCTTCGACCTCGATTCATGGCAAGTCAGCTGGGCTTGCAGTTCATTCATTATCTCATGGCTGCCACTCACCCCATATAAGGCCTCTCTCACTGTGTGGTAGGCACAAAAAGTTGGCCCAGAGCCAGCAACACTAAGCTTGTTCAAGGGCCTCTTTTGTGTGTGTGTGTGCGTGATGCACTGAGCACTGCTCAGCCAGTTGGCATGCCTTCAACAGTCAGCCACTGTGATAATTCGGTCAAGCCCCCCCCCCCCCCCTCCCTTTCAAGTAGCCAGATGTTTGCTGCTCACAATCTGGGTGTTCTTTATTTTATTCAGTATCAACTGACCGTCTTTTCAATATTTCCAGCACCTGATCTGTGGTAAATGTACAGTGAGGCTGAGTAGGTGAAGTGCTTGGTTGTGACGTCATAGTGAATGGAAAAACAATTGGAATAAATATAAAGAACACTTAACTGAACAGCGCTCTGATGAAGCAAAATGGCTATGAGCACAGGTCAGGGAATCACCCAACTATGACATTTCTTTCTGGCTTTTTGTCTCATCAAATTAGAGAGTGAGAATATTGGGAGTTAGGTAACCCTAGCTGGTCGCCAAACGGCGCCTTTGGTGGTGACACACATAGTCGCCAAATGGCGCCTTTGGCGGTGAAAGGGTTAACACAAGCTGTAGTTAACTGATGCCAAAATCAATCTGGAAGTGTGGTTATGCAAGATTACCAGATCCCACATCTCTTTAAACAAACAATATTAAAATTGTAGCCACAAAACACACAGACAAAACGTGGTTGGTTATGAAGGGTATTTACACATACTCTGAATAACCAAACATCAAGTCACTGTAGAAATTCAGCTTTACTTCCTATTTCAAGACCTCACACCTCTGTATGATTAAAACTGTCCAAAATTATGGCCACATAACTCTCGTTAAGAAAGTGGCTGGATACAGAAGGCATTTATAAAAGTTCTAATTCACGAATGATTTGTCCACCTGGAAATGAAGCTTTGCTAGCTACTGCCAGACTCCACACTTCTGTATAAAATCAATAGTGTCCAAGAGTGTGCCAAAGAACACTCAGTCAAAAAGTAGCTTGTTAGGCAGGGTATTTAGCTAAAAGGTGTGGCCACCAACACACAGTCCATAAGGTGGCAGGATATTTACACAAGTGCAGGTTAACCAATGACTGATTTACTCTGGAAATGTAGTTTGTAAGCTACTACCAGACCCCCTAGGCAATTAAGTACCTCCATATCCTTGGTCGTGTCATGCTAGTAAAACCTGCTCTACCTTTGACCATTGGGGCCTGACTCTGGATGACAAAGGGGCCAACGGAGGAAAGGTTAAGGTCAGGGGCCGCTTTTCAGGCTTCATGTTTTATAGCTAGGAAAGATGGGGCATATGGAGAGTGGGACTGAACAATCATCATGCCACCTCATGGACCGTTGGTCCCTGGAGACAGCATGGATCTCATTAACCCAACAAGCAGAAGCCAGGGTCACTGAAGAAAAACCCAAGTCTTGAGTATGAGGTTTCCAAGGGAGCATTCGGCAAGAGGCTCAAAGTCACCAGGGGCTAGATACTTAAAGACTAAGGGTAAACTCCACTTAGGGCACCACCGTGAACTGAACGATCCATACAAAGAATTTGACATCTACTCTGTTGAGAACAGATCATGGTTAATATCAGTGTTCCTTCCCACTGGTTTGAAGTTCTTTGCATTTTTGGCATTGAAGCCTCTCAAGGTACACCTTCCTCCCTGAATTCTGTAGATCTTCCAGGAAGTTGGCAACATCATCTGCTTTGGCATTCGTAGGAGAAATACCAGCCTGCATGCATCATTTTTAGAATACTTCCATTTGTTGTCTGGCATACACTTACAGTGTAGAAGGTCTTTACCCATTAGATATTTTCCACACATGAAGGGTGGAAATGTCTGTCCAGAGAGGTAGCACCTGATATGAGATGTGTGGAGAGAAGAGATGCCGAATCCATGTGCCATGTAAGAAACAAAAGTTGACTGCAGGATTCGTGGTAAAATGAAAATTTTTAACTTTTTATAAACTTTATTTTTTCATGTGCCATGTAGTTTTGGGCAGAAACAATAAGCCTTTCCCTGTTGGGAGTGTCATGGGAACTTTCACCTGCAGAGTGATCAACAGATTGATCAACTCTCAGACCATATGAGAGGATAGACAGTATCACTTGACACTTCTCCCTTGCCACCTCCTTCAAATACAGCGAGGATGGGTGATGAAGGCAGGAATGCATAAGCAAAAATCTCATGCTGTGATATCACCAGAGCATCGGCGGTGAAGGCTATTGGGTCTGACACTGGAAACACAAAACCTGGGAGCTGGCTGTTACAGTTGGTGGCTTTAAGGTCTGTGTGGTGTTCGCGGAATCTGGCAAATTGATTGAAACCCTGCCTTGTTTACCATTCACTCAGAGGGGAGAACTTGCTCCTTTCTGGGTTGCAAATCTTCCAGAACATTCAGTTTAACTCGAATATGTCTCGCCAGCAGGGACATTTCCATCAACTGGCTGAAAAAAGCAGAGAAACTGCAAAGTCATCCAAGGAAACAGAGAAACTGCAAAGTCATTCAAATATGTGGAGTAAGTGCCCTCTGATTCCCTAAGTGGGTGATGACTGTGGAGTTGTTCATAAATACCATCACAGTTCTGCCCTTCAGAGCTTGTGATGAATTGGGAAGAGCCAGGAAGACTGTTCACATTTTGAGGGCATTTGTATGATCGGTCACCTTTTGGGTCTTCTACATGCTACTGCACTCTAGGAAGAGGGGATAAAGATATGTGACCCGGTCTGATTCGCTGACATTGGCTCAAATTTTGTGCGTCAACTGAGAGAGATGAAGAGGAACCCCAGCGATAAGCCAAGCCTGGTCTAACCAAGGCAGGAGGGCCGGAACAAAGATCTGACTCGATGGCAGCTGAATATCTCAGCTTGCCAAAGACTGAGACTGAATGTCGCACAGTGCACACTGAGGCATCCCAAAGGAATGAGTTCTGCAGCCACAGAGGCAAGACTGATCATGACTGATCTGCACCGAGTGGCTGACTGATACTGAAGAAGGAACTTGGTGAAGGAATGTATCTTCTCTGCCCATGCATCTGGAAGGCATGCCAAGTTCAGATCTGTAAGGAAGTGCATCCCCATGTGAATATTATGAGAAGGATGATGTTTCTGTTCAACATTCTGAGTTCTCTCACTAGGACTGCCATCAATAATGTGTGGTCAGTGGACTAAGACTAAGGGTAAACTCCACTTAGGGCACCAGCTTTGTCTGAATGGTCCATACAAAGAGTTTGACATCAACTCTGTTGAGAACAGATCATGGTTAATATCAGTGTTCCTTCCCACTGGTTGGAAGTTCTTTGCATTTGTGGCACTAAAGCCTCTCAAGGTACTCACCTTCCTCCCTGAATTCTGTACATCTTCCAGAAGGTGGGCAACATCATCTGTACAGTAGAAAGATTTTTAACAACATTTTGGGTGTGTTTTTAGATGTATTTTAAAGGGCTGTGTGAATGAATGACTTGCGCGTTGACTTTAGCGCTGTGACAGTCCTGATTTGGCCCTTTGCGCTCGGCTGGGCTATAAGCAACATTACCTTACCTGACTCATGTGACACCCGCAGATGCTATCATAGCCCAGGCACTCCTCTTCATCCACGAGGTGCCCAGGGGTTGCGGGCATGGAACGTGCTGGGGGTAAACACTGGCCTGTCTCCTCTGATCCTGGGATTACTCTGGAAATGTTGTTGCAGGGAGAGGGTCAGTTGATACTCGGGCCAAAACTGGCAGACCGTCACACAGGTTGACACTATTGAGTCAAATTCAAATACTGTATGCTACGTAGCACCTGACTAGTTCTCACATGAACTAAAGGTGTGAATGGAGAACAACTGATGCAGACAATGAAGGTATCATGCAAATCAAGGATAAAGCAGCATTTCAGACATGCAGAACAAATCCAAGATGTCTGAGGAGATGCAGAACGCAGGGCCAACTTGGCAGATGCCAGGGTGCTCAGCGAGGTCAGTGACGGTTGCTGAAGAGAAGAGGTGATATGAAATAACTTTTTAGCTCTTCCTTTGAAGCTAATGATAAAGCATTTTCTTCCACGGAAGCAAGAGCGGACTTGAAAGGAGGCTTTTGGGAATGCATAATGCAAAAGGAAGCGAAACTTGAGACCGTGAGGCAAGAGAGGCATGTTCCTTTGCCAAGGAAAACTGAACTCATTCGATCAGGGCGCAGTGTTGTGAGCTTACTAAGGGTGGTCACTCTGGCAGACTTAGTGGAATAGAGGCGAGTTGGTTTCTTGCTCTCCCAATTTTTTAATATTTTTTTTGGTTGTTGTTGTTGAGATCCTGATGTTTGGTGATGTTCTACTTCAAGATGGAATACAGCATTTGTTTGGACAGGTAAGTATGTAGAAAAGCACAGTTTTGCTTAGTGCAAAAGAATCACATACCTGTACACTCACAAAAGACTTTTTTTCTATTTTAGATAATGGTAGTTGTCTTATGCCATTTACAGACTGGCACATTGCTAGTTGATTTGTTTTGAAAATATTTTTATCATTTATTTTCGTTTCAGAAGCCTTTGGTATTAGTACTTGAAAGTCTCTTTCTCTCTCTGTCTCTCTCTCTCTATCTGTCTGTCCCTCCCTCTCTCTCTCTTTCTCTTTATATGTATATATATATATATATATATATTCACAATCCAAATATCAGGATTGGTTGGGTAGATGGGATGGTCGCAATCCAAATTTCATGATTGATGGGGTGGCCTCAGCTCATTAACAGGATTGGAGACCCTTTCCCACTTGCACCCCTGCAGTGGTGTGACAAAGGTTTGTGTAATGACAATAATGTGACTTAGGTATTGGTAATGACAATAGTGTGACAGAGATATGTATATTAACAATAGTATGATGCAAGTATGTGGAATAATTTTGTAACATATTACATAGCTATTCAATATGGTAACACAAGTGAGTGTAATAATGAAAGTTGACACAGGTTTATGTAATAACAATAATCTAACGTGTGTGTAATAACAGTAATTTTACACAGGTTAGTGTAATAACAATAGAGTGATACAGAATGTGTAATAACAGTTGTTTGACACAAATATTTTAATAGCTATAATGTGACAGAACTATCTGTGCTGACAGTAATGTGACATGCGTTCTTTGACTGTGTGACAGAAGCAGCCAAAGAAATCATCATTGACTGCCCCCCAAGACAAAGTTGTCTCCATGGAATGTCTGTCAAGATGCCACTGAGAGGCAGTAAGAGCCTCATTTTTTTCTGATTTAGAATGAAAACCCTTGGTTACTAGCTAGAGTAAGGCTTTGTAGAAAGATACTTTGACATTACAGAAATCACAGAAGGCATATATTTCTTTGCTAAAAGAAAACTCATATTGAAAGGTATTCATTTTGATGATTATATTGAGATCCTTGTACTTTTATGTTCTAACGTTATGTTTATGGTAGAGAATGGCAGAAAAAAGGTTTTAATGTTATTTCTGACTTGATTGTTGAAACTGTTTTATCCTATGCAGAGTTGAACATGATTATCCTACTTCAGAACATGTGTGATTATCCTACTTCAGAACATATGTGATTTCAGATGACTCAGTTCAGATGGTATCATCCAGAATGCTGCAGACTGAGAATCAAGTGTACTGTGGATCCTAGATATGACTGAGATTGATGCCTGAGCTCTTACTGGCGTGGGCAGCCATGTGTGTTTATGTACACCTGGTGGAGAGTTAAACAAAGCAGTGAGTTGATGAGGCATTATTGGTAATAATCCTGTGTCCCTGTAATTGCAGGCTACAAGATGACCCCACCCACACCAGGTAGAAACAGTCCTGCCTTGCCCCCTCAGTCCCTGGAGCTTTTTTCTTGTGCCAGCAGCACAGGAAAAGGCTCTGTGCCCAACCCTCAGCTGCAAGAGTTGTCCCCACCCAGCAGCAGTAGCAGTTACCGTGCCAAGTTCCAGCAGATATCGCATAGTCTCTACACCTCCATGGGCAAGTCATATGCTCTGTCTACCCCCTCCCCCTCCTCTCCTGGCCTGCCTTTCTCAGTGAACCCTTCTCCCTCATCACCATGTGAGGAGTTGCCAGGTGTAGGATGCAGTGTGAGCCGTAAAGAAAGCTTGAAGGGACCTCAAGGAGGCTTGTTGATGAACGTGGAGAGGAATGTGTCAGGGGACAGCACCACCACCTCAGGCTCCGCTGCTTCCACAGGAATCTTGGCTTTGAGTGTGGAGAACTCACCCAACACTCAGTCAGCACATGTGGCTTCTGGGGTAGGTCCCGTTACTCAGTACCCTAGCTCCTCAGTCACAGGGTCTCCGTCATTCTGTTACACACCAGCCAATTTTACACAGACAGTGCCGCCCACAGTGGTAGCGGGTGGGTTGATGTATCCCATAGACTCAGTATCCTCCTCATGGTCAGGCCCTGTTGTGTTGCCGCCATTGATGGCTCAGTTAGGTTTCTCCAACCCCTCTCCACCCGTCCACCATCTTCCTTCCTCTCATGCATCCCCCTTGCCTTTGGCAGAGCACCTGTACACAGATCGCAGCAATGATCCAGGAGTGGAGGATGTGCAGGAGATCTTGGCTCCACCTCCTGCCTTCGCTGACACAATTGTGGCAAGCGAGATTACTCTGAGCTCTTCAGTGGGGGCAGATCATACGTCCAGCTTTCCTTTCCAGTCATCTCACAGCAGTGGAGCGGTTAGCTGTGGCAGCAGCTGCACCCAGGGAGGATCTGTTGATTCAGGTCATGTGCTTTCTGATGAGAACAGTAGCACCCAACACTCAGCTCAGGTAAGGCCAGTCCAGATATTTTTTGTAAGACTGTTCATTGTCTCTTGTGGATTCTGATTTCAAACTGTTCAAACAATTTTGGGGCTGATCCATAGAAGGTAGGGCAAAGAATGGCATATCAGCAGTCTCTGGTCAGAATTGATAATCGTGTTGAGAAATTATGGTCTTACTAGCCACAAGTAACAACAGGTCAAATAAGGAATTTAACTGAGTACATTTCATAGCATCAGTATATTATAAAGCCATAGCCATATTCGGTATGCGAGGGAGCTAAGATAAAAGTATATAATGGTATGTTCCTGTTGTCTGTGGGAAAAAAGTTGTGGGTGCCTGTTATTGTTAAGCAAGAAATGATAGAGTATCTGTTCAGTTTCAGCTTGTTTTCTGTAGATGATGGTTGTGAATACAAATGTGCACATTATGGAATTAATTGCATGGGTATTTTTTTTTTTAAATGTCTCCTTTCCTCCCTCCTCTTTTTCTACATCTCATTCACCAGCACAGTTCATAAAGCAAACTTTGACCCATTCCACTCACCCTACTTCTTTATGTTCCCTATCCTTTACTTCAGCACTCAATGCATCTGTCTCAACATGTCACATCACAGTATTGCATGTTTTTTGTTTTCTTGTAATTCTCCTCTCTCTTCTCACAATATTCCTTTTGCATTGTTCAGTCAGATCTGGTATGAAATGGAGAGCAGAAGCGAGTCAACCAACCAGAGTTGGTTATGGATTGAAATATGTATCGTGTTTCTTCTTCTGCTGCTTTGTGTACACCTTGGTCTACATGGTCAGTCCAGCCCTTGAGATAAATCGTGCTGTTTTCTCCAGCTTTTGTAGACCGCCATTAGAGCTGTCTCTGTTGGCTACACTTCTCTCCTTGTCTGTTTGTGCAATGGGCAATTTTGGAACACATGCTCCACTGGCTGTTCTTCCTGCCCACAAGGACAGATTGGAGAAGGCACCACCTTGAGCTTTCGGCACAAGAAGAAAGGTGGCAGAGTGGTTAAGACGTTCGCCTGCCAATCCAACGTGTGAGAAGTGCGTGGGTTCGAGCCCTGCCTTTCTCGCCCTTTCTTTCCCAGTTTGAATGACAAATTGAACTGAATGTCAAGTCCATCGGATGGGGACTATAAGCGAGTCGGACCCGTGTGCCTTCCTGGCCCTGCACACGTTAAAGAACCCACGGCAGTTGAAAATCGAAAAGAGCAGGGGGGTTCCCCGCTGCCCTGGCAAAATTGATGTAGATTGAAGATAGCCACCTGGTATTTCTTACCAAGCCACAAAAATGGTCACTTACTGTTGTCGTGTGCCATCGTGTACCGGTGGAAATGGAGGACAAGTATAAACATCGCATGCATCCTATGTGAGAAAGCGGAGGAATAAATGAGATAAATGAAAATGAGTGACTGATATTTGAATGGTACGGGAAACGACTGAATGAGCGCCAGTAGGCTGCTCTTCGGCCAGCTCTACCTGGGTAGGCAGCCCGTTGAGTGAGTGAGGTAGTGTGTTTATTGTAAAGCGCTTAGAGCTTGGTCTGTGACCGAGGATAGGCGCTATATAAATACCCAATATAATAATAATAATAATAATAAAAAGTGACTCTTAAGTCTGTTGATGTTGATGATAATCATCCTTGGGTATCCTGGGTATTGTGATAGTCCGGATCAAAACATCCTTGTCATTTGACACGCCCTCTTTCCTCTCCATCCTTACCCATCTTGTTGGATCTCCATCTCTAAATCACTCTGATCACCAGGTTATTTAGTTTTCTCTACCTTTCCCAATGTGCATCTCTCTCCACACACCTTGGCATACAAGTCCCTTTTTGCTGAACTGTGTTCGAAGTTTCCATCCTTCAAAAGAATTTTCACGGATGGTTCCAAATCTGAGGAGGAAGTTGCCTCTGCTGTGTATTGTGCAGTAGATCTCCCGCAGAGATGTACCAAACACATTCCCACCGAGAGCTCTATCTACACTGCTGAGTTTACAGCCTTGGTCCTGCCTCTTAAAATGGTCAGTAAATCAAAACACAAAGATTTCCTCATTTTGTCGGACTCCCTTTCTGCTTTGGAGGCCATTGGAAGCCGTAATCTCACTCACCCTCAGCTGCTGAAAATTTTTCAACTGTACACCTCTCTGAAATCAGATGGACACAACAGTTTTTGTTTGGGTTCCCAGCCATCTGGACATTTGAGGCAACGAGGTGGTTGATCAACTTGCCAAGAGTGCCACAAAGGAAAAGTTGAGCAGGTTGTCTATCCCTCACACTGATCTGAAACCCAAAACACAGGCCTATGTCAAAGGCAAGAGGAATGGAACTCGCAGATGGATAACTAGTTGTACAAAATCTGTCCAAATCTGAAAGAGTTTTTACCATGTTCCCAAGGTGGCCATAGAGATGAAACAGTCTTGTGCCGTTTGCATACAGGCCACTTGTTTTACACCCATTCTTATCTTTTAAAAGGTGAAGAAGCTCTGTGGTGTATTCCATGTCATGTTCCACTCACAGTGAAACATATTCTTTTAGAGCGTTGGGACTTCCACGATGTGAGACATAATCACTTTACAGCAGAGTCCATGAAAACTCTGTTCAGAGATGTCCCACCTGACGTGATCTTTGAATTTCTGAAAGTGATTGACATTTTTCATCTGATCTAAGATTTTATGGAAGAAAGATTTTTAACGAAGTTTCTGGTGCGTTTTTAGAAGGTGCATTTTAGAGATGTGTGATTTTGTGTGTGTGTGTGTGTGTGTGTGTGTGTGTGTGTGTGTGTGTGTGTGTGTGTGTGTGTGTGTGACTTGTGAGCTGTCTTCAACGTGGTGACAGCCCTGATATTGCCCTTTACGATCAGCTGGGCTATAAGTTGGGCGATGCACTCCTCCCTCCACCCTTATCCTACCCATGCACTTTATACAATCCTGCCTCTTGTCCTGCACTCACTTTTCATCTCACGTTCATGCATTGTCATTTCTTTAGATTACTTCTCTCTCCATTTCAAATCCTCTCTGTTTGAGAGTATATTCTGTAAAGTTCTCTTTCTTTCCCATCAGTTCACCATCCACTCTAACACCTCCCACTCCCATTACATGCGTAAAACCTTTCTGTTTGTAGACTGAAATAAGTTTTTATGAAATTTGAAGACTGAATAAGTTTTTTTTATAATTGATCCAGACGTAAATTCTTCCTGTGTTTTCCAGAAATGGAAGTGCTCTTTTGGCAAGTAGAAACTCTTTCAGCAAATGCTTTTTTCTGTCATGACGGAAGAGGAGTGACTGACCCTGTTGTAGACTTTGCAAGTGATTTATGGTTTTCGAAATGCTGTCTGTGATGCCATTGTTGAAAAGAAGTAGAGGAATGGCAGCTGGTTCTCTGTACAGATGCATCCAGCTCGGGTCGGGGAGCTACATGGGCATGAGTTTTGGGTCATATACTTTACTGTGTCAAATAGATTGCAAATTATAGCCAAATGACAGTGACTTACACTCTGTCTCCACACAGTTCGTCTAATATGCATATCCATTTCTGTTCTCTCATTCTACAGATGCAGATCAAGATGCTTCTGTTGATTTTTTTCCTCCGTTTTTACATTACATTTAATTACACATACTGTACTGTGGTTCACTAATGCAATAAGCGACAGTGGTTTGCTGTCCCTGCCTCATACGTAATAAAGTCCGTACGGACAAGAACCCAGAAGGGGCCTCGTACCTTGTGTACGCTCAGATCATTCCTCTTTTTCTCAGTAGCCATATTCCCTGCTAGCCTCATGCACTCCTAGCAGCTATGTATTTTTTACTTTTTTTTGCAATCGATTGATTGTTGCTGCTGATTTTGTTGTTCTTGTGTATGCTTTCACTTAAGGGAGAAACGTACATGAAGCATTTGGGTGGCAAAGCCAGGGTTCAGAAGATTTCATCCGTCAATCTCTCCAACTCGCAGGCCGGCGCTTTTTCTGGCATACCGAAGCCCCCTCTCTCTTCAGTGCTGTCTTCCCCTTCTTGCTCTCTTTCTTTCCGAGGTCTCCTCAACCTAGCTGCAGTTCTGTTCAGGTGACAGCAAGCCCGTGCTCACCCCCCTCGCATTCTCACGGTGATCTACTCTGTTGCAGTTCTGTGGATCCCGTCCCTGCATCCCGTGTACTGCTTAGCCGAGGTTCTGCTGCACACAACTCGGTCAGCATGGCTGAGTCACTGATGCAGGTTTTCCCTTCGGGGGATAAAGGGTTTGGCGATGCACATTCTGAAGGCTTAGCCCCTTCTTCACCCTCTTGTCCTATTTCAGGCCCGCTCTTGCCAGTATAGCCGTCAGTCGAGACAAGGGAGACAACAACCCCTTTATGGTTGTCTGACACTCAGTTGGCCCCAGTTGTCTCCCTTCCTTCGCCCTTGCCTAGTTTCACCCCGGCTCCTACTTCTGTCTCCTGGGACAGAGTGTGTGGTTTCCTTGGCACATGCCGGGCAACCCGCAGGGGCTGGCCCCTCAGGGTCTCCTTATGCCGGCTTGGGCCAGCAGGCACAGCTTCTGCCCCCCTCCCCCTCCCCCTCCCCCCCCCCCCCCCCCGCCCTTGCGGTAGGGCAGGCACAGCTTCAGCCCCCCTTGGGCCAGCAGGAACAGCTTCTGCCCCCTCTACAGTAGGGCAGGCACAGCTTCAGCCTCCCTCAGGCCAGCAGGCACAACTTCAGCCCCCTGGGGCCAGCAGGCACATCCTCAGCACCCCTCTGCAGTAGGACAGAACTCTCAGCCTTGAGCACCATGGGCCCCTCACATGGCTCATTGGCTCTCTCTGCTATGGGACTTCCCCAGCCCCCTGCCCCGGGGTTTCCCTGATGGCCTGGCTTTATGCCCAGCGCTCCAGCAGCGCTGGCCTCTCCTTGGCTAGCTCCCCCCCCCCCCCCCTCCCATCCCCCCGGCCAATCCAGTGGCAGACCCCTCCCCAGGGATTCCAGCGGGATCAGACCACCCAGGACCGTTGGGTTTACCCCCACCAGAATTTCCTGCGGTACCTCCAATGCCTCCTTGGGAGCACCTAAATGCTTCTTTTGATTACAAATACACTATATTAAAGAAAAGTGATAATGTAAATATTTTAACAACTGAAGTTCATGAACATTTAGAAAACAGCTATCCTAATCATCTGAAAGTGTTTACAGATGGGTCGGTAATGGAATCCTCTGATTGGTCGGTAATGGAATTCAGGCTTTATAATACCAACTTTAAATGTCAGGAAATCATACTATTTAGGAAAGGGGTTTTCAATCTATACCTCAGACCTATATGCAATACTGAAGGCGTTGACTTACATATTTTTATGATACACCAATTGCTTTCTATAAAATTTTACTGTGTCTGTTTTACAATCACTAGAGTGTTGGGAAACTAGAAAAGATTTGCTTTTCGAAATAAAACATTTACTGCATTGTTTCATAACTCTAGGTATAAAAATTGATTTTTGTTGGGTCCCATCTCACTGTGGTATAAAGTGGAGTGAAATAGCAGACAGTCTTGAAAAAGAAGGAGCAAATAGAAACGCTGAAAATCTATTAAAAAATCCCGTAGATTTGTCCTCCTGTGAATTAATCCAAATTATAGAAAAGTATATACATAGGCAGAATTTTAGTATTAAAGAAAAGGCTGAATGATGTAAGGCTGAATACTTGGAACACTAAATATTCTCATGGTATTACTTATGTCTGCAGAGAAAACATTTCTGTGCATCATCTTTTGTTTGAATGCTCAATGTTGACCTTGCTATATCAGGAGAAAGGTATTGAGGTGAATAACTTTGATAATGTCAGTACTGTTTTATATGGTTCATATGTTGCTGAAATTGCCATGGTCATTTTGCAGTCACAGGTTGCAAAATGTTTATAAAGATCAACAGTTTTGTGTACACTAGGGTATTTCACTTATGTAAATATGCATATATCAGATGTGGGTTTGAAAGTACTAACATGGATGATAAATTGAGTGTGAAGGTTTTTTTTTCGTTTGTTTGTTATTTTGTTTTTTTACGTAAGTGTCTGATATCATCTGACGATGAAAAGACATTAAATAAACCACTGAACTGAACTGCACCGAACTGAGCCCCACGCTGGTCCGCACCTCCTCTGCCTGCAGTTCTGAGCAGGCAGTTCAGAGGATGAGGACCTGATACCCTCTTCCTTCTCCTTCAGTGACTCTGTGGCCCTCCTGGCTTCCTATGTGCCTGGAGCCGTGTTCACCTCCCAAGATGCCTGGGCTCTCTGTCCTTCGGCAGCCGAGCATGCCTTGGGTGCACTACCTCTCTCCGCCCCTCTCACCTCTCTCTTAAAGGAGTCAGGAATGGTAGCCAATTCTATGAGGAGGGCACAAAGCAGGGTTAGGGGCATGGAGGCACAGAACATTCCACCTGGTTCTGTTACTGGTTTTCCCAGGGCCCTAGCGTGTGGGAAGTTCATGAAGCCGGAGAAACTCCCATTCGCACATGAGGCCTTTATGGTCCATGACTCAATCCCAGATTCCCACCTCGCCCTTTCCCGAGAGGACCTCCTCCTTTTGCAGGAGAGGTTTTGGTCTCAGCTCTGGCAGGTCACTCTCTCAGAGCGCTGTCTTGCAGACTGGGAGGAGATTACTAGGAGGGGTCTGGAGGCAGTTTCGGTGATGGACTCCTTCCTGGGAGGTCTGGTATCTGTCCTTAAGGACCCAGACTCGGAGTCCTTCGCTCTCTGCCAGTCCGCTGACCCATCATGGCCTTTATCCAGTCCATGGCGGAGGGGCTCAAATATTCAGTGGGTGCTTTTGCCAGGCTGCACCTAAACTCATTTCTGGCAAGGTGGGATGCCATGCTCCTGGCATCTTCGGTCGCAGGCTCTTCCTTCTCCCGAGTCTTGCCGGTTAAGACTGGTTCCCTCTTTGGGAACCATGTACAGGCGACAATCAAGATCCAGGCCGAAATTAGGAGGGACCTTGCCCTTCACTCAGGTCCCTCTCACCCCACAGGGAAGCGCCCTGCTCTGGTTATCTCTTCCCAGGGCTCTCCACCGGCCAAGGCCTGCAGATCCTTCGGACACGAAAGGGCTAGACAACTGGCCAAAGGCCAATCAGGTTCCTGACCTCAGAGCCAAAAACCTGCCTCTTCACAGTCAGCTCACCCCAGTGACTAGCCCCTGACCTGGGGCCATCATCCCCCACAGGCAACCCCGTGGGCAGTCTGTCCTGGCAACTCAGTGCCTGGGAACAGCTTCCCGCAAGCCAGTGAGCCCTGTGGGTGATCAGGTCGGGGTTTCGCCTTCCATGGGGTTCATGAAAGGCTCCCCTCACGCCCTTCCCTCCTTCTTTCGCACCTTCTCAGGGTCCCCAGGCCTCTCAAGTCCTTTCGCTTTTAGGCAAGGGGGCGACAGTGGAGGTCATTTCTCATTTCTCTCCGGCCTTTTATGGCCAAACCTTTGTGGTCCCCAAAGCTTCTGGGACGGGTTTGGGAGTGTCCGTGGCAGGGAGGCTTTCAGGCCTGTGTATACCTCAGTCAAAATCCTGGTGCCTTGATATACTGGATATCCGTATGAAATGGGCATCCCCCCTTGTTGGGACTCGATGGCAGGTGAGAATCGAGAGAGATGAATTTAAATTAAAACAACATGGCTCCAAACAATAAAAAAAGACACATCCGTTCCTTCAACAATCAGCCAGCTGGGCCAGAAGCCTGAAAGGTTTCTTGTCTCACACTCTGAGTCAGTATTCGTGTCCGTGCCCCTGACCTGGGGCCATCATCCCCCACAGGCGACCCCGTGGGCAGTCTGTCCTGGCGACTCAGTGCCTGGGAACAGCTTCCCGCAAGCCAGTGAGCTCTTTGGATGATCAGGTCAGGGTAAAATCACTGTCCAAAAAGAGAGGGCCTAATATGTCGGCGGATCGAGAGAAAAAAAACTCTAACAGATTTGCAGTTCTCTCAGATCTTGAAGATGTCAACATGGAATGAAATGAATGTGATGATGAAGAGATACAAAGAATTATTTACCATCACCTTATCACCTTTATGATGGACACAAACATATTCCATTGGAATATCCTAGGTCTGCATTCCAGTTTTGAGGAGTTTCAATTTCTTTGCCAAGATTTAAAGCCAGTTATAGTAGCTCTTCAGGAAACGCAGATGCACAAAGAAAAGTCCTTTTCTCTTTCAGGATTTAACTCTTTCATTCCTACTTTTCTATGAACCATTACTTCCTCTTGTTCCTAGATTCTTATAATACGAATATTCCCTTCATTCCTGGATTTAGAGAAGAAAAAAAAAGAGGTGGGTGTAAAGTGAGAACTGCCACGTATGCAGTGGCAAACCGGCCAGAATAGAGCGGCGACCACTTTCCCATGCTGTAGGGGCCGTCTGGCATCCATTCCATTCATAAACAATGCCGCGCGAGCGACCCGGTCATGATGTGTACCGATGATGCGACTCGCGCAAAGTTCAAGCGCTTACCGCGAGAACCGATTTTCTGGGCTGCAGGAAAGAAAGGAGGGATTTTGTGCTGCCCGGTTTTCCGGGCTGCAGGAAGGAAGGGTAGGATTTCTGCAAACCGGAAAACTGGGTTGTAGGGATGAAAGAGTTAATGTACTTTCAAACCAGCCCAATCTACAGCACTTGGAGTTACGGGTGGGGTCACGTTACTCATTCACAAATCTTTGTTATTCAGCCCTGTCAATCTTAAATCTTCTCTTCAAGCTTTAGCTGCCAGAATCTCCCTACATAAAACAGTGACAGTTTGTTCCCTGTATATACCTCCATCATTATCTGTCAGTCGACAAGAATTGGTTAACCTCATGGGAGAACTCCCACGACCTTTCTTGCTTCTAGGGGACCTGAACGGTCACTCTCCTCTTTGGGGAAGTGTAGACTCCTCTCCCTGAGGTCTTCTTCTGGGCTTGTGTTGTCTGAATGATAGCTGTCCAACATATCTGCATTCTTCAAATGGTACTTTTTCTTGCATAGATTTGTCAGTATGCAATACCTCACTGGTCTTGGACTTTGATTGGAGTGTTCATGATGATCTACATGAAAGTGACCATTTTCCAATAGTCTTGAGACATAAAACGTCAGAACATATCATTTTACCAGAACATCTAACCTTGGGAAAGCCAACTGGGATCTTTCTGCTACGAACATACAAAAATAATTAGTGGAAGATAAGGTTCTTCAAGTCCTAATCCTGCTGAAACCTTGACCAACATCATCATCAACTGTGCTAAAAACATTGTTCCGGTTACTACTACCAAATCTGAGATGCCAAAAGCTCCCTGGTTTAATACTGAGTGCCAACAAATCCACAAGCAACGCCAGAAGGCTCGGTGTGTTGTCTGTCCCAGGCCATCAATACCTTGCGCAAGGGCTCACCAAAATCTCTGTGCCAAATCTGGCTATATTTTCAAAAAGTGTAAATGTCAGTCTTGGAGAGACTTCTGCCCCAAGTTGACTGCAAAGACCTCCAAGAAGGAAATATGGAAAGTAATCAGGAAAATAAATGGAAAGAATACAAATCCTTCTGTCCATCACCTGAAACGCCTACCTACCTTGCGCTGAAGAGTGAAGAGATCAAAGTTAAGTACCAAATTCATTCATTTTCGTTGTTTTTGTCTTGCTTGAAGAAGACCTAAGAGGTCGAAACGCATCGTGTTTTGTCTTGTGACTCGTTTGTCCACATTTCTCTTGGCGGTTCGCAAACATTTATGTAAGAATTTAATGCTGAACAATTAAGTAGTGGGGGAAAACAAGTGCAGGCTAACAATTCTTCGGTCATTATAATAATGACTTCGCAAAGATATGAACTTTTTGAGAAAGAAAAAAATAAATGAAGATGAAGAAAATGGGGGAAATATATTATAAATATGAGAAACCCTTCACTAGCTGCCTGAGGGAACCATCGTGATCCCTTCTGAAGGCAGATCTATTTGTATTGCCTGCTCCTAGGCCTTTCGTCCGCTGGATCGGACTCATCAGGGAGACACGGCTGATTGTGTCTGCACTCATGGTGTCAAATAGAGACACACCACAGTCCATAATTCTGTGGTGTTCTCACCACCAAGGGTTAAAAAAAGAATCCAACAGCACCCCAAAGCAGCCAGCGAAGGATAGTAAAATGGAATAAAACGAAAGTGTGGAGAGGAAAAAAGTTGCTGAAAAACTAAAAGCATTATGCAAACAGTATAAAATGTAGGGGACAATCTTTGAGCCTATGCCTGAGGATCCATTCAAGGATACAAGGGAGATCAAAAGATATGGAACAGTCTGAGTGGTCAGCTCTGCTGTTCAATGACTCAAGCAATGTCAGTGGCTAAGAATTGTGCAGGACAACCTTTACTTGGATCTCCTAAGAGATGCAATCTCCCACTGATTGACCAAACAATATAATGCTGAACAATTAAGTAGTGGGGGAAAACAAGTGCAGGCTAACAATTCTTCGGTCATTATAATAATGACTTCGCAAAGATTTATTTAAGAATTGTTAATTCAGTTCAATATGGTTCCACAGGGCTTAAAACGTTCCGCGTCTGGGCAGAATTCCGCGATTTCGGTTTGTCAAAAAAAAAAAAAAAAAAAAAAAAAAACGAAAGGAGCAAGGCATCCATGATCGGCTTGCAAGCGTTCATAGCAATGGCACGCAAGTTATGGCCCATGATTTTTCTTGGAAGAAGTTACCGGTTGGACTCCTTGGAAAAAACAAAATGGCAGAGCGCGCAGACATTGTTCAAGCGGGTCAGACTTTTGACGACTCTTCAGTTAAAAACAAGTGGAAATGGGAGTGGACACTTCAGAAAGTTGACGAAGAAGTCATTGGAGACTTTCTTCACAAAGTCACTGCACCAGCTTTAGCTTGGTGCAAACTGTCACTGGAAGAAAGCTCTTGAGGATCACATTCGTTCTTATGTATGTTTTTAACCCCTTCTCCCCTTTTCCCAAATGTATCTTCCTGTAATAAAAATGTGTTTACAGCAATTTTTATGCACTAAATATCTCTTGAAATTATGTCCAGAAAGCGCGAAATGGCATAGATTTACACTTGGTTTTTGAAAAATTTTCCCGGGGGACCCCCCTAGTTTCAGTGTTTTTTTTCTCCTCCTGTTTTCCTGTTTCAAGCCCTGGTTCCAACTGCTCATCGTTTGTAGATGATTTTGCCGTCTATGCAACTGGAAGCTTGTACCTGAGTGTTCAGCGCAGGCTCCAGCTTTGTGTGGATAAAATTCATCTGTGGGCAGAAGAAAATGGCTTACTTTTTCTGCTACTATGACACAGTGCATTCACTTCCATAATTTTTGACAGTTCTTTGCAGATCCCGAAATCCAAATAGGGAAATCTCTCACTCCAGCTGTAAAAGAGGCCAAATTTCTAGAGTTATTTTCGACCAAAGCTCAATTTTCTTAGTCACATTAAAAACTTAAAAAACTTCCTGCCAGAAAGCTTTCAACATTCTGCAGGTCGTAGCACACACTGACTGGGGCGCTGATAAGAAAACTTTGCTGCACCTCTACGTAGGCTTGGTCCGTTCTGAACTAGACTATGGTTGTGCTGTGTATGGCTCTGCAAGACTTTCTTACCTGAAACTCTTGGACCCTATTCACCATAAAGGGCTTCGTCTCTGTCTTGGAGCATTCTGCACCACCCCTGTGTACAGCCTGTATGCAGAGGCAGGTGAACCCTCACTATCCAACTGCAGGCTGAAACTATCCTTGAACTACTATCTCAGACTGTTCTCTGAACCGGAAAACCCTGCCTATGACTGTGTTTCTAACCCCTTAACTCTTGTATCAGTTTTGTACTTCTGTGTGCCGGAGCAAAATTTGACTTTTTGTGGTAGGTTCACTAATTTGATCAGTGCTCATTTATTTGTGGAGATATCTCTTAGATTTTTGGCATGTTTTCTTCTGATACCCAGGGCTATAATATCTGCAAATAATATTTGATTTTGTTCATTCTGAGTATATTAAATAATCTTATAATTCAACTTTTAAAAAAAATATATACTTTGCAAGCATACAAAACCCCACAGCAGCAAAACAAAAAACATACAAACCCAGCAAAAAGTGGCTTTAGTGTTTACTGAACACCTGTGTGAATATTTGGTAGTGAATTTACAACCCACAATTGTATGATAAATCTATGTATTTCTGGGGTGCAGTACAATCCAGGTATCAAGGGACACAATTTTGTTTTCTTAGGTAGGTTCACTAATACGCCCACTGCTCTTTCAATTCTTGACATATATCTTAGATACTTGAGAAATTTTCTTGTTATATCCTTGGCTACAGCCAGATATCAAAATAGTTTATCCTTGGCTACAGCCAGATATCAAAATAGTTTGATTTTGTTTGTAATGAGTAGACCAAAAATATATATAATGATTAATGTTTTGTTTGAAAAAGACACTTTCAGAACAAAAAAAAAACTATAGCACTAAAATCAGAATGAAATGCCACAAAAAACTGGTGTTAGTATCCTTTGAACTTCAGGACAAACATCCGTATTCACCATGAAGCTTGACAATGCATAAAATGTTTAGCAACCCATATCATAGGGGGCACTCCAGTCCAGGTAAAGCGTGAAAGAAGATGGGAATTACACATTATCCACAGCATCAGTCTGCACATCTTGCAAGCCTCTTGGGAATTGGTCTTGTTTAGCAGAGATGAAATAACAATAACAACACTCAATGTAACTTTCAATTATTCTGTTTTCTTTCACATATGTGGTTTGGTTCAGTCATGAACTAAGTGCGATTGATAAAAAGCCATCACCACAGAAGGTAATCAATAAAACATTGCAAAACCAACCACACCACAAAAAAAGACTACTAAAGATAGGACTGAGCTACAAAAGGCCACACCACAGATGATGAAAGTACACTAACAGCTGAAAAATACACGGGTTTCGCAGAGAATACACCACACCACAGAACCTATGGACAGAAGGATCAGGATCCCACACTACTGCCAATAAATGCCAATTATAGTTGACTGACACACAGTTGGGTACACACACACACACACACACACACACACACACACACACACTGTGCACAAGCACCATATTCAAAAGCAACACACACACACACAAACATGTACACACATACACACACACATACAAGCACCACATGCAAAAGCACCACACACACACACTCACACACACACACACCATGCACAAACACCACACACACACACAAACACACACACACATGCACACACACACACAAGCACACAGACACACACACACACACACACACACACACACACACCACAAAAACAACTCCATGAAATCGACATGCTTGAAATTGTCAGTGTTCGCCTTGATACCCAGATCACCCGTGAAAGATATGTCGGGATTTGGGCGATCAGCACTGGCATCTGTCCATTCTGGAACAAGTTCAGACTGATGAGTGCCACGCCCTCTTCCTCTGCCACGCCCCCTCACACTGGACCCTCGCTGTTGTCCTGAACCCCCTCCCCTTCCTCGACTCCCCTCCCGACCTCTCACGAAAGGAGGGAGGGGGCAGTCGACGTAGACGGAATCGGCTCGTCACTCTCCGATTCGGCCCCACTTGTGCCGGTATCGCTTGGTTCGAAGTCGGGGATCAGCTTCGTCATCAACACCAATCTCCGATAGCAAAGGGTGGTGTTGATCGTGATCGCTTTTATTCCTCCTCCGAATCGCTTCGTTCCACTTCTCTGAAGTCTTCGTCATCGCTTTCACGGTCTCGGATAACTTCTTGAAGCACTTCAAGAGCATTAGATTGTTTGAAAACGGCACGCGCCTGAACGAAATGCCTGCTCGACTCGCCATCTTGAACCGAAAATGACTCAGCCGAACCTTGCCGAAGTTTATCGTCCGAACGTTGCGAGCCGGTCAGTCAGCGACCCGTGAAAGGGAAGAAACTGTCCTTTAGGGTCCCTACAACCATTTTTTCTCCTTGCCTCCCTTCTTCAAATTGCCAAATTTTGATGATGAAATTACCTCGAACGACGTTTGATATGCAGCACACAGCCTTCCAGAACCCACCTCGAACGCCGTTTGTGCAAGGGCAGTCAATGGGTTAACCCTCAGTTTCAAAGTAAATTAAAAAAAAATCCCAATAGTATTCCTTCGTTTGGACTTCGTATGCAGCCTCATGCACAGAATGCAGGTCTTGATCTAGGAGTTGTGTCTGACTTCTCCAAGTTTCCAGATGAGTCTCCATGGACCTTTTTCACACCAGAAATCCGCTTTAATCTTGCTGCTTTTCGCAAAGAATCCACCAGTTCTCAGGCTTGTATTGTTTGCCAATCTGTACAAAATTCCCATCTTTTCAGAAAATATTTACTGATGGTTCCAAGTCTGAAGATGGAATGGCCTGTGCAGCCTATTGCCCTGGTGCTCCTTCTCAAATATTATTAGAACATATTCCATCAGATGCTTCTGTATACTCTGCTGAACTTACAGCTCTGGTTCTAGCACTAAAGATAATCTCTCAGTCTACAAACAAGGACTTTCTGATTTTGTCTGATTCGTTGTCAGCTTTTCCTGAACTTCTACATTTTCTAAACTTTTCACCTCATTGAAAGCAAAAGGTCACAACATTGTTCTGGCTTGGGTTCCTGGTCATGTTGGCATCAGAGGGAATGAAATGGCTGATCGTTTGGCCAAGAGTGCCACAACAGAGAAACTGTCTAAAATATCTATCCCCTACACAGATCTAAACCCAAAAGTTTATGATTATGTCAGAGACCTTTGGTAGGAGGATTGGAATACACAGGTGAATAACAAACTCTTTCATATCTGTCCAAACCTAAAAGAGTTCCTCTCATCTACCTCTGGTGGTCGCAAAGAAGAAACGGTTCTATGCCGGCTGCACACTGGCCATTCGTATTACCTTTTAAAAAGTGAAGAAGCTCCATGTCATGTACCACTCACAATGAAACATATTCTTTCAGAGTGTTGGGACTTGCATGATGTGAGACACAAACATTTTACAGCAGATTCCATGAAAACCTTGTTCAGAGATGTTTCACCTGATGTGATCTTTGAATTTTTGAAAGAGATTAACATTTTTCATCTGATCAAAGATGTTACAGTGGAAACATTTTTAACAAAATTTCAATGGTGTTTTTAGAAGATATATTTTAAAAAGTTGTGTGAATGAATGACTTATGAGTTGACTTCAATGCGGTGACAGCCCTGATATGGCCCTTTGCGGTTGGCTGGGCTATAGGCAACATTACCTTACCTTACCCTTCCTTTGTGGATGACCCCCTCCTGCAGGATCTCATCAGGGGGCTGCTCTACAAGAGGCTTGAATCCCCCACCGTACCCCGGCATGGGACCTCTTTCTAGTCCTCTCCTCCCTGAGGCTCCCTCCTTATGAGCCCATCAGGGAGTGTTTTCTGAAGTTCCTGTCCTTCAAGACAGCCTTTCTCGTTTCTCTGGCTTCAGGGAGGCACTGCAGTGAAGCCCATGCTCTTAGTGGCCTTCCTGGAGATGTAGTCTTCGAACCGAATGGATCTCTTCGGTTCCTCCCCGAATTCTTAGCAAAAACCAGTCGCCAGGTTCTCCATCTCCTACTATCTCCATTCATCCTCTGACCTCTATCCTCGCCCCAGACGATGAAGACCGCACACTCTGTCCGGTGCATGCCCTGCGAGTGTATAGAAAGCAGACAAAGTCTTCTCGCTCGAAGCAGCGCCACCTGTTTCTCTCTTACAATGAAAGTTATAAGGAGGACAACAGACACTTATCAATCTCTCGATGGCTGAGAGAACTAATCAAAGCTGCATACGTGAGGCCTGATGCAGAATTGGCTGTCTTTTCACCAAGGCCCCATGAAACTGGGGCATGGGCCTCGTCGCTGACAGTCACCCACAATGCCAGCATTCAAAGTGTCCTGGACACCGCGTATTGGCGTTCCCCTGGGTACTTTCATCCAGTTGCGTGACGTCTCCCACCTGCGCGAGGATGGTTCCAAGAGTATTGCCTTAGCTGTGGTGGCTCAGCATCTCATCTCCACCACATACCCTGGCTCTTCACACTCCTCCAGACGTCAACCAGGTGAGCCCTCCTTCCGGGTAGTGCTACTCCGCATTAGTGAGCCACGGTATAGTATGTGTAATTAACAGGAATTTTTTTTTCTCAAATTACGTTTAATCTAACATACTTACCATGGCTCATGCAGAGTCCCTCCCTTCCTCCCCTCCTTCCTGGTTCCCTAAGTTGGATTTCACAGGCAGGGTGTTAGTTACCTCGAAAAGAGGAATGATCTGAGCATGCGCAAGGCATGAGGCCCCTTCCAGGTTCTTGTCTGTGCGGACTTTATTGTGTACGAAGTAGGGATAGCAAACCACTGTCACTTATTTCATTAGTGAGCCATGGTAAGTATGTTAGATTAAACGTAATTTTAGAAGGAAAATCTCCTTTTCTTTACATTACATCAGCACTCAGTGTTTGGCCATAGCATTAAGGAAAGGAAAAGGAAGTGTGCATTAGACCAAAACTCCAGTGGTTTGGCATTTTTGTATTGATTATGAAATTCGGCCAAATAAAGATAAAGAGGCTGTTAACTTGCAATCAGTTTTACCTGTTAAGTATATGATGCTTAACTCTTTCATTCAACTTTTCTATGAACCATTACTTCCTCTTGTTCCTAGATTCTTATAATATGAGTATTCCCTTCATTCCTGGATTTAGAGAGAGAAAAAAAGAAGCGTGAAGTGAGAACTGCCACGCATGCAGTAGCAAACCGGCCAGAATAGAGCAGTGACCACTTTACCGCACTGTTGGGGCCATCTGGCATCCATTCCATTCATAAACACTGCCGCGCGAGCGACCCGGTCAAGACGTGTATCGATGACGGGACTCGCGCAAAGTTCAACGTGCTCACCGCGAGAACCGATTTTCCGGGCTGCAGGAAGGAAAGGAGGGATTTTGTGCAGCCCGGTTTTCCGGGCTGCAGGAAGGAAGGGTAGGATTTCTGCAAACCAGAAAACTGGGTTGTAGGGATGAAAGAGTTAAGAAAACCCTCCCTTTTATTCTTCAATAGTTCCTGAACGGCCATTTAAGGTATCTTTCAAAGTCAAAATTCCCCAGAGTATTGCTACGGTTTTCAAGGGGGGAGGGGTGGGGGTTATACAAGGGCCACAGAATGGAAGGAAATGGAAGCAGAGGTTCACTGTAGACCAGAATTGTAAAACAGACTACTGGGCATTTTAGTACTGCATTAGTCATTAGCCAAACAGGTCTTGTAAACTGGACAGAACTTGAAAAAGTTTGATATCGGAAGTATCGTTAACCAAAGAGAAAGCATGATGATAAACTTCCCACATTACTGTGTTAGTTTGGCTGGTTGTTGGTTTGGCATCCTGAAAGAAATCGAAGGTTTTGCAGTTCTGTGAACAAATGGTATGTCAATATTTTGATGATCTGTTATGTTTGTGTCACCAAAGACTAGTCTCTCAGTATGCCATCTGTTATGTTTTCAGTCCAGCGAAGAAGATTCTGGTATGAAGGACAGCTATAGTGATTCCAGCACTTCCTGTTGGACTGCTGGTGCAAGACACAATACTCCTGCTAAAATGAAAGCAGGCAGTCGAAACAAAGCTACACATGTGTCTGTCAAAAACCAGAAGGAGGCCCTGCACCCTGACATTGAACAGATCTTGGGTCAGTCACAAGCCCAGTCACTGCCACTCATCACGGCATTGTGTAATGACCTGATGACTGGCAGCACACACAGCTCTACAGGATCCTATGACACATCCACACTGCGTTCAAGCGACTCTCATCCAGACTCACGTCGGTGGTCAACATGTGGGCCAGTCGAAGGAGCAGAATCTGGGAGCAGCTCCACTGGTACTATGCTAATGATGGGAATGGGCACTCGCCCCTATTCCTGGCACAGTGAGCATTTTGACTTGGATGCGAGCCTGAGGGTCTGTCCACAGGGAAGGAAAGTGGTGCAGCAACATCAGCATCCACACCACCGTCCCCCACATCCTTTTCAAGTGGCAGAGAGCCACCGCAGTTTTCCCCATGACTTGTGCACAGCTGCCGGTGGGGGACACTCTGTGCTGTGGACACAGGCAGTGACAAACAGTGGAAGCAGTGCTTCCTACGGAGGGTCCCTAGATCGTTACTCCCCACAGTTGATTGCACACCAGCTGATGATTCCTTCACGCCTCAGCAGTGGTGGTCGAAGTGTGGGTGATAGTGGTAACATTGGCCACCATAAAGCTTTCAAAGAAAACATTGGCATTGCCTGACTGTCTTAATATGCGTGCTGACGTTACAGAAAGGAAAGTATGTTAGTGATGGTGAATGTTGTTTCTCTGTGTGTGTGTGCTTGCTTTTTTATTTATTTTTGTTTGTTTGTTCTTTGAAATGAAAGGGATGGGACACTAAAATAAGTCACAGATAACATAGAAATGCAATGCAGGGTGAAAGTGAAAAACAAGTGTTTAAGTTAATTCAGCAAAATGTGTGAGTTATGTGTGACTTATTATGAAGAACTGTGAAACTGAACTGAAAAAGAATCACACAGCATGTTTTGCTGTTCAGTATTTCAGGAACTGCACAGTATTGCAAGAGGCTTGGACGCGAGAAAATCTTTGTGTGAGTGTGTCTAAATGATCTGAAGTTCATCTGCAGTGAGGGCTTCATGCCACTTCTTGTAACAACTGAAAATTTATTGGATAGAAAGAGAGCAGTTGTTGTTTGTCCCCAATGTATTTAGAGTGATTTTTATCTCTTGTGACCAGGCTCTCATTTCATACAGGTAAGGAAAGGGGGAGTTCTGACCAGTTGTTACCATTGGATTGAACAAGGTGTTCCTTTTCATGTTTAATGATCTACATTAGTCAGAATCTTACATTCAGAATATTTGAAGAGATAACAGGTTTGGCCTTGCCTGGGTCATTTTCAGTTAATGTTGCTTATTGCTAGGTAGTTAGAAATGCAATGCAGGGTGAAAGTGAAAAACAAGTGTTTAAGTTAATTCAGCAAAATATGTGTGAAAAAAGTGTGTCATATGTAAGTAAAATATGGGGTGGGGGGATGAATGTGAAAAAAATGCAAGTTGAAAAATGTGAGAAAGTACGTGAGTTATAAGAGAGAAAAAAGTGGGGGTGCATGTGAAACAAAAGTGTGTGAGCTGCATGTGATATAATTTTGCAGATAGTTCAAGGAAAATGCAGGGGAGTGAATGTGAGAAAAGTCCGAGTTGTGTGTAAGAAAAATGTGATTTGTTTGTGAGAAAAATATGATTTGTTTGTGAGAAAAATGTGATTTGTTTGTGAGAAAAATATGATTTGTTTGTGAGAAAAATGTGATTTGTTCGTGAGAAAAATATGAAAAAAGTGTGTCATATGTAAGTATGTTTCATGTGAGAAAAACTTGTTTCATGTGAGAAAAATACGGGAGTTGCATGAAAAAGAAATGTTTGTGCTTGAATGTGAGCGGCAAAGAATGAAATTGAGTCTTATTTTAGGAAACAAGGGGTTTTTTTGTGTTTGTAAATGTTAATGATGTTACTAGTGTCTGTTTCCTGTACATTTTGGAACTGTATGTATTCAGTTATATTTTGACAAATTTATTTACAGGATTGTTTATGTGTGGTAGAAATGTCAACCCTCATAATATTAATAACGAGTGTTGTAAACAGGAGTACACTATTATTCAAAGGCATATAGAAATGAAATTGGAAATTGCTCAAAAACATGATCGATTGACTGCAGAGGTATTGGTGTAATATGCATCAAATACAGTTCCTGTAACGTTTTTGCTTCACACACACGCACACGTTCATACACACGCACGTATGCATATACGCACACACACACACACACAAACATCACACTCACACACCTCCACATACATCTTGCTGTCAGTGATGGTAGGTAATAAGGCAGTAGAATATCATGTGGTGTCTTAATTTATATTCCAGTATGATAGGATCACAGGAATGTATCACAGCTGAGCTTAGAACTTGTTCTTAAACGCTCGTGTCAGATGATCTTAGGCAGATCTTTTGCAATGAATACCTTTCGCTCCTCTAGGATAGAATTTCACATAAACATACACAAATGCATGCACACACATGTATGCATGCACACACACACACGTGTTCACACACACACACTGACAAATATGTACCTGTATCAATGTGTGAAATCTCATCCCAAGGGAAGGACAAATGCAAAAATTAGACCTAAGCTCAATTATGTGGTTAAGAACTAATCTTACAGGTTCAGTTGCATGTATATGTGTGTGCTCGCGCGCTTGTGTGTGTGTAAGAGAGAGAGAGAGAGATAGAAACTGCTGAAATTATCAATAAACCTATAAAGATCCTAGCAAGTGATAGATTGTACAGAGCTGAGTTATTTATTTTGTGTCAAAACATCACTGCTTCAGGTTTATTCTAAAAGATCTTGTTCTGCTACTTTCAACAGACCTCTTAGCAATGGGGCGTTGCTGTCTTCATTAATTGATTGGTAGTTTGACTATACACAGTAGCTACCTCTCCAGTGCTGGTAGATTCCACTTTGTGTTTTGCAGGACTCCCCGACTTTTTATGGTTTTGACTGTAACCTCATTTTTAATTTGTTTGTTTTTGCATAGTCATAGAAATTACAATTATTGGTCTGATGTAAAAGGTATGAACATACCATAATAGCCATGTGCAATAACCATGATTTAAATATTTATGTAATGAATTATGTATCTATCTCCAGTATTAATGAAGTAAATGCCGCCTTTTAAAAACCTGAGTTTGTGTTGCTATTGTACATGTAAATTATTGGCACTTGTAGCAATAGTAGACTTGCTTCAGTTATTTCTCAGGGTTAAGTGTCTGCATGTGAGTTCTATGTGTTTACATATAGATATGTGTGTACAGATGTACGAGTCTCTGAATGCACACCTTTCTGTGGTTTTTTGTTGTTGTTTTTTGTTTTGTTTTTGCCTTTGTTTTAAACAGACTTATCTTGGCTAGTTTGCTTGGCTTCCTCAGATTTAGTCTCACTTATGTAATGTGAATGCATTCAACTTTAAGCCATAATGGTGTCTTCACACCATTGCACATCTTTCTCAGCCTGAACCCAAACAACATTTGGATAAAATTGCCAGTTTACACAGACTGCTTCTTCAAAGCTTATCTCATTGAATTGATAGCGAGTGAGGTAACTTGCACAGATCTTTCTTCCTCATAGTCATGCTTTACTGTGTAATACGAAGGATAAATTTTGTTTGTTTGTTTTTGTATATACTTTAAAAAGTTATACAAGGAATAGAATAGTGTCTGAGTTTGTCAAACTGTCTGATGTCTGAAAATGCATCATATTACATGAAATTTTACTTTGCTTATAGAATATAAGCAATGGTTTTGCTTCATGAAATTGTAAGACTTGGTAAAATAGTTTTTCAGATATTAAATTTGAAATGAAATACCCCTCCTTTTATGCCAGTTGGCACAAACTGGTTTTTTAGATATTAGATTTGAAATTTAAAAAAACCCTCCTGTTTATGCTAATCAGCCCAAACTGGCTGGGCAGGAGAGGATGCCCAGACTTTAAACTCTGAACTGATAGTGTTTAAAGTCAAATTTATGCAGTTTCGAAGCGTTTGAAAAAGAACACTGTGAATTTTTGTCGTTTAGTTTGGCAACACATGCAAGTGCGTGTTCGTGTGTGTGTGTGTGCGCGCACACATGCATGCGTTTGACTGTTAATGACGAAATCATTTGATCACTTTTTCTTCATTTCATTAATGCCATTTAAAATACAAGAGAGAAGGGGATTATGCCTTACCGCAGGATAGAAGGTTCATCTGTATAGAAAATATGGCTCTTTATCAGTGAAACATGAACATGTGACAAAGTTGGCAGCAATGTATAAGACTAGATCTAGCTTTAAACTTAGCTGTGGCTTTGTAGGACAGACTGTATGATGATCAATATACTTACGGCAGCTCATTGTGCACAAATTGAAGTTTTGTTCCAGACTGAACTACACTTGTTGGCTGTGGTTACACATACTTTCTGAAATTATGTTTACACTTAGTTTTTGCAAATGTTTTTAGGGTTAAATAAAAAGAATATTATTGAGGTTTAATCTGTAATGTTTGAAATGCATGCAAATGTGCATCATTTTGTAATGAATCTGTTCAGCAGTAATGTTTTTTTTTTTTAATTGATTTTTAAAAATTTTTGACAGCCAAAGAATTTGCTGTAATGCTGTTATGTATTTTTATTTTCAAGTTTAGTATAATTGTATCCATCACCTTTTGTTGTCATTTTTTTGTTTTTTAATTTGGTAGTTCTTATCTCTGTGTGTAAGTAAAAGTGCGTATGAATCCAACATCTGTTGAAGTTGTGATTTGGTCCTGCAGGGGAAGGAATCATAATATTTTTTTGTATTAAAATTGTGAAGTAGTTATCAAAATTCAACTTCACCTCTTACTAGTGGTGGAAGGAGCAACTTTCTGGAAGTAGTCAGCAAAAGAAATTTCTGTTTTTCTTGGGAATGGCTCAGGAGTAATTCATCTCAGGCTTCTGCACTTCAACGTGCTCGTACTCCAAATGATAGACAAGAATTAGAAATAAGTTCAAACATGAAATGATGCATGAACACCAAATAGTGTGACATGATTTAAGTGGGATTTCAGACACTAAACTGTACTTTTATTTACATGTTTTGCCTGGGCTTGCCTTTTTCCACTTACTTTCATCATATTAATTTGAGTGGAGTCCAGTGGATACATGAGGACCTGGCTTGGGTAAAGGTAGAGAGGTACACAGATCTCTCTCTGGTTTTGGTTGATGTCCCCACTACTTCTATGCCTGCTGGTTGGTTAGTTGTTCTCATGGTTGTCTCATAGCATGAATTCTTGTCACTGTGCTGGGCCAGTTTTTGAAGATGTGACAGGTCTGTGGAGATTACAAAACATGGTTTGTAGATGAGTGCCTAGGGTTCCAACTTGACATGTCCTCACACTTGCCCTCTGACTTTCAGGAAAGGTGTGAGGTCTCAGCCGGCAAAACCAGTTCACCAACAGATATGTATCACCTGTAATTTTTGGTTTCCACTCTAGTTCTTCACTCAACGTTTCAGTGGATTTTTGTAAGTGGTATGAGACAATATGAAACTGCTTGAAAACTTACGTGAAGTAACTCATGAAAGTGGTCAAATACTCAGGTGGTGTAATTACCTGTTTGCATACAACTAAGGCAAACAGAAGTATGAATTAGTCACCCGCTATAAAGCATAGAGACATAAATTCTCTTAGCAGATTTTGTGAAGTATTGACGTTAACTGATAAAGTTATCCTGTTAAAATATAAGGCATAATTACAAACAATGCATAGTCTCAAGACTTAACAAACTAGCTTCAACTTACATTTGTTCTGGGAAGATCAGTGAAACTGACACAGGATCTCAGAGTAGGAGAGATGAACATTCCCCTGTCTGGTGCACACTGATGAAGAGTCTTGCACACTGAAAATCGACTGTTTCCAGTCTTAATTGTGGGTCTCCCTTTTAAAGGGTGAAGGTAACCATGATGTCTCTCATGCCTGTCTGATTGAGAAGTTGTCAGAAGAACATGACAGCTAATAAAATTATTATGGAAAGGGTGGGGAAGTGTTAGTTATCTGAAAGGAGACGGTTATTTCCTTACACATGCAGTGTGACATAATGCAGTTGGAATCAGAGATGAGAATCTCTCAGATCCTTGTAGTTTTCAGCTTGTGCTGTGGCCTATGATGTTATGCTATCCACCACCAGCATGACATGTGCAGACATGCACTTCAATGAAATATCCATGATAGCATCTTGGCAATCCTGCTTGTGAAGCAAGAGTGAGTGGGGATGGAGAAATGGAAAGGTAAGGTAATGTTGCTTATAGCCCAGCCATCCGCAAAGGGCCATAAAATTATCAGGGTTGTCACCACGGAGAATTGGATAGTGACTCTTTGTAGAGGTGTGTGTGGCCCAGGAGGTACCCAGGCTGTTTTAAAAGTGTTAAGCACTATCTGATTAGAAGGTGAAGAAGAGCAGGGGTGGCAGTGACCCATGCTACAATGACATCAAAATTCAGAATGAAATCAGACAGATGGAGGGAAGGGAGTGAGAGGAGAAGGGGGGTTAAAGGGGCAAAGCCTGCTGTTGTAAAATGAGGTAAACTGGTAACACAAAAGAGTGTGTGTGTGTGTGTGTGTGTGTGTGTGTGAGAGAGAGGGGTGGTGGTGGATGGCAATTGTTATCAACGTCAAGTCGCAGGCATAGAAATTTAGAAAAGTTAAAGTTAAATCAGTTTGTCAGGAATTTTGAATACTTGTGTCTGCAGCATTTTAACCGGAAAAGGAGTGTGTTCACAAACAGGAACTTTAGTTCCTCCAGATCGTTTCTTATGCCTACAGGATAGTTGTATACATATTGTGATTTATCATCTGATTACCTAAATGATCAGATATGGTACTTGGATGAAGATAATAACAGTTTGTTCACCTGCTTCAAGACTACTTGATTTGACTTTGGAAGTAATAGTCTGTAATGCAGTTAAATTTACCGTCTTTATGTGTTTAGATTCAAGCTTGTCCCTACTGATGGGAATAGCGCAAGCACCGATTGCCTGTTTTTGACGATCTTGTTTGAAATGATTTTCAGTGACAGATGATATTTCATGTCAAACATAAGCAGGGCTAGTATGTGACAGTAGTATTTTTACAACAAACGACAAATTGGACCTATTTGGTGTATTTATAAACTCTTTTGTAAAATGAAGCCTTGACAGCATTTAGATCTGGAAGATTTTATTCATCAAGTTCAGTGTTGAGCGTTTTCTTGCCATATGCAATTGTTTACAAAATTCTGAGCCTGAAAATAAATGATAGGTAGTAAGCTAGCAGGAAATGTAAAGGAACTGGGGCTCATCTTTTGGAAATTGAAATTTGTTTCCTATGCTGTTGATGTATTGCACATTTGCTGAATTTGTGTGTAAACTTTTACCTTGACTTGTTCCAGTATCATGCTTGGATTAATGTATCCAGTCCTTACCTGTTACTTGGGATCAACTCTCTTTTTCAAGACATGAATGAAAAAGTCAAAGAATTTAAGCTTTACATCAGCATTATGTCAGAGTTGTTAACTCACTTAGGACGGACAATTCTGTCCCTTGTTTTTCCCTGTGGACGGGCCATTTGTTATGGTTAGTAAAAAAAAATCACCAAAAATACAAAACAAGAGATAACTCAACAAAATTTTCAGGAAGTGTTATTCATAAACTGTGTTAGTAGAATACAAAAGAATAAACTTCCCACTTTCATATGATTTCTTATGCTTGAGGGTGAAAAACCGTCCAGTTTTTTCAGGTGCATCACAACCCTCTTGCACAGTCAGTGGGTCCATGGCTTCACATTCAGCAGAAAAAGTCAGTAAATACACTAAATGAGTTGAAAAAAGGTAGATACACTCCAGGAAACTAAATAAGATAGATCACATGCCTGCTATGCACAAGCTAACTTGGAATAATGCAAAAATGGGGGCGTGGCACTCAGCTGACACACGAAGGCCAGAAGTACCAGAAAAAGATGGCACTGTCGGAAAAAACTCGAATCTTCGCGCCAGTCGTGTAAAGGAAAGCCAATGAACTCTTGCTCACTCAGATCCCGTCTTTAGCGGCACGCAAACGCTCCGCTCGCGTGTCGAAGTGGCCCACCCTCACCTTCATCATCACTGAGCTCCACAGACGAGTCAGTGTCAGTTTCGTCTTCACCTTGAAATTCTTCACTGGAATCACTTTCATCAGCTTCGTCATCCTCTTCTTCAGTGTCTGAACCTTCCGTTTGTAGCATTTCAATAACTTCAGGAATGCTAAAACGTTGCCGACGGGCTCGACTTTGCTCCGACACATTCACAGAAAAACTTGTTTGAGATGCCATGTTTCTATGCAGATTAGTAAGTCATGTGGGTTGGTCTGGTCAATCAGCTATTGAGGCAAAGTGGGTGGTGGTGTGCCGCGAAACCATTGTGCAGGCGAACGAAAGAATGCTAATGATACTATTTACAGCTTGTTGCCGTCTACTGATCACGCTGCCACCGCATGCAAAATCGGTGAAGGCCGAAACTTTGATAGCATTCGTTAAGTCATCGGAAAACGCTGTAGCGTCTGTTCGTGACAAGAGTTAACTTTCATGTAACTTATAAAGAGATTAAATATGGATCTGTTCAGCCCTCGCTTTCTAGGATTTTTTCCCTTTCTTTCTTCACTTCCTAGCTATGACTCTGAAGTGAGGCTCACCTTTGAGATTTTTGGATATGCAACTAATTTTAATCCCACTGTTTAAGGTAACCATATGCTGTCTCCCGGGATGATGTCTTAACATGAAACCAGTGTGCATGTGTTTTATGTTGAGTCATCTGTCCACCGGCATATGATAGACAATTCTTCTCCACGAAAGTCGGATAGGGATTCAGTGTTCATTCATGATTTTTTAAGCATACGTTCACTCACAGGAACTCAGCTTAAAGTCTCCTAAGGACAAGAGGGGACTAGAGTCTGCATGCTTGTAAACCCTAAAGAGAATATCGCTTCCATCCTGGCTCAGTGACCACCTCAAGCAGGAATTGAACCACAGACCTTGGAACAAGAGTGTGATGCTTTACTCACCAGGCCCGCCAGGTTCTAGTCCTCGCTTGATTCTTTTATGTGAGCTGAGGTTGAGAAATGCTGATGATCAGATACACTAACAAAGGGCCAGACAGGGGCAGAAAACAGTAGTCACTGTAGATGACACAAGGATCTTTTCTGGGGTTTACCTCAGTTTACCTTAGTTGTCAAACTGAACTGAAAGCTGAAAAAAGGATGTTCATTGCATCTATTATCAGAAATGCATTTTAAATTATGCGAGATCAGTGTAGGCAGTATTGATGCTTCATTTGCGTATTTTCATCACTGACTGTGGTTTACAGCTAGTCATCTGCAATCTGTACTGGATAACTGCTGAAATGATGGTATTTTAGGAAACCAAAAACAAAGGATACAAAAACAAAGTGTCATTTCTGTGCTTGTGACAGTTTCACATAAACAGACGCTTAAGGCAGTCTGTGTCTTTTTCAACTGTGGTTACCTCTGATGCAATGTATGTTACTGATTCTGTCAAAAATGTTACCGTGTAGACTCGACACAAAGGGACTGAGAGTACTGTACTACACCTGGCCTTGGCAGTCCGCAGCAAGGTTCACATTTGAGCATTTGAATTAGCATAGATCTTCAAAGCAAGCATTGTTTGTCAGTGTGTTTTTACTGTTATTGATACCTCACCTGGTTTTTGCAGATCTACAAGTTGGGAGGGAAGGGGCTGGAGGGCAAATACAGCATTGTCTAATGAAGTTTTTTTTGTTTGTTTTTGTTAATAACCTGACACATCTTAACAATTTGATACCACATTGTTGGTGTCAATACATTTCAACAATGCAATACCGCTTCATTGGTGTTGAAACATTTTAGCAGTATAATACCACTTTGTTGGTGTTGACACAATCCAGCTGTATAATACCACTTTGTAGTGTTGACACAATCCAGCTGTATAATGTGCCACTTGGTTGGTGTTGACACAATCCAGCCGTATAATGCCACTTTGTAGGTGTGGACACAATCCAGCTGTACAATGCCACTTGGTTGGTGTGGACACAATCCAACTGTATAATGCCACTTGGTTGGTGTGGACACAATCCAGCTGTATAAAGCCACTTGGTTGGTGTGGACACAATCCAGCTGTATAATGCCACTTGGTGTGGACACAATCCAGCTGTATAATGCCATTTGGTTGGTGTGGACACAATCCAGCTGTATAATACCACTTGGTTGGTGTGGACACAATCCAGCTGTATAATACCACTTGGTTGGTATTGACACAATCCAGCTGTATAATACCACTTTGTTGGCATCGACACATTTCAGCAATGTAATACCTCTATGTTGGCGTTGATGCATTTCAACTGTACACTTTTGGGTGATAATGTTTAATTTCATAATTGTTTTTCCAAGCTTCTAAAATGAGGGGACATTTTTTTTAAGCTGGGGAGTTAATGGGATTTTTCAAATATCTACACTGTGAAAAGGACTTAACCAATCGCCAAAAAAGCATTCTATTGAATAAAACGTTCCAGCCTGCTCACAAAGTTCACTTTGTGTAGCTTTAAAAAGCAAAAAGTCTTGAACTCATAATAAAGTGTGCATTTCTTAAAAAAGAGCGTTGGTACGTTATGGCACGTTCAGCTTGTTTTGTTTTGTTTTTTCGTTCTAGAAAGTCTAGACATTTGTTTGCTCTTCACAATTTAACAAGATAAGATAAGATAATGTTGCTTATAGCCCAGCCGACCGCAAGGGCCACATCAGGGCTGTCACCACGTTAAAATCAACTCAAGTCATTTAAAAAAAAAAAAAAAAAAAAAAAAAAAAAAACACCTTTCACACATCTCTTTAAAAGACATCTTCTAGAAACGCCCCAGAAACTTCGTTAAAAATCTTTCATCCGTAAAATCTTAAATCAGATGAAAAACGTTAATCTCTCTCAAAAACTCAAAGATCACGTCAGGCGGGACATCCCTGAACAGGATTTTCATGGACTCGGCTGTAAAATGTTTGTGTCTCACATCGTGCAAGTCCCAACACTCTAAAAGAATATGTTTCATTGTGAGTGGCACATGACATGGAATGCACCACGGAGCTTCTTCACTCTTTAAAAGGTACGAATGGGTAAAATACGAATGGCCGGTGTGCAGCCGGCACAGAACTGTTTCTTCTTTACGACCACCAGACGCAGATGGGAGGAACTCCTTAAGGTTTGGACGGATCTGAAAGAGTTTGTTATCCGTCTGTGTATTCCAATCCTCCTGCCAGAGGTCTCTCACATAATCGTTAATTTTGGGTTTCAGATCTGAGCAGGGGATATATATGTTGGACAGTTTCTCTCTTGTGGCATTCTTGGCTAAACGATCAACCATTTCGTTCCCTCCAATGCCAACATGACCAGGAATCCAAGCCAAAATAATGTTGTAACCATCCGCTTTCAACTTGGTCAAAAGTTCAAAAAAGTGTAAAAGTTCTGGGTGCTGAAGGTTGCGGCCAGCTATGGTCTCCAACGCTGACAGTGAATCTGACAGAACCAGAAAGTCCCTCTTCTTAGATTGTGAGATTATCTTCAATGCCAGAACCAGAGCAGTAAGTTCAGCGGAATAGACAGAAGCATCTGGAGGTATATGTTCTAACAGTATCTGAGAAGGAGCCCCAGGGCAGTAGGCTGCACAGGCCACTCCATCCTCAATTTAACAAGCCAATTTTATTGTTGTGAACTGGACACTAGCTGTCCATTCTGCAGCATTCATTTCACACATGGTGTTTTATGTATTTTGTGGCACTGTCGTACATATTTTTAAATGCAAGATTTTAGAAAATATAATCATAAAAGCAGAAAGATTGGCTTCATATGCAAAGTCTATGCTTTTTTGCCTTAACCCTCTTGCATTTGCATTTTTCAGCCCAAAACTGCTCCTAGAATTCATTTTTTTTTTTTTTAGAAATCGGTGGAATATGGTCAGTTCACAACCCTAGTCTTTGTGAATGAATCATTTCCCACCCCCCAGGCGGAGATCAAGACAGAACTTACATCCCAAGGTGTGACAGAGGTGCATAGGGTGACAGTCAAAAAAGGTGCAGAAAGAGTGCCCACCAACACCCTCTTTCTGACATTCTGCAACCCTGTGCTCATTAAAGTAGGGTACCTAAATGTCCGTGTCCAACTGTATGTCCCATCCCCGTCGAGGTGTTTCAGATGTCAGAAGTTTGGACATGTCAGAGACCGCTGTTCTGGGCAGGAGGTGTGTGGTGTTTGTTGCAAGGCAACCCATGATGGGCCGTGTAAAGACCCGGCGCATTGTGCGAACTGCGATGGCAACCATCCCTCCTCTTCACGCAACTGCCCTGTTTGGATTCAGGAGTCCAACATTCAGAAAGTTAGAACAGAAAAGAAGATCTCATTTTTTGAGGCACGTAAGCAGGTTGTTGGCAGTCAGACGCCAACAGCGCCTTCATATGCTTCGGCAATAAAGAAAGTATCGACCCGTTCAGTCTGCTGCCAGACTGATGAATTTATTTTCTCAAAGACATTACAAGGAAGACTGTTAAGCTCGGGTGGAAGCAAGTCCACCACCTCCCAACCCAAAGTGGGTGCCCCTGGTGGAGGCAAAAAATCCGCCACCCCTCAGACTGCCCAGCAGTCTACTCCATCTGCTGCTGGGCAGATGAAAAAGCCAGGCCTCCCGCCTCGAACTTCCTTGAGCAGTGCCTGTGCGGGCAAGGGAGTTCAACCGAGTGTGGAGATGGTGGAGATGAGGAAGAAACCTCCACCATCTCCAAAATCCAGGCCTTCTTCACCTGTGGGCAAGTCTGCCAGCAGGTCTGAAGACCCAAACAGTCCAGTGAAACTAAGCAATAAATTTGCTCCACTGAACGCAGACGATGACGAGGAGATGACCTGACTTCTCTCCCATTCATCCTCTGCACCATGGACAGTAGTAAACTAATCCATTGGAATATCCGTGGTCTAAATTCAAATTTTTAGGAGCTGCAACTTCTGTTTCAAACTGTAAAACCTTCCGTCGTGGCTCTTCAGGAAACTAAAATTCAAAGCCAGAAGACCTTCACTCTTTCTGGCTTTAATATTCTTTCCAAACCTGCACAACCATCCACATTGGGACTGTCGGGCGGTGTTGCCCGTCTTTTACATAAAACTTTGCTGTTTAGTCCTGTCGCTCTGACTACCTCCCTTCAGGCTGTAGCTGCGAGAGTCACTCTCCACAAGACTGCTCACTGTATCTGCCACCTTCTGTCCCGGTTTGTCGTCAGGACCTTGTCAGTCTGATCGGAGAACTTCCTCGACCTTTTTTGCTGTTGGGTGACTTTAATGGTCACAGTCCTCTTTGGGGTAGTGTCAGTTTGTCATCCAGAGGTCTGCTTCTTGAGGATGTTCTTTCAGACTTTGATTTGTGTTGTCTGAACGATGGAGCTCCAACTTACCTCCACTCTTCCACAGGTTCACTTTCGTGTTTAGATTTGTCGATTTGTGACCCCTCGCTGGTCCTGGACTATGAGTGGTCTGTCCATGACGATCTGCACGGAAGTGACCATTTCCCTGTTCTTTTAAAACCCTTATTAACTGAAAACGTCTCTGTCTCACATCTTAATTATAAGAAGGCAAACTGGAATCTTTTTGTAACCAATATTTCAAAAGAATTCCAGGACACTGATTTTCTTCAGAGTCCAGACCCAGCAGGATCTCTGACCAATACTGTGATAAACTGTGCTAAAACCTGTATTCCAATGTCTTCCGACAAACTCCAAATGCCAAAAACACCCTGGTTTAATTGTGACTGCCAACAAATTTCAAAAGTTCGCAAACAGGCTCAGCGTCGGGTATACCAACGACCTTCAGGTCCCAACGCTTGAGCCCATCTGTGCCAAATCGAGACACACTTTCAAAATCAGTAAAGGTCAGTCTTGGAGAAACTTGCTCCGGGCTGACATCAAAAACTTCAAAGAAAAAAGTCTGGAACATCATCAGAAAAATCAAAGGGAAAAACACCAACCCCGCCATTCATCACTTGAAACTTGCCGATGCTCTGATCACTGACAAACAAGCGGTTGCCAATCTGTTGGCCTCCACCATCCAACAGAACTCCTCATCTTCAAATAAATCTGCAGCCTTTTTAAAAAACAAACAACTCAGAGAGAAATCTTTATACAATTTCACATCAGACAACTCTGAAGCCAACAATCTCCCTTTTTCAATCAATCAACTGAAAACAGCTTTACAAACCTGCACTGATTCTGCCCCTGGTCTGGATGATATTCATTATCAGGTTTTGAAACATCTTCCAGAAAGCTGTCTCCAGACTCTTCTTAAAGTATACAACCATATCTGGACCACAGGGTACTTTCCGCCCTCCTGGCGGAAAGCCCTGATCATTCCAATTCCAAAGCCTGGAAAGGACCTTACCAACCCTTCCAACTATCGTCCAATAGCTCTGACTAGCTGCCTCTGTAAGCTTGATGGAAAAGATGGTCAACTCCCGTCTGATGTGGAAGCTGGAAATCAATGGCCTTTTGGCCAGTGAACAGTGCGGGTTCCAGAAGTACCACTCGACAGTTGACCATTTAATCCGTCTGGAAACCACCATCCGCAACGCCTTTGTCAATAAACAGCATGTGGTCGCTATCTTTTTCGACCTCGAAAAAGCGTACGACACCACATGGAAATCAGGAATCCTTATGGACCTGCACAAACTTGGTTTTCGTGGTCACCTGCCTCTGTTTATCCAAAACTTTCTGGCTGATCGACAGTTCCAGGTGCGTGTTGGCACCACACTCTCCGACATCCATGGGCAGGAGTTGGGTGTACCTCAGGGGAGCATCCTTTCTCCTGCCCTTTTCAGCATTAAAATTAACGACATTGTCAAATCGGTAAGCCAGGGTTCTGAGTCCTCTCTGTTCATTGACAATTTTGCGCTGTACGCAGTTGGAGCTTCTTATGCCAGCGTACAGCGTCGACTCCAACTTTGTGTCAACAAGATCCAACAGTGGGCCGAGGAAAACGGGTTTACCTTCTCACGTACCAAAACTCAGTCAATCCATTTTCACAATTTTCGTCAATCTTTTGCTGATCCTGAAATTCGCCTCACGCACAGAATGCAGGTCTAGACCTAGGAGTTGTGTCTGATTTTTCCAAGTTTCCGGATCAGCCTCCGTGGACCTTTTTCACACCAGAGATTCGTTTTGATCTTGCAGCTTTTCGTAAAGAGTCTACCAGCTCTCAGGCATACAAGGCATTGTATGCTGACCTCTGTTCAAAATTTCCATCCTGTCAGAAAATTTTCACTGACGGTTCCAAGTCTGAGGATGGAGTGGCCTGTGCAGCCTATTGCCCTGGTGCTCCTCCTCAGATACTGTTAAAACATATACCTCCAGATGCTTCTGTCTATTCTGCTGAACTTACTGCTCTGGTTCTGGCATTGAAAATAATTTCACAATCTACGAAGAGGGACTTTCTGGTTCTGTCGGATTCGCTGTCAGCTTTGGAGGCCATAGCTGGCCGCAACCTTCAGCATCCAGAACTTTTACATTTCTTTGAACTTTTTAGAAAGTTGAAAGTGGATGGTTACAACATTATTCTAGCTTGGGTTCCTGGTCATGCTGGCATTGGAGGTAACGAAATGGTTGATCGTTTAGCCAAGAATGCCACAAGAGAGAAATTGTCCAACATATATATCCCCTGCTCAGATCTGAAACCGAAAATTAACGATTATGTGAGAGACCTCTGGCAGGAGGATTGGAATACACAGACGGATAACAAACTCTTTCAGGTCCGTCCAAACCTTAAAGAGTTCCTCCCATCTACGTCTGGTGGTTGTAAAGAAGAAACAGTTCTGTGCCGGCTGCACACCGGCCATTCGTATTTTACCCATTCATACCTTTTAAAGAGTGAAGAAGCGCCGTGGTGCATTCCATGTCATGCGCCACTCACAATGAAACATATTCTTTTAGAGTGTTGGGACTTGCACGATGTGAGACACAAACATTTTACAGCCGAGTCCATGAAAATCCTGTTCAGGGATGTCCTGCCTGATGTGATCTTTGAGTTTTTGAGAGAGATTAACATTTTTCATCTGATTTAAGATTTTACGGAAGAAAGATTTTTAACGAAGTTTCTGGTGCGTTTTAGAAGATGTCATTTAAAGAGATGTATGAAAGTTTTTTTTTTTTTTTTGTTTTTTTAAATGACTTGTGAGTTTATTTTAACGTGGTGACAGCCCTGATGTGGCCCTTTGCGGTCGGCTGGGCTATAAGCAACATTATCTTATCTCCCACCCTCCATACTACTGCTAAGATTTCATTGGACACCTCTCAGGGATGCCCATTTAGTTAGGCCAGCCTTGACTTAAAACAAGGTCGCAGTGGGAGGGAAAGTAACGCAACATGTGCGGCCGGTCGCAGCCTTAATAAACACCAGGAGAGACAAACAGAGCAGCTGGATATGAGCGAAACAAATGCAAGAGGGTTAATACTAGCTTAGTTGTTATGTTAAATGATGAATACAGAGACATCGCAAAGTAATTGGCAGATTCAGAATGGCAGCCAATGTAAACAGTCTCTGAAGATTGTAAACAATACAAAAAGTACTGAAAACAATGGAAAGCTGATTCACCTCAGTACCTTGTGAGGGTTCATTTTCACCTAACACATGCTTGAACCTGCCTGGGGATAGACACGTTCAGGCTGTGGTTGTGAAGGTGAAGTCCAACCACACTCGAAAAATGGCCATGAATTTTCTATTTCTGTATATGTTGATCAGAAGTGTTAATTCTTCAATGCTCATTTGATTTTCCACCTGAAATTCTCAGTGATGCTCAGATCTGATGACTGCACTAACCAAGTGATGCAGTAAATCATTTAGTTTGTTTATACTTTGTGACTGTTCTGGCTCTTGTGTGGCAGCACAGCATTACCTTGAAAAAGTACATGTTGTCAGGAAACTGTCTGGCCATCAGACCACAAGTTCTTTTTCCAGAATGTCTGCATACTTGGCAGTGCTTATGTTTCCATAAGTCATGCACAAAGTCCCCATACTGTGGTAGGAAACACAGCCACACACCATAACTGAAACCTTCCTGCTTCTTTAAATTCTTCAAATGTTATAGATGCATTTAAGTAATGGCTTGGATCTCGTGTGGGATCACAATAAGTATCCTTTTTCTCCTCTACTTCTCTGTAACTTTTGGTATCTGTATGTAGTCTAGTTGACGAGTTATAGACGAGTATAAGACAGCTGTTGGATTAGATGGAATTTCATATCAGTTGTTATGCCACTTACCTTTGTGCTGGAAGCAATTACTTCACTCGTTTTACCAAAAATGTTGGTTAAATGGAACTCTTTCTACTTTCTGGAAGAGGATAGTTGTAATACCAGTTCTGCAATTGATAGTTATCGACCAGTAGCATTAACGTCTCAAGCTGGAAAAATATTAGAAAAGATAGTTGAAAAACACGTTTTACACTATTGCGAAAAGAATAACATCATTCCAACAATCAAGCAGGTTTCAGAAAAGGTAGAAGTACAATCGATCACCTTGTAAAACTAGCAAGTTATGTTAAAAAACAATTTGCTCGTAGAAAAAGTACACTTGCTACTTACTTTGACATCAGAAAAGCATATGATAGTGTGTGGCATTCTCGTTTACTTTATAAGTTGAAAAATATTGGGATTAATGGTGCAATGTATCAGTTCAGTAGAAAGAAACTCGTGGAGAGCGTGGCAGCAGAGAGTCCTCAGAAGAGAAGCCCCCTTCAAGCAAGTGTTTCGGCCCTTATCTCCTGACTCTAGGGGGGTTGGGCCACACCCGGTTCATGACTCCAGATGTCCCTCTGCTGCCCTTTTTTTTCCCATCTTGGGACAAGCCATGACTGGGATTCGAACCCATGACCCTCTGGACATGCTCATTTTCCACTTAATGACTCGCACTCTAACCACTGAGCCACCTGATATTTGTAGGAAAGTTAAGCCTTATGAAGTTCACTTTTGTTCCTCCTTGACCAGATCCAGCTTGAACACCTCTCTGCTGCTTCTGCCATTGCTTTCAGGGCTCTGTTTTTTTCCCTCCCTGCAACTGAGAGCTGTTTCATGAGGCTGTATGCGGACGTTCCTACAAACCCCCTATCTCCAATTTCTGCAGTGAGGACTTTGACCTGATAGCCTTCTCTCCTCAGGCTGTTTGCCAGATCAGCATACTTTTCAGTCTTGTAGATTTGAGCTGCCTCCATTCTGTTCTCATATGGCACCGTGAGCTCGATCATGATCAGCTGCTTGGTTGACTGAGAGTGGACTACTATGTCTGGTCTCATGCCACTCTTGCTGATGATCTCTGGGTGACTCTTCCATTCTGGGAGGTCTACAGTGCACTCCCAGTCATCTGCCCCGTCCAGCAGACTCTGCCTGCATGTTCTGAGTGGCACTGTTGTCCCTGGCCACGAGTTGCTGCCTCCTGCCATGAAGAATGTTGTGGGTGCTTTTGGAGTCCTGATTTTCCCTTTTGTGGTGTTGGTACTAGCCCAGACTACTTGTACAATCTCTTTGAGCACTTGGTTGTGCCTCCATGTGTACCTTCCTTGAGCCAGGGCTACTTTACATGAGCTTAGGACATGCTCCACTGTTTGTTTTCCAAGGCAGAGGGGGCATGCAGGATCGTCTGTTTTTCCCCACTTCACCAGGTTTGCATTTGAGGGCAGAAGGTCATATACAGATCTGAGAATGAAGCTGATCCTGAGAGGGGCCATGTGCCAAATGTCATTCCAAGTGAGACTTCTTTGGAGTGCATTCTCCCACGTTGTCCATTGCCCTTGCTGGCTCTGCTGGACTGCTTTTTGGAGTCTTTTTTGGTCTTCTTCTTTTCTCATCTCCTGAATCATCATGTCTCTTTTGGCTTTTCCTTTGGCCTTTGACCACCATTCAGTTTTGGTCACCCCCAGTCCTTGTCTGTTGGTCTGAGTGTGTCCTGTTATTTCTCTGATCTTGAGACTTTCTTTTGCAGAATCCATCGCCTCTTGAACCCTCCATTTTCTGCCTGTCTTCAGCTGGGGCTTGATTGCTTCTACCACCTTGTCTCCCGAGTCCTCCAGCATGCTTTGAAATCTTTCTTATCTGAGAGATCAGTTTGTACTAGGGTTGGTAAATGTTACTCTTCATTTAAAGATATTGACATTGGCATCCCTCAGGGCTCCATTATTGCTCCTATTCTATTTACAATTCTCATTCACGATCTTCCTAAAATACTATCTAAAAATATGCATGTAGTGCAATATGCCGATGATATTGCAATGTGGATGAATACAAACATTAAAAAACAGACAAATAAGAGAACCATATTATATATACAAAAACTCTATCAAATTGAAATTGACAAACTAAATAAATATATGAACGAAAATGGACTAGAACTATCAGGAGAAAAGACACAATTAATGTTATTTAACAATGGTAAAAATCCAAAAGTTATGCCTCAACTTGTGCTAGAAAATAAAACTCTTCAATATTCCAATAATGTCAAATTTTTTAGGTGTTCACTTCACTCCTAAATTAAACTGGAGATTCCATATTGAATATCTTATAAACAATGCCAGACAAAGGCTATCTTTACTAAAAATAATCAGTGCACAATCGTGGGGTCAAGATGCCCAAACTCTTGTGCATCTTTCTATTAGTCTGGTTCGTTCAAAATTGACTTACGGACAGGAAGTATATTTTTCAGCTTCTCAAACATTACTTAAGCGGTTACAAAGTATAGACAGTAAAGCTATTAAAGTAGCCCATGGTGTTCCAGTGCATTCTAATACTTTTAAAACATATAAAGAAGCTAATCTCTTGTCACTTGATGATCAACGCAAACTAGCAACAGCCAAATATGTAACCAGAAGTCTTTCTGTATCAAATTCAGTAACATATGAAATATTTCTTGATTCCAAATCGGATTTCCCAAAAAGGGCACAGAATATTTCTTACCTGCAGCCCACGCGAAGTTATACTGATGATTTATTTAGAAAATGTGACATCCATATTACTTCCATTTCAAAGGCTCCAACTATGCCCACAGTTCCTCAATGGGAGCATATTTCTCCAAATTTTGATATAGATTATACCACTATAAAAAAAGAAGACAATATTAATTTGATATCAGTAGAAGCAAAAGAACATCTTGAAAACACATATCCACATCATCTTAAAATCTACACAGGTGGTTCAGTTTCAGAATCTTAAACAGGAGCTGGATTTGTAATTCCCAGTTTAAAAGTAAAGAAATCATTTTGTTTAGGAAAGAACTTTTCAGTTTTCACTGCTGAACTATATGCAATCCTTATGGCCTTATCTTGGATATCTGATCTTAATGTGACAATTTACAGCATTCTAATCTGTGTTGACTCTAAATCTGTTCTTTGTAGCTTACGAAATTGGGATGCAAATGTAAAGAAAAACTTGATTTTTGATATAAAATTTATGAAACATTCCGTTATGGTGAAAGGAACTTTGTAGAGTTTTGCTGGATCCCATCTTATTGTGGTCTCTACGGAAATGAAATAGCTGATAAATTAGCAAAAGAGGGTGCTCTTAGAAAAAATCCAGATATTAGATTAAACTTGGATAAACATGAAATCATTTCTCTATTAGAAAATTGTATGAACAATGAAAAACTTCCTGCAAAAACGAAAGTGTTATTATGTCAAAGATCATTGTCCAGTATAATTTATAAAATGTGTTTAAACTCGTGGAAAACCAAATTTTCTAAGGATGTAGATTGCGCTTGTGGTCTCCCATTATCTATTCAACATATTCTCTTTGAATGTCCAATTCTAACATCTTTATATAATATCCTAAAGATAGATATTGCTTCCTTAGGGGCTTTACAAGAAATACTTTACAGCCCCAAAATGATTGATATAGCAAAGGTTATATCGAGTTCTGTTATTATTCATTTGTTGTAACTGATTTATCAGTTTATAATTATTGTTTGGTTGTTAATAGGCAAACTCTCATGCATTTGTGTTCGTGCACACACACACGCACTCTCTCTCTCTCTCTCACATACACACACATACACACAAGGGCGCGCGCACGCGTGCATGCACGCGCACACGGACATGCACACACACACTCATATAAGCACTTACACACACAAGATAAGATAATGTTGCTTACAGCCCAGCCGACCGCAAAGGGCCACATCAGGGCTGTCACCAACTTACACACACATATATATATATATATATATATATATATATATTTTTTTTTTTTTAATATATAGTCTAATATCACCATCGTTGTGAACAGACTCAAAAATTAAATCAATCAAAAAAAACCTTCCTGCACTACTGACCTCCATCATTGCTTTTACTCTCCAGCCTTACAGCTTCTTGTCTTGTTTCTTCACACATAAAAAGTCATGTTGTCTGTTCTGATTTCAGTGTAGCTCTTGTCTGTTCTGATGTTGATCTAGCAGTCATCACTGAAAATGACTTTATTCCACTGAATAGGTATTGTCCGGTCTTGCCCATCTCGAGCATCTGGTACACATTTTCTTTTCACAACACTCCATGCCTATGCAAAATGTGCTGGACTGTACAGAAGTGAATGGCAGTTGTATTCCCATTGTTGAATTAGGCAGTTATTTCCTTCAAGGTTTTCTAAGCATTGCTTCCAACTAAATGAAGAAGAATGATCTGCGTCTGTTGATCAATTTGTTTTGAATAATCAAGTAATCTCGCATCACCAGTGGTCTTCATCTCCGATGTCTACAGTTGTTTTCTTAAGACTCCGTGAACTGTCATGCTCAAAACTTACCACATTCTGCTCAAAATTGCAGACAAATTTTGTAATCGAATTTACATCACAACAGATAGCAATTCAGTTTCAAGTTGAACCAGACATCCCAGGCTCATGTAAAAGCTCTACAAAATACGGATTTGATGTGATTTTGATATTTGGCTGAGATTGCCATTTTGAATCTGCATATATTTTGTGGTACCGCTTGCTTTTTTTTTTTTTTTGGATTGGCCTTTCAAAGGTCTGGACACCGTGCAGACATTTTAATGTTCTTTGTATTTGATAACCTTGAAAGGGCCCTATGAGGTCAACTAGGGCAATGACTGAAACTGTGACCTAGAAACTATTGCACGTGGCCAGTGTTGTTTTTCATTGTGCTAAATCTGTTAAAATTTACTCTTTGGATAGTGCTGTAGAATGCTCCCAGCTGGTTGGTTCGGCAGTTGAGGATAAGCACTTCTCTGGGTCCCACTTGTACCTTTGGGTGTTTCTATTTTTTGTCTGCCTGTTAGCCAGCTCTGGGGATAGGCCCAGTGACAGTGAGGATAAACCCACTGACCGCAGGGAAAGCCCTGTTGACAGCAGGAAAGACTGCAACATGGGTACCTAAAATCTCATGTGGCGAAAGCTTGGCCATGTCTGGAGTTGTGCTGTCTATAACTGTAAGCATAACAACAAAAAGCATGGCTCCGATATGTGCATGGCAGTTGCTTGATGGTAATGTATTCTGCTGATAGACTCTGCAGTCATGAAATATGGGCAGATACACCCATGGGGACACACCCATGGAGGTTCTATTGCGTCACATCCAATGGCCGTTACACAACAGCATCTGTTAGGGAGTAGTTATGTCCCTTGACATCTTAATGGAATGTCCTGTGCGTTCCTGCACTATATGTGAACATAGCGCAGGCTTCCAAGGGTGTTGCAGGATTGCTACCTGCTGGTTGGTTCGGCACGTCTCTTGGTTCAGCTCGCACCTTCAGGTTTCTTTTTCTTGTGAAATTTTTACTCTGTGGACAGTGCTGTAGGGATCTGAAGTGTTACGCTGCTGTGTGTGGCAATCCACATTGCTTTATTTCCAGTGAAGCATGGGTAAGATAGGGCAGACTGTGTAAATTCTGTTTACAGATCCAGTTTACTCCTTATCAAGGGAAAGGTAACTTTCAGTAAAATCAAAGCACCAGGGATGCCATGAAGTTTTCTGCAAAAGTATGTTCAACTGAAGTGTCACTATAATCATTTACATGTTTGGGACTGTTGATTCCCCAAGTTGATCAATTTAGATGCTCAAATTCTAAGATTTCTTTGTCATCACATGCTTTTTTTTCTTCATTGGCTTTGAAGGTTAAAAACAACTATATGTTTATTACTTAGAGACAGCTAATGAGATAGGAATAGTTTCTATGCTGAATTTCATGTTGCATATGCTGATACATTGATGAAATCAGAAATCGGATGCTAAAGGAAGAGAGATTAATGTATGAGGGCCAATCATAATGAACTGTCCTGATGATTGTAGAACAGCTACCAACAGAGACAGTTAACAATAACTTTCCAAGTACTGTCCTCCAGAAACCACCCCAGTCGAAAGGCATCTCAGTACTGTTCAAATGTGCCTTAGCACTCTGACGGAGACAAGATGTGGAGTTCTGAAAGTGCTGCATCTTTTGACAGGTTATGGGTTTACGAAAATTTCGGTTCCACCAACTTTTTTTTCAGCAACAGAAATAATCAAGGGCAAGTTAAAACTGATCGATGGTTCGGGAGTCATAGACCTTGTTCCCCAAGGAACTGTAATAACTGTGATCTTAAGGGATGTGTTGTCAGTAAGTTGCAGGGTTCTATTTGAGCTAATAGCAGGGTGCTGCTCAAGAATATACTTCATCACTTGATGAAGAATAGTTTCTACTAATTAATGTAAGTAAGCATTCAGCTGCTTTTTCAGACATTATGAAGTGATGGTCTCTCATTTAATTCTTATAACCTGGAGAAAAATGAATGCTGTAAAGGCAAAAGGGCGTTGAAAATTTTAATTTACTGAACATGATATATTTCGTCTCATAATTCATCTTTCAACAGCCCATGTGTAATATGATAAAAGTTACATCTGCATGCATGTATCCTGTACTTTATTTGTTTGATGTGAGGAATGGTAGAACAATCTTTCAGGATGTTTAATCCAGTTTGTATTATTTTTGAAGAGGCTGTAGTGAAAGTAGTGACTGTGGGCATGATGCCTTAAGTTGTGATGGATGCACTCTGTAGTGTGTGTTCACAACAACTTATCTTCTTTGTCATGAAATGTCGGCCAGCATTGCTTACTGGGCTGCGACAGTGAATTGTGAGCAAACCCTGATTATGATGTCCAGTGTTGTCAGGGGCTGAGCAATGTACAGTAAGGAAGGAAAGAGATGGCTGAACTTTTTCAGGGTAAGTTCAGTCAACTGCTGGTATGTTATGATCTACGAGTGGCTGACTGTTTAGTATGCATTCCACTGGGCTCAAGTGTGAAATGGATGTCTGGATCATATCAGCTGGGCTGGAAGAGAGGCTGTGGACACTGGACATTTCCCCTTAGTCAAAGATTTAAAGCATCACTGTCCTGAAAGCGTACCCAACATTGTCAGCACATTTGAACAGGAACTGGCCTCTACAGGACAGTAAATAGCATGCCATTTTATGTAGTACCTTTAGATAATGGCCTTGTAAACATGAATGTACACAATTTGTTTACCTCTAGGACACAAGTTACCCTTGAGTTGCATTCAGTGTGCAGTTGCAATATGCAGCATGTGTTCCCAGTTGCTTCCTCCATGTTCAGTAGACATGTCCAGATAGCCATACATCAGTAATGTTTGATATTCAACATTTTGTCTATTTACAACATGTAAACATGTAGATATAAACCAGACATAATAAAGAAATATTTATTTCTAGTGTAGTTGGAACAGGATGGCAAGAGTTGTGTGCATGTCTTTGGTTGGATGTTTGAACTGAAAGGTCTGTTAGAATAGCACTGTACCAAAGGAGACGATTAAAAGTTGACATCCCTGATCACAAGAACACACTTTAAATTTTATTCCTCTGCATCAGAATAAATCTTACAAGATAAATCCAGAAACGCATAGTAAAAACTAAAACAAACAAAAGCTTCCAACTTCCAAAGCAGCTGTGTTGTCAAATATGAAATGGCACTCAGCAGATCCCTTTTTTTCTCTCATCATAATGAGGTTCTTCAAGATATACCTACAATTACCTTTGCATTTCTAGGTGAATTTTACTGCCTGGGGAAGGCAACATCATATCTGCAAATCTTATAAGAAATAACATAGTACTCAATTTAACTCATCTGCATGCTTATATACCCAGACAATAAACTGTAACCGAATAACACACAAAATCAAACATGCTTTTCAGTTTTAAGCACAAATGAAGCTCTGACAATCAGAAGGTCACTTAAATGGAAACCATAGGATACATGTACACATATTATCTGTATGGCATTATTCTGACAATGTCAACATGCTGACGTTTTATGCTGAAGCCTACACCCGACTTCGTACTTCACTAAGCCACACAACCACAACCATTCTCAGTTCCCCAAGAGAACAAAACTGAGATTCAACCCAGTCTTAGCCTGACGATGAAATGAATTCCAATGATGAAATTTTTGGTCAGCATTCACAGATAGCTCCATGTCGGTGAGCCAAGACTTTTCCTGCCTAAACCACTTTCATGGGCAAGAATGCATGCTAACATAATATGCTAAAAGGCAAAAACAAAGTATCCAATAGAAAATATGAATTGTTAAGGACATACTGGTTCTATTGTAATCTCACTAAGGGAAACCAGTGAAGCAGAAATCCTATGGCAAGTGGATGCAATACTGACCAAGAAACACCTGGTGTTAGGACCTTTGTGGGGACAACTGGAGAGGAAGGCCCAGGACGGAGGGTTCTGGTGGACTGTTCTTGACAGCGTACACTCTGGGATGTGTGACATGTAATGATACTGATAGTTTTAATGCTGTAATCAAAGTACTGAACAATATTTTGTCAGCAGCTGTACACCTTAATGTATTCAATGGAAATTTCACAAATGTTGTACATTAGAACTCGCAGTCATTGGTCAGTTTAGTAAAGTTCTCTTTTTTTGTCACCTGTCACATTCACTTTGAACTACACTTTACTGACAACCGACAGATACATGTAGTGCTTGCACTTTGGCTCATCAATGTCTTTGCAACTTATATTTAAAGGAAGACTAAAGGAACATTGGACAAAATCTAGCCACAGGTCCAAGATCAGACGAAGTCTGGATTACATCCCCAATTAATAACTGCTGCACTGCATATTTTACGTGTCCCACTGACAAAAACGTATCGGCAGATGAAACCCTGCACTTGTCCCCTCCCCCCCTGCCCCTGTACTTTATTTGTTCAACATAACATTGCATGTTTCCATCAGCAGAATTGATCCTCGCCCTTCTTATCTGTACAGACTATATTTTGTCACAGTCATGTTGCCCTGTCATCATGTTGCAGGACAGTCGGCCAAGTGTCAACTGGCATTTGGCCAGCAGTAAAGACAGTAGCCACAAGACATTACAGGAATTTGTCTTCTCTGACAAGAGCAGATATGGCCACTCATGGGAAGTCTTGTGACTTGGCTGTACGATTGAACAGTTAACTGACCATGGGATGCACTTAACCCTTAAACCGCCGACGTCGCTGTTTGGCGACAACGTGGCCACCGCCAACGTCGCCGTTTGGCAACCAACTAGGGTGACCTAACTCCCAATACTTTCATTCTCGAACTTGACAAGATAAAAAGCCAGCGATAACCGTGATAGTTCCGGTATTCACTGACGCATGCCTCACAGCCATTAGCTTCATCAGAGTGGTGTTCAGTTAAGTGTTTTCTCCATTTCTGTTAACAAGTTTTTCATTCACTATGACGTCACAACCAAGCACTTCAGGCACTTGGCCTCACCGTACATTTACTACGGATCAGGTGCTGGAAATGTTGAGTAAAAGGTCAGTTAATACTGATTTGGATCAAGAACACCCAGATGGTGACCTGGATACATTATCGGACAGCGAAAGCTCAACCGAGTCGGAACAAAACGTGGCTGACCCAGTTGCATGCGTGGTAAGCAAAAGGGGGCGAGGCTGGCTGGCGCACTGTGGGCTCGCGTGCTGTGGGCGACAAGCCAACACACACTGACACTGATAGTAGTGTGAGTGAGACGACTGAAAGTGTAGACCTAACGGTCAGGGCAAACAACACGGAGGGCTCAGACAAGTGACTGCGAACACAGCTGGGGTACATAGGCGTCAAGGGAGCGTTGCAGAGTGACACGTGGCCGAGGTGTGCAGCAACAGCAAACTAGGCCAGCCACAGAAATGTCTGACTGGGAGAATGGCTCCCCAGGTTCCAGAGGCCAACAGGCAAATGAATGACTTTGTTTTCATAAAAATTATTGCTTTCAAAAGTAAGAATGAAAGATAGATGTTTGTGTGTGTGTGTGTGTTCCCTTTTTCTTTCTTTCATGTGTGTACCAGTGGGGCATAAGTTGTGTGTGTGTGCGTGCTATTCCCTTTTGGTGTAAGAAGTGTGGTGTGTGAGAGCGTGTTGTTGTGTGTGTGTGTGAGAGAGAGAGAGAGAGTGTGTGTGTTTGATGTGTGTGTGTGTGTGTTTTCCCTTGTTCTTTCTTTCATGTGTGTACCAGTGGGGCATAAGTGTGTGTGTGTGTGCAATTTCCTCTGTGTAAGAAGTGTGTGTGTGAGCGTGTTGTGTTGTGGTGTGTGTGTGTGTGTGTGTGTGTGTGACTGCTTTTCTGCATCACAGCACAGATAGTAGAAATAATGTCATTTGTAGTTGTAGAATTCTTTTGTTTTCATTCTGTCTGAAAACTGAACCCTGGACACACAAACTTGATACTTGTCTGTCTATTGTGCACTGCCATCACCAGTTTTCTGATTTGAAGTATATGGTTTTGAGGCTGTAGTTTTCATTCTTCTGATGGATATTACATACTTTCTGGTCTTCATTTGGTGAGTGGAGTATTTTTCCTTCCTTGTTCAGAGTTTGTTGGCATGCTTACTTCTTTTTTCATGTTTAGATGAAAGATAACATTCAAAATTTTATTTTGTATTTTTAAAACTTGAAATTATTTTTAAAAAAATTGAAATTGTTCTTGACTTGCCATTACTAATATATTATAATATTACAAAAATACACGTTTCTCCTCCATTTAAAAAAAAAAACACAATGAAAATTGGTTTCTAGTTCCTGAGATATCTGCGTTTCACACATGCTGGTATGAAATTATAGTTTTTCGCAAAAAATGGCTAGCGATGGGGATTCATGCAAAACAGAACGTCTGGCGGTGAAAGGGTTATGCATCAATTTTCTTCTAAGGCCTTCCATTCAAGACATACATGGCTAGGAAAAACTCAATGTCTAGGAATGGACAGCCGTCTTTCTGACTTGTTAACTCCATGACGAACAAGGATGCTGCAACTGGCAACACCAGTTACTAAACATACAGCCGTTTAAAAGCTACCACACTGCATTTTGGATTTTTGATCCTTTGTCTTTCAATGGCTTATTCAAATTCTCTCTGTTAGCTTTTGTAAATGTGATAGCATTCTTCCATGTTTAGTAAGCCTGACATCTCAAATTTTCGACACTTTGAATCCCCTTTGAAGTAAAGATTGATGAGCCTGTAGTAAATCTTGAACACCCAGAATTGCATACAAGCATGTCTATTCATGACAGAAAATAGAACTAAAACGTCAATCTTTTCAAAATGTAAATAAGCTGATGTTGAAAACTTTGCTTGGTAAAATCATCTGCAAAAGGCCAAAGAGAATCGGTCATAAGCATGCGCTGAGCAGCATTCCTGTTTATAACCTGACCACTTTGCATAGTAGCGTGTGACACTGCCAGAGGAAAATTACATTCTTCCAGCTGTCTGTGATAGACCAAAATCTTGCCTTAAAATATGCATGTTAAATATCATCATTCCATAACAGCATCTGGTTGGTTTGGAAAATCTAAAACATAAACAAAAATCAGGGCCCACACTGACTCGCATCATTAAGCACATATTACAGACCATGTTTTACAGGACACAGCAATTATCTATCCTCAGACAAGGATGAGAATCGACATTTTGCATGGATCTTAATGAGAAATGCACGGCTATGAACAAAACTTTTAAATGGAGACCAAGCTTTTCAATCGCACAACACAACAGATAAGCCATTTGAACCAGTCACACTGTTTAAGTATTTCATCCCACTCCAGCTGTGCTTTAAAATGGTGAAGGTTAAAGTGATACAGATCTGAATAAAAATGCTGTGAAGGTTAAAGAGATACAGATCTGAAGAAAAATGCTAACTCAAAACTCACGTTTCAAAAATGCTTTGTCCTTGTGTACTACTGTGTGACACAGTCCATGGCTATTTATAGTGATGTTTCTGATCATGTGAATCTTCTGTTGTATGCAGAACCAGACAAGTTGATGTAATCCATCTGTTCGGTCTGCTGCTGCAATACAGGCAAGGTGATGGCCAGTATCTTCAATTCAAAGGATGGGAACCACATGAAAAAGTGCTTGTGTGACAAGTTACAATTTTAGTGCTCTGTACAGAAATATTGCCACTGGGAAAATGCTGCCAACATCAAAATGAACATATGTCTTGCTCATCCATACATAGAATTTATCAGCAATAATAATAATAGCAACAACAAAAAAAAAAAGGATGGTAAGAAAGGCAGACAAACTTCACAGTATTTTATAAGCATGTTCCCACTAAACAAAGCCAGTCCAAAGAGAAACTGAAACGTGGACAGACACATATTCTCATTACAGATGGCAGTATATGAAATCATTATGAAGGAGCGGGCAAACACACTTAAGGTCCAAGAAACGATCTTGGTAACAAAACACTTTCATGAATTATTTGTCATCCATGCAACTGCACCACACAGCTTTTTGCCTCTCTCAAATTGGTAACATTTTGTAGTTTTGCTATTGGGAATATCTTTATAAGCCAGACAAAAGCAAAGAATAGTGTTATTTCCACCAAGGGCTTGCTTGGTTGGTTGGTCTGCTTGCCAGCTAAATTACCCCCAATCTACAGAACCAACTTTAATGAAACTTGATGCAATGTGGCCCAACAGCCAACCCATAAATTTCACGCAGATCTGGACCAAACGGCATTATAAGATGAGTATTTTCTTTGACATTTTTGTAAATTTCTGAATTACTGAACGGATCTTAATGAAAAAAAATCAGACTTACTAGATGTACTATCATCTATGAATTAGTAAGATCTGGTACTGATATAGGTGGCAATCTAGATCCAGTGAACAAAATAACATATGTAAGCAGGGATGAGAGGATACATTCATTCAATCATTGCACAGTTACCACAGCGGAAATAACGAGGATTCTGTCAGACCCTTCTTCAAGATGGCTTTGGAGAAATATGAGATATTTGACGGATTCCTGAAGGTCTGGTTGAACTTACATAGAACAGTTTGACCTTGGTGAAGGTCTGCTACCTCCAGGGTGTCCTTGTTGTATTATGAATGTGGGGAATAATTTCCCATCAGAACCATTCTGACTGTGTAGCATCACAATCATTCTGGCTGTGTAGTATCACTTACATGGCTGTCCAGTAAAATAACTGACATTACAGGAAGATAGTAACTTGACTTCATGTTCTTGGACAGAACCTCACACTAGTATCATTTTTCACCAGCTGAGAAGGCTATGTCCATTACTTCACTGACAATCTTGCGCATGTCCAGCAAGGAGGCTGCCTGTTTTTTTTTTAGCTCCCTTTTAATTCAACTTCAAATCATCAAAAGAAAAAGACAAACTTAAACTTTCAATCACTTATCAAGAAAAAGGAAGAACTCGGTAATTTAGTCATGGAGAAAAACATTGATGTTGTAATTGGAACAGAAACTTGGCTAGAAACTGGAACATCCAGCAGTGAGCTTCTAATGGAGGATTTTGATATTTATAGAAAGGACAGACTTGGAAAAAGAGGTGGGGGAGTCTTGATTGCCATTCGGAAGAACCTAGCCAGTGAGTTTTTACATCAAGGCAAAAATAGTGAAAGCTTATTGTGTAGGATTAATTTTAAGGATAAGAGACCTGTCATTGTTGGATCAGTATCAGACTCGGATGAAAATGTATGTTCATCCATTTGCAGACATTTCTGACATTGTTTTGGCCAACAGGAAGGCAATATTATGGATTGGTGGAGACTTCAACTTACCTGATATCGACTGGCATGAAGATGCCATACTTGGTAATCAATATAATAAAAACATTAATTCTCAGTTTTTTGATACCACCAAAGACCTTGGACTAGTGCTTTCAGTTGAAATACCAACACGTGGCAATGCATTCTTGGATTTACATTTTACCAATTGTCCAGGCGCTTTAGGCAATCAGGAATTAATTGCAGGCCTGGGTGATCATGACATAATTCTCTTAGAGAGCAACTTTCAACTTTTTCGAAGAAAACCCCCTAAACGTACCATCAGACTCTGGAACCAAGCAGACTTACCAAAATTACGCAGGGATACTCATGATTTCAGTCGTCTTTCTTTGAGGTCTCATAGTGCTAAAGATAATGTCAATGACCTTTGGAAGTGCATAAAAACTAACTTGGAATTTATTATGGATGACAACATACCAACTAAAATAACTTCAAGCAAGAACCACCAGCCATGGATTACTACAAAACCCAAACGTTTGTTGAGAAGGAAACATCGGTTCTTTAAGAAATTGAAACTACACCCTAATTCAGAAAGATTACTGATTAGATATAAACATATTAAAAGAAGGTGTCAGAAGGAATGTAGGCTTGCCCACTCCAATTACGTTAATTCGATGATTTCTTCAGGTGATCATCAAAACAAGAAATTATGGTCTTACATAAGGAGTAAGAGACACGACAATACTGGGATTCCAGACCTGAGAAATAAACAGAATAACCTAATACAGGACCCTGAAGGAAAAGCAAACTTAATAAACAATAAGATTTGTTCGGTTTTCTCAAATCCCAAGCCTCTAATTAATGTTAGACTCAAGGATGATGATAAACTCCCTGAAATGCAAAATATCAAAGTAAGCAAAGCAGAAGTATTTAAGTTACTGACCAACATCAATGAAAACAAAGCTACTGGTCCTGATGGCATCCCTGGCAAGCTCTTAAAATTACATGCCAATGAACTGACTGAGGTATACCAACTACTTTTCCAAGCTTCACTGGACCTGATGAGTGGCGAGATGCTAGCATTGTCCCTTTCTTCAAAAAGGGTGACAAAACAAAAGCAGAGAACTACAGACCTGTATCTCTTACATCCATATCAGCAAAATTACTTGAACATATAATACATAATAGCATAATGGACCATCTTGACAAATATGACTTCTTTAATAACGCCCAGCATGGTTTTAGACAGCGAAGGAGTTGTGAGACTCAACTTACAACAACTCTCAATGATTTTAATAACTGTCTTAACAGCAGACAGCAAATAGATGCAATTTTATTAGACTTTTCTAAAGCCTTTGATAAGGTTGACCATGAGGGCCTGCTACTTAAATTAGAACACATCGGCACTGGCGGTTCTTTGCTAAAATGGTCTAGATCATTCCTCGTTGGAAGAACGCAGAAAGTTATTGTGGAAGGGTCCTCATCCCATTGTAAACCAGTCTTGTCAGGTGTACCACAGGGAATTGTTCTGGGGCCCTTGTTTTTTTTTAATTTATATAAATGACATAAGTAGAAATCTCTCTCCTGGAACTACTGTAAGGCTTTTCGCAGATGACAGTTTAGTATACAGAACAATCAGAAGCAAGAATGATCCAAGCATTCTACAAGAAGATCTAAACACTTTACAAGAGTGGGAAAGAACTTGGAAAATGGAATTTCATCCCCAGAAGTGCCAAGTGTTGCGTATATGTAATAAACGCTCACCAACTAGACCAGAATACTCTTTTCACAATACTATTCTTAAAGAAACCAATGCTGCAAAATATTTAGGCGTGATTATAGAAAGTTGTCTCAAATGGAAAGAACATTACAATTTAGTATGTAAGAAAGCAAACAACATCTTACCTTTCTTATACAGGAACATCAATGACTGCCCCCAAAAGGTTAAGGATGACTGCTATAAAACACTGGTTAGACCAGTACTGGAATATGGTTGCTCAGTCTGGGATCCTTACAATCTAAAGGACATTGATAACCTCGAAAAGATTCAGAAGAGAGCAGCACGGTTCGTAACAGGGAACCATATCAGAGAGAAAGGGAATACTAGGAAGAACATGAGGAAATTACAATGGAAACCCTTAGAAGAGAGAAGAGCCTTTATTAAACTTAATACGTTCTTCAAAGGCAGAGCTAAACTAATTGATATACCAATGGAACAACTAGTATTTAATAAAAGTAGCACCAGGAGTGGCGGTCAATCTTATGCCATACCTGCATCAAATATTGACAGCCATTTACATTCGTTTTATCCTAGTTCTGTAAGGCTGTGGAACTCACTGCCAGGTGCCATCAAGATTGTCACAAATGCAGTCTCTTTCAAAAATCAAATTGATAAGACAATCTTGAGATCTGCATATTGATTGTCTTTTCTATTTTAATTTCCCCATATATTTTATAGTTACCTAGGCCTTAACCTGGCCATTGCTTTTAACCTTTTAAATATCATGTGCGACCCCTTGTTGCCAAATTTTGCTCCAGGGGCCAACAGGCTGAGTCGCATTCTCTTTTTTGTAACATGTGTGCTGGTGACCTACTCATTTTTGAGTGCACCAGCTTTTAAGGAAGAAGAAGAAGATGACCATACAACTGTACTATTCTGAGCTAGAATGAAATTGTGCATCTCACTGACGGTGATATATGACCATAGAAATGTTCTGTTCTTAGCTAGGACAAAAGCTGGACACCACCAACACTTAAGATATGGAAATGTTCTCTTCTTGATAGCACAAGACTTGGGCACCTCACCGACAGTAACATATGGCAATGGAAACGTTCTCTTCCCAGCTAGCACAAGACTTGGGCACCTCACTGACAGTAACATATGGCAATGGAAACGTTCTCTTCCCAGCTAGCACAAGACTTGGGCACCTCACCGACAGTAACATATGGCAATGGAAACGTTCTCTTCCCAACTAGCACAAGACTTGGGCACCTCACCGACAGTAACATATGGCAATGGATGTTCTCTTCCTAGCTAGCACAAGACTTGGGCACCTCACCGACAGTAACATATGGCAATGGATGTTCTCTTCCTAGCTAGCACAAGACTTGGGCACCTCACCGACAGTAACATATGGCAATGGATGTTCTCTTCCTAGCTAGCACAAGACTTGGGCACCTCACCGACAGTAACATATGGCTATGGAAATGTTCTCTTCCTAGCTAGCACAAGACTTGGGCACCTCACTGACAGTAACATATGGCTATGGAAATGTTCTCTTCCTAGCTAGCACAAGACTTGGGCACCTCACCGACAGTAACATATGGCTATGGAAATGTTCTCTTCCTAGCTAGCACAAGACTTGGGCACCTCACCGACAGTAACATATGGCTATGGAAATGTTCTCTTCCTAGCTAGCACAAGGCTTCGGCATACTATTGACAGAAGCATATGACCAGAAAACATTCCTTAACAGAAACATATGACCAGAAAACATTCCTAAACTAACACAAGGGTTAGACAGCAGTATATAACCATAGACATATATATGATTGTAGAATTGTTCTGTTCTAAGCCAGCACAAAGCTAGACATACTGTCAGTTAAATGTATGACCATATAATTGCTTTTACTCGCACAAGGCTTGGGCAAATTATCTCAAATTGCACTGTTGTCTCTCTCCCAGGCCAGTTTGGGGCAAGCAGTATGGTGCCCTTGACTGGGCAAAAGTGTAACAATGGTAAGTCACATTCACAAAGTATTAATGACAGCTCATGAATACACACTACAATATTTCTCTTTCTATTAATATGAACTCCACCCCAATTCCTCATATCCCCTTCACCTCCTTTTATGCACATCATCATTTCATGTTAATACCCCTGTTATCTCTTCTGTAGTATTTTTATTTCATACTTGCCTGTCCAAATAAATGTCTTGAAATATGGCCAAACATCTGGATTCCCCCCAAAAATAAATTGGGACAATGGGAAGCTAACTCACTTCTATTCCACCAGGCCTGCTAGGCCCTTAGCAAGCTCACAATATTGTGCTCCTATCAAAAGAATTCAGTTTTTTTCCCTTTCCTTGGTAAAGGAAAAGATCTCTCATCTCTTGGCCTCAAGTTTCAGTTGTGTTTGCACGATGGATTCTCATAAAAATCAATGTTCTTCAAGCTGTCCTTTGGAGGAAGAAAATGCAAAAGTTGTTGGCAACACAACAGAATTCCAGAAAGATGCTTCACTTCACTTCTTTTCTTCAGCAACAGTCATCAACCTTGCGGAATGCCCTGGTGTCTGCCAAGTCCATCAGAGTTCTGCTTTTCCTAGAACATCTTGGATATGTTCTGCTTGTTGTAAACGCTGCTCTATTCTTGATTCACATAAGACTTGCATCGTTTGTTCGGGATGATCTCTGTTTGCACCTTGTCACTCAGGCTTCATGTGGCATACAGTGTTTGATTTCAGCTGTGTTGACCTAGCAGTCTGCCAGTTTTAGCCAGAGACTTATGCCTGAAGCTCCCTACCACATCATTTTCCACAGTGGTCCTTGGGTTAGAAAAGACAGGCCAGTGTCTCCCTATAGCATGTTCTGCACCAGCTACCTCTGGCCGGCTTGTAAATGAGGAGCAGCTGGGCTATGATAGCATGTGTAGTCAGCTTTGGAGAACGACCAGGTAGGAGCAGCTCCAAGGAGGCTTCGTGTAGCAAAAGGCCTGGCCTGGGTATGGCTGGTTGAGAGGACTGAATGAATTCAAGAATGTTGACCCAAAAGTATGTCTGGTGAGCTTGTAGACAAATGTGTGTCGGGTGCACAAGAGAAGGACATTGTTGAAAGAGATGATAAATTTGATGATGATGTGGATGATTCTGTTCAGAATTCTGAGTTTTGTCTCACTAAGGCTGCTGTCAGTAATGTGTGGTCAGTGGTGACTGACCAGCTTCCTGAATCATACTTTCATCCCTCCCCTTCTCTGTTGCGAGGGATCGGCCTGAAGTATTTTTTTGATGACTAGCTTACGGATGATTCATGTTCTGCCCCTTGTTGAGAAGAGTGCTGGAGTTTCAGATTCGTGATGCTTTCAATGAATTGTTACTGGACTCGCGTTCCTCTGGCACTGGTTTTCCCAGCATGGATGCACTTTATACAGTTTATACGTCTTCTAACTATTAGAGAGACTCATGTGGTTTTTCAGGCTGATAATTGCAGGCCAGCTGTCAAATTTCCAGACACTCTCTTTTCAAGATTGGACCATTCTGTTATCTGCTAGTCTTGTCACTCTCTTTTCTAGAGCTGTCCTCCTATCCCTTTTGAAGAAGGATACCATTTCCAAGGACGATTTATAAAGGTTCTTGTATCTGGCCGAAGGTTTGGCTTCAGTTCCATCTGCTGCTCTCCTGTCTACCCTTAGTTTGTCAAGCAGGATGTCTTTGATTTACAAGGACAAGCTTATGGAGTCTGTAGCCGGCCGTTTTGTCCAACCCAGCCGTTTTGTCCGAGGTTGGACAAAACGGCCGGGTCGGACAAAACGGCCAGCTAAAACCTGGCTGTTTTGTCCGACTTTCAATTTTTTGTTGGACAAAATGGCCTGGTTGGACAAAACGGCTGGCTCTAAGTAAGCGGCCGTTTTGTCCGATATTTCACTGGCAAAGAAGTATAAATTCGTGGCGTTCTGTTTTTTTTCTTTTTTGTTGGTTTTTTTTTTTGTCTGTCTACCCCCAAGTAAAGAAATCATGTGGAAAAAAATCCATTCGGCCGTCATGCCACCAGGTGGCCAATTTGGCATCTTAAGCTGACCATTGGCCGTCAGGGGCCATGACTACCGAGTGGGTCTTATTCCCATGATTTCTTTACTTGGCTGCAGGAGAGAGAGAGGGAGAGACAGACAGACAGACAGAGACAGAGAGAGACAGGTGGCACATCACGATACAACATTTGAGGTGACTGTGTCAAACCATTGGGGTCTTGGGACAAACAATTGACGCACCCACAATTCTGAGAGTCTGACGTTGTCTATGACCTTTACCTTGACCTTAATTGCTTTGACATATTTGGAGAGCAATAAACCAAACAACCTTCGTGCCAAGTTTCAGCTTCCTATGTTGACCGCTGCCCGAGATATGGGCTAAAAATAGATTTTCGGTTTTGAAGGTCACGCGTCAAGGTCATAACCTTGACCTTAAAAATTTGGAAAAGGTGTATTTAAGCCACCCCCTCCTGTTTTCTTGCTTCTATGTGTATTTGCAGTATTGCCTTTTTCAGTGTAGATAGGGCTGTCTTTCATCTTAGTGGGGGTTCTATGTTGCAGAATTAACCAGAATTGTGCACTTCGTGCAACAAGCACAGTACTTGGGTATATTGTTCTTTACAATGTTATAATTGATTTCAGATTTGAAGCCACTTCAAAATCTTTTTTTATTTTGAGAAATAAATAAAAAAGATTTGCAAAACTTGCAGACGATTTTCTAGCGCGAGGTGCCCGCAGTGAATATTATCAAGCAAAATGAATGTAAGCTAAAATTATTTTCTAATGATAACATATTGCATAATGATATATCGTGTATGAAAATACATATGTTTATCCAAAAATTTGCTGGCCTTATTTTGTTTCCTTAATTTTCTATGACTTTGTAGACCCGCAGCGGAAAAATCAGAATGGCCGCTTCCGATCGCGTGTTCGTAAATTGCCAGTGAAAACTTCGTCTTTCGAGGTGAATTATGGATTCACAGCTCTTCAGATAGTCTTGAAATGTCATTCTATCATTTTATTTGTTTTCTGAAGCGTACTAATACCATCCTTTACCTTACTCTTTAAATAAGTTGCCCATTGTGTGTGTGTTCACAGTGTTTTCCCTACACTTGAAAATAGTTGAGATTTACGTCCTCATAGCGAAAGCTTTTAGGGACATGTCTTTCATTCACGGTAGTCTTTGGTGTCATTGGATTTGAGAGATGTTCGTGGTGCGGTTGGTCATTGTTGTTATTCGACGGTGGTTGTCGTTAAAGTTGTCTCCATTCGTTGTAGTTGTAGATGTTCATTTCTTCTTCTTCTGGGGCGGGTTAGAACCAATTGTCCAGTCCAGAGGACGTCAGGGCATTGGCGAGCATCCTCATGGGTTGAGTCCCTAGGGTTGAGTGCGGCAGTAGAAATTCGTGCAGCTGCAGTTGGTGTGTTCGTCTGTAGTCTCGGATGGTGGTCATGGCAATGGGGAGGTCGGTGCAGTCACTCAGGGCATGTTGGAGAGAGGCCTCTGACCCGCACTGGCAGGTCAAGCCCAGGAGAACACATCTGTGGTATCCTGTCCTGATCCGTCGGAGGATTTGCTGGAGTCGTCGGGGAAGTCGGAGTTGTGGAGTTTGTCTTTGCATGGGGATGAACACCCATCCTCGCTCGGCACATTGGGCCTTCATGGCGTCGTTCTTGATGTCGTAGGCGGCTTGTCAGGCTTTGCTGGTAACTTCAGCCAGAGATAGTTGTAGGTTGACTTGGTGGCCAGTTCTTGTGGCGATTTTGGCGGCACTGTCTGCCATGTCGTTGCCCTTGATTCCTGTATGGGAGGGCAGCCACATCAGGGTAAGGCCTGTTCCTTTACAGATAATTCGGTGAGCCAGGAACAGGATTTCGGCTTGGAGCTCCCGTTGATTCTTCATCCTCCCTGTCGACAAGCTTTGCAGTGAGGACTTGGAGTCTGTTAGGATGATCACAGCGGGGGGAGGTCGTGGCATGTCATTGACGGTAACGCAGGCCTTTAAAATGGCGTAGAGTTCGGCAGTAAAAATGCTGATCCCTTTGGGTAGTCGGTACTGCTTGGTGGTTTTGAGTTCTGGGATAACCAGAGCGCATCCTGCCTCACCGTTTTCTAACACTGAGCCATCAGTGTAGATTTTTAGGTGATGGTCATATTCTAATCTGATTTTTTCCTTTGCCAGTGTTGACAAGTAGAGTGGGTTGTCTTTCTTGGGCGTGGTCCCTCCATATTGATGGATGATTTGTGGTTTCTTCAGTTCCCATGGTGGTAGGGGATGTGTAGGAGTTGGTTCCATGTCATGTGGGCCTTTGGAGAAGTTCGATAATAAATGTCTTTGAGGATTCTCAGGAGATTTAAAAAAAAACAACAACAGGAAAACAGAACAAATATTGACAACGCGCGCGAGTGCGTGTGTATGTGTGCGTGCCAGCGCGCACACGTGTGTGTGTGTGTGTATGTGTGTGTGTGTGTAATGGGAAAAAGGAAAATTCAGTGTCCAATCCCATTTCACCTTGAGGAAAAAGAGGCAGATGGAGGGAAAAGATGAGCAGAAGCAGAGAGAGAGAAAAGAGAGAGTGGCAGATGAGTCTTAGGTTTGGAAGGGGTCGCTTGAGAGTGTGTAAAAGAAAGTGAAAGAGTGGTAGATGAGGAGTCTTATTCTTGGCAGGGGGCACTTGAGGGTGTGTATGAGGGGGGAAAAATATATATAGACAGATAGATAGATAGATGCATATAGATTGTTCACATGTGTATGTGTCTATGAGTATGCATACCTGGATGGTGGAGATGGTGTTTGGGGTATATAATATATATATATATATATATATTATGCTCTACATGTGATATTATAGATATGTTATATATGTACATGGGGTGTGCATAAGAATAAGGTGGGATGGGGAAATTGAGGGAGGGGGTATAGAGAGAAAGGGTGGAGGAGAGTTGTGGGAAAGGAAAAGAGCTGGAATGATTCAAACTAATCCATCAATCATCAATCATTTTCCTTTTTCCACCCCCAGCCGGCATTATCACACCAATCCAACCACATTATCTCACTTACGACAATGATCATCATCCTGTAGTACTGTAGATCTCACTTATGATAATGATCAACATCCATCAGTCATAGATCAGTTCCTCTATTCCCCCAACTGGCATTAACATTCTAAGGCCAGCACACTATTCCACTTTTGTAAATGACCATCATCCCACACTACTGTGAACCACACTCACACCATGACAATTATCATCATCCATCAATCATTGTTTGTAAACCTCCTTCATTCCCCCAACCGGCATTATTACACCAATGCCACAACATTATCCAACTTATATAACAATGATCATCATCCTACAGTACTGTTGATCTCGAATGATACATGATCATCACCCATCAGTCATCGACCCCCACCCCCACCCCCATCCACCTTCTTCCTGAACCGGCAGTGTTATACTAATGCCACCACATTATTTCCCTTATCACAATGACCATCATCCTACAGTATCTCACTTATGACAATGATCATCACCCACCAGTCATTGATATCTTCCTTTATTCCCCCAACTGGCACTATTGTACCAATGCTACATTATTCCACCTACATTCCATTTGGCAAAGGAAGGAGAACAGCAGCCCCAACTAGAACAGGAAGCCTCCTTTGAAAATAATCAAAAGTATTATCAAGGAGAACCAAAAACCAAAAAGGCAGATGGCTTGAGCAGCACCCTACTTCAACAAGAGGGATGGACACTACCAGATGCCCAGATAAGACCTACCTTTGTGAGACTGAGGACAGGGCACTCCAGACTGAGACATCACATGTCCACTATATTCCACAATGGCAGGTCTTCAAATCATCAATGCAGTACAGCCCAACACACCTGCCAACACACCGATGAAGGGAAAGCCCTATTGACCACTGGAGGGCCTTCGCCATACAGCAGCCTTCGCCAATACCTCCAGGGTTCCTACCTAAGTGAACAAGGAAGAAGACCATCCTACTGTACTGTTGATCTCTAATGATTATCACCCATCAGTCATTGACCCCCCTCCCCCAAGAATGATTATCATCCTGTAGCACTGTTGTGATCAAATGGTCATCACCTAATAAGCTTTATTATCATTATTTATATATTTATTCAAAACCCCCTTTTGTATGTGTGTGTGTGTGTGTGTGTGTGTGTGTGTCCGTGCATATGGATGTGGATGAATGTTTGTACATAATATATACACAATGTATCCACACATATTATGTGTGTGTATATAATATATATATATATATATATATATATATAAAATCGGAAATGAAATGAGGCAGGGAACAGTAAACGATAAACAGTAAACAAGTTGGGTATTTTTTGCTCCCATAAGAAAACCTAACACAGATTAACTTTTATAACTTGAGGAGCAGGCAATACAAATATATCTGCCTTCAAAGGGATTGCGATGGTTCCCTTATGCAGCTAGTGAAGAGTTTTCATATCTATAACATATTTTCTTAATTTCATGTTCCCAGTTTCTCCATCTTCAAATTCCCCCCCCCCCCCCCCCCCCCCCCCCCTCCTCCTTAAGTCCAAATCTTTGCCAAGTCATTACTATGAAGATAGTTCAGTTGTTGGCCTGCGCTTGTTTTTTCCCCCACTATTAGATTGTTCGTCTATGTATTTGTCTGACTTTATTCAAGTTTAAAAGGCTGTGCCAGTCTTGAATAAAAGTTACTCTGTGTTAGGTTTTCTTATGGGAGCAAAAAACACCCAACTTGTTTACTGTTTATATATATATATATATGTATATATATATATGTGTGTGTGTGTATGTGTGTGTGTGTGTGTGTGTGCTTATATGTGTGTGTGTGATAGTCTTGATTTCACCTATGACAACGGTCACTATTCATCAGTCATTGATCATTTCCAATTTCCTGCTCAATTGGCATTATCATACCAATGCTATCATGTTATTTCACTCATGACAATGATCAACATCCTATAGCATTGTTTATCCCACTTATGACAATGATCATCATCATCATTTAAAAAAAAAATGTACATACATACATATAATAGTGTGTGTGTGTGTGTGAGAGAGAGAGAATGGGTGTGTATGTGTGTGAAAACTCCCCACAATTAGTCTCATTATGACCATAATTCACCCATAATACTCCCCCCCCTCTTCCCCCCTCCCCACCCTACCCCCACCCCCTTTGTTTTCCCCCAACAACACTATTTGCATGAATTTCTCACCCCCCACACACCCCATGCATACATATGTGTGGGAGGAGAGATATTAACTCTTTCTCTCTCTCTCCCCCTCCCCCATTACCCTCTTCCACGCCCCCTCCATATTCTGTCCCCCCCCCCCCCCCCCCCCCCCCCCGCGTCCCCAACGATATCTTACCACCCATTGATCATTTCCATTCTCTTCCAATCATTACTATTATTACCCACACCCCCACATAACTACTATCATCACCATCACCACCCATTGAAATTGTTCATTTATTTATTTATTTATTCATTTATATCTTTTATATTCTTTATTTACTTCTTTTATCTTATTTCATTTATTCATTCATTTATTTATTTATGATGATGATGATTATTCATTTAATTTTTTTTTTTAAACTTATTTGGTGTTATGGGTGAAAATGAATGAATGTACAGCATACTTTTTGCTGGTGGCCATCTTGGAAATTGCTCAAATACACAAATTTTCCTTTTTTTAAAAAAATAGACCTGTATCTGGTTATGTTCAGGGCATGAAATTGTGCTTCTCTGCCAGATTTGGTGTTTGTAGCATTAAATGAACAATTATGCAACATATATTCCAATTTTTGTGTCGGCCATTTTGAAAAATGCCAAAAAAAACACCTTTTTACAAATTTTTCATGGTGGCTCTAAATCAGGTTTTGTTCAGGACATAAAACTGGCCATGTCTGCCAAATTTGGTGCTTGTTGCATGAAGTGCATGATTTTTCGACATAGAACCCCCGCTATCTACCTTCTGAGCTAAAAGTTGTTCTTGAATGATAATTCAAAACTTCGATTTATTTGACATAACCCCCCCCCCCCCCCCCCCCCCCCCAACACACACCCACCCATATAGAGCTGACCCACTTCACTGACAGTCATGATAATAGCACTGTGTAATGGTCGATTTCCGCCTAAAAAAACATGTTGGGATTTATCCTTCCTGATCGACAAAATGTGGGTGACGTCACCCATTACTTGAATGCAGGTGGGATAAACATTACGCTAAGTGCAACATCAGCAAGCCTAAGTACAAATTGTAGCATGAACTAGGCACAGCAATAACAAGCACATCGCCGAGCGGCTGCAACGCTGCACGGCAGATATGTTCTTTGCCCGTTCCGCCGCCTCCCCCCCCCCCCCCCCCCCCCCCCCCCCGCCTTCCTTTACCCTCATATCTTAGCCCCACCTTTCTCTCTGTCTCTCTCCGCACCGAGTATCTGACACGCACTGACATTCATTCAATAACTGTCTTTGTCTTTCACACTGCTACATCACTACTGAAAGTACTTTCCTCACTTTTGGACGGACACACATGCACACACGCATGCCCGCACACACACACACACACACACACACACACATGTGCACAGTGCACACACACACACACATTGAGTAGTTGACACACACTGACATTTATAAGTCACATGAAGTTACAGATTCTCTCTCTCTCTCTCTCTTTCTCTGTCTGTCTCTGTCTGTCTCTCTCTCTGTCTCACACACACACACACACACACACACACACACACATCTTGTTCCAGTCTCTTGCCATTCATGTGGCACACCACCACACAAAGTTTGACGTGACTCCGACTTTCCGTTCGGAAGATATCTTTGGGACAGACAGAAAAAAAGGTCATGATCTTGACCTTGAATATTGTTGTTCGGATCTCTTGCCATTCATGTGGTATACCACCACACAAAATTTGAAGAGACTACGACCTTGATCAGTTTACAATATTTGGATGCACCATAAGCCAAATCACCTCCATGCTAAGTTTCAACATGCTATGTTTTCCAGTGCTCGAGATATGGCTAAAAATAGGTTTTCAGTTTTCAAAGTCATTCGCCAAGGTCATGACCTTGACCTTGAAATATTTGTTTGGAATATCTTCTAAGGTGGCACAACATCACATAAAATTTGAATTGCTTCTGTCTACCCGTTCAGAATACATGATTGCAACAAAAATTTCCCCACCTTCAAATTTTTAGGGTCCAGCTATCTCCTTGACCTTGACCTTGACCCTGATTGGCCTACAAAGGTCGTACGTCAAGGTCATGACCTTCTTGTTCGGATCTCTTGCCATTCTTGTGCCACACCACCACACAAAGTTTGACGCGACTCCGACTTTCCGTTCGGAAGATACCCTTGCGACAGACAGAAAAAACAAACAAACAAACAAACAAAAAAAACCAGAACGTGACGAATTTATACTTCTTTGCCAGTGGAACTGGGCAAAGAACAATTTAAAAATATATCGGACAAAACGGCCGCTTACATAGAGCCGGCCGTTTTGTCCAGCCAGGCCGTTTTGTCCAACAAAAAATTTAAAGTCGGACAAAACAGCCGGGTTTTAGCCGGCCGTTTTGTCCGACCCGGCCGTTTTGTCCAACCTCGGACAAAACGGCCGGGTCGGACAAAACGGCCGGCTACAGAGTCTCTACGTCAGCGTCAGCATGTCAAAGCTTCACTCAGGCAATCTCTGGTGCAGGGCGTTCTTCTCCCTTTCAGGGATTCTCTCGCTTGGATTGCAGAGAGATTTCTTGAATGTAGAGCCCTTTACCTTCAGTCCTCTATGGGGCTTGGCGCACAGTTCCCTCTTCCTCCTTTCAGTGCCATTTTTTTCATGGATGTCTGGCCTTTCCAGAGCAGTCGATCTCTGTTGATCCCTCCTGCTCCTGCCCCTTAGGTAAAGGTTGTTCAAGGGTCAGGGTTGGAGACAATGACTATCCTCCGGCAGTGCCTGTTGTGAAATATCTTTTGGCTTTTCTCCTGTATTAGCCAAGCCAAATCTTGAAGGAGACAAATTATAGACCTCAGCAAACTGAATCTCTACATTTCGTCATTAAAGGTTTTGATGGCGATTGTTCAAGGAGATTGGGCCACTTTTCAAGATTGATTAGTCATTTGATGTCCAGAACTTGTGCAAATAACCTGCCCCATCTTGTCAACATATGGACTGTGTGATGGTGACCACACCTGTGAACTAAATACCCTATCTAACTGTTATGTATTAAGTTCACACATAAATGTATTATTCCCCTTATTTAGCAAACACAAAATCAAGCGCCTGTTCCTGAAGTTCTAGAACTCTTACCGGAAGAACGCTAGCCTTATTAGGAAAGAACTTAAAAAGATATAATGCCTGTGTCCGGCTTCCCGCGGCACTCTCCCTCCAAGATTCCAGAAAGCAGCTTCCCCCCCTTTTAGACCAAAGCCTAGAGAACTTCAACTTCCTTCCTCCAACGGATGAATTGTAACGTGGCATTCCGGTTAATACAATTGAAACCAAACCAGTGGTCATCGTGTCATTAATTGTGAGGTTGTGTCACATGTTGATTTGAGCAAAGAACCCACAAACATAACAATTGGCGACGAGGATGGGATCCACGGTTCTTGTGCAGAATGAAAAATAGAGGTTTCGTCTAGCAACAAGAAAGTGATGCGAGTGCAGTGAAGTCTCTCCTTTAAAAAAAAAAAAAAAAAAAAAAAAAAAAAAGGTCGTAAGGATTGTTCCCCCAAGTTTAGGTCGACATAGATCAGAACTGTATTCAACATAAATTGTGTTCCCTGTGTGCGCCTTCTTTGACGGTGGCTCATCAACTACGGCGTCGGACGGTCTACAGAATCAGGTCAGATCAAACCATTTTATTCTGCCTTTGTTAGTATTTTTTTTTTTGGTGACGGTTACAGTTAGATCATGCAAGTGCTGATTCGCTGAACTGATAACAATGTCGCACTTTGGAAAGTTGGAGGAGTTTGATGTGACATCTTGTGACGTTGACACATATTTCGAACGTTTAGAATCATTTTTCAGAGCAAGTGGATGCATTTATTAGTGTAGCTGGTCAGAAAACATACAAATTGTTGAAATCACTCCTTGCCCCAACACCACCAACACAAAAGACACTAGCTGATTTAAAAACCGTATTGAAAGATCATGTGCAGCCACGTGAATCTTTGGTAGCCAGAAGAGCTAAGTTTTACTCCAGACGGCAAAGAGACAATGAAACTGTCAGTGATTTTGTTGCAGCGTTGAGGCAGATAGCCTCTGATTGTGATTTGGGGGGATTTTTAAATGATGCCTTGAGAGACATTTTTGTCATTGGGCTGAAAGATGTTGAAACTCAGAAGAAACTCAGAGGGGAGCAAAGTCTCACATTAACGAAAGCGGTTGAGTTGGCTCAAGCGCGTGAGGCAGTTGCGCGTGAATTCTTGTCTGTTCGCGGCACTGGCATGCACGAATCACTGGGCAGTATGCATAGACTTGGGCGCTCACACACGGCGGGCAGCAGCAATAGCAGGCGCGGAGGTAAACTTAATCAGCTTCGCGCACCGTCAAATGCAAACCTGAACAGTGGCTCAAGGTCAACGCCAACCTGCGGAAACAGGAGTGGAACAACCACAGGCGCTCGAAGTTGTTACCGATGTGGTCAACAACACAACGCATCAACACGCAAGTTCAAATCTTATGAGTGCCATGCCTGCAATAAAAAGGGTCATCTGCGCAAAATGTGCAGAAGTACTGCTAGAAATCCAAACCATTTTTTGGATGTTGAACGGGAACATGAGAGGGACAGAGTGGAAAATGAGGACGGAGAAGACTGTCAATTGGGGATATTTCATCATCATCAGGAAGGAAAAAAACCTTGGACAGTCAACATGACAGTGGACAATCAGAATCTGAATTTTGAAATTGATACTGGTTCTGCCAAGAGTATCATTGGGAGAGATACTTTCAAAGAAAAATTCAGTCATAAGTGTCTGAAGAAGACGTCAGTAAGACTGACAACCTACTCAGGTGCAACACTACCCTTGCATGGCGCCATTGATGTAGTTGCTGAACATAACCAGCAGAAGGCAGGTCTGGAACTTCTGATTGCTGACGTTACTGGACAACCTTCAATAACAGGACGTGACTGGCTATCAGCAGTCAAACTGGACTGGCAAGCCATTTGTCAAGTCAAAATGCTGTCTTCATCGACATTGGATGAAGTGCTCATGAAGCACGAAGAAGTCTTCAGAAATGAGTTAGGCACTATGAAGAAAATCAAAGCCACCCTGCAGCTTAAAGATGGGCAGAGCAGACCCAAATTCTGCAAGTCAAGGCCAGTCCCCTATGCCCTTCGCCCCAAAGTGGAAGAGGAGCTGATAAGACTGGAGAGTGAAGGTGTCATTAAGAAAGTGACACACAGCGCATGGGCATCTCCAACAGTTGTAGTCCCCAAGAACAATGGCAAGGTCAGAATCTGTGGAGACTACAAGTCTACTATTAACCCCATGCTGGATGTTGATCAGTACCCACTCCCCAAGCCTGAGGATCTTTTTGCAACATTGGCTGGAGGAAAATTCTTTTCCAAGTTAGATCTCAAGCAAGCCTACCATCAGATGCAAGTGGAAGAAGAGTCTGAGCCTTTGCTCACTATTAACACACACAAAGGACTGTATCAGTACTGCAGACTTCCATTTGGAATTTCTTCTGCCCCTGCCATATTTCAACAGAACATGGAACAGATAGTTCAGGGCATAGAGGGAGTAGTTGTCTACCAAGATGATATTGAGGTGACTGGATCAACACAAGACGAACACTTGTTCAGGCTGGATCAAGTGCTAGACAGACTAAAAGAGTTCGGATTGAGACTACAGAGAGACAAGTGTGAGTTTCTCAAAAATGAGGTACGATACCTGGGACATGTCATCTCAGAAGAAGGATTAAAGCCACTGGCAGAGAAGGTCAAGGCCATTGCTGATGCACCTGCACCAACCAACGTCAGTGAGCTATGTTCATTCCTTGGTATGGTACAGTACTATGCCAAATTTCTTCCAAATCTCTCTGCAGAACTAGCCCCACTACATGATCTCCTGAAGGATCAGACACCATGGTTGTGGACTTCTGACTGCCAGAAGGCAATGGAGAAAGTGAAGCATCAACTGATGTCAGCCAAAGTCTTGACGCATTATGATGTAAGTCTGCCAATCCGCCTGGAATGTGATGCATCATCACTTGGACTTGGAGCAGTCATCAGTCATGTGATGTCAGATGGAAACCAGCGTCCAATTGCCTATGCTTCAAGAACTCTGAATAAGGCAGAAAAGAACTATGCACAAATTGAAAAGGAGGCATTAGCGCTGGTTTTTGGAGTAAAGAAATTTCATGAATATCTTTACGGCAGATCATTCACCCTGGTGACAGACCACAAACCATTGCTTGCCATACTAGGTTCAAAGAAAGGAGTGCCAACCCTGGCAGCTGCACGCATGCAACGTTGGGCACTGATACTGGCTGCATACAGCTACGAGTTGGAGTTCAGATCAACTGGTGAACATGCCAACGCAGACATATGCTTTCCAGGCTTCCGCTGGAAAACGTTGACGAGACAGGCATGGAGGATGTAATCTTTCGTGTCACTGTACATGATGAGCTACCAGTGACAGCTCAGCAGATAGCCAACCTCACGCGCAAGGATCCAGTCTTGTCAAAGGTATTGTCACTCACACTCAATGGATGGCCAAGTCAGACATCTGATCCAGATCTTCGACCATTCTTCAGCTGACGCTATGAGTTGAGTGTTGAAGAAGGAGTGCTCCTATGGGGTTTGAGAGTCATCATTCCAGAACCACTCAGAGACAGACTGCTGTCTGAACTCCATGAGGAACACCCTGGTATTTATCGCATGAAGGCCCTGGCATGCAGTCATGTGTGGTGGCCAGGTATTGACCAAGATATAGAGGGAAGGGTGAAGAAGTGCCATGACTGTCTACATGTCAGCAAAACACCACCCACTGCACCTCTTCACACATGGTCGTGGCCATCCAAACCTTGGCAAAGAATTCACATTGACTTCGCAGAGTATGAAGGTGAAAACTACCTTGTTGTTACTGATGCTCATTCGAAATGACCAGAAGTCGTCAGAATGAGGTCAACAACTACAGAAAAGACCATTGATGTCCTGAGACGGCTGTTCTCATCGTATGGACTTCCTGAAGAAGTGGTGAGTGATAATGGACCACAGTTCACCTCCACCACCTTCACTGATTTTATGCAGCGCAATGGAATCAGACACACCAGGTCAGCTCCCTACCATCCTGCCACCAATGGAGCAGCAGAACGGCTTGTTCAAGTGTTGAAGAGAAGTTTGAAGAAGGAAACTCAACACCTGACCAAGGAGCACCAGCTGGCCAACTTTTTGATGGTGTACAGATCTACACCCCACACGACCACTGGCGTGTGTCCTGCTCAGCTGTTTTTAAGACGACAGTTACGCACGCGGCCGGCTGACCATCTTGAAACCTGACCCTGAGGCGACCATGAGGAACAGGCAGAAGCAACAACAGCAGCGACATGACCGAGGCACCAAGACACTGCGTGTGTTTCAACCTGGGGACAGTGTTGCTGTATGCCAGTTTCGTGGTCCAGAGAAGTGGGCCCAAGGCACGATAGTACAACGCCTTGGTCCAGTGGCGTACATAGTACAGTTGGCAAATAAAACCTGCCATGTACATATTGACCACCTCATTTCGGCACCAGAGGATGGTCATCTGGAGGATGGAGCCTTGGACAACACACAAGTGGCAATGACCCATCCAAATTATCCCATTAGGCCCTCTAGTCTGCCTGCAGAGGTACGTAATCCCGCACACTCCCTTGGCCCAAACCCAGAGATATTGCCACTTGTGCCCGAAGATTCAAGCAGCAAGCAGATGAAGGAACCAGGCATGCCTGTGAAGCCACTGCCCAGTTCAACTGCAACACCAGCCGCAGCAAGTGGAGGACCCGAACAGACCAGCCGAGGGCATCGCTACCCGACCAGGGACCGGAGACCCCCAAGAAGACTGGACCTGTGAATTGGTCTACGCTGTCGAATTGGGAGCATTGACTGTTTCGGTTTCGTGAGACAATGCTGTCTGAATATTCGATTCGTCGTCGGTTCGATCTATCGTGTTCGAAGTTTCGTTTCAGTTCGAAGGCATTTTGAACCTCATTGTAAGGGGGAAGGAAGTGTTATGTATTAAGTTCACATATAAATGTATTATTCCCCTTATTTAGCAAACACAAAATCAAGCGCCTGTTCCTGAAGTTCTAGAACTCTTACCGGAAGAACGCTAGCCTTATTAGGAAAGAACTTAAAAAGATATAATGCCTGTGTCCGGCTTCCCGCGGCACTCTCCCTCCATGATTCCAGAAAGCAGCTTCCCCCCCTTTTAGACCAAAGCCTAGAGAACTTCAACTTCCTTCCTCCAACGGATGAATTGTAACGTGGCATTCCGGTTAATACAATTGAAACCAAACCAGTGGTCATCGTGTCATTAATTGTGAGGTTGTGTCACATGTTGATTTGAGCAAAGAACCCACAAACATAACACTAACATGCTACATATTGACTGAGTGCTTTGTGGTGCACTCCTGGACAATGTTGACATGTACAGAGATGAGGGATTTCATATTAAGCCATGTACTGACTGAGTGCTTTGTAGCGCACTCCTACACAATGCGGAGTTACAAATGATATTGATTTGTGCTGAAGTATGGGATCTGGTACTATTCCATGTATTGACTGAAGTGTTTCATGGCGCACTCTTGAATAATGTTGTGATTTGTACAGAAGTGTGCTGTCTGGTACCCCTCCACTTTAAGAGTGAGCATTTTGTGGTCTACTTTTGTACAATGTCTGAGCACAGAAATATGAGATCCGTATGATATCAATTTTGGATGGAGTGTTTTGTGGCACATTTTTGCACAGAAGTATAGGATCTGGTACTATGCCACTTTTGGACTGAATGTTTTGTGGTGCATAAACTGTATTGATCATATACCAAAGAGTGAGATCCAGTGGCATACCACTTTTAGACCAAGTGTTTCGTGATGCACTCTGGCACAATATTATTGGTTATCAGGAGTATGAGACTGGTAATACGCCACTTTTGGACTGGGTGTTTATGCAAGGAAATGTGGATCTGGAGTAGCTTCTAAACTTCACTACCAGACTGTGAATTCTTGTTTATCCAGAACATGCTTATATTTGCATAATCTGCCATTTCATGACCATGTTTTATGACACATTTTGGTCATTATGGTTTATGCTCCGAAGTGATTGTATATGTTACTTCTCCTTTTCCTTTTTTTCTGGAATATTTGACTCTTGGTTGATTGGAAGCTATGATGGAGAGCGGGGTGTATGCTTTAAGCCTTCAGACTACTGAACAGAGCTTTAGGGCTGTTTTGGGCTTTAATGCCAAGCTCTTGGAGGGAAAGCTGAACAGCAGCATTGTTGTGAGAACTTTACGAAGATTGATAATTTCTTAGGTGAGCTTGATCCCACAACATTTTCGTTATGCAGGAATTGTTTGGACAGGTAAGATGAAGAAAGGGAATGTTACTTGTTAAAGTACTTACATGCTGAAACACTGAAATGCCCTTTCACCTTCCCACTTAGTGGAGAATGGGGGGAAACTGTACTGGATTTGGTTATTGGTCAAGGGGATCACTCCAACAGGCATGTTCAAATAAAAGTGAGTTGGCTCTCCATTCTCCCAATTAATTTCTTAGGAATCCTGATGTTTGGCTATGTTCCATGCTAAGCGCAGACAAGGCAGCATATAACACATGTTTTAGTAGTAAAATTCCTTTTTTCCCTTTTACTTTATCTCTCAAACATTCTTGATCTTTTGAGAAAAAAAAAGACACCATCCTTTGTGCATCATGCTTGCATGGTGAAATAACAAACCACCCAGTAACAGCGCAATGCTCTCATTGTCACAGATCAACTAACCTTTCATTTAACATAATTAAAGTGTCAAGCTTTCTAATTTTTCTTTTTTCCGCATATGCAGGCTGATACTCCTGCAGACATTCCCTGTATAGACAGGCAAGGATCAATCCCATCTACCCACCAAAGGGAGTGGAGTTTTGTGAGTATGACCGTTTTTTTTTTTTTATCCTGCAGCCATTCTCCAACTTCGGGGAAGGTGCCTGCTATGTGTAACTTCTCTTTCGAAAGTTGGTGATGGGATTTTTACGGGTGTGCAAGATGTTATGCGTGCCTTCACACATGGAACCTCATTCGAAGGACTGTATGGGAAATAGAGTCAGAACCAATGTTAACTCCGAGGGAAAAATCTGCCTGTACCGAAACGGCCCGGCGGAGATTCAAACCCGCAACCTTAGGATCACCAAGATTACGAGTCCAGCGCTCTACCACTGAGCTATTTCGGTCCCCTCAAGCTTTCTAATTACATATTACTCATTGGAAGTCACTATACCATTGCCACAACATGGTGGTGTCATTCATCATCTTCCCACGTATTTATGTTCCATGACTTTTTGTAAATATATAATGCTTGGAACACCAAAGTATATAATTCATAATAGAATTTAAGACTCGGATAAACAACCAAAAAACAACAACAAAATGTATGGGTGATCAAATCAAGCACAGTCCTTTAGACCTTAAAGTATATTCCATCAAATATAGGTGTAGCCATTCTTAAAAAAAAATTTTTTTAAAGGTGGGAAGACAGGAAAATTCTTCAGAGAGTGGAGTGTGTAGCAAAATGGCATTTATATGCATGTGCCATGGTCAAATTTGACCATTACTGTGGGTAACATCAGATAATCACAATCTCCTTCCTAGCTAACTACTCGCCCTGCCCTAATCTCACCCTAATCAAGACAGTACAGTTCTTGGTGAACAACATTAGTACCAAGCCTGACTGGAGAAATATGCTTCACTGCACTCCACAAAAGCCCCAACCCCCATCCCATCAACCCTCCTAAAAAGAAAAAAAAAAAAGCATCAGCTCACTCTCAGCATGAATTCATCCATCATATCTATATGCTTTCTTTGGACACAATTATTCTGAATAAGTATGAACTGAACATACAGGGTTTTTGCCCTGCATCTTGGTACAAATGGTGAACTTCACATATGCACCTTGTGTCAAGAGTCTCACTCTCCCTCTCTCTCTCTCATTATATGTACAGATAATGTGAGAAATCTGAGTATCATCCTTTTGAGGAGACCCTGAACTGGCAATCCTGATGTCTGGTGGTTGTAAGCCTGACTAAAATATAGTTTAAAAAAATGGCTGGCTAAACACATCAGTTCTAAAGAGATGATACTGTCACTCACACTGAAACGCAGAAAATTAAATATGAGCAAAAGAGGCTGGAAACTAGATTTGTATTTTTGTCAGTTTCTAATAAGCTATGGAAATTCACACGCAAACCAACTCATCTTTTTGTTCAGCTTTAGCTGTCTCCTACAGATAATGAGAGAAATCTGAGTATCATCCTTTTGAGGAGACCCTAAACTGGCAATCCTGATGTCTGGTAATTGTAATCCTGACTAAAATATAGTTTAAAAAAATGGCTGGCTAAACACATCTGTTATAAAGAGATGATACTGTCGCTCACACTGAGAACCACTATCAATGTATTGTCACACACATACACATACACACTGCGCAACTGATGACTTCAAGCTTCCTTTCTCAAATATATCAACTTGCGCATCAAAGCTTTCAAACGCCTTAAAAAGTCTTCAACAGGCATTCAAAACACATCATTTACATCCTATATCTTGAGTATCAATCTCATTCCTTATGTGTAAGGTAAGGTAATGTTGTTATAGCCCAGCTGACCACATAGGGCCACATCAGGCTGTTCCTTATGTGTAAATAACAAAATACATCAGATATATACAAAATATTTGCAGTTGCCCTAGGCCAGTTCCTTACTCTTTACATATAACTGAGATCTTCACATCAGAAAACAAAAGTTTACTCCTATCACATATTCACACAAACTAAAGACAAAAATCATCACAAAACTTGGCAAGTCTAGTCATCAGAACTTAAGTTATAATTTGTTAAAAAAAAAAAAAAAGTGATCATAGCAGAAGCGAAATATCAAGTAACAGTGATTCTTGCAACATTCACTGGCCATTTCCCTCCACCTGGAACCATTGTTCCAAAGTCACTAATAATATGTCATCTACCCAGACATTTCTACTGTACTGATAAACTGTCACTAACAATACAATGTCATCTACCCAGTCATTTCTACCGATAAACTCTGTTCCAAGTATGTTCCACCACACTCCCATACAAAGTCACAAGGACAAATACTCACATTCACAGTCGTGTGTGCGCGTGCATGCACACACACACACAAACACACACACACCATGCATATGTACACACATATACAGTCTCACATAGTGTCAAGACTAAAAGAAAAAGAATTTTTCCAACTAAAAGTAGTTTTATGATATACTTACCTCTCCTAACAAATGTCTTTTCTCCTACTATGTGGAACATCAGGAATAAAAAAAAATATCATGTGAAGAGCGGGGAGCTCGCGCTAATCAACCTACAGGAATACAAGAGTGGTCTCCCTTGATTGATACAACCTCGCACGCTTCACTCCAATACAAATCAGTTTTCTCCCTTTTTCCCCAACTGCAGGGAGGAGGGAGGGAGTTTTAGCTGTTTGGACAGGTAAGCATATCATAAAACTACTTTCAGTTGGAAAAATCCCTTTCTTCATACTTACCTGCCAGAATATTGAAAAGGATGGTGGGATCTCACCTGGAAGCCAGAAGTTCGGCCTCAAGCACAAGGCTGCTTGAAACTCATTCCAGAGCTCAGCACCAGAACCAAAATGGTTTTAAATAGAGATTCCTGGAGGTTAAAAGATTGTCCCCGCTCTCCCTCATGCAATGAACAATCAAAGCAACAAAAAAAAAAGAAGAGACAAGATCAGGAACAGGAGAAGACCCCTGAAATCAACATAGCACAGACAGGTTCCCATTTAGTGTCTAGTAGGTTAGTAACTGTTCACTCCAAGACACAGAACACGGCACAAAATTAGTTGATCAATGTGCATTCACAATGACTTCAAGTCACTGTGGTAACCAGGGCCAATTCAACTTGCTGCCAACAGTTAAGCAAGTGGACTTGTGCATATCTGGGCATATCTGAGCACAAAATAATTCAGGAGGAATATTTTGCCACAATCCCCATTAGTCACAGCCAAGCACTGACCAAACATAAATGTACAAATGAAATGTAACAAGATAAGTACAACAGAGCCATTCCTTTAAGGACGTGTCCAAACAATCAAATGTATCATAAAATTACTCTGTGCTTGGTCAAGAAAAAAGTACACAAAAGTCATGTCCAAAACAAAATTATCATGAAACCTTATTCAAGGATGTGATAACAATAATCCAAAAGCAGAGTAACGAAAGACACAATGACCTTCCAAACTGTACAGACATAGAAGAAACAAAGACAATTCTCCTATTGCTAAGATAAATTCATGCATACCTGACTGCAACCTGTCCTCCGTGCTCACCTTACCTGGGGATCGCTGACTCGCACCAGTAAACCTCCCTTGGAGTGATGCCAGTCAGGTTGTGCTCCAAGCTGGTGCCACTCGCATGGGTCCTCTTTCTCTGAGGCCAGCATGGAGGAAAAGAAGATAGCTGCTCTCCAAAAACTGCTTGCCTGGTGGAGGGTAGAAGAGCATACTGGGGGGAGATGCTGGCCTGTCTCCACCACATCTGGGACCATGACTGAAGCGGCGGAGCAAGGAGCATCGGTCATCACTCTTGCCAAAACTGGCTGACCATTGCACTGAAGAGAAAACACCAAGAACCATGTTGAAGACAGCCAACATTTACACAAGCTGCAATGGGCGAATGGAAAGCAGCCAGTGCAGAAGACACAGGTTCCATGCTGGTCTAGCCAGGAAACCACTCACCAACAGGAATGACAAACTCCGATGACTGGGGGAAAAGAAACACCAGTCTTGTTGAGTTGTGCCAAAGACCCTTGCAGTGAAGGAGGCTGAAGAGAAGAAGCAAGGCGAGCAAGTTCTGTCAAATATTCCAACCAGAAAGGCGTACACTGGTTGAGAGAAATAAGGCCAACTCAGGATGGCATTTCTGCTGATCCATGTTCAAGTGCATGAACTGAGAGTCCGATGTGTCCACGACGAGGAAAAGGAGAAAACTGATGAGTGAAGTTACTGAGTTTGAGTCACTCAAGGGGGACCACTCTTGTATTCCTGCATATACTTAATCTGTGCCTGTAGGTTGAGTAGCACGAACTTCCCGCTATCAGCATGATTTTCTTTTCTTTTCTTTTTTTTCTTTTTTTTTTTGGGGGGGGGGGGGGGGGGGGGGGGGGTATTCCTGATGTTCCACATAGTAGGAGAAAAAGCATTTGTTTGAACAGGTAAGTATGAAGAACACAATCCATAATTGAATTGTCATATGACACTTAAGTCCACTGTGGTGAGAGAACACTGCTCACTGATACCATGGTGAATCAGAGAGCAAAGCTGTGATGGTTTTCACTGACATCCTATTGTCACAGATGCAGCCCTAACAATCACACTTCTGGGCAAGACCTCTGCGGCATTGCACACAGCGGAGCCATGACAAGGTGTGGTCTGGCCAAATAGCACTCGCTCCCTTCCATAATGTGCACATCACCTTGAACGCTCTGGAAATTTTAACACATTCTGATTACCTGGCTGCTTGATGCATTGTAGATCTTGTTTCAAAGCATAGACACACACACATACACACACACACAAACATTCTTCTAGCAGTGTCTAATGTCATACGAACACTTTGGCCAGAGCATCAGAACCTGCACTGGCTAAGTAGGGTTTTTGAGGGTGGAAGGCAACATCATGTATGGACTCGTCAAACTTTTTGCGATGTGAGGTGATCTCTTGAACACAGGTTTTGCTGTCCAAGTTCCATAACCTTATTGAACAGTCATGACCTGCACAAGGAAAGGCACTGTGTTTAAACACTGACAGTGTCTGAAGTCAAACCATCTCTTCTAGCTAATAGTTTCACTCTCAAACGGGATCAATCCTGTACAACAGTACTCACCTTTCTTACTTTCTCATCTTTTATGAGCATGCGTGCATGCATGTTCATGTGAGTGCAGGATGAGATGGAATGAGGTATGGAACAGAGCGGTGTTGGGTGGTTCAAATTTATCTGTCTGTGGCGTTTTAGAGTGTCGTGCTGATCTGTGGGTCGCTAGATGTTCGAAGTGTTTGAGTGGATAGACGAGATGAAATTATCTATCCAACACAACCTCGCGCACGTTGTTTTTTGCAAAGTTAAAAAAAAAAAAAAGTTAACGCTTAAAAAATATTTAATGCATACACCAATAAGTGGACAAACATAGACATATGTACTCACACACGCAATGATGATAATGACAACAAAAGATGTAGGATAATTAGAATATATACGGTGAATGGACAGATACAGACACTAGAGATTACTGTCACAAAATCTACATGTATGTATATACATAATATGTATGTAACACTTAGCCTAATAAATGCGTCGCGGGAACAAAGTCACTTCGACAGGATTCTGGAGAACTTCCCCTCCACGTAATACAGTTAACGTGTAAGTAGATGTAGGAACCGGGAGATGATGGAAAACATCGCGAAGAGATGGGACATCGAAAAGCGTTGGAGAACGATGAGAAGACGACAAAAGAAAGTGTTGAAGCATAGATGCAACGACGAAAAGAGGAGGAAAAAAAGTCTCCCCTGCAACATAGGATGGGGAGCCCAAAATGTCTACTAGTCTTTACTTTGCCGAGTGATCACTGGAGCACACCCTTCCTTGTGTCGATGGACAGTACTCAGCTGTCTGTATCTGTCGCAGTACATAATTTCTAATTTGCAAATAGTATTTCATCATACAAATACATTTCCAAAACTCGACAGATCCGAAACTGTTATCTGACGCACAATGTCCAAGTGTCAGTGATCACTCCAAAAGGCAACATAATAATATAGTTTCAAAACCGAAGACGTGTAATCAACACGAATATGGATATTTGCCCATCTAGCATATTACTATATCAAAGAACATATGGCAATACAAATGTTCAACAATGAATGAAAATGGAACCCCTCCAACGATAACTGACGAATACTCCTGCCCAGAGTTGGCTCACTGATGGAATGAGGAAGATGAAGATGGTTCTTTACAAATGAAAACAAGATGCAAAGCATATAAACGTACTCCCAGTATATCCTGAATACGCGTGATATATTCCATAAAGAGGAAAAACCGTCTTGGGCTGATCTAACTGTTAGTAATGGCTATTCTGGTAAACATCGGCCATCAACTGTGACCTATAATGAACATACTTACAAATTTTCAGAAAGATCCGCCAAGAAGTTTCTGAGATTTTCCATACAGAAGGAAACCATTATGGGCCGTTAGTAACGGCTATAATGGTAAACTTGAACATCGGGCATCATCTGTGACCCATAATGAACATACCTACAAATTTTCAGAAATATTGGCCATGTACTTTCTGAGGTATTCCATGAAGAAGGAAAACGGTTAAGGGCCGTTATAGCTGTTAGTAACGGCTATAACGGTAAAATAAAACATAAGGCATCATCCGTGACCCATAATACCTACAAATTTTCAGAAAGATCAGCCAAGTACTTTCTGAGATATTCCATAAAAAAGAAAAACCGTTATGGGATGTTACAGCCGTTAGTAATGGCCATAACGGTAAACTAAAACATCGGGCATCATCCGTGACCCATAATGAACATACCTACAAATTTTCACAAAGATCGGCCAAGTACTTTCTGAGATATTTCATTAAAAAGAAAAAAACCATTATGGGCCATACAGCCGTTAGTAACAGATATAACGGTAAACTAAAATGTCGGGCATCATCCGTCGCCTCTAATGAACATACCTACAGATTTTCAGAAAGATCGGCCAAGTACTTTCTGAGATATTCCATAAAGAAGAAAAACCGTTATAGCTGTTAGTAATGGCTATAACGGTATACTAAAACATGAGGTATCATCCGTGACCCATAATGAACATACCTACAAATTTTCAGAAAGATCGACAGAGTGCTTTCTGAGATATTCCATAAAGAAGAAAAACTGTTATGGGCCATTATAGCCGTTAGTAATGGCTATAACGGCAAACTAAAACATCGGACATCATCCGTGACCCATAATGAACATACCTGCTACTTTTCACAAAGATCGGCCAAGTACTTTCTGAGATATTCCATGAAGAAGAAAAACAGTTACAGGCCGTTAGTAATGGCTATGACAGTAAACTAAAACATCAGGCATTATTCGTGACCCATAATGAACATACATGCTAATTTTCACAAAGATCTGCCATGTACTTTCTGAGATATTCCATGAAGAAGAAAAACCGTTACAGGCCATAACAGCCGTTAGTAACGGCTATCACGAGGTAAACTAAAACATCGGGCATCATCCGTAACCCATAGTGAACATACCTGCTAATTTTCACAAAGATCTGCCAGGTACTTTCGGAGATATTCCATAAAGAAGAAAAACCGTTACAGGCCGTTACAAATGGCTATAACAGGGTAAACTAAAACATCGGGCATCATCCGTGACCCATCATGTTCATACTTGCTAATTTTCACAAAGATCGGCCAAGTACTTTCGGAGATATTCCATAAAGAAGAAAAACCATTACAGCCATTAGTAATGGCTATAACGGTAAACTAAAACATCGGGCATCATCCTTGACCCATAATGAACATACCTACAAGTTTTCAGAAAGATCGGCCCAGTAGTTTTGTCTGGAGCGAGTGGAACACATTTTGACCACGGACGGACGGACACACACACAGACAGCATTTCTTCGTTCCCATTCTAAAGTACTCCCTGTTCTATAAGAACTAGGAGTACAGAAAATGAAAGTACGAATATATAGGTAAAACTAGGAAAATATTAGCAGCACCAACAAAAAGGTCTTGATGTCTGATTGCAAATCTCTCAACTGTACCAGGTATACGTAATAGCTCTCCATATGACAAAATATGTTGATTTTGAAACAGCCAATTACGTCACGTCGCTAAGACAAGATAGATTTCATTTCTTTTCATTAGTTTTATGATTGCTATTTATAGGTGCGAACATACGGATCGATATCCAAACAAAGCCGGAAAGAAAATATGATATGTTACTGATTCTCTTCGATAATCACAACCATCTGGCAGAGGGTTAAGCTTATACAGTCACTATGGTAACAGAATTCTGAAGTTCTAGACTCGGAACAACATGACAGGGAATGAAAGAAAGAAAAAGGAGAAAAGAAAGAAAATTATGTCCACACAATCGCATCATCATCGATGACAAGAATATGAGTGCACCTTGCAAGCAAAAGTAAAAGAAAGGTAAGGTAAGGTAATGTTGCTTATAGCCCAGGCGACCGCAGAGGGCCATATCAGGGCTGTCACCACGTTAAAATCAACTCACAAATCATTCATTCACAAAACTCTTTAAAATACATCTTCTAAAAACACACCCAAAATGTTGTTAAAAATCTTTCCACTGTAAAATCTCAGATCCGATGAAAAATGTTAATCTCTTTCAAGAATTCAAAGATCGCATCAGGCCAAACATCTCTGAACAAGATTTTCATGGAATCTGCAGTAAAATGTTTGTGTCTCACATCATGTCACAACACTCTAAAAGAATATGTTTCACTGTGAGTGGCACATGACATGGAATAAATACGAACGGCCTGTACGCACCGGCATAGAACCATTTCTTCTTTGCGACCACCTGAGGTGGATGAGAGGAACTCTTTTAGGTTTGGACGGATCTGAAAGAGTTTGTTATCCGTCTGTGTATTCCAATCCTCCTGCCAGAGGTCTCTGGCATAATCATTAACTTTTGGTTTTTGATCTGTGTAGGGGATAGATATGTTAGACAGTTTTGCTGTTGTGGCATTCTTGGCCAAACGATCGGCCATTTCATTCCCTCCGATGCCAACATGACCAGGAACCCAAGCCAGAACGATGTTGTGACCATCGCCTTTCAACCTGGTAAAAAGTTAAGAAAAGTGTAAAAGTTTGGGATGCTGGAGGTTACGGCCAGCTATGGCCTCCAAAGCTGACAGCGAATCCGACACAACCAGAAAGTCCTTCTTTGAGGATTGAGAGATTATCTTCAATTCTAGAACCAGAGCTGTAAGTTCAGAAGAGTAAACAGAAGCATCTGAAGGAATATGTTCTAACAATATTTGAGAAGGAGCACCAGGGCAATAGGCTGCACAGGCCACTCCATCTTCAGACATGGAACCGTCAGTGAAAATTTTCTGCCAGGATGGGAATTTCGAACAGAGATCGGCAAACAATGCCTTGTATGCCAGAGAGCTGGTAGATTCTTTACAAAATGCTGCAAGGTCAAAACGAATTTCTGGTGTGGAAAAGGTCCACGGATACTGATCTGGAAACTTGGAAAAATCCGACACAACTCGCATTCTGCGCATGAGGCTGCATACGAAGACCAAATGGCGGAATACAGTTGGGACTTTTAAAAAATTTATTTTGAAACTGAGGGTTAAAGACACAGTCATAGGCAGGGTTTTCTGGTTAAGAGAGCAGTCTCAGATAGTAGTTCAAGGGTAGTTTCAGCCTGCAGTTGGACAGTGAGGGTTCACCTGCCTCTGCATACAGGCTGTACACAGGAGTGGTGCGGAATGCTCTAAGACAGAGATGAAGCCCTTGATGGTGGATAGGGTCCAAGAGTTTTAGGTAAAACGGTCTTGCAGAGCCGTACACAGCACAACCATATGCCAGTTTAGAATGGACCAAGGCTCTGTACAGGTGCAGCAAAGTTTTCTTATCAGCGCCCCAGTCAGTGTGTGCTACGACCCACAGAACGTTCAGAGCTTTCTGGCAACAAGTTTTTAGGTTTTTAATGTGGCTGAGGAAGTTGAGTTTTTGATCAACAATAACTCCTAGAAATTTGGCCTCTTTTACAGCTGGAATGGGAGATTTCCCTATTTGGATTTCAAGATCTGCAAAAAACTGACGAAAATTATGGAAGTGAATGCACTGAATCTTAGTAGCAGAAAAAGTGAATCCGTTTTCTTCCGCCACATGATGAATTTTATCCACACAAAGCTGGGGCCTGCGCTGGACAGTCCGGTACAGGCTTCCAGTTCCATAGACGGGAAAATCATCCACAAACAATTAGCAGTCGGAACCCTGTTGAACTGACTTAACAATGTTGTTGATTTTAATGCTAAAGAGGGCAGGAGACAGTACGCTCCCTTGTGGAACACCCAACTCCTGCTCGTGAACATCAGAGAGAGTGGTGCCTACCCGAACCTAAAACTGCCGTTCTGCCAAAAAAATTTTGAATAAAAAATGGAAGATGACCCTGAAAACCAAGATCATGGAGATCATGAAGTATCCTAGATTTCCAGGTGGTATCGTAGGCCTTCTCCAAGTCAAAGAAAATAGCCACTGCGTGTTGTTTGTTTAGAAGGGCGTTCCGAAGCGTAGAATCCAGATGGATCAAATGGTCCTCTGTGGTTCGATGTTTGCGGAAACCACACTGTTCTTTCGCCAGAAGGCCGTTGGTTTCAAGTTTCCACATGAGTCTAGCATTGACCATTTTTTCCATCAGTTTGCAGACACAGCTGGTCAAAGTTATTGGACGGTAATTGGATGGGTTCGAAAGATCTTTTCCAGGTTTGGGTATAGGTATGATGAGGGCTTTCCGCCAGGATGGTGGAAAACACCCTGTGGTCCAGATATGGTTGAAGACTTTCAGAAGGGTCTGGAGACAGCTTTCTGGGAGATGTTTTAAGAGCTGATAGTGGATCTCATCCAGGCCAGGAGCAGAATCGTTGCAGGTTTGCAGAGCTGATTTTAGTTCATCGATCAAAAATGGCAGATTGTAGGCTTCAGTGTTGTCCGATGAGCAGTTACTAGGAGATTTTTCTTTCAGAAGTTTGTTTTTCAGAAAAGCTGGCGTTTTATTTGTGGAGGAAGAGTTCTTTTCAATAGTTGAGGCCAGCACATTAGCTACAGCTTGTTCATCTGTGATCAGGGCTTCTGCAACTTTCAGGTGATGGATAGGATTTGTATTTTTTCCACTAATTTTCCTGATCACTTTCCATACTTTCTTCTTGGAGGTCTTTGCAGTCAATTTGGACCAGAAGTCTCTCCAAGACTGACGTTTACACTTTTTGAAAATGTAGCGAGATTTGGCACGGAGATTTTGGTGGGCCCTCGCGTAAGGCATTAATGGCCTGCAACAGACAGCACGTTGAGCCTTCTGGCGTTCATTGTGGATTTGTTGGCACTCAGCATTAAACCAGAGAGTTTTCAGCATCTGAGGTTTGGTGGTAGCAGCCAGAATAATGTTCTTGGCACAGCTGATGATGATGTTTGTCAAGGTTTCAGCAGGGTCAGGGCTTTGAAGAACCTGATCCTCCACCAACTCTTTTCGTATATTCGAAGCAAAAAGATGCCAGTTGGCTTTTCTAAGGTTCAAACGTTCTGATAAAATAGTATGTTCTGACGTTTTGTGTCTCAAGACTATTGGAAAATAGTCACTTCCATGTAGGTCATCATGAACACTCCAATCAAAGTCCAAGACCAGTGAGGGATCGCATACTGACAAATCGATACAAGAAAGGGTGCCATTTGAAGAATGCTGATATGTTGGAGAGCCATCATTCAGACAGCACAGGTCAAGCTCAGAGAAGACATCCTCCAGAAGAAGACCTCGGGGAGAGGAGTCTACACTGCCCCAAGGAGGAGAGTGGCCGTTCAGGTCCCCTAGAAGCAAGAAAGGTCGTGGGAGTTCTTCCATGAGGCTAACCAGCTCTTGTCGACTGACAGATGATGATGGAGGCATATACAGGGAGCAAACTGTCACTGTTTTATGTAGGGAGTTTTTCTGGCAGCTAAAGCTTGAAGAGAAGATTTAAGGTTGACAGGGCTGAACAACAAAGATTTGTGGATAAGTAACGAGACTCCACCCGAAACTCCAAGAGCTGTACGTTGGGCTGGTTTAGAGAGTACATTAAAACCTGAAACAGAAAAGGACTTTTCTTTGTGCAACTGCATTTCCTGAAGAGCTACTACAGCTGGCTTTAAATCTCGGCAAAGAAGTTGAAGCTCCTCAAAATTGGAATGCAGACCACAGATATTCCAATGGAAGATGGTTGAATCCATCATAAAGGTGATTTGGTGATGATAAATGAATCGTGTATCTCTTCATCTTCATGTTCATTTCACTCCATGTTAACATCTTCCAGATCCGAGAGAACTGCAAATCTGTTGGGAGTTTTTTTTCTGCTTTTTTCTCTTGATCTGATAAAATATTTGGCCCTTTCTTCTTGACTGGCGATTTTGCTTTTCCTCCAGAACCACCAGCACCCTTGCTTACAGCTGTAGGGTGCCCTTTGGAGGATTTTGAGGGGGTGGTCTTGTCTGGGACATCAATTATCTCCACTTTTTGACGCTCTGTACAGCCTGTAAGTCTTTTGCCCCCTGATAGTCTGGGGGCAGGAGTGGGTTTGGATGATGCTGCACGTACTGGTGAAGACTGCTGAGAACCTTGGGGTTCGTCACACACAGAGTTTCCGCCTGAGGCTACCGACTTTGTCTCCAATTGTCTCATGACTCAGCTGTCTGCACGCCAAGGCTAACCATTGAAGGTTTCTTTACCGCAGCTGCACACAAAACTCCAGCAGCTGGTTGGCTGTTCATGACAATCTTTTTTGCCTCGAAGAACGGGATTCTTTGCTCTGTCTTGACCTTTAATCCATTTTGGGCAGGTCTTAGAAGATGATGGGTGGTTGCCTCCACAGTTTGCTCAGAGTGGTGGGCTGTTACACATCCCATCATGGACTGGCTGGCAGCAGGTACCACACACCTCTTCTTCTGTGCAGCGATCCCTCACATGGCCAAACCTCTGGCACTTGAAGCAGCACAGAGGGGAAGTAGTGCACACTGATATGTCATTAACTCAGATCCCGTAGGATAAACATGTGTAAATGGATTTTATTGCTTTATCTCATCATTCATGGACAGTACTACATGAAAATAAATGGGTTCCAATTTTACGATCTCTCTACCCCCCCCCCCCCCCTCCCCTGTAACGACGTACAGTGGTATTGGCGCCATTTCTCAGCATCTTACCAAAGACCTATTCTGGTATCCAGGGGTCTTTCTAGAGGTTTCTGGGGACGCTGAATTCATCTATAATATTGTTAAGTTGATCAGAAACCAAAGACCTATCAGTAATGCACATCAGTTCATAGATTAACTTTCACAGGCTTGCAATCTTCAAGATTTCAACACACTAAATGCACACATTTCAGTTCAGATAGAATAAAAGGTGAAAACAAAGTCATATGATGAGACAATGAGATGAAGAATACAAATCAGTTTAAAACAGCATGTCAAAAACTGCTGGCATATAATAGGGACATGCAGCCACTGCAAAGTCACTGAAAACAGATACATGCATCGTATAACTGTGTTCACAGCATTCTACTCTCAAGATGCCCACAATGTTTCCTGTTACTCATCGTCTTCTTAGGTTTAGGCACTTTGTTCGGGTTTGCACACTCCAATCCATAACACTTGCACAGAGGAGTGCATGGGAGACCATACTTTGTACAGTTGCATGCATTTGTCACACATCCAGTCTTGCACGTCTTGCACCTGATCAGCTCAATGACTGCAAGTGCAGCTGGAAGAGCGAGACACCTCACAGGCATGTACACACTATTTTTGACCGTCCACCCATTATCTTCAATAGGAGGAAGTACAGGATGGTTGAGAGGGTACGATTTATCATGCATGGCCACATAATTTGCACGTCTGATGTGTGGCAGCAAAGCAGACCGTGTAGAGGGCAACATCTCTCCTTCCATGTTCTTGGATCGGAAGAGTTCCCATCTGAGTGCAGGCAAGGTTGTTGGACCTGCCGAGCTGTACACCTGACAGACAAACTGCTCCAGTGCCCGGACCTGGGGTGGTAGCTCCCCATTCACCAGTTCCTCTGGAACATGCTGGCCTTGGCCAAGCTGCTTGAAACACAGAACAGCTGCGTCGTCCTTGTCAGGCCTCAGGTAAGCATCAACCCAGGTCTTCTTGATTACACCAACAAACTTGCCACTCCAGTCAGCACCAGAGAAGTTGTGGAATCCAATCAGTCCCTGGCATTTGACATCCAGTTGCTTGGACACGTTCCATTACATCGATTTCGTAAAATTTAGTGTCCCTTCCTGTCAAGAATTTAGAGCGTGTCTGACTGCCAAGGTGACATGATGCATCAAGGTGCAGAAGAAGGATGAGGACGTCAGTGTTGGGTGACCAGACGAAGACTTCTGCCCAAGCATCTTCAGACACCGCAGCCAGGACTTGATGGGAATAGGGGTGTCAGCTTCCTCATGTGAGCGATCTTCAAAGTTGAGCCCTTTGATCTTGTTGCTGTATACAATGACCAGCTTCACAGCTGTGTTGCTGCAAAAGTAATCGAGCAAACCTTGAGCAAGCATGCAAGTTGGATCTCTCTTTGTCTTGGACACAGACAGAAGCTCTCTGATAGACACTGTCAGCTTCATTTCTGGGTGGATCTCAAAAACCTTTGATGTTGCTGGTCTCTTCTGTCTGGTCTTGTTTTTCAGCGATTCATCCAAATTGGAAATGAAATGAGGCAGGCCATGCAGGGAACAGTAAACAATAAACAAGAGGGGTAACTTTTGCTCCCATAAGAAAACCTAACACAGTGTAACTTTTATTCAAGACTGGCACAGCCTTTTAAACTTGAATAAAGTCAGACAAATACATAGACGAACAATCTAATAGTGGGAGAAAAAACATCCAAGTATCGGTCAAAGATGATGCGACCTTCTGTGTAGCCCAGGCATCATGGATTCGATGCGCTTGATGAAAGCTTGCTGCAGATCAGAGAGGTTCTTCATAGATGGCATTTTCCTCATGCTCTGGAGTACAGCCATAGCATCAACAATGAGAACTTGAGATATGCCGGGGTCTGTGGCAAGGGGAAGAGAGTCGTCTGGTTTTGTGCCAAGGGAAAGAGAGTCATGTGAAGGGGGCTTTACCTCTTTAATCCCATGCATGAGACTGGCCTTGTCTGCAGGTACGCACAGTGATCCATCCACTGTACAGAGGGAGCGTGGCACCACCGACATTTCAAAGTCCCCTGTAGTGTCTTCCTGCTTTGGCACCAGCTGAGGTCTGCACTGCAGGGTGATCAGGAATCTTCCAAGCAGTTCACACTCCTCGCGCAGCTTGATCACCTGTTGACCGACCAGAACCTTGGTTTTCTCCTTCAGCTTTGAGAAAACTTTCAGCTTCATCTTCTTCAATGAGTCCCAAACACTCACTTTTGAGGTATTGAGCAGTCTTTCCTGGACAAACTCCTGAAACCGCTTTTCATCTTTCTGTGTATAATGCAAAATGTCTCCTTTGGCATTTTCTTGTACAAGAGCTGACGAACCCAGGTTCTTCAGAGGGGTCTTGTCTGCAAAGGGAATGCTGGCACAGTGCTTTTCAATTGAGTGGCAGAGTTTCAGCGTGTTTGTGACAATCCTCACAGTCATGTCTCCATACAGCTGGTAGTGCTCGCACCGTGTGGAAGACTGGGAAAATTGGGGAACGTCACTGAGGAACTGTTTCACCATGTCAGTGAGGCGAGGGGCTGTGATGACGAGTCGATTAACAGCTGTATCATCTTGACTGAGGCCAACAATCCCCCCATGACACTTCAAAACTTTGATCTCTTGTTCTGGCCTGAACAGTGCAGTGAATGGGACTTTTGATTTTGCCACAACAAAATCTCCTGACTTCAGCGCTTGCCATGGGGCTGGATCATCTTTTTCCCAAGGCATTCATCTGAGCTAGGTGGACTGGCATGAGGCTGGCAAAGTTCAGGGGGCCATGTGCAAAAAAGTACTTGAAGAGGTTCTCGAATGCAGCCAAGTACCGTAAAGTTCGGACTATAAGCCGCGACTTTTTTCCCCAGCTTTAAACCCTGCGGCTTAAACAACGATGCGGCTTATTTGCAGACTTTTCCGATTTCAGGAGCATCACACCCTTGTCTATTCTTAGCTTCTCTGTAACTCACCATATCGTGTTTACTGTTCATGAATTTTTATGATGCTTTTAACTACGATTTTCTCTGTAATTGTTTAATGGAATCAGTAACCCGTTCAGAAATACAGGAATCGACATAAGTAAAGCCCATTACTGATACCTTTTTTCATCAGTTTGTCTTCTACAAAAATACAATTGCTTCGAACGGCGCAATATGTGGGCCGTTTCTGACCTGTTTAATCTTGACTAACACTAGCTGAATTACAAACAAAATAACTAAGCATTGGCACGGTATTAAGCGAAATAAAACGATCGAATCGTTTCATTAATGTTCTGGTTTGTTATTATATGCGTTATCTTACCAAGTGCATCTTGCAATTCAAAAACGATTAGCGCATTCGACTCGGTCACTGTCAGACCTTGGCTTTGTTCCGCCATTGTTGAAATCGTGGTCAGGGAGTGAAGGTTTGCATTTGATACCTTCGCTTTGATTGGCTTGTGCTTTCGAGTACTCAACCAATCGCTTAGCTTGATACACCAATGAATGCAGGAGAGAACTGCCTTTCTAGCGCATCGTTAATGTGTTGTTTTTTTTTTGGTATTTTTTTTTAAAGCAATGATGTTGGAAAGACAACACTTGTAAGAAGCCTCATAAAAACTTCGATTCTAATTGATTTAAAACACATCGTACGAAAAGAAAAAAAAAAGATTGAAGTAAAGCTGGAAACATGCTCTTGTATTCTGACCTATTTAAACGCCAATGAATGCAATACACACATTGTATGTGTTGATTTTCGACACTATGTTAACTCAATGCTCGGCCAGCTGCTGCCTGCTTCACATCGGACTGTGTTGTATATATCTGCGGCTTATAAACCAGTGCGGCTTATTTGTGAAAAAAGTTCAGATTTAAAAAAAATTTAGTGGGTGCGGCTTATATACAGATGCACTCAATAGACCGAACTTTACGGTAGCCTTCAAAGTCACCAGCGCGGCAGGAACTGATGTGATGCAAGATACTTTCAACCTGCTCCAGGTACTGTGTGAGGAACTGGGACATCTCTCCATTCCCTTCACTTGCTTCTAGTGGTTTCAGATTCTCTGAGTACCAGGACTGAATGTTGTCATAAATCTTGACCATGACTGCGTGCATGCAAGGCTTTTTTGAAGGCATCACAGTGTGCACAGAGAGGTTCAAGTGAAAGGGCAGGAGAAATGGAATCAAGTTTCATCATCATAATAGCAAGGCTCATCGTCAAATGGAACTCCACTCCTCGCTTGTAGGCTTTGCCACCGAAAATCCCACGTAATGAAAATAAAGTGGAGAAGTTAGACATATGGGTTAAGGTCCATACAGTCATCATTCTGACACATCCCATACATACAGGATGCAGGCAGAAATCAGTGATGTCCATTTTGGATTGACCTGAAAATGTCACAATTCAACTCAGCACCGTCAAAAAAAACCCTAGAATGACTCCAAGGTCATGAAAATAGACAAACTGTAAAAAAATTACGTTTATGGTCGGTGCTGTCACTGGTCGCTTCAAAAGGGGGTTCCCAAGAGGGGTACTAGGTGGGAAAATTGGAACCCGCTGATTTCTAGGTACTATGGTCCATGACCAGCCAAATAAAGCAAAAAACTTGCTTTACACATCCCAGTCCTAAGGGATTACACACGATTGTGCAGTAAAGGGATGTACAGTGACACTGAGACTCTCAAACAGCCCATCTTGATCAACTGTGGTAGAGATGTGGAGCAAAAGGTCAAGAAGAGGGTGTCAGTTGGGACTCTGTCTTTGCCTTTGCGCACAAGAACTCGATGGACATTGGTCACTCCTTGCAATGCCCATTCCGACTTGATCTCTGCCTCCGACATCCTCTCAGATCTCTGCATCAGATTACTCCCTTGGAAGAGTTGAGAGTCTTGTGTGGAGATGCCCTGATCGGACGATCAACCAAAGTCGTCAATTTTAATAGCATTTCTGAATGCAGCTTGGAAGAGCATTCAATCAGAAGTGATCCGTTCCTTAGTCTCTTAACGCTCTTTGGCTTCCTGTTGAGGCCATTGATTCCTTTCGCAATGGCAAAAGGACTCAAGCCTGACCGAGGTCTGTCTTCATCCGCTCCTTCAACAATCAGCCAGCTGGGCCAGAAGCCTGAAAGGTTTCATGTCTCATGATCTGAATCTGTATCCGTGTCCATCACCGAATCTTGCCTGTGTCTTTTTTAATTTTTTGGTGCCATGTTGTGTTCACTGAAATTCACTTCTCTCAATTCCCACCCGCCATCGAGTCCCAACAAGGGGGATGCCTATTTCATACGGAGATCCAGTATATCAGGGCACCAGGATTTCGAAAGAAGTATACACAAGCCGGAAAGTCTCCCTGCCATGGAAGCTCCCAAACCCGTTTGACCCAAGCCGCCGCCTTCTAGCCTGAGCTAGGGCATGCATGCGACCAGCCACTTGATCGAAGTGGGCCACTTTGACCACCTGTCTAGAGGAAGTCCAGGCAAAAGAGGTGTCTTGACTTGATGCACAGCAGTCACATCAGCGGTCTCAACCTCCAGGATCCTGTTTTCCCCCATCACAGGACGCACCGCACGGCAAACATGGTGGGCCTCAAGAAGACCACAGAGAAAGGAAGAATGTGGGAAAGGAGACTTGATGGGGAGATGAGGACAGAAAAGAGCCAAGTAAGAAAGGCAGAAGATAAGAAAAGGAAAAAGGCGGGTTACAATTTGTCTGGGCCCTCACTCTTAACCTTTCTGACATGGGAAACCCTACCAGGGGCATCAATTCCTACCACGTAGTGCTTAAGCCAGTCAGCAACTTGGCTATGCAGGCCTAGAAGCGTAAACATGAACTAGCCATTTAGTCAAGTATTGATGCCCCCATCAGCAAAGCCTAAGGGATCATTGGAAGCCCTGCAACCACAGCAAGCCCTCCAACCACAGCAAGGTTGCAACCCCCAGAGGGAAATAAAAGTAAAGAATTACAGAAATATCTATGGTACACGTGAGCTGATTCATATAACGTCACACTGTCTGCATGTAGCTGTGCATGCAAGTGAGTGTAAATGCACATCATGTGCAAGAATGAATTTGTGCATGCCTTTATGTATGTCTATGTTCAAGTATATAAATTTGTCAGAGTACATGCAAAAATGAAAGAGACCATAATGAGTGTGTGCGTGTATGCACTCAGTGTCCCAGCTCTTTTGTTTTCAGGAAATAGCATACTGCCTGAAGGATTTTTTCTCTTTTATTGTATTCACATCTCGAACTTTTTACCAGGGTTCCAAAGTGCAGGATTACTCCCAGCTGTTTGGTTCGGTAGTTGAGAACAGCACTTCTCTGGGTCCAACCCTAACCTTTGGGTGCACCTTTTTCTTCTCTTTCTCCTGTTTCCTCATGGGAGATTGAATCTGTTATCACCTGCAAGCCAGAGTTCACTGACATTGCGAGGAAAAGGGCCAAAGAGCAAATCAAAATGATACTTCTGTAGGAAAATAAAAAAACAAAGAAATATGACTTATCTTGACCCCTTCGACTATGGTTTGAATGAGGGAGGAAAGGCCAACTACCCAGCTACAAGGAGACAGATACAGGTGGATGGCAAGGCCTCCGAACAGGCTTGAGACTTCTAATGAGAACATATCTCACCCTCCAGATGAGTTTTTACATGACTTGTGGGCAAGGTAGATCTTGGGAATGAAACTCACTCCCTCCCTACCTGTGGGAGATGTGGAGGTGGAAAAAAGTCCAAACTGATAGTGCTGGATGCTCCAAAACATTTACAGCCTGAGTGACTGCTGCCCATTTGAAATGAGGAGAAGGACGTGGAGGAGAGGGGTGGAGGGGGCCCTACCCCAATGTTGGATATGTGTAGGGCTTAGAGTGGAACCAGCCAGCACTTAGAAGTGACAGACCTGATACAGCCAATAGCTAGTCAGCTGCGCAAGATCTGTGGCAAATACTCATCTCTTCGTCCCAAAGAGACAACAGCAGAATCTCAGATGGCAATCCTGGGGCTGTCCTGGTAACAGTACAAATCGAAACTTAAAAGAAAAATTACTATGTTGCCAAATGAAAGAAACAAACAGATTATGAAGGTGATTCACCAGGCTTATGTCTCTGGCCAGAAACCACTTCCAACCTAAGCAGACACAAGGGCAGGCACATAAGTCCAGGCTCTCTCTGCCAGTTGTGCCCTTTGGCAGAGCATTGAAATTAGTTGACCAGCTGGCTGAAAGTCACAGACTACCTTTGGCAGGGTTTTTGTGCATGACTTTTCCAAGGATTTGGTTGCTCTTGACTGCCTGTCAGGGACAGTGTCACGTCAGATCTAAAGGTTTCCCCCAAAGGCTGTCTCCCACACTTGCGGACACGCCCAACAGCAGACCACAAACAATTTCACACTTCTTTTATTTCTTCAAACAGATGAATAATATAGATGGCGGGATGACCTAGCTATCCCTAACAAATGAAACGATTTCTCAACTACACCCCCCTGCCTTCCCCAACCTAACACCCACTAAGTTCGGGACGAAAGGGGTACGGGGGAGAGGCTTGAAAAGAGAGGAACTAAAACATGGATGACAGTGAGGAGAGAGCAAACAAAAGGATAGACGAATTTAAGACAAAAGAAGAAACGAAAGTACAAAAACTCAATCACACACCCCTCTGCCACACACACACAGCACTTATCTCTCCCTCAGGTTTAAGGTACATGGTACAGTTTAGTGCAGTTCAGGGACTTTGCGTCCAGTTGCTTCAGCTGTTGCACAGAGGGTGTCCCCGTTGTCTCTGGCAGTGGGTCACAGCCCTGTGGCCCTAGAGTCCTGGCTGCCCGCTGGGACCTTGAGAGATGATGGTCGCAGTTCTGTGGCTCTGGTGTCCTGGCTGGCTGCTGAGACCTGAAGGAGCGAAGATCACAACTGCGTGGCCCTGGTGTCCTGGCCACTGTCTGGGACCTGGAGAACCAAGCTGAACAGGGAGGCTGGTTACCTAGTCCCCTGATACTCTGAGGGAGAAGAGTGGGGCTGAGAGGCCAGTCGCGCTCAGAAGCTCACACACAGGCGCTCACAGAACCACACAAGGAGACGACAGTCAGAGAGCCCCCTCTCCTTCAGCACTCTAAAGGATCTGAATCTCAATGCTGGAGGGAGAGTCAGAAGAGTGAAGGAAAGTAAACAACAGAGCATCGATAGAATGGCTACACACAAAGGCTCACATACACACTACCTCCCCCCACCCCCGGGAGAAATGTGAGGGGAAGGGTCACAATCATTGCTAAAAGGTGCCGCACACCTAAATTTCCAACTGCTCTCCCCTCTCCTCTTTTAAAGTATGTCTTTCTCATTTCTTTTCTTTCTTCACTGCGCTCTCCATACAGAGGGTAATCCCACATTTACATACGGTCATTCTCCGACCGTATCAACATTATAAATAATTAATTTCTAAGTTGAAAATCCATACGACCAAAAATTAGGCTTGAAACAAATTTATCATACCATAACATTTTAGCATAAAACATGGCTGTTTGCTCACTATGCTATTAATACTAGTTCCTACCTCATCAGCTCGTGTGGTCAGGACAACCGGCAGGATCAGCAGCGCTCCCACACCAAAGGGGAACTGTCCAAAAACGGGTAACAGCCTACCTGTCACTTAACGAAAAGTGTGCTGGTGGCCTGGGCAACGAAGTTCTCTCCACGACCAGCGAAGGTGAGTGGAGTCGGGTCACGGGAGCTGCGAACTCCCCAGACAGCTGCTCTTGGTTCTGCGTCTCAGCCCCTTGTGTCTCCCAGTGTGATTCTTCTTTAGGCCCCCTCTTGCCTTCTACCTCTCGAATATCGGCACGGTCCAACCGACGGTCCAGTCGATTTCGCTAGCTGGAAGGCCCCGATTGGCCGACCACGAGAGCTCATGTGGGCTGGGTGCTAGCCCCACGTGTAGGGCAAGACCAAATGGCACGAATACACATGCTTACCGTGAGACGTAAAACACTCATCCAAACGAGTCGTACCCACATAAGCTAGGGAGGGGAAAGAAGAAGAAAACAACAAATAGTCTGGCCATACAAGTGTCCTTTTCTTATGTAGTGTGCAAGGAGAGAGGAAAAAGAAAAAATTAAGTCACGGTCAAACCTGACACGTGACAGACAGTTGTGCCCAGAAGGCAACATACCCTTCCCTGATTTTACATTCGCCATTTTATCTTCAGATCACAATGTTGACACAGCACTTTCACTCGAAGACATTCATATTTTAGGACTATGTTAACTTTTTTTTTTTTTGCTGTCCCATTTTCTGTGCCACCTCAATGGCAGTGCGCCCATGCTGCTCATTTTGACACCCTGTCCACAGCCGTAGCCCGGTCAGTCCCGCTGCAGCCCTGGCACCAGCAATCCACTAGGAGTAGTCAATGTCAAGTCGTCGAGAGGCAACCCACCAGAGGAGACACTGCACTGCTGCCCAATCACTTCGGTGGTGTTCAGTGGCACCTGTTCTGATCTAACATATGCAGGACACCATCTACTAAGCCCCCTACTGACGACAATAATTGCTTAGTCACAGAGCTGGTGTGAGTAAGTTCTCACTCCTGAGGGCGCCACCATGTCCGTCCAACGACAGCTCCCATGGACTCGCCGATACCGGTGACCCAAATGGAACCAAACCAAGGCCACAGACATGGAGAGGACATCAAAACTGAGGTCACCATGAGAGCAGGGCATGAAGGGTGACAATTTGAGATTTTCTTCTATGCTGATTTATGAAAATGAGGATGACGGAGATGATGCTACGGATTTCCATTCCAGTCTGATACTGCATGACAGGGCTCTACTCTACACTTCCTTTCACAATATATCCCGGCGTCAACCACGCCTGAGAGATACAGACACCTGCAGTGTTGGTCAGAAATTTGAGCAGCACTCTCAGAGACGCATCCGTTAAGTGGATGAAGCTCGACTGTATGGTCCCAGTCTTCCCAACTGAGCCCGTCGCAAACTCAACTCTGGGTAGGAGCCAGTCGGGGCAGAAAAATCCCACATGACTGATGGGAATGGAACCCATGACCTCCCAGCCAGGAGTCCATGATGCTACCCACTTAGCCATGTTGGCTGGTGGACTATGTTAACTTTGCGCTTTGTTCAAGTTACCCTTAGTGTTTATGTGATTTGGATGGTAAAGGGTCTTTGAGGTGACACTATGTGTCTGAAATGATATCTGAAGTGGCACAATCAGTACTCACTTTCCCAGTATGTCTTTTGAAGGGGTCTTCTCCTTTACCTGATGGGGGGGGGGGGGGGCTTGAAAAATTCTTTATCTTTGACATACACTTATTTCTTGTCACTTTATGTCTTTATTCAAGGGACAGCAGAGACTAAACCGTTCACCTCTAAGTATGGAGACCTTCATGCAAGGTCCTTAGTGGCCACTATCACTGTGCTCTTGGCTTGAGGAACTTTTGTGAAATACTTTCCAATCCAAACAAATGTCTTCTTCCCACTTGGCATTGAGTATTGTCATATCATTTGGATCCCCCGGAACAAGCTTGGGAGGGTATGGAGCTAACCAAGCCTCCATTCCTAGTTCGCCAAAAAGAGTGATCACCCCAAGCGAGTTCAAGTCTTCCAAATATACCCAGTTTTTGCACCTTTTTTTAAACAAAGTAGGGAGGTGAGTGGACAGCTTAGTATTTGGACAGGTAAGTATTAGTACTACTACTTTCAGTTGTAAAATTCCTTTTTCTCATACCTATCCAAACAAATGCCAGAATATTGAGGAAGATGGCAGGAAGCATACTTATCTGATGAGGGAGATACAGAACTCACATGAGAAAGTCAATGAAACTACTTTCCTTCCTCCCCTTCTAGTAAATCCCCCCCCCCTTCTGGTTTTTGTTGGCTACCACATGACCTAAACCAATGATAGTATTCTGATCACGGCTCCATGCCATGCAACATCCTTTCACAAATTTTACCCTTCTTCCTGTTTCAAATCCCACAGTTTAACCCTTTCACCGCCAGACGTTCCGTTTTGCATGAAACCCCATCGCCAGCCATTTTTTGTGAAAAACTATAATTTCATACCAGTATGTGTGAAACGCAGATATCTCAGGAACTAGAACATCAATTTTCATTCTGTTTTTTTTTTTTTTCAAATGGAGGAGAAAGAGTGTATTTTTGTAATGTTATAATATATTAGCAATGGTAAGTCAAGAACAATTTCAAGTTTTTTTTAGTAATTTCATGTAAAAAAAAAAAAAAGCAAAATAAAATATTGAATGTTATCTTTCATCTCAACATGAAAAAGAAGTAAGCATGACAACAAACTCTGAACAAGGAAGGAAAAATACTCCACTCACCAAATGAAGACCAGAAAGTATGAAAAATACAGCCTCAAAACCATATACTCCAAATCAGAAAACTGGTGATGGCAGTGCACAATAGACAGGCAAGTATCAAGTTTGTGAGTGTGTACAGGGTTCAGTTTTCAGACAGAATGAAAAAAAAAAGAATTCTACAACTACAAATGACACTATTTCGACTCTCTGTGCTGTGATGCAGAAAAGCAATCACACACACACACACACACACACACACACACACCACAACACAACACGCTCACACACGCTCACACACGCACACACACAATCACCACACTTCTTACACAAAGACGGAATAGCACACACACACACAACTTATGCCCCACTGGTACACACATGAAAGAAAGAACAAGGGAAAACACACACACACACATCAAACACACACTTTCTCTCTCTCTCTCTCTCTGTCACACACACACACACACACACACACACACACACGCACACACACACACACTACAACACAACACGCTCTCACACACACACACCCCACACTTCTTACACCAAAAGGGAATAGCACACACACACACACAAACACACACACACACACATACAGAAAGAGAACTAATGCCCCACTGATACACACACGAAAGAAAGAAAAAAGGAACACACACACAAACACACACACACACACATACACACACACGCACACATACACACACATCTTTCATTCTCACTTTTGAAAGCAATAACTTTATGAAAACAATGTCATTCATTTGCCTATTGGCCTCTGGAACCTGGGGAGATATTCTCCCAGTAAAACGTTTCTGTGGCTGGGCCTTGTTTGCTGTTGGTGCACACTTCCGCCACGTGTCACTCTGCCACGCCCCCTTCGACCTTGATGCCTATGTACCCCAGCTGTACTCGCAGTCACTTGTGTCTGAGTCCTCTGTGTTCGTCCTGACCGTTAGGCCTGCACTTTCAGTCATCTCACTCACACTACTATCAGTGTCAGTGTGTGTTGGCGATGAGCCAACACCATGTGAGCCCACAGTGCGCCAGCCAGCCTTGCCCCCTTCTGCTTACCACGCATGCAACTGGGTCAGCCACGTTAAGTTCCAACTCGGTTGATCTTTCGCTATCTGATAATGTATCCATGTCACCATCTGGGTGTGCTTGCTCCAAATCAGCATCAACTGACCGTTTACTCAACATTTCCAGCACCTGATTTGTAGTAAATGTACAGCAAGACTGAGTGCCTGAAGTGCTTGGTTGTGACATCATAGTGAATGAAAAACTTATCAACAGAAATCGATAAAAACACTTAATTGAACACCGCTCTGACGAAGCTAATGGCTGTGAGGCATGCATCAGTGAATACTGGAACTATGATACTGGAACTATCACGGTTATCGCTGGTTTTCTATCTTGTCAAGTTCGAGAGTGAAAGTATCGGGAGTTAAGTCACCCTAGTTGGTCGCGAAATGGCGATGTCGGCGGTGACACACGTTGTCACCAAACGGCGATGTCAGTGGCCAAAGGGTTAACTCTGGAATCCAAGGTTTCAAGACACCCCTTCTCTCCATTCCCTTTTTCCCTTACAATTGTAACACTTCTATCTAGTCAATCATGATGCTGAGAAGGGAAGAGGAACAGGAGAGAGGGAGAGATAGACACTTTGAATGGAAGGAAGGACAGTTATGGGCCCATTGGAGAAGCAGGCTTTGTGGAAACACAGCATAGAAAGGATTGGTGGCCAGGCAGCATGAAGAAAGTGGCATTGTTGGCCAAATGCCACAGGTGATCAAATAAGATGAAGGGGTAGTCATCAGCTACTTATCAAACTTTGACAGGGAATGGGTCATTTTTAATCAGCAGTGGTATGTTGCACTGTGTTAATCTGTAAAGAGATACAAGTCTCAGTATCAAAAACTGAAAACTACTCCAAATGGAGGCTTACCCATCCAAAATGATCCATATACGATTTTCTTTGAACTGAACAAGAACAACACACACTCCACCATCAAAACTTATGACACATTGAACCATCAACACTTTAAATTCATGTGTAAAGCTTAACATACAGAGCTTTCAGAACTAATTCCTACCTATAATTTCCCTTAAACTACGCATTAGATACAAAAAGGAATGCAAAGAGCAACCTACTTCCAGACAGGAGGTACAGGCCATTAGGATCCACAGCAAGACTGGTTACCGAGTCCAGGTGAGCTACCATTGCTTGGATCAACTTGCCTGTGGCAGATAATCCACAGCAGACTCATACATTTTGCTGTTGAGGTCAAAACAGAATGAAGTGCAATTTCAATGTAAAAATCATGATAACTGGCTACAGCACAGAAACTAAAAGTTTGTAAATGTGGTGTGCATTGAATTTTCATAATTCACTACAGTCATGGCAAGTTCTAAACAAGGCACACCTTTATGAATATGTCTTATTCAAGACAGTTCCAGAATACTCATGAGCAGAAAACCCATTGGAACACCAGTTTTCTGCTCATTAGCAGCAATACAATGTCAGTACTGTGTTCTGACTGACAAGAAATGTACGTGTCTACATCTGAGCTCACATATACACTGTAAATATGTACCTACAGTGATAACTACCATCTCATTCAATAAGTCCTCAGTAATCTGTAGTGGTGCTAACACCTAACTGAACCGTCTCCAATACTCTGCGATGATGATTGCCACCTAGTTTAACCAGTCCCCAAGAATCTGCAGTGATGACTGCCACCTCAACCAGTCCCTTAAGAATCTGCAGTGATGACTGCCACATCATCAACCAGTCCCCAAGAATCTGCAGTGATGACTGCCACTTCATCAACCAGTCCCCAAGAATCTGCAGTGATGACTGCCACCTCATCAACCAGTTCTCATTCAACAACAGTTAAGAATAACCTGGAGTAATAATCTGTACAAATGACTCTCACCTCATTCAACAACAGTTGCCACTAACCTACAGTCATTCAATGGTCCCCAATAAGCTACACTGACACTGCCATCTCATTCAACAACAATCCCCAATAAATCTGTAGAATAATCTGAAGCTAGGTAAGGTAAGGTAGTGTTGCTTATAGCCCAGCAGACCGCAAAGGGCCATATCAGGGCTGTCATCACGTTAAAATCAACTCAGGTCACCAAAAACAAAACAAAACAAAAAAAAACCTTTCACATGTCTCTTTAAAATACACCATCTAAAAACGTACCAGAAACTTCGTTAAAAATCTTTCTTTTGTAAAATCTTAGATCAGATGAAAAATGTTAATCTCTTTCAGAAACTCAAAGATCACGTCAGGTGGGGCATCTCTGAACAGGGTTTTCATGGAGTCTGCTGTAAAGTGTATATGTCTCACATCTTGCAAGTCCCAACAATCTAAAAGAATATGTTTTACTGTAAGTGGAACATGACACCACGGAGCTTCTTCACCTTTTAACTTTTTCGCAACGCGCCGTGTGATGGTGACAGCAACTGAGTCAACCCATTCACGACGAGCTGTTCCATGGTGTCGGCAATGCTGCTGTACTCCCAGGATGTGCCGTGCTTCCGTGACAGCACAACTATAAAAATATCCCCCATTCTCTCGTTTATGGTCTAAGGGATGCAGCTGCCCTAAATATTTAGAACAGGGTTCTAGCCAGTGGAAGGGTAAGTTTACATGCACTAGCGATGACCTTTGTGACCCCAAGGTAGTCGGAACAAAGTCTGGCACTGGGAATTTCTGCTGAAGGCACGTGTGGAATTTCCTGCCTGGCCAACATATTGGGCAGAAGAAGAATGACATGGGGTGTTAGAACTGGTTCAGCAAAGTGGTTCAGAAGATGAGGGGGATAAAGGTGTACAAGTTTATCGAAAAGAATCTGAGCTTGATTTATTAGCTCTGTGTATTTAATAGTTTTATACGTTGTATTGTCAGAAGTCAAAACAGTGAAAAGTGTGTACAGTGTGCAATAATTTACTTTCCTATTTAAAAAAAAAAAACTCACTTGGATTACACATATATACCTAAGGCTCTCTTTGCACCTGTTCAAAGTGAGAGCCAAATTTTATGCCCCTTTTCTTCCTCATTTGCTGTTGTCATACTAACCAAACAAACGTAAACAAGATTGTGTTCTCCTACGTTTTACTTATGTTGTTTCCGTAACTGTAGCGTTGCTATTTTACCCCAAATGTATTAAGTCTATGCTCATTGCAAAGTTCGCGTTTTACCCTTTCCATTAATATATAACAATTGCTTGTTAGGTTTATATTAGGGGATGTAAAATAAGATTTAAAAAGTGCAAAAATCGCACGTCTGCAACGGTTGTAAGCACGTGCGGCGCACAGGTCTGCAGGGAAGTGACGTTGCTCTGCCGCGCCCATTATGAAAGTATTAAAAGATAAGAATGGGTATAAAACAAGTGGCCTGTGTGCAAGCGGCACAAGACTGTTGCGTCTTACAGCCGCCTCTGGAAATTGGTAAAATCTCTTTCAGGTTTGGACGGATTTTAAATAATTTGTCATCCATCTGTGAGTTCCAAACCTCTTGCCAGAGGTCTTTGACGTAAGCCTGTGTTTTGGGTTTCAAATCAGTGTGAGGAATAGACAACCTGCTCAACTTTTCCTTTGTGGCACTCTTGGCAAGTACTCGTTGCCTCAGATGCCCACATGGGTGGGAACCCAAGCAAAAACTATGTTGTATCCATCAGATTTCAGAGAGGTGCACAGTTTGAAAACTTTCAGCAGCTGAGGGTGCTTGAGATTACGGCCGGCAATGGCCTCCAAAGCAGAAAGGGAGTCTGATAAAATAAGGAAATCTTTATGTTTCGATTTGCAGATCATTTGAAGAGCCAGGACCAAGGCTGTCAGTTCAGCAGTGTAGATGGAGCTGTCTGTTGGAATGTGCTTGGAACATCTCCGAGAGGGATTTGCTGCACAAAACACAGCAGAGGCAACTCCCTCCTCAGATTTGGAACCATCTGTGAAAACTCTTTTGTAGGATGGAAACTTAAAACACAGTTCAGCAAAAAGGGACTTGTATGCCAAGGAACTAGTGGAATCTTTCCAGTACGAGGCCAAATCAAAATGTATCTCTGGAGTGAAGAAAGTCCATGGTGGGTCATCAGGAAACTTGGAAAAGTCACAAACTACTCCCAGGTCTATATCTACTTTGTTCAGATGGGTAAGAAGACGAATTCCCAAGGGTGGAATGGAACTGGGGTGGTCATCAAATTTCTTTTGGAACTTGGAGTTGAAAACACAGTCATATGAAGGGTTTTGAGATTCAGAAGAGAGACTCAGAAAGTAATTCAAGGCAAGTTTCAGTTGACGATTTGAGAGGGATGGTTCTCCTGCCCCAGCAAACAGGGTATAAACAGGGTGGTGCAGAATGCACCAAGACACAATCAAAGTCCTTGATGGTGGATAGGATCTAGACTTTTCAGGTCTGGCCGAACCGTACACTACACACCATAGCCCAGTTTGGAGCAGATCAGAGCCCTGTAAAGATGGAGGAGAGTTTTCTTGTCAGCGCCCCAATCCGTGTGTGCCACAACTCGCAGAATGTTCAGTGCTTTCTGACATGCAGTTTTTTAAGTATTGGATGTGACTTTTAAAGTTCAGTTTTTCATCAAAAATAACACCCAGAAATTTGGCTTCTTTGACAACCAGAATGGTGGACTTGTCCAGACGAATTTCAGGATCAGCAAAAAAAAAATGATGAAAATTGCGGAAATGGATTGACTGAGTTTTGGTTCTTGAAAAGGAAAACCCGTTTTCGTTGTCTCACAGTTGAATTTTATTGGCACAAAGTTGGAGTTGACCCTGTATGCTGGCGTAAGAGGCTCCAAATGCATACAGCGCGAAGTCGTCAACAGAGAGGACTCAGAACCCTGGTTTACTGATTTGACAATGTTGTTGATTCTGATGCTGAAAAGAGCAGGAGAAAGAATACCCCTGTACAGTACACCCAACTCCTGCCCATGGATGTCAGACAGCGTGGTGCCAACATGCACCTGGAACTGCCAATCAGCTACAAAGTTTTGAATAAACATAGGCAGATGACCATGAAAACCAAGTCTATGAAGATCTATAAGGATTCCTGATTTCCAGGTGGTGTCGTACGCTTTTTCCAGATCAAAGAAGACAGCGGCCACATGCGGTTTATTGATGAAGGCGTCCCAGATGGTGGTTATTACTGCCACCTCATTTAAGAACAGTCTTCTATAATCTGCAGTGATGAGTATCATCTCATTTAAGATGTCCCCAGTAATCTGCAATGATGAATGCTACCTCATCCAACAAGTCTCCTATAAACTGCAATGATGCAGCATTATATTCATCACTATTGTTTTGTTGTTGTTGTTGTCATAGTACCCTGGCTAAACAGCTGAAGTACTTGAACACTACGGTACAAATGCATCAGCTAAGGATGAGAAACATTACTTGTGTGACCGTTCTTGATTACCCCGCCACATGGGCAGCCACATTCTGACTTTGAGGAATTTTGGAGACTGATAATGTTATGCTGGGAGCTTGAAGACAATCCTTGCATAACTATGCAGAACATAACAACATTTTGATGAAGCCTTGGTGTTCTAGGCTATGTCAATTGGCCTGAAACAGCCTTATACCAAGGTGGACTATTGTTTTGATCATCATCTCAATCATCATCACCATCATCATCATTATCATTACTATTATTGCTGCTGTTGTTTTTATTGTTGCTGTTATTATCATTGATCCATAATAATTATGTCATTTTCTGAACATTCATTTCCAAGAAATAATTACACACACACACCCACACATACACACAAACACATGCATGCACGCACACAAGAAATGTGCCCACTTCGGCCTCCCCTGTCCCCTTCTCCTCCCCCTCGCCCTTTCAAATAGATCTCCATTCTCCCTTTTTCCCTTTCAACCGATGGGTTCTGGAATAAACATGAACCATCACCAGGATATGAATTTGATGGTGATGGTGCTAGTCGACATGGAACTATGTATTTTGTCTTTTTTTTTTTTTCTTTTCCCTTGGAGGAAGTGGAAGTGTTAGAGTGCTTTACTGTTTGCTGGTATCACAGCGTCAAGTGGTGATATCACTGTTGTCATTGGCAATACTGATGTTAGCGTTGAAAAATATGTTCGGTTTGTCAGATTGATATTATTGTTTGGTTTTAAAACTTACGTTTCTATGCCACTGAATATGGACTTTTGGGGAAGTTGGATTGTTGTTGACCTCACTTTTTTATATATATATTTTTTTTTAATCTTTGAAAGTTTGACAAAAAGCAAATATAGCTCATAGAGTAATGAACAAACACGATGATTTCAAAATTTGCACTTTTAATTGCAATGGCTTAAATGACATTAACAAGAGAAGAGATGTGTTTGATTATCTACGCAAACGTAAGGTTAGCATTTCTTTTTACAGGAAACACATTTAAAGGAAGCCAATGAAAACTATATAAGAGCTAATTGGGGTTATAACTTGTGGTTAGCAGGTACTGAAACAAATGAAAATGGTGTTCGTATTCTATTTAATAACAATTTTGAATATAAATTGTATACAGTATTCAGGGATCCGGGGGGTTGCTTCACTGTAATGGATATAGAGTTCTTAAATAAACGTATCACACTAGTCAATGTATATGGCCCAAGCAGTGGGGATAACCCACAGTTCTTTGAGAGAATAGTACAAAAAATTGAGGAAATAGATAATGATTTTGTTATTGCAGCTGGAGACTGGAATTGTGCCCTTGATCTCAAGACTGATGTGCACAATTATTCAGGCGTTACCAACAGACCTAAAACACGGAAGAAAATTCCTGACATGATAGCCATGTATGATTTAATTGATGTGTTTAGGAATCTTTATCCAATGAAAAGGGCATACACATGGCGTAAATTTAACTCATAAAAACAAGGCCGGCTTGATCATTTCTTAACTTCCCAGACACTCACATCAGAGATAAGAGATGCAACTGTAGATATTGGCTACCGATCTGATCATTCTTTAGTTTCACTGGTGTTGAGAAAAGATCAGCTCAAAAGGGATAGACTGTTCTGGAAATTTAACAATACACTTCTCAAAGATGATAAATATATACATAGCAGAAATAAAACAGAAAATTTTGGAGGTAAAAAAACAATATGTGTTACCAGTTTATAATACTGAAGAACTTAGTAATGTTCCAAATAATGAATTACAATTTCAGATTAATAAACAATTGTTTTTCAAAGTGCTTTTGATGGAAATACAGGGCAAAACTATTGCCTATTCTTCACACAAAAGGAAAACTGAAAAAGAAAGGGAGGGTAATTTCACAAAAGAAATACAAGCCTTGGAGGGCAATATAAGTGAAGATAACATACAAGTACTAGAAGAACTAAGAAATGAACTACAAACACTAAGAAACAAAAAGATGGAAGGGATAGCTGTACGAGCAAAAATTAGATGGTTAAAAGATGGTGAAAAAAAAAACAGCAAATATTTTAGCAACTTGGAAAAAAGAAATTTTGTACACAAATTGATGAGTTACCTCGACAATGGCAATGGTGATATAATATCAGACCAAGATACAATCTTGTCAGAGGTCCAGACCTTTTACCACAATTTGAACAGTTACAGAGAGGTCAATGATATTAACCTTAACCATCTTTTGCCAGATGCCCCAGCAATAACTTGTGATGCGAGAGAGAGCATTAAAGGACCCCTCACGTACAGTGAGCTTGCAAAAGCACTGAAAAAAAATGCAAAATGACAAAAGTCCTGGGTCAGATGGATTCACTGTTGAATTCTTTAAGTTCTTTTATGCAGACATTGGTCACTTTCTTGTCAGATCAGTTAATTCAGGCTACGACTGTGGGCAACTTTCAGTCTCACAAAAACAAGGAATCATTGTGTGTTTACCCAAAGAGGAAAAACCCAAACAATTTTAAAAAATTGGCGCCCAGTATCCCTGTTAAATGTTTCCTATAAAATAGCTTCCACTTGCATATCTGCAAGATTACAAACAGTCTTGCCAAGCATTATAAATGTCTCTCAGAACGGCTTTATCAAAGGTCGTTACATTGGAGAAAATATAAGATTGCTATACGATATTATGCTTTACACTGAAAAAAAAACACGCATTCCTGGTCTCTTAATGCTGATTGATTTTGAGAAAGTATTTGACAGTGTCTCTTGGGTCTTTATTGAAAACTGTTTGAATTTTTAAAATTTTGGACCTAATATTGTTCAGTGCTTTCGGACATTGTATATGAATACCACATCGTGCATTCTGGTAAATGGTCAGTATTCTACCCGTTTTAAACTTGAAAGAGGGTGCAGACAGGGGGACCCGCTTTCTCCCTACTTATATTTAATATGCGCAGAGATTTTGTCACTGATGATTCGAAAAAGTAAAGATGTTAAAGGCATTAGCATAAAAAACACAGAATTTCTTCTGTCACAGTTTGCAGACGATACTTCTCTGCTACTTGATGGTTCTGAACAGTCTCTGAAGGCAACTATAGATATCCTTGATGAATGTGCGAAGATGTCAGGCTTGAAAATGAATAGTGATAAAACCCAACTAGTGTGGATTGGAAGTAGAAAAAATAGTCAAATTCGATACTTTAGGGACAGGAACTTCCAATGGAATCCTGGTATCTTTAAGGTTCTTGGCATAAAATTTTCTACTAATACAGACCAAACTGTTGAATTAAATTACAGTCAAAAGCTTTCAGCCGTGCAGAAAATCTTAAAACAATGGAAAAGAAGAAATCTTACTCCTTTTGGGAAAATCGCAATATTAAAAATGTTCATTCTTTCTCAGTTTACCTATCTGTTTCTTAATCTTCCGGACCCCCCAAGCCAACTTTTGAAGGAAATAGAAACTGAAATGTTCCAGTTCTTATGGAATGGGAAACACAATCAGATAAAGAAATCGGTAATTTATCAAGAATATGAAAACGGAGGACTAAAAATGAGTAACATATTTATACTACTTGCGACTCTGAAGATTAGCTGGTTAAGACAGTTAACAGTAAACAAGTGGGGTAAGTTTTGCTCCCATAAGAAAACCTAACACAGATTAACTTTTATTCAAGACTGGCACAGCCTTTTAAACTTGAATAAAGTCAGACAAATACATAGACGAACAATCTAATAGTGGGGGAAAAACAAGCGCAGGCCTACAACTGAACTGTCTTCATAGCAATGACTTGACAAAGAGTTGGACTTATGGGGGGGTTGAAGATGGAGAAACTGGGAACATGAAATTAAGAAAATATATTACAGATATTAAAACCTTCACTAGCTGCATAAGGGAACCATCGCAATCCCTTTTGAAGGCAAATATATTTGTATTGCCTGCTCCGAGGCCTTTCGTCCGCTGGGTCGGAACTCATCAGGGAGACACGGCTGGTTGTGTCTGCGCTCCTGGCGTCAAATAGAGACACACCACAGTCCATAATACTGTGGTGTTCTCACCACCAAGGGTGCAAAAAAGAATCCAATAGCACCCCCAAAGCAGCCAGCGAAGGGTAGTAAATGAAACCAAACGAAAGTGTGGGGAGGAAAAAAGTTGCTGAAAAACTAAAGACATTATGCAAATAGTATAAAATGTAGGGGACAATCTTGGAGCCTACGCCTGGGGATCCACCCAAAGATGCAAGGGAGATCAAAAGACAAACGCACAGACGGACAGAAACAAATACAAATAACCTCAATTTAATCAAAACAAAATTGGAAATGAAACGAGGCAGGGAACAGTAAACAATAAACAGTAAACAAGTGGGGTAAGTTTTGCTCCCATAAGAAATCCTAACACAGAGTAACTTTTATTCAAGACTGGCACAGCCTTTTAAACTTGAATAAAGTCAGACAAATACATAGACGAACAATCTAATAGTGGGGGAAAAACAAGCACAGGCCTACAACTGAACTGTCTTCATAGCAATGACTTGACAAAGATTTGGACTTAAGGGGGGGTTGAAGATGGAGAAACTGGGAACATGAAATTAAGAAAATATATTACAGATATTAAAACCCTTCACTAGCTGCATAAGGGAACCATCGCAATCCATTTTGAAGGCAGATATATTTGTATTGCCTGCTCCGAGGCCTTTCGTCTGCTGGGTCGGAACTCATCAGGGAGACACGGCTGGTTGTGTCTGCACTCCTGGCGTCAAATAGAGACACACCACAGTCCATAATACTGTGGTGTTCTCACCACCAAGGGTGCAAAAAAGAATCCAATAGCACCCCCAAAGCAGCCAGCGAAGGGTAGTAAATGAAACCAAACGAAAGTGTGGGGAGGAAAAAAGTTGCTGAAAAACTAAAGACATTATGCAAATAGTATAAAATGTAGGGACAATCTTGGAGCCTATGCCTGGGGATCCACCCAAAGATGCAAGGGAGATCAAAAGACAAACGCACAGACGGACAGAAACAAATACAAATAACCTCAATTTAATCAAAACAAAATTGGAAATGAAACGAGGCAGGGAACAATAAACAGTAAACAAGTGGGGTAAGTTTTGCTCCCATAAGAAAACCTAACACAGAGTAACTTTTATTCAAGACTGGCACAGCCTTTTAAACTTGAATAAAGTCAGACAAATACATAGACGAACAATCTAATAGTGGGGAAAAACATCTTCAACCCCCCCTTAAGTCCAAATCTTTGTCAAGTCATTGCTATGAAGACAGTTCAGTTGTAGGCCTGCGCTTGTTCTTCCCCCACTATTAGATTGTTTGTCTATGTATTTGTCTGACTTTATTCAAGTTTAAAAGGCTGTGCCAGTCTTGAATAAAAGTTACTCTGTGTTAGGTTTTCTTATGGGAGCAAAACTTACCCCACTTGTTTACTGTTTATTGTTTACTGTTCCCTGCCTCGTTTCATTTCCAATTAAGACAGTTAAATACTCCAGAAACAGAATTTAGTAGTTTCATATATACCTTGTATCCAGCCATGAAACAAATGAAAACGCTCCGAGGTGAGTATGTTAAAGTGTTACTCCAATGACTCGATAATCCATTCTGGCTTGATGTTGTTAGACACTATAAAAAGTTCTACTCAAAGTGTAAACCTTTAGATATTGTGACGAAACGCTTGACAACACCATCCGATCAGTCCCACTAAAACCCCAAACCAAAAAAAAAAAGATTTCAAATCTATGCCCACTCCCCTCTCTCAACACCCCCCCCCCCCCCCCCCCCTCCCCTCTTTCTCCCAGTTAGGACGGCGCGCATCGCACGACTGACACGGGCTATGACAACGATATACGCGTGACGTCTTTCGTTCTTGTCGACCCCCCCCCCCCCCCCTCACACTCTCCTTCCCCACTCTGAGCGGCACGGAAAGTTCATTTACATTGTGGCCCTTTCCCGTCTCATCACCCACCCACCCCTCTTCCCGACTCTACCCCCCCCCCCCCCCCCTCTACCCCGTGAAACAAAGGCGCAACGCCACTGCCGTGCCCTCCCCACTCACCCCCCCCCCCCCTCTCTACCCAGTGACACAAAGACAATCGCCAAACCTCCCTCCTTCTCCCCCCCCCCCCCCCCCCCTCCTATGTACGGTCCGTGCACTAGCTGACCCAATAAATTATGTCACTGGCGGATCGTTCCCGGAGTATGTCTCTATACGGACGCATAAATTACACTGGCCGTGGATGTCAGTGAGATATGCCGATTAGGATCAAACGGTTTCCGAGGCGACTAGCGATAAGACTAGATCCCTCCCCCTCTCACCCCTGAGGTGTGAGTGACAGGTTGTCAAAATCGAATCCCGCAGTTAGAATACATATATACTAGTCGCACAGGAGTGCAACTTCACTGACCCCTCCAGACTACCTGTAGACCAGACCGGTGAAGACAAAAGAGACAACTAGAGAAGGCGTGGGACAATCCTGGTATCCTCGTTGATCTCCAGTCATTCACTGTTCATTCCCAGGAAAAGTGAGTTGGAACTCTGTTTACCTTTTCAAATCTATATATTGATTTTATGTATGCTGTGTGTGTTAACATTGTAGATTTGTACAAATGCTTAGCAACATGTATCAAACTGATGAATGATTATTCCGTGTAGGAGTTGGCTTGCCATCATATGGCAAAAGCTCTCTCCCAGTGGTTATGATTCTTTGTTTACTATCTGATCACTGTTCTTTGTGTTTACCCTGATTTTTGCCAGTAGGCAATTCTGTCTATTAAGAAAATAATTCATTGATTTGTTTTGGTAAGGAAAACAGTATGCCTGTGCTAGGTTAAGAACTGCTACCTTGATTTATAAATACTGGTGATTGTTGGAATGGTTTGTAGTGTATGACTTTAAGTCTACACCACATGTGTACTTGGACTAAGTGTAGCCCAAGTCAGTATGATTTAATTCATAAGAAACATGGAAGAGTTGTTTGACTGAAACTATGTAACATAGTATTACTGTCTCCTACCCTTTTGTAAGCTTAACTAAGTCTTTAAACAAAAGTGGAGATTAATAGTTATAACAGAAACTCTACCATAGAGAATACTTTGCTGGCTGAGTCTCACACCTGTACTGAAAGTAAACAAGGGTAAATGTGTGCACTCGACAAACCAGCCTTTAATTACACATACTATACCGTGGCTCACTAATGCAATAAGCGGCAGCAATTTGCTATCCTTGCCTCGTATACAATAAAGTCCGTACGGACAACAAAACCCCTGAAAGGGCCTCGTGCCTTGCGCATGCTCAGATCAATCCTCTTTTCTCGGCAGCCATTTTCCCGTTAAGCCTCATGTACACGAGCAGCTAAGTATTTTTTTGCTTTTCTCGCAATCGATCGATTGTTGTTGCTGTTCTTGGTGTCCTTGCTTATGTTTTCACTTAAGGGAGAAACGTACGTGAAGCGTTTGGGTGGTAAGGCGAGAGTTAAGAAGGTTTCGTCATTTGATTCCCGCATCTCGCCGGCAGGCTCTTTGTCTCTAGCCGCGCCAAAACCTCCCCCCCCCCTTCAGCGTCACTTTCTCTCTATTCTTCTTCTTCTTCCTCTTCTTCTTCTTTCCCCAAGGGTTCACTTCAACTCAGCTGCGGTTCTGTTGTTGTGACAGCGAGCTCTTCCTCGCATCCCATAATTCGTGACGGTGATCGGCTCAGCTGCGGTTCTGTCGATCCCGTCCCTTTGTCCCCTAACGGCGAGCGACTCAGCTGCGGTTCTGTCGTTCCCGTTACTGCATCTTGTGTTCAGTTCAGCTGCGGTTTTACTGATCACAGTTCGGCCTCCATGGCAGAACCGAAGATGCTCGAGCCCTCGACAACGGAGGCTCAGGGTGGGGCAATGAGACAGCCCTCTCGCCTACCTCTCCCTCTCGATCGGTAGGCGATGCAAGGGAAGCAACTCCCTCTCAGGGGCTCGATTCTCGTTCGGCCCCGGTTGTTTCCCTTCCCCCACCTCATGTGTCTGCCACTCCTTTTGGGCAGAACACTTGGGTTTCGCCCTCATTTCCGGGCGTCCCTCAGGGGACCAGCGCTTTAGGCCCCCCATTTAATGGGGTGGGCCAGCAGCCACAACCTCAGCCCCCCTTATCATGGGGTCAGGGCCCTTTGCCTTGGGCGCCATGGGCCCAATGGCAGTATCCCCCGACCATGGGCTTTCCACAGCCCCCTGCTCCGGGGTTCCCCTGGTGGCCGGGTTTTATGCCCAGCGCTCCACCAGCGCAGGTCTCTTCCTCCCAGGCCCCTTCGGCCCATCCGGCGGCCGATCCCTCCCCAGGGGGGTCTGGAGAGTCAGCCAGCCCAGGCCACCCTGGGCTTTCGCCGCGCACCTCCTCGCCAAGGGCAGTCACCCCTCGGTCTGTGGCTCCGACCTGGCGGATTCGGAGTCGGAGGACGAGGGCCATTCGTCTGGCTCTTATTCCTTCCGGGACTCTGTGGCCTTTCTGGCTTCCCTTGTCCCGGAGGTGGTGTCGTCCTCTCAGGAGGTCAGGGCCCCCTGCCCTTCGGCAGCGGAACTTGCCCTGGGGTCTCACCCACTGGCGGCTATGCCCTCCTCTCTCCTAAAGGAGTCGGTCATGGTAGCTGACTGCATGAGGAGGGCCCAACTAAAGGTCAGGGGCACGGAGGCGCAGGACATCACGCCTGGTTCTGTCCCTGACTTTCCGGGCGCACTGGCGTGCGGGAAGTATCTCAAACCAGAGAGGCTTCCATTTGCCAAGAAGGCCTTCTTGGCAAATGACGCTATCCCAGAAGCCACTCTCCCCCTCTCCCAGGAGGACCTCCTCCTGGTCCAGGAGAGGTCTAAGTCACACGCTCGGCAGGTGTCCCTTTCAGAGCGCTGCCTTGCCGAGTGGGAAGAGTCGGCAAGGAGGGGTTTGGAATCCATCTCGGTTATGGATTCCTTCCTAGGGGGACTAGTGTCTGCCCTGAAGGACCCTGATTCAGAGTCCTTCGCTTTACGCCAGTCCGCAGACTCTTCGGCAGTGGTGGCCTGTATTCAGGCCATGGCTGATGGACTGAAGTATTCGGCCGGGGCCTTCGCTAGGCTCCATCTGAACTCGGTCCTAGCGAGAAGAGATGCCGTCCTATTGGCTTCTTCTGTGGCCCGCTCCGCCTCTGCCCGCGCCTCTCTCAGAGCCCTGCCAGTCAAGTCGGGGTCTCTTTTCGGAAATCATGTTCAGGCGACCATTAAGAGCCAGGCCGAGATTAGGCGTGACCTCGCCTTTCACTCTGGCCCCCCTCCCCCCCGCCCGGGTTCAAAACGCAAGGCGCCAGCGCCTTTCTCATCACCGGGTCCCTCTCAGCCCAAGGGACGAAGGTCATTTGGTCCCCGGGGGGTCCGAGGCAAGCAACCCAGCAGGGGTCGGCCTCAGGCACGGCCGGCGGGTCCGAAAGCTTCCACGTCTCGGTCGCCCCACCCCCAATGACTTACCCCCGACCTGGGTACTTCACCCCAGGGCGGTCCTGTGGGCAGTCTGTCCAGGCACCTCAGTGCCTGGGAGCGGCTTCCCGCAAGCCCTTGGGCTCTGCGGGTGATCAGGTCGGGGTTTCGTCTTCCTTGGGGTGCAGTAAAGGCTCCGCTCACTCCTTTCCCTCCTCCTTTCGCTCCTCCTCGGGATCCAGCGGCCTCTCAGGCCTTGGATCAGGAGGTCCTTTCGCTGTTAGCCAAGGGAGCCACAGAGGAAGTCCTCTTCCATTCCTCTCCGGGCTTTTATGGCCGCATTTTTGTGGTCCCCAAAGCTTCTGGAGGATGGAGACCTGTCCTAGACCTCTCGCCATTGAACAGGTTTCTTCTCGTCCTCCGTTTTCGGATGGAAACCCCCATGTCAGTCCGCGATGCCATACACCCCGGCGACTGGGCGGTATCCATCGACCTGAAAGATGCATACTTCCATCTCTTGATCCACCCAAGGGACAGGAAGTTCCTCCGCTTCGTATGGGGAAGCCGCGTTTTTCAGTTCAGGGCTCTTCCCTTTGGGCTAGCCCCGGCCCCTTGGGTTTTCACGAAGGTGGTCCGGGAACTTTGCATGCACCTTCGGGAGAAAGGAATTCGTCTGAAGGCCTATCTCGACGATTGGCTTCTCCTTGCCTCCTCCAGCACTCTGTGCTCCCAGCAAACTCTCCAGGTTCTAAACCTCTGTCAGCAGCTGGGATTTGTTCGCAACGAGGAGAAATCCGATCTCATCCCGGCGCAGCAGTTTCAGTTCCTGGGCATGTCCTTCAACACCACCAACTGGTTGGTCTCTCCAACCCCCCAACGTCTTGTTCGCCTCCAGCATCTCTTGGCCCTTCTCCTCTCCTTGGATCAGGCTCCGGCCAGAAAGCTGGCCTCCCTTCTGGGTCTGATGGAGTCCTTGGCCCCCTTAGTGCCCCTCGGACGACTGCACAAACGCCGGTTCCAACGCCTCTTTCGCAAGCGTTGGTCTCAGGCGTTGCAGTCGTGGGACCTTCCGGTTCCCCTCGGCCAGTGGTTCCAATCATCGGTGACCCAATGGCACTCCCAGTCCTGGCTGACTCAGGGAGTCCCCATCACGCCCCCTCCTCCACAGGAAGACCTGTTCACGGACGCGTCCCAGTCCGGGTGGGGTGCCCATGTCAGCTCTCTGACGGCGGCCGGACAATGGTCCCCGGAGATGGGGTCCTTGCACATCAATCGGCTGGAGCTGGAAGCCGTGTTCCAAGCCCTCAAGGAGTTTCTTCCCTTCCTGAAGGGAAAACACGTTCTCCTCAACACCGACAACACGACTGTGGCATGTTACATCAACAAACAAGGGGGGGCGCGTTCTCACTCCCTGTCCTTGAGAGCGGAACAGCTTCTACTTTGGTGCGAGGCACATTCCATCCGGATCTCGGCCAAGCACGTTCCCGGGAAAATCAACATTCTTGCGGACTCTCTCAGCAGGTCGCACATGGTTCTTCCCTCGGAGTGGACTCTCGTCCACTCAGTCCTGGAACCTCTCTGGACTGTGTGGTTCAAACCACAGGTAGATCTGTTCGCCACCCGGTTCAACCACCGTCTCCAGCTGTATGTCTCTCCAGTCCCGGATCCGGCAGCGTGGGCTGTGGACGCCCTATCCATCCCTTGGTCCGGACTGATGGGCTATGCCTTTCCCCCATTCCCCATTCTGGGAAAGGTTCTCCGCAAAGCAAGGGAGGACGCAGCCACGCTGATTCTGGTGGCTCCACGCTGGCCGGCCCAAGCGTGGTTTCCAGAACTGTTACACCTGTCTCACGTGCCTCCGATACCGCTCGCCTTAAAAGCAAAGTCCCTGCTTCAGCCACGGTCAGGCATTCCACACGGCAACCCAGACGTGCTGCATCTTCACGCCTGGCTACTGTGCGGGACGCGCTGTCTTCACAAGGCGCCTCCCCAGCGGTAATCGGACTTGTGGAACACGCCCACAGGCCAGGCACCCAAAGCGTCTACAGTGTCCACTGGAATGGCTGGCTCTCTTGGTGCTCCAACCACGCAGTATCCCCTCATTCTCCCTCTCAATGTCAGTTGGCGAACTATCTAGCTTTTCTTTCATCTGAGAAAAAACTTTCTGCCTCCTCTGTTAAAGTTCACAGGGCGGCTATTTGCACCACTATCCGCCAGTTAGGGGGCCCCTCCTTCGTGGACGACCCTCTTCTGCGGGATCTGGTCAGAGGAGCAGCCCTACAGGAGGCCCGATGCCCCCGCCGCACCCCGGCGTGGGATCTTTTCTTAGTTCTCTCCTCCCTCAGGCTCCCCCCTTACGAGCCCATCCGGGAGTGTTCTCTGAAGTTTCTTTCCTTCAAAACAGCCTTTCTCATTTCCCTGGCCTCAGGGAGGCGCTGCAGTGAAGTCCACGCCCTTAGTGGCCTGCCCGGGGACGTCGCCTCCGAACCGGATGGCTCGATGTCTCTTCGCCTCCTCCCTGAATTTTTAGCGAAGAACCAGTTGCCAGGTTCTCCATCCCCGACTATCTCCATTCTTCCTCTCACTTCTATTCTCGCCCCGGACGATGAAGACCGCACTCTCTGTCCGGTGCGCGCTCTGCGGGAGTATAGGAAACGCACGAAATCTTCTCGCTCCAAGCAGCGCCACCTGTTTCTCTCTTACAACGAAGGTTATAAGGAGGACATCAGACGCTCTTCAATCTCTCGATGGCTGAGAGAAGTGATTAAAGCTGCGTACGCGAGACCTGAAGGGGATTTGGCTGTTTTCTCACCAAGACCTCATGAGATTAGGGCATGGGCGTCTTCGCTGGCAGTAGCTCATAATGCCAGCATTCAGAGTGTGTTAGATGCTGCATATTGGCGTTCTCCTGGCACCTTCATCCATTTCTATCTGCGCGACGTTTCTCGTCTGCGCGATGATGGGTCTAGGGGCATCGCATCAGCTGTGGTGGCTCAACACTCCATCTCCGCCACACGCTCTGGCTCTTCCACACGCTCCGGCTCTTCTCGCTCCTCCAGACGGTAACCAGGTGAGCCCTCCTTCCAGGTAGTGCGACTCTGCATTAGTGAGCCACGGTATAGTATGTGTAATTAAAAGGAAATTTTTATTCTAAAATTACGTTTAATCTAACATACTTACCGTGGCTCACGCAGAGACCCTCCCTACCTCCCCGCCTTCCTGGTTCCATTAGGAGTTCTCAGTCAAGGTTTAATATACCTCGAAAAGAGGATTGATCTGAGCATGCGCAAGGCACGAGGCCCTTTCAGGGGTTTTGTTGTCCATACGGACTTTATTGTATACGAGGCAGGGATAGCAAATTGCTGCCGCTTATTGCATTAGTGAGCCACGGTAAGTATGTTAGATTAAACGTAATTTTAGAATAAAAATTTCCTATCAGAGTCTCACCTACAGACCAAGTTCTCTTTATCACAGAACTGGGATCCTGGTCACCCATCCTGGACACGATATCCTGGACACGATTCCTGGACACGCGATCCTGGTCACCCTATCCTGGACACGCTACACATTGCAGCTGAACCAGAAGCTGGGACTTCGCCCAACACCAGGGCGACACCAGACATCCAATCTACACCAGTGGGGCAGTCACCAACCACAGGAGAGATCAACTACTCTCTCCGAAGCAAAGCTAAGTTAGCTTACCACCTGGACTCAAATCCATCAGACCCTTGCCCTCACTTTATGATGAGACAGGGAGACAAGTCTATGAGTACCTCTTTGGATACATTCAGTGTAACTTAGACAGACCCCCTGTATGCCAACTTAAAACTTGCTGCACTGAGTGCAGGCGAGTAAAGTAGGGGTGAAGGAAGGGCCCCTCATTGTGGAGTCCAATGAGAATTATACCCAAGCCTATGGAATTGACCCACTAATACTTACCTATGTGTAAACAATAAAAGTTGATGTGTGAAAGTGCACTTAACTTGTGGCAGTTCTTTGTTGTTCAATCAAATGTTGAATGTTTGAACTTCTCTCTTCAATTCTGTCTCTCGGAGCTACAAGTACTAATAAGAGTACAGGCCTAAGGAAAACTATCTCAGAGCCACTGTTCCGTATTTTACCCAGTCCCGGTATAAAATAAAAATTTCTTCAATGACTAGTACCAGAAAGTTGCTCCTTCCACCACTAGTAAGAGAGAGGGTGTAGGTGAAATGTTAAGGTAATTCTCATTGAGAAATTATCCCCAGTCCTTCCCCTAGAGGACCTACCTAACACTTACTCATCTCGTCACAGATATAAAAGAATTTCTGTCAGAATATATTCATTACAATGTAAACATAACAAGGGACAATAAGGTGATTTACAAGAAAGAATGGATAGAAGCAGGCGTAACAAAAATTAACCATGTAATGGATGCAAATGGAAATTTTCTGTCCTTAAATAATTTTAAGGTAAAATACGTTACAAAAACTAATTTTTCAGCATATGAGGGAATCAACAGAGCTATTAGAAAATATCAAGAAATTCTCAATTACAGAGAAGACATAGCACATGTTATTGATGAGGAAAATAAAGCATGGACCTTGACCCAGAAAGACAACGAAGTAGTTAAATCGATCCTACTTGGTTCTAAAATTACACTAGCAGCAGTGATTAAGTGGGAACATCTGCATACTGGACTCAACTGGAAAGATATCTTTTTAAAACCTCTTAAAATTACTACAGATACTAAACTGTGATGGTTCCAGTTCAGACTTGTACACCGTATTCTCCCCACACAAAAGTTCCTTCACATGTGTAAACTCACAGACTCCCCACAATGTAATTTCTGTAACTCAGAAACGCAGACAATTCAGCACTTGTTTTAGAATTGCATTGTAATTCAAAATTTCTGGAATGACTTTGAATCTGTTTTATGGAATAAATGTCCCCATTCTCTAAGACAAATATTAAACGAGCAACTAATCTTGTTTGGCTGTGCAGAAAATGCAATAACAGACAAGCCTTTAGATTTCATACTACTATTTGCCAAATTTTTCATCTATAAAAGCAAGTTACACAATTTGAACCCTACAATGCCCAGTTTCATCAATAGTTTAAATATAAGGGTAAGAACAGAGAAATATTTATTAGCAACTGTAGGGAAAACCCATGAATTCGAGCTAACATAGAAAAAATATATGCCTTTATTTATGTAATTCAAGCCTTATGTGCGTAAACATCATGTTGCCAGAACGGACGGTGTGGTGGGATAATCTCTCCATTGCGAAATGAAATTGTCCATTCATAGGCTCACCTATTAAAAAAAAAAAAAAATGTTATGTTATGCCATTTGATAATAGTTTCTATTATTACCTCTGTTTCATAATAGAGATGTGCCCTCATTTGTTCATCAACTACTAAGTGTCTAATAACTATATGTAACTGAGATGGTTCCAGTTCAGACTTGTACACCGTATTCATTTGAACCCTACAACGCCCAGTTTCATCAATAGTTTAAATATAAGGGTAAGAACAGAGAAATATTTATCAGCAACTGTAGGGAAAACCCATGAATTCGAGCTAACATGGAAAAAATATATGCCTTTATTTATGTAATTCAAGCCTTATGTGCGTAAACATGTTGCCAGAACGGACGGTGTGGTGGAATAATCTCTCCATTGACTAGATCTATATGTAACTGTTTCTGAAACTATGTTTTTGTTTTCCTGTACATGCGTCTTGTTTATTGTCTTTTGCTTTCGGAAATTTTTTTTTTTTTTAAAGAAAAAAAGAGAAAGAAATGTGCCCACATACATACAGATGCACATGTGAGCAAACACACATACACTTGCATGTACGCTCATGTACACAGGCATAAATACATACACACATAATGTACGCACAAATGCGCACACACATGCATGCAGAAGCATTCTCACACAAGCCCACAGATCATACATGCATACACATGTGCATGTATGTGCTTCCAGACGCACACACACACACACACACACACACACACACACACACACATTCACATATGCATGCACACGCAGCATACACTGGCGCACGCTTACAGGGTTTTGCCCACCCATCCATGCACACATATGTGCACACACACGAAGATGCACACATACAATAATAGTGTGCATATCATTTCAGATAGGTATCCAAGATCTGATGCCGTGTTGCAGTAATGTGAAGGAAAGACATGTGCTAAGTCATACATCTATTTCTCTTCTTTGTTTATTCATTTATTTATCAGTTACACATCCTGTGCAGTGTGGTCTCGAAATTTGGCAGATGTGGTATAACATGCAATGACACTTCCTTGATGAAACTGAAACTGCAGTGATGATTACCACCTTATTCAGCAAGTCTCCAGTACTCTGCGATGATGAATGCTACCTCATTCAATACTAGTTCCCCCATAATCTGTAGTGATGTATACCACCTCATTCAACCATTTGCCAATAATCTAAAGTGATGACTGCCTTGTTGTTAAACACAGTTCCCACTAACTTCATTCAAGGACAGTCCTGAATAATCTATAGCTGCAATTGCCACTGCATTTTAAGACAGTCCATTCTAATCTGTGATGGAAACTGCCATCATCTTCAACAACAGTCTTCAATAATCTACAGGGAAAACTGCCACAATAAAGTCCTAAATAACCTTTAACTCACTCCATAGCATGAGTTTTTTCCCCTTGCTAATCCCTGAAAACCCGGGGTTTGTACAGGGTAGGAAAAAAATTCTCACAATAGACAGACACTTGAAATTTGGTGAGTAGATACAATGCATATGTGAAGGCCTCCCACAAAATGATAGATAAGTCGCACAGGGCTGATCGCCACTGCGGGCAACAAAGAGTGGTGAGGGTCATTTTGGGGTAAAATGAGATTTTTGCACCAACACATAGGAAAACCATTGAAGCATATCATGTTTCACTGATTTTACCTAAATTAAGCTAGAAATGTGATTAAATTAATTTTTTTTTTACTCCATGTCATCAATTTTAAGCAGCACTGATTGCGAAAAGTTACTCATTTTCAACGGATAATCGAGTGCACATCCCTCGCAGAGCCCCTGGCATGCCGCACATCATTCGAAAGCTCATTGTGCCTATTTTAAGAATCTGTACACAATCTTTTTAAATAAATCAATCAGAAGGCCTCTACAAAGCATTCAAAGTTGTACACATAAGAAAGCCTTCCAACCAATCAGCAAACAAATACTGAAATGGCTTAGTAACTCAGCTTATAACAGCAGAGATGCTGCCTTTCATTGGTCACAGCTCAATGGAATCTATTGCGTTTTGCCTTTGTCGTCGCTTCACTCGAAAAATCACCATCATGGATCATCGTATTGTAACGCTGTTAAATTCATCAAAATCAGGAAATATTTTCGATTATGAAGGCAGGGAATTAGTGGCCTTATAAACGAATATTTCGCCACCAGCAATAGCAATGAAAAGGAATACTTTGATTTCGATTCCAACGAAGAAACTGACAGCGAAGCTGACGATGGGATTTCCCCATCGACTTCGACCGGCGTGTGTCAGTCTCAGCCTGTTCGACTCGAAATCGAAGATGAAAAAGAAAATGAGGAGCCAGTTGTACGAATTGAAGAAAGTGCAGGTCTGTCAGGTAATGCCGTCGCGATAATGCCAAAAATTTGGTGACAGCGACATATGCAACAGATACAGGTATGAACTGCAATGGGCAGCCTCTGCCAGATCTGCAAATGGCAGAACAGTTTTTCCTGTAACTGCATGCAAATCAAAATGATCATTTAATGCATTCCAGCTGCTGATGGCCAACATATTATGTGTGTGTGCATGTTTGTGAAGAGGAGAGGGAGCACAGGTTTTGATCATTGGGATATAGTGTGTGTGTGTGTGTGTGTGTGCGTGTGTGCATGCGTGCGTGCGTGCGTGCGTGCGTGTGCGTGTGCGTGTGCGAGAGGACAAGAGAGATTCCACCCAGGCAACTGAAAAGGAAGAAGAAAAAATAATGCACAAGCATTTGTTTTCTGATAAGGTATGTTTGTTAATTATGAGTATATGCTGTTTTTATCATAGGATGTCATGAATCGTGAGTCCAGTATGTGTTAACGCACAGTGCAAGAGAGCTACCTTTTTTCCCTCCAAGAACCCACTTTTTTTTAAACGCTGGGCAAAATGAAACTAGAAAATACATATTAATTCAATCAATTGTGATCAGTGTATCTGTGCTGAGATAACATTAAAAACAACAGTATCTATTACATAAGAAAATCAGATTTTTTTTTCATTTTCCAGCGCCCTGAACAGCCATTAAATACACCAATATATATTTGACTAGGGATAACATTCAATTATTAACCCCTTCACTGCCACAGTATAATAGCACATTTGAATAGCTGTGTGCCAAGGTAAAATTTTGCTTTTTTGGGTAGGTTCAGTAAAATGGTTACTGCTCACTTATTTCTTGACAAATCTTTCAGATTTTTGGCATGTTTTGTTGTTATGCATTGCTCTGTAATGTCCTGTCAAAATGACTTGATTATGTTGATAATTAGTGTAGCAAAAAGTGACATAATTATAAAAATTTTACCAAAAATAACAGTTTTTGAGTATACACAAACACATTGTGCCAAATGAAATGAGTCAAAACACTGAAAAAGTGGTGTGACTAATTATTCAACATCAGAACTAACACATGACAGTCATATAAATCCCAAGGAATGTTGTTCTTGATGATAATCTGCTCATAATTGGGGGTACTATCTTTTAGGTAAAAAGGGGCATAATCATGCTTTTCACGGTATGTTCACTAACATGTACATTACTCATCCATTTATTGAGTTATTTGTTAGGTGTTTTGTGAATTACTTCTTTATACCCTTGTCTACAATTTCACATCATTCTAACTTGATTTTTGGTGATGATAATGGTTCACACTAGTAACATGTGATAAAACAGTTTTTGTTTTGTTTTCAATTTGATAGTTTTAGAAGAATTCTGCACATAAAAGCCAACTAAACACAGCAGCAATACCTTTTGGTGCTTGCTCAACAACATTACAAACACCTGGGATTCATATTGTTGTCAGTAAATGTCCCTCTGTGTAACAATCTGTATGTTACTTGGGGTACCCCAATTCTACTAGAAAGGGGCATAATTTTACTATTTGGGGTAGGTTCAGTACCTCAATAACTGCTTATTCATTTGTTGATATATGACTTAGAATTTCTGGCTTCTCTTTCCCTATATCCCAAGCTATGATGTTATATAACAATAATCTAATTTTGTTGGCCATTAGGGGATGGACAGGGAGATATATATTGGTGGTTTTACAAAAAGAACAGTTTTCAAGTATACAAAAACAAACTGCATCATATAAAATCAGTGAAAACAATGAAAAAGTGGTGTGACTAATTATTCAACATCAGAACTAACACATGACAGTCATATAAATCCCAAGGAATGTTGTTCTTGATGATAATCTGCTCATAATTGGGGGTACTATCTTTTAGGTAAAAAGGGGCATAATCATGCTTTTCACGGTATGATCACTAACATGTATATTACTCATCCATTTATTGAGTTATTTGTTAGATGTTTTGTGAATTATTTCCTTATACCCTTGTTTACAATTTCACATCATTCTAATTTAATTTTTTGGTGATGATAATGGTTCACACTAGTAACATATGATAAAACAGTTTTTGTTTTGTTTTCAATTTGAGAGTTTCAGAAGAATTCAGCTCACAAAAGCACACTAAACACAGCAAAAATACCTTTTGGTGTTTGCTCAACAACATTACAAACACCTGGGATTCATATTGTTGTCAATAAATGTCCCCCTGTGTAACAATCTGTATGTTACTTGGGGTACCCCAATTCTACTAGAAAGGGCATACCCCAGTAGGTTCAATACCTCAATCACTGTGTATCTATTTGTTGACATATGACTTAGATTTTATGGCTTCTCTTTCCTTTTACCCCAAGCTATGATGCTATATAATATAATCTAGTTTTGTTGGCCATTAGGGGATGGACACGGATGTATCAATGGTGGTTTTACAAAAAAAAGAACAGTTTCTGCACACATGTACATCTTACATTACATAAAACCTGTAAAACAGTGACAAAAACTTCTTCTAGTGTTTACTCAGCATCACTGTAAGTATACAGTGTGGTCCTAATTGTTATAGTATAATACTTATCGGTAAATCTTCAAAATGACAACCATGGGAAAAAAAGTATGAAGGAAAAAATAATCAATTGTCTGTTGAAAAGAAAAAAAAAGAAAAACACACACACATTGCATGCATTTGTTATTACACAAAACACTGTAGGAACTGTGTTAGTTTTTACACAAATACTTACATTACTGCCAGGCTGTTCTATGTAGGAATCCATCACTTGCCATACGAAGTCTTGGACATAATCCTCAGGTTGTCTGCATTCCCTGCTTCATAATTTTAGGGGATGGTGCTCTTTTTTTTATGTCTGTCCACATCATGGTTCAATGAAACACACACTGAGATTCACCACTTGGTCTTCTTTCACTGATGGCACTCAGTCTGGTCACAGCATTGACAAAATCATGAACACACGCACACTTGAGAAAACACTAACTGCCCGGAACTTTTCATGCAGATGATCCAGAATGGGTTGGATCTTGTAGAGCCAGTTGTACCCTGGATCACCTTCGAGTGGCAAGGCTGCATTAGTGTTGAAATGCAGAAACTGAAGAAGAATCTGAAATACAGAATAAAAGTTTCAAGGTAAGTAAGCAGACCCACAATTGGGCACACACACACACACACACACACGCACACACACACCACACACACAGTAAGCAGACCCACAATTGGGCACACACACACACACACACACACACACACACTAAGCAGACCCACAATTGGGCACACACACACACACACACAATTTACCCCCCCCCCCCCCACACACACACACACACGCATACACACAAACAGCCTACACACACACACACACACACACACACACACACGCACATGTACACATATGCACAAACACACACCAACAGTATCACACACACATGAATGTAAAAACACCACAATGGCACGAAAAAAAAAAAGCTGTTGTGGATAAGTGCTTCTGTGCTTCACAAAATTAATAAACTTATCTGGAAAACTTGCATACAGAAATAAACAATGCTTAGGCACACATGTGCGCACACAGACACACACACAGGCACACAGACAGACACACACACACACACACACACACACGCACACACACACACACACGCACACACACACGCACACAGAGTCCCACCTATCCATACAGTCATTATTTGCCATAAGTATGTGATTTCAGTAGGAAATATGGCAAAGAAGAGAAATACAGAAAATAAATAGTGGAGGAATGAAGAATCAAGTAGTAACAAAGAAAAAAGAAAAAAATAGAGCTACTTGCCTGAATCAGGTTTCTGGTCATGAAGGAACTGAAGACTGGAGCTCTGTGCCTAAAATGGGCACAGCTGACTTCCACACCAGTATTCCCAGTGAAAACACCACCAAGGCTGGGACTGACCACGCCCCATGCCACGCCCCCGGCCGCTTCCATGGGACCCTCGCCGTCGTCCTGTGCCCCTACCATGTCCACGACCCTCTACAGTCATGACAGGAGGCCGTACAGTGCTCGATGATGGCACAGGTTCGGCTATTTTCGCTTCATCACCCTCGCTCGCGGCGTTGTATTCACTGCTATGACAATTAACAATGAAGCCACGTCATCACCAGCACGTATCTCCGATAAAAGTGAATGGTGCTGATTCCCATCCGTCTCATTCTCATCGCTAGTATCAGGATCCGATCCTCAAAGGTCTTTTCCACGACTTTCTGTATCATTTTGATCGTCATCTAAAACATCAAGCGCAGTGTAACGCTTGAAAACGGGAGGCGTCGACGAAGTGCTAGGGTGAGCTGCCATCCTGAATATGCTTATCAGCTGTAACCTCTCAACTCGCAATTTGCATAACATGTGGTCAGCTGGCTGCTCGCGTTAAGGGAAAGGGGCCGTTCCTCGACACCAGTAGAAGAGGTGAGAACATTTTAGAGGGTCGTCTCCCAAGTAGATTTTTCTGCTTTCCGTGATGAAGTTACGGCGAGACACTCTCGTCCGGGGGCGTAGCACTTTTCGGTTTTCTGGACGAGCGTTACTCGTTCCAGGCTGGGAACGGGTTAAAGTGTTTGCAATGATTATTTTGATGGTTTCCCACATTTTCATAAGTTTACAGCAAAATTAAACCTTGGTTGCTAAGGAAAAATAGTTGGAGAAAGTAGGGAAACTTTAAAGCCATTTTTCTTAAAATGGCTACTGTGTTAATGCGATTCTTTGAAGGGTCATAACTTTTTCATTTTTTAACATACAGAAATTCTTTATATATCGTTAGAAAGATCTTTTTCTCCTCTTTCTGTTGATATACATATCTTAATAAGTTCAAAATGCGACTTATCTATCATTTTGTGGGAGTTGGTCACATATTAGTCTATAAGTGAACAAAAAATAAAGTAATTTACTTAATAAAAGGAAAAGATGCTCCCAGGATTCACCGAAAGGGGGAGAGAATGATGAATCCATCGGTGCTCAACCAATCATGACTGCAAATCCCAAACGGACTATGAACATGGACCAAATGGAATATCCATGTGTCTGTGGAAAGCGTTTCGCTACCACCCGTGGCATGAAGATCCACAGAACAAAGATGGGATGTGTGAAGACTCATCTGAATGAGCAGCAGCGCACTGCATCAGCAGATAAGACGTCGGAAGACCAAGGCCAGGATTTAAACCACAGTGCCAAGGACATCCACGCTGTTGGTTCGGATGAGGAATTTGCACAGGCCCTCGATGCCAGGCGCCTGAAACTCAACCTGCCACGAGCAAACGAAACTGAAGATTGGGAGAAACTGGATGCAAAAATCGTCCAAAGACTCGATGCACTGATAGGGAAAAGCACCCTGGAACACAAACTAGCCACATATGGGGACATTGTGTATGCCACATGTAGAGACGCCTATGGAGCAAAACTACCCAAAGAGAAAACACCTCCAAAGAAATCCAGATGCCAAGAAAAGATGGACAAGATCAGGGTCCAAAAGAAAAACCTCAAGATGCAAATGAAGACCGCACTGCCAGCTGAAAAACAAGGCTTGGAAAAACTGTGGAAAGACCTGAAAGAAAAACACAGCGCCCTCAGCAAAGCGGAATCTGTGAGGAAGAGGAAGAGCAAAAAGAAGAAGACACAAGAGCGCTTCTTCAGAGACCCCTTCCAGTTTGCCAGAACACTGTTTGAGCAGCCAAAATCTGGGACCCTAAGTGTGGACAAAGGAGTTCTTGAGCAGCATCTGAGGAAAACATACTCTGACCCACAGAGCAAAGCACCACTCGACATTCAAGGTCTGGTGTGGCCAACCAACCCTGAGGAACAGTTCAATGGCTAGCCTCCAACGTTGGCGGAAATCAAGAAGGTGGTTGACAAAGTCAGAGCCAAATCATCACCAGGGCCAAACGGAATACCTTACCAGCTTTACAAGAAATGTCCCAAGGTGCTGGAGTGGCTCCACAGGCTGCTGCGATCGGCTTGGAGAAACCAGAAGATCAGCGGCCAGTGGATGACGGCAGATGGTGTGTACATCCCCAAAGAGCAAAACTCAAGTGACATCAGCCAGTTCAGGCCAATATCACTACTGAACGTCGAAGGGAAAATCTTCTTCTCTGTCATGGCAGCAAGGCTGACCAAGTACCTGATGGAAAACAAGTACTTGGATGTGTCAGTCCAGAAAGGTGGCATCCCAGGCATGGCTGGCTGTGTAGAACACGCCACAATGATCTGGGACGCAATCCAAAAAGCAAAAACAGAAAAGAGAGACCTGGACGTAGTGTGGCTTGATCTGGCAAACGCATATGGATCTGTGCCCCATGAGATGATACAGTTGGCTCTTGAGATGTACCATGTGCCAAAGAACATCCGCGACATGCTCAAGAAGTACTTCAATGGCTTCTCAATGCGGTTCTCTACCATGGAGTACACAACAGACTGGATCAACTTGGAAGTGGGTATTGCAATGGGCTGTGCAATTTCCCCAATACTGTTCGTGCTGGCAATGGAACTCATCTTGAAAGCAGCAACAAACAACGCGAGACAAACAGACCTTGGCGATGGATACAAGATGCCTCCTCTCAAGGCCTTCATGGATGACACTACAGTGATTTCATCCAGAGAAGACGAGACACGTCATGTGCTGGAGAGGCTGGACGACATAGTTGCCTCATCCAGAATGAAGTTCAAGCCAAAGAAATCACGGAGTCTCTCACTGAGGAAAGGAAAAGTGGCCGGATCTGTGGTCTTCAGTGTTGCCAACCAGGCCATTCCAACAGTCACAGAAGAACCAGTCAAGAGCCTTGGAAGATGGTATGATGATACGCTGAAAGACACACAAAGAGCAAAAGAAACCAAGCAGATGGCGGAGGAAGGCTTGGAGACCATTGACCAGTGTGGGCTCCCTGGCAAATACAAGGTCTGGTGTCTGCAGTTCATGCTGATAACAAAGCTCCTATGGCCTCTGATGATATACGACATTTGCACCAGCATAGTGGAGGCAATGGAAGCCAAAATCAACAAGTTCACAAGGAAATGGCTTGGTGTCCCACCCTGTCTCACTGACAGCGCTGTACTGTCGCCAAGCAAAGCTGAAACTACCACTGAAATCCATCCTGGAGGAATACAAAGCAGGGAAGATCAGACTTCAAAGCATGCTGAAGGACTCAGGAGACAAGGTGGTAGAAGCAATCAAGCCCCAGCTGAAGGCAGGCAGAAAATGGAAAGTTCAAGAGGCGATGGATTCTGCAAAAGAAAGTCTCAAGATCAGAGAAATAACAGGACACACACAGACCAACAGACAAGGACTGGGGGTGGCCAAAACTGAATGGTGGTCAAAGGCCAAAGGAAAAGCCAAAAGAGACATGATGATTCAGGAGATGAGAAAAGAAGAAGACCAAAAAAGACTCCAAAAAGCAGTCCAGCAGAGCCAGCAAGGGCAATGGACAACGTGGGAGAATGCACTCCAAAGAAGTCTCACTTGGAATGACATTTGGCGCATGGCCCCTCTCAGGATCAGCTTCATTCTCAGATCTGCATATGACTTTCTGCCCTCAAATGCAAACCTGGTGAAGTGGGGGAAAACAGACGATCCTGCATGCCCCCTCTGCCATGAAAAACAAACAGTGGAGCATGTCCTAAGCTCATGTAAAGTAGCCCTGGCTCAAGGAAGGTACACATGGAGGCACAACCAAGTGCTCAAAGAGATTGTACAAGTAGTCTGGGCTAGTACCAACACCACAAAAAGGAAAATCAGGACTCCAAAAGCACCCGCAACATTCTTCACGGCAGGAGGCAGCAAATCATGGCCAAGAACAACAGTGCCACTCGAAACATGCAGGCAGAGTCTGCTGGACGGGGCAGATGACTGGGAGTGCACTGCAGACCTCCCAGAATGGAAGAGTCACCCAGAGATCATCAGCAAGAGTGGCATGAGACCAGACATAGTAGTCCACTCTAAGTCAACCAAGCAGCTGATCATGATCGAGCTCACGGTGCCATATGAGAACAGAATGGAGGCAGCTCAAATCTACAAGACTGAAAAGTATGCTGATCTGGCAAACAGCCTGAGGAGAGAAGGCTATCAGGTCAAAGTCCTCACTGCAGAAATTGGAGCTAGGGGGTTTGTAGGAACGTCTGCATACAGCCTCATGAAACAGCTCTCAGTTGCAGGGAAGGAAAAAACCAGAGCCCTGAAAGCAATGGCAGAAGCGGCAGAGAGGTGTTCAAGCTGGATCTGGTCAAGGAGGAACAAAAGTGAACTTCATAAGGCTTAATTTCCCTACAAATATCAGGTGTCCCTGTGGCTCAGTGGTTAAAGCGCGAGTCATTAAGTGGAAAGTGAGCATGTCCAGAGGGTCCATGGGTTCGAATCCCAGCCATGGCTCGTCCCAAGATGGGAAAAAAAAAAAAGGGGCAGCAGAGGGACATCCGGAGTCATGAACCGGGTGTGGCCCAACCCCCCTAGAGTGTCAGGAGATAAGGGCCGAAACACTTGCTTGAAGGGGGCTCCTCTTCTGAGGACTCTCTGCTGCCACGCTCTCCACGAGTTTCTTTCTACTTACCCTCTTGGTGGTGAACATGGGCTCCATTTTTTTTCTTTTTTCATCACTTTTGCACCCTTCAGAAACACATGTAGTAAGTGTTCCTTAGCAGCTCAGAAATGTTCTACATCACATTCTAGCACAGCTGGAGTCATTGAAGACACAGAAGATATAGTAGATATAGTACTGGATCACAAGCAGGTGATGGAGGATGTGAAAATACAAAAAAATGTGTCTTTACAGGATGAAAAACAAAAAAAAAGTTCATTGTGCACAAAACACTAGTGATGAATCACTGGCAGTATTCTTTTCTGGAGTGGAAAAGCTCATGGCAGGTAACATTGCATCCTGGCACAGCTTCACACACAGGGGCAAACCATGGACTGCAAGATGCTTGTTGTAGAGAATAGACCCCTGAATAAGAGTCAAGGTCAGAAGATGAAAAAACAACTTCCTCCACCACTTCATGGTCTTCCTATTCAGGGGCATGTAGGCCATGAGCTGATCACTCATGTCTACTCCTGCCATGTAGTCCTGTACTGCTGCTGGTTTCTGTCTCTCAGGGCAGTGCCGTGTTGTGAAGCTCATCATGGTGGTTGGCAGCATCACTGTCATCAGCACATAGACAGAATTTTTGTCCTGCCACCTCAGCACAGCAACATGACCTGCAACCATACACACAAAAATGATCATATGAGCTTTTCTTTTCTTTTTCTTATGTATCTGTGTATCCCATTGTTTGTAATAAACATTCATGTGTATGGATGCATAGTTTGGTGCTTTTACAAGCTATAAAGTAGAACCAACCTGGATTTTTTTATATAATACCAGCACCATTATACATTAATTACCTAAATTACTTTAGAGTAACAGTTTATTCTATAAATGCACAAATTATGGATTTTTGCACAATAAATATCAGTAAGAATATGCCTGGAAACACAAACATACCCATGCACAGAGTTACAAAACATGAACATGTGTAGCTGTTCTCTCTCAAACACACACACACACAAACACACAGAGTAATGCACAAATACTCAGTATATATAATCACTCACTCCCTTTGTTTATCCCTTCCTCCCCCTCCTCCTCCCTGCCCCGCCTCCCCCCCCCCCCCCTCTCCCCCCTGGTCTACTGATACAGGAATGGATCACTGCAAAAAAATGCACTCACTTAGTGTGTAAAACATACATGACACATTTACACACAGAAAAATTTATGTAGTAATGATTTCTCTTTACCCACCTCTGTGGAATGCATGGACAACTCAAACACACACACACACACACACACACACACAGAGAGTAATGCACAAATACTCAGTATATATAATCATTCACTCCCTTTGTTTATCCCTTCCTTCTCCCTGTGACGAAACGCTTCACAAAACCATCCGATCGGTCCCACTAAAATCCCAAACAAAAAAAAAAGATTTCAAATCTATACCCACTCCCCCCTCTCAACCCCCCTCTCCCCCTTTCTCCCGCTTAGTGCAAATCGCACGGCCGACACGAACTATGACAGATGAAGAAATTGCATCACGATAAACTCGTGATGCCTTTTGTTCTTGTTGACCTACACCCCCCCCCCCCCCCCCCTCAACTCTCCTTCCCCACTCCGAGTGGCTACGACACAGTAAAATTTCAATTTCATTGTGGCAATGGCCCGTCTCGCACCCCCCCCCCCCCCCTCTCTCTCTCTCTCTCTACCCCATGAAAACAAAGGCACGACACCTCTGCCGTGCTCTTCCCCACCACCACTCACCCCCCCCCCCCCCCCTTCATATCTACAGTTCATGCACTGGCTGAACTGTAACGTATGTCACGGGAATCGTTCCGCGATAGTATGTATCCATACGGACGCATAAATTAAACTGGCTGCGGAAGTCCGTGAGCTATGCCGATTAGGATCAAACGGTTCCCGAGGTGACTAGTGATAAGACTAGATCCCTCCCCGTCTCACCCCTGAGGTGTGAGTGACAGGCTGTCAAAATCGAATTCCGCAGTTAGAATTCATATATACCGGACACACAGGGCTCACCTTCACTGACCCCTCAAGACTACCTGTAGACCAGACCAGAGGAAGACAAAAGAGACAACTAGAGAAGGCGTGGGACAATCCCGGTAACCTTGTTGATCTCCAGTCATTCACTGTTCATTCCCAGGAAAAGTGAGTTGGAACTCTGTTTACCTTTTCGAATCTATGTATTGATTTTATGTATGCTGTGTGTGTTAACATTGTAGATTTGTACAAATGCTTAGCAACATGTATCCAACTGATGAATGATTATTCTGTGTAGGAGTTTGCTTGCCATCATATGGCAAAAGCTCTCTCCCAGTGGTTATGATTCTTTGTTACCTATCTGATCACTGTTCTTTGTATTCACCCTGACTTTTGCCAGTAGGCAATTCTATCTATTAAGAAAATAATTCATTGATTAATTTTGGTCAAGAAAACAGTATGCCTGTGCTAGGTGAAGAACTGCTACCCTGATTTATAAATACTGGTGATTGTTGGAATGATTTGTAGTGTATGACTTTAAGTCTACACCACATGTATACTTGGACTAAGTGAAGTCCAAGTCAGTGTGATTTAATTCATAAGAAACATAGAAGAGTTGTTTGACTGAAACTATGTAACATTGTATTACTGTCTCCTACCCTTTTGTAAGCTTACCTTAGCCTTTAAACAAAAGTGGAGATTAATAGTTATAGCAGAAACTCTACCATAGAGAATACTTTGCTGGCTGAGTCTCACACCTGTACTGAAAGTAAACAAGGGTAAATGTGGGCACTCGACAAACCAGCCATCAGATTCTCACCTACAGACCAAGTTCTCTTTATCGCAGAACTGGGATCCTGGACACGCGATCCAGGCCACGCTACCCTGGACACGCTACACATTGCGGCCGGACCAGAAGCTGGGACTTTGCCCAACACCAGGGCGACACCAGACAACCAATCTACACCAGTGGGGCAGTCACCAACCACAGGAGAGATCAACTACCCTCTCCGAAGCAAAGCTAAGTTAGCTTACCACCTGGACTCAAACCCATCAGACCCTTGCCCTCACTTTATGATGACATAGGGAGAACCAGTCTATGAGTACCACTCTGGCTACAGTCACCGGGTGATTTGCAAGCGAAGTGGATGTATAATAACCATATACATTCAGTGTAACTTAGACTGAACCCCCCCCCCCCCCCCCCCCCTATACCAACTTAAGCTTGTGGCACTGAGTGCAAACGAGTAAAGTAGGAGTGAGGAAGGGCCTCTCATTGTGGTAGTCCAATGAGAATTAAACCCTAGCCTATGGAATTGACCCGCTAATACTTACCTATGTGTAAACAATAAAAGTTGATGTGTGAAAGTGCGCTTAACTTGTGGTAGTTCTTTGTTGTTCAATCAAATGTTGAATGTTTGAACTTCTCTCTTCAATTCTGTCTCTCGGAGCTACAAGTACTTATAATAGTACAGGCCTAAGGAAAACTATCTCAGAGCCACTGTTCCGTATTTTACCCAGTCCCGGTATAAAAATAAAATTTTCTTCGATGACTAGTACCAGAAAGTTGCTCCTTCCACCACTAGTAAGAGAGAGGGTGTAGGTGAAATGTTAAGATAATTCCCATTGAGAAATTATCCCTAGTCCTTCCCCTACAGGACCTACCTAACACTTACTCGTCTCGTCACATGTCGAAGTGGGGGCTCGTCCGGGATTGTAAAATACAATTTGGATTGTTAAATACAATTCACTTAAAATTTTAATTCCTTTGGCTAGTCCAAAAATTTTGGACATAGAGCAGAATTCAGAGCAAATAGGCTGATTGAGTTGAGTCCAGGAGGGAAATCTTTTATGTTTGTTGTGTGAATGCTTATCTTGCATAACAAATAATAAGAGTACATGTAGTTGATGTTATAATCAATTCATTTTGATATTTACTTGGTGTGATTATTTGCTTTTGTTGTACTTAGTGGATATTTGATTGCTAAGAAGTGATCTTTGATTGTTTAGAATTGTATAACAGTTCATTATCATGGCTGAATCAGTGAAACTTAGACGGGAGATCAAGGAGTGGGGAGAATCCATGGGCCTCTCTGGTCAAGATCTAGTCTCATTTGTGATTACACAATTCGAAAAGGAAAAAGCTGCCGAAGAAGCTAGTAGGAAACAACAACTTGAATTGGAAGCAGCTGAGCGTGAAAAGATTAGACAGCATGAAGCTGCAAAAGACGCCTGTGAAGCTGAAGAGCGAAACAAAATAAAGAGACCGAACAGGCAAAGCGTGAGAAATTAAGAGAGTTCGAACAGGCCGAGCGCGATAAAGCACGAGAACATGAACTTGCGCTCAGAAAGATTGACAAATCCGCCGAGAATGATAGCTCTTCAGATACGGCCAGCCAAAATTCTCAGCCTCTCATCCAAATTCCGGCAATGTCATTTTCTTTGGATCCATTTAATGAGACCACAGAAAGTATTGACGCATACTTGGACCAGTTTGAAAGATTGGCAAATGAATTCGGCCTAGACCCAGAAAAGCGTAACATCAAACTAGCCCAAGGTCTCAGAGGTGTTGCTTATGATGTGTATGCCAAGTTACCTCCAAACAAAGTAACTGATTATGATGCTCTTAAACAAGCCCTACTCACCCGTTATGAACTGACAGCTGAAGCCTGCCGAAAGAAATTTCGAAACTCGCGGTGTAGCAGGGGAGAAACCTATGGCCAGTTCACTGATAGGTTAACAACTTATCTCCAGAAATGGTTGGCCTTGTCCAACCAAGCACAGACTTTTGATGGTCTGACAGAGCTCATCCTCTGTGAGCAGCTGCATGACACAATGTCCACTGACCTGCAAACTTTCACAGCGGAACAAGGTGCTACCTCACTAGCTGACCTGATCAAGCTAGCTGACAGATACACCGCCGCCCATGATGAAGCAAATGCACACAAAAAGATGCGTGACAAGCCAAACCGGGATTCGAACCCCCCCCAGTCACAGCAGTCTCAAAACCAAAACCCACCACCAAGTGGGAAACCACCACAAAGTGAGAAACAAACTGGTAAGCCACACAGTGGTAACTCAGTCCCTGTGAGTCAGAACAGTGCACAGAAGCGTTTCTGCGCGCACTGTAAAATGACATCTCACAACACTGCAGAGTGCAGAAAATTCTTTGGACCAAGACTCCAAACAATTGCTGCGTACCAGGTAGTGTCTACACCCAAAAGCGGTGACACACCATCTATGGTACCCAACTTCACTGCACCACCCATCAGTGAGCAGGTGTTAGTAAATAACAAACCTGCCACATGTTTGTATGACACAGGATTGTCATACGAGGCAGTTGTAAGAGCTTCCCTTGTGGAGCCAGCTGCTATTACCGAGGAGACAGTGCCTTTACAAGGGGCTGACCTGACTCTGCCACCTGCTACCCTACCTGTTGCCACAATTATGGTTGACAGTAGGTATGTCAAGGGACAGATCAAGGCAGCCATCATGGACAATCCGATCCATGATCTCCTACTTGGAGGCCATTATGTCACTCTCGGGAACCCGTCTGAACCTGTCATTGTATCCACACATGCAGGTGAAGACCCCAAAGCAATTCAAACCTCCTAAAAAGGAGATGAAAGCAGCTCAGCAAGCTGACCCAACATTAGCTGCATGCTTCCAGAGGCAGCGCCACACCCGTCACCCCACTCGCAAAGGTGAATTCTTTAGGCGGAACGGTCTTTTGTATCGTAGGCTTAATAAAGATCATTCACAACTTGTGGTCCCGGCGCCACACCGGACCCGAGTCATGGAAGTGGGACATACACTCTGTTCGCCAGGACATATCAATGTAGGGCAGACAGTGCAATGGGTGATGAAGCAGTACTATTGGCCAGGGATGGCAGAGGACATAAAGAAATATGTCGATTCCTGCCCCCTGTGCCAACACTGGTCATCCAGCCAAGGGGGCGATTCGTCCCCAGGCCAGCTGGATAATCCAGACGCAGGCCAACCGGAGTCCAATAATGTATTCCGAGGCTCCATCGGTGTCTTGGTGGCTCCAGAGCTAGTGCCAAAAGCTTAATGGACCACGATCGGAATGAATTGTCAAGCAGGAGCTTCTCTCGAGAGAGAATCTTTTTTCGGGGGGCCTATGTGACGAAATGCTTGACAAAAACATCCGATCGGTCCACTAAAATCCCAAACAAAAAAAAAAGATTTCAAATCTATACCCACTCCCCCCTCTCAACCCCCCTCTCCCCCTTTCTCCCGCTTAGTGCAAATCGCACGGCCGACACGAACTATGACAGATGAAGAAATTGCATCACGATAAACTCATGACGCCTTTCGTTCTTGTTGACCTACCCCCCCCCCCCCCCCTACCCCCCCTCTCTCTCAACTCTCCTTCCCCACTCCCGAGTGGCTACGACACAGTAAAATTTCAATTTCATTGTGGCAATGGCCCGTCTCGCACCCCCCCCCTCTCTCTCTACCCCGTGAAAACAAAGGCGCGACGCCTCTTCCGTGCTCTTCCCCACCACCACTCTACCATAGAGAATACTTTGCTGGCTGAGTCTCACACCTGTACTGAAAGTAAACAAGGGTAAATGTGGGCACTCGACAAACCAGCCATCAGATTCTCACCTACAGACCAAGTTCTCTTTATCGCAGAACTGGGATCCTGGACACGCGATCCAGGCCACGCTACCCTGGACACGCTACACATTGCGGCCGGACCAGAAGCTGGGACTTTGCCCAACACCAGGGCGACACCAGACAACCAATCTACACCAGTGGGGCAGTCACCAACCACAGGAGAGATCAACTACCCTCTCCGAAGCAAAGCTAAGTTAGCTTACCACCTGGACTCAAACCCATCAGACCCTTGCCCTCACTTTATGATGACATAGGGAGAACCAGTCTATGAGTACCACTCTGGCTACAGTCACTGGGTGATTTGCAAGCGAAGTGGATGTATAATAACCATATACATTCAGTGTAACTTAGACTGAACCCCCCCCCCCCCCCCCCCCCATACCAACTTAAGCTTGTGGCACTGAGTGCAAACGAGTAAAGTAGGAGTGAGGAAGGGCCTCTCATTGTGGTAGTCCAATGAGAATTAAACCCTAGCCTATGGAATTGACCCGCTAATACTTACCTATGTGTAAACAATAAATGTTGATGTGTGAAAGTGCACTTAACTTGTGGTAGTTCTTTGTTGTTCAATCAAATGTTGAATGTTTGAACTTCTCTCTTCAATTCTGTCTCTCGGAGCTACAAGTACTTATAATAGTACAGGCCTAAGGTAAACTATCTCAGAGCCACTGTTCCGTATTTTACCCAGTCCCGGTATAAAAATAAAATTTTCTTCGATGACTAGTACCGGAAAGTTGCTCCTTCCACCACTAGTAAGAGAGAGGGTGTAGGTGAAATGTTAAGATAATTCCCATTGAGAAATTATCCCTAGTCCTTCCCCTACAGGACCTACCTAACACTTACTCGTCTCGTCACACTCCCCCCTTCCGTGCCCCGCCCTCCCCTCCCCTCTCTCCCCCCTAGTCTACCGATACATGAATGGATCACTGCAGAAAAATGCACTCAGTGTGTAAAACATACATGACACATTTACACATAGCACAATTTGTGTAGTAATAATTTCTTTTTACCCACCTCTGTGGAATGCATGGACAACTCAAAGAACTGCAAAGGCTTGAGTGTTGACTGGCCAGTCGTTCAATAAACCTGGTGCGCCTGTGAACGGATGATCAAGAGGAAATAAATAACAAGTATCAGTCCAATTGTCAGTGAAAACAGCCCTAAAATCGCCGACTTCTCCCATTTCAGCGTCAGTATCCGAATCAAACACTTGTTGTTGAGGCCCATGTGCTGGCACAGATTCTTCTGCTTCTTCGCCACTATCAGCGCCCACTTCAGTGTTGGAATCCACGTCTGTCTCCCCACTGTAGGTGTCAAAATCCTCATCAGAAGAATCGCTGATGTCTTCTTCAACATCTCACCCTTCAGTCTGGATCATTTCCAGTGCGTCTTCAACGCTAAGCAACAATTCACCAGCCCTACAGTGTCGAACGCTTCGTTGCGACGCCATCTTTTCAATCACGGAGCAGAGCTGACCAACGGTACTCTTGGTTCTTGTCGGCTAGCGAGTGACTAACGCTTCACACGCGGCGCGAGTGAATGGAAAGTTGGTAGGGGATAACAAAGGAATCATCTCCGTTCTTGAGTTTCGTACCCGATACGTCACTCGGACAGCGTGAATTTTCAAAATCCAAATCCGCATATGCGGACATTGGCAGCAAACACTTCATTGTACGATGTCCGCATATGCGGACATTGGTAGCGAGTGAGTTTACTGAAACTGCCAATGCACTGAACAACAGTTTATAAATAATCTGTAGTGAAAACTGCCACAGCGTTCAATAACCACTTGCGGAAATTGCTACTGCAGTCAACAAAAGTCTCCAATAATCAGTTTGGAGCCACTGCATTCAAAAACAGTCCTCAAGAACCTGTGCTGAAAACTACTATAGCATTCAACAACAGTTCTCAATAATAACCACTTTCAATGAAAATCTTCAAAACTCTGTAAAGGAAACTGCCACAACAGAACCAAACAGATAATCTGTAGAGGTAACTTATCACTGCATTCATCAACAATTAGCCAATATTTTACAATTACAACCATTTTCAACAATGATCCACCAATGCACAGTTGCAGAGACTGTCAAACTATTAAACAAGAATTCACCTATAATCTCTAGTGAAAACTGCCACAACATTCAACAACAATCCTCAATAATCTGCATCATAAACTGCCAAACTACCACTACATTCACCTACACTCCCCAATACTCTGCAGTGGAAACCATCACCTTATTTATCCATCTAGTCACCAACAAACTTCCCAAAGTGAAGAGTGACAGGAGCTCAGCAATCACCTGTGTTGTTGTCAAAGAAGCGAATGTGTCTGTCTTCGTGGGCAGTGATGGTGACAGGCATGGTGGGATGATTCAAGACACAGTTGATTTGGTTGCTGCCACTAGTGTCTGGAACATGGTGTTATATGGGCAATGCAAACATGTATTAAGAACACAGATAACTGTCACTGCCATGTAAATAATACAATCTGCAACACATCCTTATTGCAGTCCTTGTAGCCCAAACCAGTCCAATTGTATTTAGAGTACAGCCACCCATAAAGGAGCGCAATGGTTTTCAAAACCAGTTTCAACTGCACACTATGAAAACTCTCATGAACTAAAAGGTAATGTTTGATGCAGATGAGAATTTGATGTGATAAGCAATTTCCCTGGAGTAAATGACTACTATGATTTGCACCACTGGAGCAAATAAAAATTGGTAACTGCAATGGTGTAGTTTGAAACTGCACTAGTGTAAATGAAAACTGCAATTTGTACCAGGATAACTGTCACACCAAAGACATTCAAGCAGAACCAGTCCAACTGTGAAGAAATCATGCTTGCTGAAAACAAAACTGTTCATCCTGCCTTTTGTCATTATCATTATCATCTGTAGTATCATCATTGATGACAGTATACCGACGTAGGGAAGAGTTTAACAACAGATCAAAAATGTCAAAGAAGTTTAAAGGTTAATTAAAACCTGGAATCCAGTAATTTAAGACAAACACACGCGCATGCGTGCTAAAACACGCATGCTCATATGCATCACAAGCATAGGCACATTCACAGATTTTAACTACATATTCACACATGCACGCATGCGCACGCGCGCACACACACATACACACACACACACACACACACACACACACACGTGCATGCACGCACATATGGAGCAAATATTAGAACTGATTAAAGAAAAACAAAATTTAGAAAAGACAACAGAATGAAAACCAGAAATTGATTAGAAACACACACACACAAACACGAAACACAATGCACATGCACATCATTTAACTAAGTAGGCAGTTTGTCCATTCAAGGTGATGGATAGTTAAGTATGGAAAATGCTTGAGATATTTCTACCTAAAAGGTTATTAGCAATTGGAATTCAGGAACAGATGAGGGGGGGCCAAACATGAAATCTTGCCTGAATAAACAACTGAGTTACATGCTGACATCAGCTGTTCAAGCAATGACATGCTGTATCTTTTCCAGGGCTGACAATGCTCCTGTGATGAAGTAGGCTGGTCCTTTACTGACTGAGGCTAGTATTGCAGTAATGACACATACTGTTTCTGTAACGCAGTGTGACCATAACCGATGGAGATGTGTCCTGTCTTCCTATTAAGTTGTTCTTGAATCGATGAAGAGCTGTCTTGTAGCTACATAAAAGAATACTGTTTTCATGCAGGCTGGCTGTTAAACACATATAGCGGTCTTGTGTTGGCTTGGTCTGATCCAACAATAATACAGATTGGTCTTCTTTAGTACAACTAGATTATGCATGTTACAATTTAAAAGGGAGACAAGAGAGGAGGAACTTTTGTGAAAGATGTCATAGTAATAATGACGAGTTGCAAGCCTCCTTTTACTTATTGCTTTTAGATCTTTGTATTTTCAGTCAGTGTAGCGCTATCATTGATTTGTTTGAAACATTTGGAAGGTGAACGAATGCCTAATTGTTCAGTAATGTTTTTGAATCGATTGATAATGCGATTGGAATATTCAAGATTATGTTACAATGTCCACCAGGTTTCCGTAAGTTGCTAGTGCATTACCGAAGGTTCAAGAATGTTGAAGAAGCTGACCAAATTACATTCGCATACGCTCATCACAATTTCATTGGTTAAGCTTACTGATATACAGAATATTCTAGAAAAGAATAATGGAGTATGTTCGAGAATATTCTTTAGATAACATATAAAAGAATGAGAGCTGTGCCCCAGAGAGAGAGAGAGAGAAATGAGATTTGTTGAAGAGTTCTAGTCTAGAAGTGTTTGAGTCTTCGTTGAGTTTGAGTCTAGTCGACGAGAAGCTGCCATTGGTAAAATACTGCCTGCCGCATGTACGATTGAGTTCCTGTATGACTTACTGAGCCTGAAGGCCAGTGGATTGTTTTTGGTTTTTTTTGTTCCTATATTCTTCAACGTTTGTAAATAAAAGGATCCTCTTCGTTTCAATACCGCCTGGTGTATTTTGTCGTCTGCAAGTTGAACACCTACCACAGGATCTACAACGAACTCTTACAAGCTAGAGTACTGCACTTACCTTGTACTGAGGAAGTCATCGCTTTAGTGTGTAACAATGCAGTACAGGTCATTGAACAAGCATCAACATGGCTTAATCTTCTTCTAAATGAGGCTGTTCATCTACAACATTATCTGGCAAAGTTTTTTGTTTTGTTTTTAGAGAGCATTCCTTATTCTGCATGCACTACATGGGAAGCATTGGGTCCCACTGGTACCTGTATCATTATGAGTTCAACTGGTGCTTTCCCTGTAGTTTCTGATACTGAAGTACTCATGGAGTAAATATTAATCCTTAGACCAGGGCTCCTACTTTCACCTGTATTTATGTGTTTACCTTTTTAATGGCAGCTATTCCGTTCTACATAACGTATAACATATTGCTGTTGGAATACAGATATTCATCATTTTTACTGAGACAGAGTGAACATGACAAATGAGATGAATGTGTATAATTCAATGGGATTTTTCCTGGATCAGTTTATCAGTGGCAGTAATGCAACAGCAAATAAGAAATATTTCATGCATACATGCACATGTTCATGCACACATATCAGAGACAAGTTCTCTTTCAAATCGTTGGGGTAATAACAGTTGTCGTAACAGATAACGAAGTAGCGAATACAAATTCAGTTCACACACACACACACACACACACACACACACACACAACTCTTACTCAGATGCGCACAAACATTCGGATGCACACAAATATTTGGATGCACACATCAGTGACTGCTTCGTTTTAAAGTCTTTGGGGCAACTGACAATTGTTCCAGTGCAAATCACAATTGTCATTTGCACCAGTGCAATTTCAACTGACATCAGTACAGTAACCAATTCTTTGTCAGCCTGGTGCAAACTGAAACTGTCATTTACCAAGGAGTAACTGTGAATCGCTCTGGATTCTAATCTGCACTGTGAGAGTAACATACTAAAAATAAAATTATCGTTACCCAGTGACATCATATTTTAACTACCCTTTTAAACTTCAAAAGACTTAGACAAACAAGCAAAGCACATCAACAGCACATGATTTAAAAATATACTGTTTACTTTGGAATGTCCAAACAGTGCTACTTGTCCATTTCTACTGTCTTAAAAATTATGTCACCAATTCTAAACCAAAGAGTGTGGAAGGTATATATGCTTCAATTAGAATTTTTGTGCTGTCCATTAGCAAATGAATGGAAAGAAACGGATGATTTTTTTTTACCAGATATGTTCAATGTTGAATCCTTCAACTATCATAAGTCTGATTGCCTCTAATAATGAGAACTGCCATTTTCTGTCATCTTGTTTGGGAAAAGAGCCACCTCTTGACTTGTCCTAAAACACTTACAGAAGGAAAATTTCACAGAGAAGAACTGTATGCCCTAAAATGGTCAAGTTAACGGCCTAAGTTGTTTCCTTTCGATTAAAGTTTGCATGCATGAACAAAATTCCACGTTCAGCTGCAGTTACAGCTGGGCACATCAAAGTGTGTGTGTGGTGGGGGGCACCAAAGTTTAAATTTCTGTACAATCCCACTCTCACTGAGTCAAAGACAAAAACATGTCATCAACTGTTGATGCTCATGTAGCCGGGTGCTAACAGTACATTTCTTGGTCACCCGTCACAGATGATGTATTCTACTCATTATAACCGTGTTGGGCTGAGAAGCCCATATTTTCTCTAAAACTGGTATTTCGCACAATCAATCTTGGGGCCATTTTGAATTGTCCGACGAACAAACCGTAAATAATTCTTGATTTTAAAAAAAGTATGACAGAATCCAAAGAATCCGAGAATGCGCATTGAAAGTAAAGTCCATAAGCTCTCATTTCGTATATCGCATGCCTATGATCTTTTCTACACAGGCATGCGACTATATGAAATGACTGACAGCGCCGGCTCCCTTGTTTATTGTCGGAGTTTTGATCTAAATTGTCATTTTATGAAATTCGGACTTCCCGATCGGAATCTTCTTAATGACTCCATTTCTATCATAGAAGCAACTAAAAATGTATAAAAATTATCATCCAATGGACCATTTCAACAGAATAACATTTTATCGAAAATCGTGTCAAAAGCACATGTTGATGGCCATGCGGCAACGAAAACAAGCTGTGTTTCCGATCAAATTTTAAACACAAAGTTCTCCGCTCAGACGGCATCTTGGATAATGAAATTTATATGTATAAAAAGAGCGAAATGCCAGCTATTCATTCATTACAAAATTATTTCATGCTGTTTGGTATTTTTCATTAAAATACAGGAAAATATGATGCAAACATGTTAAAAGTGGGTTCATTCTTTGACTTTAATCACCAATAACTTTACACAGCCACAGAATTGTCAAATATGACTTACTGCATTTTATTCCTTGGGTTCTGAGGTTTTCATCGATATCAAATATGTTTGAATACTTTAAACGGGCGGCGAGCTAGACAACACAGAAGCTGCGACAGATAGCACAAATTTTGTCACTTCCCATCTCGCGAGGCCCATTTTGAGTATAGCGCTGTGTTGTCTGCTTTGCAATCCAGTTCAGCTGTATATATCTGGGGCGCTGCATGAGTGCGATCAGTGTTCCCTAGAGTGTGCCCAAAGCATGCCCCGAGTGTTGCCCCAGAGAGTATTCACTGGTGTGAGTGACTGGCATGGGAGGCAGAGAGAATGCAGAAAGTGTGCTCAGTGTGCTGAGTGAGAGAGTTCCCAGGGCAGAGTTCCTGGTTAGAGCTCCTTGTTATGGAATGAAAATAAAAAGAAGAAAAACTGCTTCATCCTCTGCGTCTTCTTGACTGACTGCTGTCCCTTGGTTCCTGCACTTATCACCATCTGCTCGTCTTCACCTGCACACCCCTTACCCCTCCACACCATCACACTCATAAATCACCGACAACACTGCTGCTTTGAATAAAGGCATGAAATATTAATCCTCTGCATAGCAAGACTTCTTCAAAACAGAAAATTCCTATATTTCATGTTCTTAACATAGCGTACATCTCATTTTATTAAAGAAAAAAAAATATGTCAACTGATTAACATGTCCCAAACTATATACATAATAAACCTGAGGAAATCATTCTTGTTCTGCCTTGGAGGCAATGTGTATAGCACAAAGGACCTACCACAGTGGGTCAGTGTGTCCAGCTTCATCACCTGCTGGGCAGTTTCCAGGTCAAAGATGTGGGCTGTGGAAGAAGTATAACTGACCACCATCTGTGTGGGATCACACCGAACAAAGTCCACAGACGTCGGCACACCCTTCTCTGCAAACAACCAATAGTTTCAACTTATGTTCTTTAAGAATATTGCTGAAGACTAAGATAACATATACTGTGAGAGAAAAGATAAGATAAGATAAGATAAGAAACACATTATTATCTCATCATGAGAAATTTGGTCCAGGTGCATTTCACACAAAAAACACAGCACTAGAAACCGACCAAACACAAAAAACAAAAAATTATCAACATCACAGAACACAATCATTTCATAAACTCATTGCACATTATATTATACATAATATCATTTACATTGCATATTCATACATAATCACATCATTTACATTGTATATTATCAAGAAAAATTCACAATAAAAATGTTTATAAATGTAAAGAGATTAATTTAACGATTAAATCAAACAAATTTGTATATAAATGATATTATATGACACATTTACAGCCCCACAAATACACCCATGCATATACACAAGTTTGCACAAACATCCCCACACTCACAGACAGGTATCCATCCATCCCTGCACACCACACACATGTGCATGCCCTCGCGCGCGCACACATGCGCATACAATACACACACACACACATGCATATAAACACAAACACAAACATACACTCACATGTGCACACGCATGCGCACACAAACATGCACATGCGCACTCTCACCTAATACAAATTCAGAATTCATAGGTCAAAAACAAGTTTTACTTGATAAAGGTTACTGATTTAAAAGACGGATTGACTGGGGAATAAAAGTTTTTTGAGCTCTTGTTTTCACTCTCAAGGTTCTGTACTGGCATCCTGATGGCAACAGTTCATAATGCTTAGCCAGGACATGGCTATCATCACTGGCTATCTGTCTGGCTTTGTTCAGCACTCTTCTGTAATGCTTTCAAACTGGTTTGTCTTGCACTCACAACTTTACTACACACACTCACAACATCATTCAGCACATTCTTACATCGCAAACTCAAACTCCCATACCAGCACATAAAAGAAATGGTAAGAACAGATTCAACACAGCATCAATAATAGATTTGTAAAATCTCAGGAGCAACACCAATATTTCTCAGTTTTTGCAAGCAGAATATTCTAGATTGACATTTCTTGTGTACAGATTCAACATTTTTGTCAAAAGTAAGCTTTTTATCTATAACTGTACCTGAATATCAGTATTCATCAACTCTTTCAATAGTTTCTCCATCAATACTAACTTTTGGAACTGGTGGTGGATCTTTATGGAAATCAATAAGCATTTCTTTTGTTTCTGTAACACTGAGGTCCAGATAATTATCCTTGCATCAAGAACAGAACTTTCCTACCTCTCTAAAATAATCTGTATCACAATTTGACATATCTTCAAGAGCAGAATCGTCAGAGTACTTGATGTCCGGAGTTTTCTCTGTACCTCTGCAATCGTTGGTGTATAAAGTAAAAAGTACAGGGGACAGCACTGTACCCTGAGGAGCACCAGTACAAGTAGATTGTTCAGATGAAAAAAACATATGAACACAATGCGCAACCTTGCCTGAGCCCCACCACACACCTAATGTCTCTGTCAGGCAGGCAACACTCAGGTGTTGAAAACATAAGACAGTTTTGACAGTCTTGAAATCCACAGCCACATCACACACTGCTGGTTGCAATGCACATTTGTATCAGAGCTGCCATGCACCACACCCCACAGCATCTGTCCACTTGGTGACATGCAGGTGTCGGCACTCAAACCCAGGCCTGCAAACCACACCCCACATGCACCAAACACTGTTTATGACACATATATAAATCTACGCCACGTCGAAAATATCACTATATTTTTTTCCCTCATACTTACCTGTCCAAACAAATGCCTTATCTCCTACAACATGGAATGTCAGGAATTCCCCCCAAAAGAAAGAACCATGAGGAGAGTGGGGAGTCCGTGCCACTCGACCTACAGGAATATGTGATAGTGCTCTCCCTTGAGCGAAATGTAATAACTTTACTCCCAAAACAAATCAGTTTTCTCCTTTTCCTCATCGTGGACACATCTCTCTCCAGTTCAAGCATTTGAACTTGGATCAGCAGAAACGCCCTTTTGAGTTTGCCCTATTTCTCTCGACCAGCCAGAATTTTCAAGAGAACTTACGCTCCTTGCTTCTTCTCTTCAAACTCCTTCACTGCAAGCGTCTTCGGCACAACTCAACAAGACCGACGTTTCTCCTTCCCCGGTCATCAGAATTTGTTATTCCTGTCGACGAGTGATTTTCTCGCTTGGCCAGCATGGATCCGGTGTAACGATCCATTTTAACTCCCCTCCACTTTTTAACTCCCCGGGAGTTAGAACTAGCACATGCCAATTTTAGCTCTGCGGGAGTTAAAACAAACCACGCCAGAATGACCCCCCCCCTGTTTTAGATTAACTCCCCCACCCCAAAACATTCAGTTTTATGTATTAGTCACAATATGAGAAATAAACATTTAATATACACCCCGAGGTAGAGCTAAAATACGCACGTGCCTAAACTAACTCCCGGGTAGTTACTTTCGATCAAGAATTGTTGATCCAGACTGACTCCCGGGGAGTTAAAAATTAGAAGGGGGGGGAAGTCATTCTGGCCTTATGCCAGGACTCCCCCCCCCCCTCCCCCCACCCCACACTGCAGAGAGACACTTGACACATGACACTTGAAAACTTTACTTGACAAGGGTAAAGATCTTAGGCTAACATAAAAGCCTATTAATCCAATCTGTCTTTGATAATCACTAATAATAGTAAACAAAGCTGACTAGAAGCATGCAGAGAGAGAGAGAGAGGAGAGAGAGAGGGAGAGAGAAGGAGAGAGAGAGAGAGAGAAGGAAGGGGGGGGGGAGTAAAAGAAAGAAAGAAAAACAGACAGACAGACAGAGAGAGGGGGAGTGGGGGGGGGGGGGGGCACTAGAGACAGAGACACTGAGATAGATAAACAAATAGACAGGCAGACAGAGAGACAAGCAAAGAGAGAGGGAGAGAGATTAAGAGAGACAATTAGACAGACAAGCAAAAAGGCAGACAGACAAACAAGGAGAGTGAGAGAGTGAGCGAGAGACTGAAAGAAAGTTGGGGGGGGGGGGGGAGGGAGACAGACAGAGAGAGGGGGAGGAGGGAGGGAGGCAGGGAGGGGGTGTATATTAAATGTTTATTTCTCATATCGTGACTAATACATAAAACTGAATGTTCTGGGGTGGGGGAGTTAATCTAAAACAGGGGGGAAGTCATTCTGGCGTGGTTTGTTTTAACTCCTGGGGAGTTAAAATTGGCACGTGCTAATTCTAACTCCCGGGGAGTTAAAAAGTGGAGGGGAGTTAAAATGGATCATTACATCGGCGTTTTCTTCACTGGCTGTTTTCCGTTTGCTCATCACAGTTCATGCGAATGTTGGCCGTTTTCAACATGGCGCTCGGCGTCTACATGGCACTCGCTGTTTTTTTTGTTAAGTACGACGGTCAGCCAGCTTTGGCTCGAGTAGGACCGATGTTCCTTGCTACACCGCTTCAGTCTTGGTCCTGCGAGGGCGGAGACAGACCAGCATCTCCCCCCAGCATGCTCTCCTTCCCCTACCCCCGGGCAAGCAGTTTTGGGAGACCAGCTGTCTTCTTTTCCTCCATGTCGGCCTCAGCAAGAGGACCCATACAAGTGGCACTGGCTTGGAGCACAACCTGAACGACGTCATTCCAAGGGGGGGTTTACTGGTGCAAGTGGGCAATCCCTGGGTTACCTGAGCAAGGAGGACAGGTCGTACTCAGACCAATTTCGAGGTATGCGTGGTATGGTTGCATGCGAACGGGAGTCGGTCGAGCGAGAGGATTTGATCATACTGATGACGATATTAGTTCTTTTGATGATGAAGACATTTCTTCTTTTGAGTTCACTCTAGCATGTTCTCAGCCGATAACGCTTGGTCAGTGATCACTACTACTCTGGCTGAGTCCAGTTTGGATTCTTTAGCCTCCGCCTCTCAGAAGACTAGGTTTTCGTTGCTCAACTATTTTTAAAGGTGGGCAGTATCGAGAATTCATGAATGTTGCTGTTCTCGATCTCCCGCTCCACTCTTTACAGGGCGCCATTTTTATAACCTTTTTTCCAGAAAACATTCTGATTAGCAAGGAACTCTATCTCCTTTTCGGACAGAACGCGCTGAGTTGGATTATTGCTACCTACCGCTTATGACTCCCTCTCGCATGGTCATGTTTCCGATCATTTGTTTTCTTCCATCTGTGCTGTGAGCTTGATCCTGGCGTTTCTACGGGATTTGTCAGTCGTCTTTACTCAGTTCAACTCCGACATTTGACAAGAATGCGATCTTTTGTTTCCAAATCAGATGGTCTTTTTGTTTATGGCAAACATTTATATTTTCGAGGTCAATCTACCATCTCAACTTAAATGCTGCGGATGGCTATTGTTGCAATGGCTTCTCATTCGGGAATTCCCGCAGTAATGACTGATCGTAAACTTGATTTATACGAGTTTTCTTCTCCTGATCAATATTCTTCTCCTCTGGCTCTTGTTTTCATGGTCGCGATTTTGTTTACATGAATATACATGTATTATGATTTCTGAGCTTGAGGAAAGACCATGGAGGTTTATCCCTTAGTCTTCGGTCAGGTGCCCTTTCACCATTCGGGAATTCCCTTTCTGAGATCTCTCGGATTTTTATATAAAAATTTTTTTTTTTTAAAGGGCAGATCAAAGTTAGGATTTCCTTTTGGCTTTCCTACTGATAGTCATCACAATTGGACCAGTTCCTGACTCAGAAACCCATCCATATCTGCATGGATGACACGTTACACTTAGCATGCACCCCGTGTGAGAAATGAAATCATGAAGTAGGGAAACTGAGTAACGATATTGAACGATATTGACTGGATGGCACGGGAAACTACTAAATGAAGTGCTACCTGGCAGCTCTTCAGCCGGCTCTACCTGGTGGGCAGCCCATTCTGTAAACAAGTGTGGATTACATAGCGCTTAGAGCTTGGTCTCTATCTGTCAAGATGATAACTGAATGATAAACTTTGATCAGAAAAACAGTATGCCTGTACTAGGTGAAAACTGCTAAGTTGATTTATTGATACTGGTGATTGTTGGAATGCTTTGTAGTGTATGACTTTAAGTCTACACCACATGTGTACTTGGACTAAGTGTATTCCAAGTTAATGTAATTTAATTCATAAGAAACACTGAAGAGTCATTTGACTGAAATTGTTCAGCACTGTATTACTGTCTCCTACCCTTTTGTAAACTCCACTCAACCTCTAAACAAAAATGGAGATTGATAATTATAGTAAAAACTCTGCACTAGAGTAATCCTTTTTTAGCTGAGTTCTCACACCTCTTCTAAAAGGTAGAGGGCAAATGTGTGAACTCGACAAGCCAGACTTTCAGCTACTTGACTACAGACCAGGTTCTCTTATTGCACACCTGGGACCGTGGCTACGCTACATACCCTGGGAAAGACAGGTTGTAAAGGCACACCACAGCCCAGCACTACAGCAACAGGTCTACACAGCAGGATCAGTCACCAGCCACAAGAGAGAGATCAACTATCCTCTCCGACTTTAGGTAAGTCATAATATTCCTAGTGGACTTCAGTTCAACTCCTTTAGAACTTTCCCTCACTTAATGATGGAACAGTGAGAACCAAAAACCAGCTACAGGACAAACCAGTCCACTATGACTAACTTTAACTACTTTCCCGGGTGTCAGCAAGTGAAGTTGATGTGTTGAAGTGCAAAAAATATTGACATGTCTATTGTAAACTAACTTTAACTACTTACCCGTGTGTAAGCAAGTAAAGCTGATGTGTGAAAGTACACTTAATTTGTGTCAGTTCTTTGTTGTTCAATCAGTATTGAATGTTTGAACTTCTCTCTAATTCTGTCTCTCGGAGGTACAAGTACTTTTAAGAGTACAAGCATAAGGAAACTTCTCCCTGAGCCACTATTGAGTATTTTAACAGTCCCGGGAAAAATAAGAATTTCTTTTGATGACTAGTACTGGAAAGTTGCTCCTTCCATCACTAGTAAAAGAGAGGGTGGAGGTGAAATTTTAACATAATTCTCATTGAGAAAACATTCCAAGTCCTTCCCCTAGAGGACACACCAACCCACCCCCAACTCTCGTCACACCAAGTAGGAGTCCTCCTTTTCCCGGACTTCCTCGAGTGCAGTGGACTTTGTGAAACTCAGATTTCAGACCACTTAAATCTTTTGCAAATGCAAGTGGTCTTGTTAGCTCCTCACCACTGGTCCCATCTCTTGAAGGAAAGTTGGTCACAGTATGCTCAGACAACTTGACAGTGGTAACATACTTGAAGATTCAAGGGGGTACCCACTCCAGTTGTTTAACGATCTGGCAGTATCAGTCCTATTTCGCATTGATTTTAAGATATCCCTTCTAAGACTAGAGCAAGAGTTTAAAAAAGAAAAAAAAAAGCCTTGGCAGACACTATTCAAAAAGGGTCAGGTATTACCTTCTGATTGGATCCTTAACTAGAGGGTTTTCCAAAAATATTTCCGTGTCTGGGAACCCCACATGTGGATGTGTTCACAACCAGGTGGTACACTCAACTTCCAGTTTTGGTATCACCAGTATATATGCCAGATGCGTGCCTGCACCCTTTGTGAACACAGTGCAGGCTTCCAAGGGTGGTGCAGCATTGCTCCCAGCTGCTTTTTCTGGCGGTTGAGGATTGTACTTTTTGGGTCCTACCCACACCTTCGGGTGTATCTTTTTCTTGACCAACTAACCTTAGCTGTGGATGCTCTGGCAACCTCTTGGAGAGGATGTTTGCCTTTGCGTTTCCCCTATCCTCCCCTCTTTCCAGCAGTCCTAAGAAGACATTGAAAGAGAAATACCTGTTGAGTCTGATTTCCACTCTGAAGTGGCCAAAGAGCTGTATAAACTGGCTGATTTCCTAGTGACTGTTCCAATCTCTCTCCCCTCTTGGAAAGATCTGTTTCAGCCACTGACGTGGCGTAGTACTCTGGGGATTTCAGATCTGCAATGGCAAAGACCTTCCAACTTATGGGCAGAGATACTGACATTAGCCGCCGTCCCTTTTTGTCCAAACTGATTTCTTTCTCAGCACAGGGCTCCCGTTGACTAAGCGAGTGTCCTACATCGAGCCTTTCCTTAGTCCTGGAGTATCTGGCCTTGGAACATTTCGAGCCTATCACCAAATGCTCTGTCGGGAATCTCACACTGAAAACTTGCCTTTTGATTATCCTGGGTTCTGCAGGGTCAGTAATCATGCCCTCTTCAGGGACCCACGGTCCCTGTAATGGCATAACGATGGCTGGATATCCCTGTTCACGTGCCCAACTTCCCAGCCAAATCACCAAGCCCGAAGAGCGGCCTCTGACGTTTAACCATCTTCCGCTGGCCCCTTCATCGTCTGGCACCAGGCCTGGACATCTGAAGGTGGAGCAGGTTATCTGTCCTGTCAGACTCCCATGATAAGCGCCTATAGCATGGGAGACTTGGTGCTGCTGTAAGACCCCAGATGATAAGCTCGTGGCTCAGACACGTCATCCACCAGGGTTACGTCTCTGGCCAGAAACCCCTCCCCCCCAGAGAGGATATCAGGGCACACGAAGTCCAGGCTTTATCTGCCAATCTTGCCCTCTGGCGGAATATTGAGGTTGCTGACATTTGTCATTCAGCAGGCTGAAAGACGATGACCAACTTTGGCAGGTTCTACCTCAGAGGCATGGCCGAGGACATGGAGGCTCTAGACTGCTTGGGAGGGGTAGTTGTGGCTGGTAAGACCACTTTCCCCAAGTAAACTTGATTTCAGATCTTTGGCTGTGTGAGTTGAGCTCTACAACTGATACATTAATAAGCAGTATTAATGGTTAAACTCAAAACATAAAAACAAAAAAATAAGTTTGGTTTGAAAACAACTTTCTTTTCATTGCCATAAAGTCAGATAGCCTCCGTTTTGGAACCTGCCAAAGTTCACTGAGAGAATGGTAACCTTAGGCCTTGGCGGCTGTGATGTAGAAGAGACGTTCACAGTTATTGTTTAAAGCCATGATTCGAGTGTTCTGGCTCACTCAGGACTTGCTTGTGCAGAACCCCACCATTTGGCAAGAAGGCCTTTATGAGTGAGTTTTATCTGTGCAGCCTTAACCCGTTGACTGCCCTAGCATGAACGGCGTTTGTGATGGTTTCGGGAAAGCTGTGTGCCCTTGCACGAACGGCGTTCGGGGTAATTTCATCATCAAAATTCGGCGATTTAAAGAAGGGAGGCAAGGAGAAAAAATGGTTTAAATGGTTGTAGGGACCCTAAAGGACGGTTTCTTCCCTTTCATGGGTCGCTGACTGACCGGCTCGTGTCCGTTCGGACGATAACTTCGGCAAGGTTCAGCCGAGTCATTCTCGGGTCAAGATGGCGAGTCGAGCAGGCAGTTTGATCATGCGCGTGCCGTTTTCAAACGATCTAATGCTCTTGAAGTGCTTCAAGAAGTTATCCGAGACCGTGAAAGCGATGACGAAGACTTCAGAGAAGTGGAACGAAGCGATTCAGAGGAGGAATAAAGTGATCACAATCAACACCACCCTTTGCTATCGGAGATTGGTGTTGATGACGAAGCTGATCCCCGACTTCAAACCAAGCGATACCGGCGCAAGTGGGCCTGAATTGGAGAGTGACGAGCCTATTCCGTCAACGTCGACTGCCCCCTTCCTCCTTTCATGAGAGGTCAGGAGGAGACTCGAGGAAGGGAAGGGGGTTTAGGACAATGGCGAGGGTCCAGTGTGAGGGGGCGTGGCAGAGGAAGAGGGTGTGGCACTCTTCAGTCTGAACTTGTTTCAGAACGGACAGAGGCCAGTGCTGATTGCCCAAATCTCGACCTTTCTTTCATGGGTGATCCAGGTATCAAGGTGAACATTTACAATTTCAAGCCTATGGATTTCATGGAGTTGTTTTTGTGGTGTGTGTGTGTGTGTGTGTGTGTGTGTGTGTGTGTGTGTGCTTGTGTTTGTGTGCTTGTGTGTGTGTGTGTGTGTGTGTGGTGTTTGTGCATGGTGTGTGAGTGTGTGTGTGTGTGAGAGAGAGAGAAAGAGAGAGAGAGAGAGAGAGAGAGAGAGAGAGAGAGAGAGAGAGCAGTGCTTGTGCATGGTGTGGGTATACATTGGGTGTGTGTGTGTGTGTGTGTGTGTGTGTGTGTGTGTGTGTAGTGTTTGTGTATGGTGTGTGTGTGTGTGTGTGTGTGTGTGTGTGTTGCTTTTGAATTTGGTGCTTGTGCACAGTGTGAGTGTGTGTGTGTGTGTGTGTGTGTGTGTGTGTGTGTGTGTGTGTGTGTTGTGTGTGTGTGTGTGTGTGTGTGTGTGTGTGTGTGGTGTGTGTGTGTGCCCAAATGTGTGTCAGTTGTCAGTCAACTATAACTGGCATTTACTGGCAGTAGTGTGGGATCCTGATCCTTCTGTCCATAGGTTCTTTGGTGTGGTGTATTCTCTGCAACACCAGTGTATTTTTCAGTTGTTAGTGTACTTTCATCATCTGTGGTGTGGCCTTTTGTAGCTCAATCCTATCTTTAGCAGTCTCTTTTTTTTTGGTGTGGTTGGTTTTGCAATGTTTTATTTATTACCTTCTGTGGTGATGGCTTTTTATCAATCGCACTTAGTTCATGAGTGAACCAAACCACATGTGTGAAAGAAAACTGACAGAATAATTGGAAGTTACACTTAGTGTTGTTATTGTTAGTTCATCTCTGCTAAACAAGACCAATTCCCAAGAGGCTTGCAAGATGTGCAGACTGATGCTGTGGATAATGTGCAATTCCCATCTTCTTTCATGCTTTACCTGGGCTGGAGTGCCCCCTATGATATGGGTTGTTAAACATTTTAGGCATTGTCAAGCTTTATTGTGAATACAGATGTTTGTCCTGAAGTTCAAAGGATACTAACACCAGTTTTTGTGGTATTTCATTGTGATTTTAGTGCTATAGTTTTGTTTATGTTTTGAAAGTGTCTGTTTTTCAAACAAAATATTCATCATTATATATATTTTTGGTCTACTCATTACAAACAAAATCAAACTATTGTGATATCTGGCTATAGCCAAGGATATAACAAGAAACTTTCCCAAGTATCTAAGATACATGTCAAGAATTGAGAGAGCAGTGGGCATATCAGTGAACCTACCTAAGAAAACAAAATTGTGTCCCTTGATACCTGGATTGTACGGTACCCCAGAAATGCATAAATTTATCATATAAAACAACAATTGTGGGTTGTAAATTCACTACCAAATATTTACACGGGTGTTCAGTAAACACCAAAACCACTCATTGCTGGGTTTGTATGTTTTTTGTTTTGCTGCTGTGGGGTTTTGTATGCTTGCAAAATATGATTTTTTTTTATAAGTTGAATTATAAGATTATTTATTATACTCAGAATGAACAAAATCAAATATTATTTGCAGATATTATAGCCCTGGGTATAAGAAGAAAACATGCCAAAAATCTAAGAGATATCTCCACAAATAAATGAGCACTGATCAAATTAGAGAACCTACTGCAAAAAGTCAAATTTTGCTCCGGCACACAGAAGTACAAAACTGATACAAAATAGCGCCAGTCAAGGGGTTAAAAGTGCCTCGTTAGTTTTAATGCTTGTCACCTTAAAAAAAAAAAAAAAAGATGTAATTGCGGACTGCCCACTGAACGCTCAGTGGTCGTGAGAGCGGTCCCCCCGGTAGGCTTGTGCCGGCTGCTGTTTCTGGTGCTTCTGTCCATGGTAAAAGGGCACACAGAATCTGGGTTTCAAGAAAAAGAGTAAAAAGGAAAAAGAAACAAAAAACAAAACAAAACAAATTATTGCCTTTGTTCCCTCTGTGTTTTTTTTCAGTTGGATGAACACTGTGCCAGTTGAGTGTGTTATTGTTATCACATCCCTGAATATGGTTTTGTTATGATTTGTTTTGGGACACAATCTTTGTCAGATGGCTCCACATATTGTATCCTTGCCTATCCCACACACTTAGTATTTTCATGATTACTGTGAATTTGGATGACATCCTTAAAGGAATGACTCTGTAGTCCTTATCTTGTTTAACTTTTTAACTGATGTTCGGACATATCTTCGCTGCAACTGGCTTGGGACCATGCAAATTTGACTCATAATTTTTGTGCTCATATACCTTAAGGCGTCAAGTGCTTTTAACTTTTTGGTGAAAAGTTGTTTAGGAAGAAAGAAGTGGCCTTGGTTACCACACTGACTTGAAGTCATTGTGATTGCACTTTTCTCTCTGTTTTGTGTCTCGGCGTATATATAACTCCTATCCTACTAGACACTGGCTCAGAACCTGTCTACGCAAGGTCGACTTAGGGGTCTTCTCCTTTTCATGATCCTCACCAGTTTTTTTTCTTGGTATCCATGGTATAAGGGATAGCGGGGCAATCTTTTGACCTCCAGGAATTTCATGTACCTTTTGGTACTGACTCCGAATGCTGGAATGAATTTAAGGGCAGCCTGGTGCTTGATGCAGAATCTCTGGCTCCGTGGTGAGTCCCCACCATCCTTTTCGATATTCTGACATTTGTTTGGACAGGTATGAGGAAAAGGATTATTCCTACTAAAACTAGTTTTACGATATACTTACCTGTCCAAACAGCTATAACTCCCTCCTTCCTCCCCGCAGTTGGGAAAAGGGGAGAAAACTGATTTGTTTTGGGAGTAATGTGAGTACGTGTCGCTCAAGGGAGAGCACTCTCACATATTCCTGTAGGTCGAGTGGCACGGACTCCCCACTCTCCTCATGGTTCCTCTTTTTTGGGGGAATTCCTGATGTTCCATGTTATAGGAGATAAGGCATTTGTTTGGACAGGTAAGTATATCATAAAACTAGATTTAGTAGGAAAAATCCTTTTCACCATGTCGATTTCTGCAGGAAACAAAGGCATCACAACAAATTCATTCTTGAGATACTATGTTACAACATACCTCACATGTAGCCAAGTTGATGGAAATGGAGGTATGCAGCATGACGACAAACAGGTTAAAACAAAAAATGAAGAAGAACCACTGGACGCAAGACAAAGCAGCACATCCACCTTCTCTAGATCAGATACAGAAATGCTGATTCAGGGTTTTTCTAGTCTCAAACAACAAAAGCAGTCCCATAGACTAGGCTGGTAAATGCCACAACCCCCTACAGCAGCAAAGAGTTGAACTTTGCCCAGCCTTCACTGGCCTATGGACTTCCCCCTCTCGAAGATCCGGCTAAGCTTGCCTACACAGCTTGCTGTCAGAGAAAAAAAGTGTCAATTCCCCCCCAGCATCCTCATCAAATCACCTGCTGATGATGACACTTTAGTGAACCTGTCATCAGCTACATGGATTCCCTATTCTCCTTGGATAACCCAACAAACACGACCATATTGAGAAATGCTGTTTCAACATAAAACTTAACATCTCATGGTTGTAAACCTTCACATGAGTGCTGCACAAGCAACGCATGTTACCCAAAAAATTTTCCCACATTTCCAGAAGTTACATGCTCCAGCCTGACAATGAAACTGACTCAACTTAACACAGGCTGCTGCATGGAAATCTTTCCCCTATAGATGAATAACTGCAGTTGTGTGTGTGTGTGTGTGTGTGTGTGTGTGTGTGTTGTGTGTGTGTGTGTGTGTGAGAGAGAGAGAGAGAGAGATAAGATAAGATAATGTTGCTTATAGCCCAGCCGACCGCAAAGGGCCATATCAGGGCTGTCGCCATGTTAAAATCAACTCAGAAGTCATAAAAAATAAAAATTAAAAAAACTCTTTCACACATCTCTTTAAAATACATCTTCTAAAAACGCACTAGAAACTTCGTTGAAAATCTTTCTTCTGTAAAATCTTAAATCAGATGAAAAATGTTAATCTCTTTCAGAAACTCAAAGATCACGTCAGGTGGGACATCTCTGAACAGGGTTTTCATGGACTCGGCTGTAAAGTATTTATGTCTCACATCGTGCAAGTCCCAACAATCTAAAAGAGTATGTTTCACTGTGAGTGGAACATGACATGGAATACACCACGGAGCTTCTTCACCTTTTAAAAGATAAGAATGGGTATAAAACGAGTGGCCTGTGTGCAAGCGGCACAGGACTGTTTCCTCTTTATGACCGCCTCTGGAACATGGTAAAAACTCGTTGAGGTTTGGACGGATTTTAAATAGTTTGTTATCCATCTGCAAAGTCCATTCTTCTTGCCAGAGGTCTTTGACATAGGCCTGTGTTTTGGGTTTCAGATCAGTGTGAGGAACAGTAAACCTGAACAACTTTTGCCTTGTGGCATTCTTGGCAAGCTGGTCAACCATCTCATTGCCTCGAATGCCCACATGGCTGGGAACCCAAGCAAACACTACATTGTGTCCGTTTGATTTTTGGGAGGTGTACAGTTAAAAAATTTTCAGCAGTTGAGGGTGCTTGAGATTACAGCCGGCAATGGCCTCCAAAGCAGAAAGGGAGTCTGATAGAATAAGGAAATCTTTTATTTTTCGATTTGGAGATCATCTGAAGTGCCAGGACTAAGGCTGTCGGCTCAGCAGTGTAGATGGAGCTGTCGGTGGGAATGTGTACGGTACATCTCTGAGGGGGATCTACTGCACAAAACACTGCAGAGGCAACTCCCTCCTCAGATTTGGAACCGTCAGTGAAAATTCTTTTGAGAGATGGAAACTTAGCACACAGTTCTGCAAAAAGGGACTTGTAAACCAAGGAACTAGTGGAATCTTTCTGGTATGAGGCTAAATCAAACCGGATCTCTGGTGTGAAGAAAGTCCATGGAGGGTCATCAGGAAACTTGGAGAAATCACTAATTACTCCAAGGTCTATACCTGCTTTGTTCAGATGGGGAAGAATACGAATCCCCAAGGGTGGAATGGAACTGGGGTGGTCATCGAATTTCTTTTGGAATTTGGGGTCAAAAACACAGTCATATGCAGGGTTTTGAGGTTCAGAACAGAGACTCAGACAGTAGTTCAAGGCAAGTTTTAGTCAATAATTTGAGAGGGATGGTTCTCCTGCCTTGGCATACAAGCTATAAAAAGGAGTGGTGCAGAACGCTCCCAGACACAATCGAAGCCCTTGATGATGGACAGGATCTAGACTTTTCAGGTAGGACGGTCTGGCAGAGCTGTACACTACACACCCATAGTCCAGTTTGGAGCGGATCAGAGCCCTGTAAAGATGGAGGAGAGTTTTCCTGTCAGCGCCCCAATCTGTGTACGCCACAATTCGCAGAATGTTCAGTGCTTTTTGACATGCAGTTTTCAAGTGTTGGATATGGCTTTTAAAGTTCAGTTTTTGATCGAAAATAACACCAAGAAATTTGGCTTCTTTTACAGCTGGAATGATGGACTAAACCAGACGAATCTCCAGATCAGCGAAAAACTGTCGAAAATTGTGGAAGTAGATTGACTGAGTTTTGGTACTTGAGAAAGTAAACCTGTTTTCCTCGGCCCACCGTTGAATCTTATTAACACAAAGTTGGAGTCGACGCTGTACACTGGCGTAAGAAGCTCCAACTGCATACAGCGTGAAGTCGTCAACAAACAGAGAGGACTCAGAACCCTGGTTTACCGATTTCACAATGTCGTTGATTTTGATGCTGAAAAGGGCCGGAGAAAGGATGCTCCCTTGAGGTACACCCAACTCCTACCCATGGATGTCAGAGAATGTGGTGCCAACACGCACCTGGAACTGTCGATCAACCAGAAAGTTTTGGATAAACAGAGGCAGATGACCACGAAAACCAAGTCTATGAAGATCCATAAGGATTCCTGATTTCCACGTGGTGTCGTACGCTTTTTCAAGATAAAAAAAAGATAGCGAACACATACTGTTTATTGATGAAGGCATTGCGGATGGTGGTTTCCAGACGGACTAAATGGTCAACTGTCGAGTGGTACTTCTGGAACCTGCACTGTTCACTGGCTAAAAGGCCATCGGTTTCCAGCTTCCACATCAGACAGGAGTTGACCATCTTTTCCATTAGCTTACAGAGGCAGCTGGTCAGAGCTACTGGGCGATAGTTGGAAGGGTTGGTAAGGTTCTTTACAGGCTTAGGGATTGGAATGATCAAGGCTTTCCGCCAGGAGGGTGGAAAGCACGCTGTGGTGCAGATATGGTTGTAGACTTTAAGAAGGGTCTGGAGACAGCTTTCTGGAAATGTTTCAAAACCTGATAATGAATATCATCCAGACCAGGAGCAGAATCATTGCAGGTTTGCAAAGCTGATTTTAGTTCATCGATTGAAAAAGGTAGATTGAAGGCTTCAGAGTTGTCTGATGTGAAACTGTAGGAAGATTTCTCTCTGAGTTGTTTGTTTCTTAAAAAGGCTGTAGAATTATTTGCAGATGAGGAGTTCTGCTGAATGGTGGAGGCCAGCAAATTGGCAACAGCTTGTTTGTCAGTTATCAGAGCATCGGCAAGTTTCAGATGATGAATTGAGGGGTTGGTGTTCTTCCCTTTGATCTTTCTGATGATGTTCCAGACTTTTTTCTTGGAAGTTTGAGATGTCAGCCCGGAGCAGAAGTTTCTCCAAGACTGACGTTTACTGATTTTGAAAGTGTGTCTCGTTTTGGCACGGAGTTTCTGATGGGCTCGAGCCATGGGGCCTGAAGGTCTTTGGAATACCCGACGCTGAGCCCGTTTGTGTTCTTTTGAGATTTGTTGGCAGTCAGAATTAAACCAAGGTGTTTTGGGCAGTTGGAGTTTGTAGGGAGACATTGGAATATAGGTTTTAGCACACTTAAATCAAAGTAGTGGTTAGTCAATCCGCAGGGTCTGGGCTTTGAAGAATGTCAATTTCCTGGAGTTCCTTTGTAATATTGGCAGCAAAAAGATTTCAGTTAGCCTTCTTATAATAAAGATGTTGTGAAACAGAGGCGTTTTCAGTTAATACGGGTTCTAAGAGAACAGGGAAATGGTCACTTCCTTGCAGATCGTCATGGACAGGCCACTCATAGTCCAGGACCAGCGAGGGGTCACATATCGACAGATCTAAACATGAAAGTGAACCTGAGGAAGAGTGTAGGTAAGTTGCAGATCCATCGTTCAGGCAACACAAATCAAAGTCTGAAAGGACATCTTCAAGAAGCAGACCTCTGGATGACGAATTCACACTACCCCAAAGAGGACTGTGTCCATTGAAATCACCCAACAGCAAAAAAGGTATAGAAAGTTCTCCGATCAGACTGACAAGGTCCTGACGACAAACCAGGACAGAGGGTGGCAGATATAGTGAGCAAATTGTAATAGTTTTGTGGAGAGTGACTCTTGCAGCTACTGCCTGAAGGGGGGTAGACAGAGCGACAGGACTAAACAGCAAAGTTTTGTGTATAAGAAGAGCAACACTGCCCGTTAGTCCCAATGTGGATGGTTGTGCAGGTTTGGAAAGAATATTTAAGCTAAAAAGAGTGAAGGTCTTCTGGCTTTGAATTTTAGTTTCCTGAAGAGCTATGATGTATGGTTTTACAGTTTGACACAGAAGCTGCAGCTCCTCAAAGTTTGAATTTAAACCACAGATATTCCAATGAATTATTTTACTGTCCATGGTGCAGAGGACGAATAGGAAACAAATCAGTTCATCTCCAGTCATCGTCTGCATCCAATGGAGTGCATTTGTTTTTGAGTTGGACAGGGCTGTTTTGGTCTCCAGACCTGCCAGCAGACTTGCCCGCAGGTGAAGACGGTTTCGGTTTTGGAGACAGTGGAGATTTCTTCTTCATCTCCACCATCTCCACATTAGGTTGTACTCCCTTGCCCGCATGGGCACCGCTCACGAAAGTTCGAGGCGGGAGAGCTGGCTTTTTATTCTGCCCAGCAGCAGATGGGGTTGACTGCTGGGCAGTCTGAGGGGTGTCCATTTTGGGTTGGGAGGTGGTGGTTTTGCTTCCAGAGTTTGACATTTTACCTTGTAATGTTTTAGTGAAAATGAACTCATCCGTCTGGCAGCAGACAGAACGGGTTGAAACTTTCTTCACAGCCGAAGCATATGAAGAAACTGGGGACATCTGACTGCCAACAACCTGCATGGGTGAAACTGGAAAAAAAATTGAAAAACTGAAAGGTCAGGGTCCAGGGGCTGCCTAGGCCCCTGGCAGGGTCCAGGGGCAGCGCCTTGCTGGGGGGCTGAGGGGGGCAAAGCCCCCCGGCCGAAATTGATTTTTTGAAAAATTCAGACAGTTTTCGTGGCCTCTGGTGAAAGGAAATTTGGAACTGAGGCCTTGTTTGAAACACATATTTATTGCTTATATGACAGTTTCCCATACATGAAGTGGGGTTTGTGTGTGTGTGTGTGTGTGTGTGTGTGTGTGTGTGTGTGTGTGTGTGTGTGTGTGTGTGTGTGAAATACAGTGCAGTGAAACCTTTCTATTTAGACCTTCCCTAATAAGACTTCTTCTCTAAAATGACTCTAAATTCTGTGACGGTTCCATCAAACTACCTATCAAATTACCTACCCATCAAATTACCTATCTTCTTATCTTCTTTTTTTTTTTAAATCCATGTTTCATGTTAAGATCACAAATCTGTGCATTTTCTAAGATCTTAATAGAGAGTTCCAAAACTAACCCATTTCATTACACGGAAGAAATAGAACCTTTAGTAGTTTTCCCCATCCTTTTTCCAGAAAACTAACCCTCATATTTATTTTTCTTTTATGTTTTTTTTTTCTTTCTTTAAATATTTTTTTCATACTATTATGTCTCTCTCTTCTTCTTCTGTTGTGTGGCCACAATCAACACTCTGATTATTTTGCCACAGAGTAGAAGGTCTCCTTGAACCGGCTGCCCGACTTTATAAAAAAAAAAATTAAAAAAAAAATTTTCTTTTCTTTTTCCTGTGTAGACTTGAAATAGCTCTTCAAATTGCATATAAGTAGATACTAAATCACAACATTTACTCCAGATCACATTTAAACACTCCCTGCCCACTAACTGGATTGGAGGGGACGAGAAGTGACGGGCAGGCATCCTAGAGACGGCCCCCGGCACCCCCGTCGCAGCGGCCCTCCCACCAGCACACCCCCTACCCACTACATACCTAACCTTGCACTCTCACATTCATACAGGACAGTTTGTGTTTGTGTTCGTTTTAATCTTACTCCTGAAGTTTCGCAGCAGCGAGACTGTCAAGAGTGTCAGCACTGAGGTGGGAGGTGACTCTATTTTTAAAACTGTCGGGAGAGTCTGCCTCTATAATGTATGCTGCCTTACATCCATCTTTGTGTGTGTGTGTGCGTGCGTGTGTGTGTGTCACTAGGGGGGGGGGGGGGGGGGGGGGGGCATGGAGGGCTGCTGAAAAAGATTTTACTGAAATTCTTACCTTCATGCTTTTAATATGGTCCAGACTTCTGGCATGCTTTGCTAGCCGAGATTTTCCACTGGATCCATACTTGAGGTCCGAGTTGCACACGCGGCAAAACGCTCCACCAGGTTTGTTCGTTTTCAAACACCAAACACGATGTTGTCGTTTTTCATCATCTATTTCATTCAGCCAAGCCCATCGCCACTTATTAGTGATGCCAGCGTTGATCTCCTCAACTGAATCACCTTCTTTCAGATAGGACATTCTCACAGTTTCCAACGGACTCCTAACTTGAAATCTAGATTTCGGCAAATGGTGCTTTATCTTTGTTCCCTAAAATAAAGAGTACTTCCGATTCGGCACTTCCGTATTATGGTAAGACGCACTCGATACGTAATTTGTGCAATTTTAGAGATTGTTTTGAAAAACTTTTTTTTTTCTTTTTTTTTTTTCAGATTTACGAAAAACAGAAAATTCTGTCTCGAATAATTTCAAAAAACGGATTCCGTCCTCAGACTGAAGAAGTTTCACCCATGAACCTGTTTACATGCTTCAAAAAAGGAGATTTTCTTTTTAGTTTTTACTTTTTGGATGTTGGGACTCCTGGATCCAAACAGGGCAGTTGCATGAAGAGGAGGGGTGGTCGCCACTGCAGTTTGCACAATGAGCCGGGTCTTTACAAGGCCCATCATGGGTTGCCTTGCAACAAACACCACACATCTCCTCCCCAGAACAGCGGTCTCTGACGTGTCCAACTTCTGGCATTTAAAACACCACATCGGGGATGGAACATACAGTTGGACACGGACATTCAAGTATCCTACTTTAATGACCGGAGGTAACAAAGGGTTGCAGAATGTCAGAAAGAGGGTGTTGGTGGGCACTCTCTCTGCACCTTTACGGACTGTCACCCTATGCACCTCCGTCACACCTTGGGATGCTAGTTCTGTCTTGATCTCCACCTCTGATACACCTTTCAAATCCAGGCATTGAATAACTCCTTTGGACGAATTCAACTACTTATGGGGAGTCACCCGGATTTCTCTGTCCACGAGCCTTGCTGCCCTCAGCAGCTGTTCTGATTGCTTCTTTGACTTGCATTGAACAAGGAACGAGCCGTTTCGTAGCCTCTTTACCGACCGAGGGTCACCTGCTATTTCTTGGAAGCCATTCTGAATTGCAAAAGGACTCAGAGCGGAAATAGGCTTTTCCTGCTCTGTCCCTTCAACCACAAGCCAGGAAGCCCAAAAACCTGTCCTCTCTCTCTTCTCCATATCAGAGTCACTGTCTGAATCCAAATGTCTGGAAATAGGGTCCACTGCCTTCCTCTTCTTTATGGGGGGAATGATTTTAGATGAAGTCATGTTTTGTGTGTATAAATTTCGTCTCTCCCTTACCCACCCACCATGGAGTCCAACAAAGGGGCCAGGGCCGAGAAGTCACTGTCTTGACCCCTTCCAGGCTTCAGGAGACATATACGACAAACAGAGCGCCACTAACCCTATCCCTCCTGATCATGCTCAACTCCCGGGAGCAGAGAGCCGAGAACTGCAGGGGGTAACTTGGCCAGCCGGAGAACTGCCTGTCTTGACCCAGCCCCAAGAAGGGGGAGCCGATTAATACACCTGGGCCAGAGTGTACCTCCTGTCTAGGAGAGGTCCGAGCCAAAGTGATGTGTTGAAGGCACTTGCCCTCTCAATCACCAGATCTCATTCCCCTCCATCACAGGTCACACCGCACGGCAAACGCGGCGGATCTTAAGAAGACCACAGAGAGAAAAAGAGTGTGGAAAAGAAGACTTGAAGGGGAGATGAAGATAGAAAAGAGCCACATAAGAAAGGCAGAAGATAAAAGGAAAAAGGCGGGTTACTATTAGTCAGGATCCTCACCCTTAGCCTATCTGACATGGGAGGCCCTACCAGGGGCATCAACTCCTTACCACGTTGTGCTTAGGCCAGACAGCAACTTGACTTTTCCGGCCTAGAAGCATTTTAACAAACTAGCCTATCTTCAAGTATTGATGCCCCTGCCAGCAAAGCCTAAGGGATCACGGGACCGCGCAAGCCCTCCGACCATGGAAAGGTTGCAACCCCCGGAGGGAGAGAGAGAGAGAGAGAGAGAGAGAGAGAGAGAGAGAGAGAGAGTGTGCGCACGTGGGCGTGTGTGAGTGCGTGTGTTGTGTGTATGCATGAGCACGTGTGTGGGTGTGCGTTTGTACGCGCATTGTGTGTATGTGTGTGTGGGGGGGTGGGGGGGGTGGGGGGTGGAGGGGAGGAGGTGTGTGTTTGTATGTGCGCTCTGTGTGTGTGTGTGTGTGTGCATGTGTGTGTGCGAGTGTGTGTGTGTGTGTGTGTGTGTGTGTGTGTGTGTGTGATTTTCCTAGTATGTAGTAGTAGCATAAAGCTTGTAAGTTAACCCTCTTGCATTCGGATTCTCTGGGACAAAACTTCCCCTAGTTTTTGGATTCTTTTAGTGAGTTTAGCCTTAAAATGATGTGCATGGTTCATGCGTCACCATAACCAAAAATAAACCTCTAGAGTTATGAAATTTTCCGGATGTGGTCATGAAGGTTTGTTCTGTAATATGAACCATATTTTGTCTTTCTAAGAGCAAAAGGTCGTATCATAGTCACCTAAATGTCACCAAATGTATCCCACTTTACGGTGACAATTCTATTAAAGCAGACCAATATGCAGTTTTCTCATTGACGTGCACATTCCTAGAAGAAAAGGAAAGCTGAGGCCTATTTTTTGACATGTCCATCCTCTGTCTGCCCCTACAGCCCCCCACAGGTAATCCAAAGAATGTCACACAATGACTGTCAAGTGTCACAGGTGAGAAGTAATGCCAAACAGTTCCAACCATAGTCTTACATTGTTTTCATGCAATTGTTTACCGTCCTATATCCACCTTTACGTCTATACACAGAATCTCAACAGCTACTCAATAAGTGACAGTGTGTAAAGTGTTGCGCTAAATGTCATAGAGCCACTATTATCATTACAAAATGCAGGTGTGCACAAACAAAAGGAAAATAAAAACAAGCAGGCTGCTTAACTGTTGAGCCATATTTTGATTGTGATAATCATGGAAATAGTTCTAATGCAGGGATCAATGAAGCAGGGGTCAGTTTGGCAGCAACAACACAACCGTGGCAGACACTTTATCCCCATCATGATCAACAGATAGATATGCCTTCATTTCTTCAGGTGTCGTGTTTGACAAGGGATCAGGTGTGCTCTTGGCACCTTGCTTTTGTTACGCATACCTGTTTGTTTCATTTACAGCTGTTTGAAAACACACAAGAGGCAAACACAAAAAGAAATAATCCAGAGGGGTGGTGGTGTTTGGCAATGCGTGAGCAAGAACATACTGGCTATCAGAATGCGGTCACGGTTGCAGGCCATGTAGCCAGTCGCCATGTTGTCTGCAGGGTGGCAAGTGGATGTTATCCTCAGGATCACTTTCCACATTTTCTTCTCCTTATATATTGCCTATCAGACTCCTTCTAGCTCTTCAATTTCAATATTTTACTCCTGCTTATCAAATTTGATCCCATTCCTCTGCAGAATACTACGGTATTTCATCTAATGTGCTAGCACTAGCAGATGACGCCATTGTGGCATTTGGTCAGTTTCGTTCACAACTCGGTTTCCCTTCTTTTTCAGTGAATGAAGTGGTGCCAGTGTCCCAAAATAGTACTACCACTTCATTAGACAATACTGGGCAATACCCACAACTTTTAGAGGCTCTCTGAGCACTAACACAGCGCGAGCATGGGTTGGAACAGTGCCAAACACATACTCCCATCTACACCCATTGTGAAAACTAGCGCACTGTCCAGGAGCTCTCATCTACTCCTGTTATGAATACAAGAGGGATACATCGGAACCATTCATTTTTGTGAAAATTTTCTGTTCCAACCGAACCCCACCCAGAGTTGGTTTTTTTGTTTCCTATGGGCTCAATCAGGAAGACTGGGACCACACAATTGAGTATCATCCACTTAATGGAAGCTTTTCTGAGAGTATTGCCCAAATTTCTTGACCAACACTGCAGGTGCCTATGTCTCGCGGGCCTAACTGACACTGGGATATATTCTGACAGTAAGCACAGTGCAAAGCCATATCACACAATCTCCACCTGTATGGAAATCTGTAGCATCCTCATCAATCAACATTAAGGAATATGTCTCAAATTCTATTACCCTTTCTTCCCTGCTCTTATGCTGACCTCAGTTTTGATTACCTCTCCATGGTTTGGTTCTGTTCGGGTCACCAGTATAATTCAATTCAAACAGACTATTGAATGAATGCAGTGGCAAGGTAAGGTGAGGTAAGGTAATGTTGCTTATAGCCCAGCCGAACAAAAAAGGCCATATCACGGCTGTCACCACGTTGAACCCAACTCACAAGCCATCATCAAAAAAAAAAAAAAACCTGATTCACACAATCCTTTAAAACACACCAGAAATTCTGTTAAAAATTTTTCCTCCATGAAATCTTAGAGCAGATAAAAAATGCTAATCTTTCAGAAATCCAAAGATCTTTCATGGAGCCTGCTGTAAAGTGTTTATGTTTCAGATCATGCAAGTCCCAACACTAAAAGAATATGTTTCACTGTGAGTGGTACATGACATGGAATGCACCATCAAGCTTCTTCACCTTTTAAAAGATAAGAATGGGGGTAAAAGGAGTGGCCTGCATGCAAATTGCACATAACTGTTTCTTCTTTATGGCTGCCTTGGGAACATGGTAAAAACTCTTTCAGGTTTCGACGGATTTTAAATAGTTTGTCATCTGTATGTAAGTTCCATTCCTCTTGCCACAGGTCTTTGACATAAGCCTGAGCTTTGGGGTCTCAGATTAGTGTGAGGGGTAGACAATCTGCTCAACTCTTTCCTTGTGGCACTCTAATCAAGTTAATCAACCCACGGACCTACACTCAGCGATCTTCCATTTGAGACTGAAGTCATGGTCATCTTCAAAATCGAGGACGAACAACAATCAACCACTTTGTTGCCTCAAATGCCCCCATGGCTGGGAACCCAAGCAAAAACTATGCTGTATCCATCTGATTTCAGAGAGGCATACATTTTGAATAACTTCAACAGTTGAGGGTGCTTGAGGTTACGGCCGGCAATGGCCCCAAGGCAGAAAAAGAGTCCCACAAAATGAGAAAAATCTTTATGTCTTGATTTAGAGACTATTTCAAGAACCAGGAACAAGGCTGTCAACTCAGCAGTGTAGATGGAGCTGTCAGTGGGAATGTGTTTAGAACATCTCTGAGAAGGACCCATTGCACATTAACAGCAGAGACAACCCACTCCTCTGATTTGGAACAGTTGGTGAAAATTCTTCTGAAGGATGGAAACTTTGAACACAGTTTGGCTAAAAAAGGACTTGTACGCCAAGAAGCTAGTGGAATCTTTATGATACGAGGCTAAATCAAACTGAATCTCCGGTGTGAAGAAAGTCCATGGTGGTCATCAGGAAATATAGATAAAACACACACCACTCCAAGGTCTACATCTGCATTGTTCAAATGGGGAAGAATATGAATTCCCAAGGGTGGGATGGAACTGGGGTGGTCACTGAATTTCTTTTGAAACTTGGTATAAAAAAACACAGTGCAGGGTTCGGGGGTTTGGAAGAGAGTTTTAACAGTAGTGTGTGTGCATGTGTCTGTGATTTAACCACTTTTATGTGTTTTGCTATTATTCACTATTATACGTGTATTTTAATTAATATTCTGTGAAATCAAGTGTGACCATTGTGCAATACTGAAAATGTACTATAAGTATTGCTGTTTATTTAAATGTGTTTTACTATTGCTTGATCATTTATCATGTACATACACTTCAATGCTTCTTTTAATGTGAATTTATGTCTGACAATGTTGTTTCTGTTTTTAAGCAAATTCTGAAAATGCGTGTGTGCGTTTCTTCAATTGACAATGTCGTTAATTTTGATACTGAAGAGAGCAGGAGAAAGAATGCTCCTTGAGGTACACCCAACTCCTGCCCATGGATGTCAGAGAGCGTGGTAACAATACAGACTTGGAACTGCCGATCAGCCAGAAAGTTTCACATGACCAAGAAAACCAAGTTTATGAAGATCCATAAGAAATCCAGATTTCCAAGCAGTATCATATGCTTTTTCCTGATCAAAAAAGATAGCAGCCACATGTTGTTTATAATGAAGGCACTGTGGATGGTAGTTTCCAGATGGACTAAATGGTCAACAGTCGAGTGGTACTTCCAGAACCCACACTGTTCATTGGCCAAAAGGCCATCAGTTTCCAACTTCATCATCATACAGTTGACCATCTTTTCCATTGGCCTGCAGAGGCATCTGGTTAGAGCTACAAGACGATAGTTTGAAAGTTGGTAAGGTCTTTTCGTGGCTTAGGAATTGGAACGATCAGGGCTTTTTGCGAGGTGGGCAGAAAGCACCCTATGGCCCAGATATTGTTGTAGACTTTTAGAAGGGTTTGGAGACAGCTCTCTGGGATATGTCTCAGAAGCTGATAATGAATATCATCCAGGCCAGGAGCAGAATCGTTGCAGGTTTGCAGAGCTGATTTCAGTTCATCAATTGAAAAAGGTAGACTGTACACTTCAGAGTTGTCTGAAGTAAAGTTGTAAGAAGATTCTTCTCAGAGTTCTCTGTTGAATTGTGGAGGCCAGCAGATTGGCAACAGCTTGTCTGTCAGTTATCACAGCATCGGTGGCACCCTCCAGCAGGACAGCTCACTCATGCTGGCTTTGCAACTTTGCAATTATTGTCATCAATAGGGGGCTTAGTAGATGGTGTCCTGCATATGTTGGATAAGAACGGGCCCACTGAACGCCACTGAAATCACTCTGTAGAAGTGCAGTCTCCTCTGGTAGGTTGCCTCATGACTTGCCACTGTTTGCTCCCTGACAATAGCCGGTGCTGGGGCTGTGCCAGGACAAACCAGCAGTGGTTTTGGATGGGGAGCCATAATTAGTGGCATATTAGCAATGCCTTTGAAGTGGTGAGGAAGATGAGACAGCACACACTCACTCACACTCTCTCCCTTGACCGGATGGTCGTGGGGGAGACATGATGGACGTCTTGTGGGCCAGAGAGCGCCAGCCAGGTCTGTCTTCTGCCGCTCTGATCAGGGAGGGGCTGTCCATTCGGGTCCACTCTTTGATGTTATCCATCCAGTTCTTTGCTGGTCATCCGCGTCTGCGGCCACCTTCCAATGTTCCTTGCAGCACTGTCTTGGGTAGGCTGTCGTGGCGAGTGACTGTGACCAAACCATGTCAACTTCCTCCTTTTCACAAGCGCTAGGAGGGGTTCCTGCGGGCCTGCCCGTGATGTTATTTGGGCACGAATGAAGTTGTTGGTCTTGTGGTCTTTCCAGGAGATCCCTAGCATGCGTCTGTAGCACTTGGTCTCAAACGTTTGGACTCTTCTGGTCGTCTCAGCTGTCATGGTCCAGCTCTCGCAGCCATAGAGAAGGATGGACAGAACCAGGGCAGTTGAGACAGCAAAAAAAGGGAAAAAAGTACTCAGAAAGCAGTGTAAACTGTATGGGTATGTTTGCAATCACTTCAAATTTAAGTAGCAGAGCATGAGATGACCAAAAAGCATGAAGCCAAAGTCAATGGATCAATATCACATTTCAGGAAAAAACATGAGAAAGTATATTGGTCAGTTACATATGGATCAATAACACATATTTCACCAAACAATGTGAGACTGCACACTGGTCATTTACAAATAATTATTACCAACTTATTAGTAAGAAACTCATGCATAGTAAAATACATCTACTGCTAGATTTTCATACAAATTTGGAGCAATCCAGGCTTGCTGAATTTCTTTAGTTTTTTCACTGATACAGTACCTCAGTTTCAGAAGTTCAACTGGTGCCCTAAAAAATTAATTTGCTAGATATATACTTGTTATGTGAAAGAAACATTTTAGATAAAAGTTTAGCCAAAGTGGTTGTATTGTAGAGCTAAAATTCTCTGCCCTTCTTCTGAGTGAACATTTTACCATCTAGAAGATTTGTGACTATTATCACACATAAATTAAAGAAAACTTCATTTGGGATACAACCATGTGTCATTCTCCAACTGATGATGAACGTATATAAGTTTATCCTTTTTCAGTTAAGTGAACTTTTTTCTGTCAATCCCTAACAGAGCTGATAAAATGTCATTTCTACACAGAATTCACATAAGAAACCAGCAGCCATGGCAAAATGGTTAGTGTCATGGACTCCCGGCTGGTAGGTCGTGGGTAATATTCTCATCAGAGCCATTCATATGTAGGATTTTTCAACCCGGACTTGCTCCTACCCAGAGTTGAGTTTTCTATGGGCTCAATTGGGAAGACAGTCCAGTTTCATCCACTAAGTGAATGCATCTCTGAGAGTGTGGCTCAAAGTTTCTGACCAACACTGCAGTTGTCTGTACCTCTTGGACCTGGTTGTCAGGATATATCATGAAAGTAAGTATAGAGTACAATCTCAGACCAGAATGGAAATCCACAGTATCATCTTCAACCTAATCGATCATTACTTAAGTAATGGTTTTAAATTCTGTGGCCTCTAATGCCCACTCTCATAGTGGCCCTTTTTTTTAACGTTTTTTATTTTAGTTGGCACTATGATATATAAGTACATATTTATGTAAACACACACACACACACACACACACACACACACACACATCTAAAATAAGGAATTTCTGTGGTAGATTACAGCCAGGTTGGTTCTGCAAAACATGAGTGTAAACAAAAAAAAAGAGAGTAGAAAATTGCACAGATGCTGTATGTATAGTTTTGGTGGAAATTTTTACTAAGCAGGAAGTGTGAAGAAATAGTCCCGCAGGAAATAAATCAGGAAGTGTAAAGAAATAATCCCACAGAAAAAAAATCTAAATTGTATTTTCATTAGGGATTTCTATTATTGTAACATTCTAGTAAATGTTCAGCATTCTAGTAAATGTTTGTTAGTTATTAAGAATTACTCATTTAAATGGAAAGGAATGGTTTTCAGTAATTTCCAAATAGAACAAAGAAATAATGATTTCCTGTGTGAGCACCCATGAGACTTCCTGTTTGAGTGACCATGTGTCTCTCCTATATAAAAAAAAGAACCACATGCTAGCCAAACTTTACTTAGAACTCCAGCTGCTGAACCAGGACAAGCTGAGAAGGTTTCTTGGCTGCTCTCTGCCACTACAAGCAGAGACGATTTTTCTTTTGGCTCGAGACCTTGGCCACCTTGTTCGCTGCATACCTGACGATCTTACTCTAACCAATGATGAATGGTTAGTCTTGGCAAAAGGTCTAAAATTTATTCCCATTCAGCCTACCACCAATAAATATCAAAACCACATTGATGTTGAAAGATTCTTTAGAAAATTAAGATGAGTGGCTGCACTTGACAAGGTACCCACGCACCCACTAACAGAGAGCTCAGACATTTTTACCCATCTTTTTCAAACTCCAGTACTCCGCCAGCCACCTCTTGACAAATCCACTGAAGTTGAACTCTACATCAAAAAATGAGAAAAGAAATCGATAAAGTGAAATCCAAACCTGTCCGCCATTCCAACCTCTCACAGGATGAACAAAAAGCCCTTGAATCACTGAGACAATGACAAGACATTGTCATCAAACCAGCAGACAAGGGTGGTGCAGTGGTGGTCTGGGACAAACAGTTGTACATAAAAGAAGCACACAGACAACTGTCAGACACAAATTTCTATACACCACTCACAGCATCACCCCTCCCTCAACACCAGAAACTAATCTCAACCACAGTTAAAAAAGAAATCAAACATAACAACTTACCGAAGACAGCCAAACTCCTCATAATGGCAGACACCAAACAAGCCACCTTCTACCTGCTCCCTAAAATACACAAAACCAATACACCTGGCAGACCCATTGTGTCTGCATGCAGCTGCCCAACAGAACACATTTCACAGTGCTTAGACTCTCTCCTCCAATCCATAGTACAAGGCCTCCCCACATACCTCAAAGATCCCACTTTCCAACCCAGCCTCCTCTTTACACTTGATGTCGTCTTTCTCTACACTTCCATCCCTCATGCTGATGGACTGAAGGCCCTCGCATTCTTTCTTAACAAACGGCCCCCTAACCAACAACACCCTCCCACAGCTACACTGGTCAGACTTGCAGAATTAGTCCTCACCCTCAATACTTTTGAATTCAACAACCACACATTCTCACAAATCAGTGGTGTTGCTATGGGAACCAAAATGGGACCATCCTATGCCTGCCTCTTCATGGGACACCTAGAACACCGCCTACTAACCTCCTACACAGGCCCAACACCAGAGCTCTACAAAAGATACATAGATGATGGACTGGGAGCCACATCCATGCCAGAACATGACCTCCGCAATTTCCTCAACTTTGCTCAGACCTTCCATCCATCCATCAAATTGACCTACACCATTTCACAGTCAGTTAACTTCCTGAACATCACTATTTCCTTCAAAGATGGACTGCTTAAAACCTCAGTCTTCTATAAATCCACTGATGCGCACTCATACCTGGACTACACATCTTCCCACCACCAGTCCACTAAAGACAGCATTCCATATTCTGAATTCCTTCGACCTGCGAAGATCCCTTTCTTCCATTAAGAAAGGGTGAACACCGCAGTCGCACCTTCTCGCCACGTTAATGTGGGTGTTTCCTCAGGGGGACATGGGGCAGGTTGTTTTCACTAACGCGGCACGGGAGCGGAATACTGGCGCTATATCAAAACTAGATCCCAGCCTCTCCAATCAAGGAAAGCCGCAGGCTAGACCAGTCCAGATGGAGGAGTAAGGCCCCCACCAAAATGGAAGGAACTGAGTGAAGGCCCACCGGCGTGTGGATACGCCCTGACACTGCTCCAAGCCTTACCCCAGCCATGGGTTAAATGGCAAAAGCATCCAGCCTGCCGAAGACGGAGTGTGTCAGCTACGGCGCAGGTCCTGGGGATAAATTAGGACATACACGCATCAACGATTATGGTCATGCGTCAGACTACCATGTTGTCATGGCGTCGTCCCTATCAGCGACAACCGGGGAGGGACGGAGCCGGGCCCTTAGCCTCAAAGGGGCCCACCCAAGCGACCGGTGCCTCTGTTAACCTGATGGTCGGGGAAAGGCAGAGCAGAGCAACTGACCAGACTTACTCACGCAGCTCTATGACACAAAACCTGGCCGGGGGGAGCGGAGTTACAGGCGCAGCTTTGGGGAGCCCGTTCTGACCTGGAGAAGACCGCGGGCTTCATCATGGCAGCCGGGTTACAAGTCTGATGCATCCAGCTTCAATCGAACACAGAAGAAGAAGAATTCCTTCGCCTACACAGACGCTGCTCCAGTGAAGAAGATTTCACTGTACAAGCAGCCAAAATGTCTGATTTTTTCACCAACCGCAGCTACCCCGCGCTGCAGCTAAATCCAGAACATCCACTCTGGAAACTAAGCCTCCCAAAGTGACAGACAGACCCACTGCCTGCCTTCTCTTCCATCCTCACACTCTGCCCATCCGCACGATCCGGATCTGGCACATAGTAGAAAATCATAAACCTGCCTTAGAGACCAAACCAATGATCACTTTCAAACGTGACAAAAACCTCAAAGACCTACCGATGCGCTCTAAGCTGAACAAAATCTCCACACCTAAGCCACCAGGTACTTTCCCCTGCTCCAAACCCAACTGCAAAATCTGCTCTCTCACCAAACCAGATACCATCCTACGTGGCCCCAATAACTCATTCACCATTAAACGCACTTTCTCCTGCCACAGCCACAACATTGTGTATGCCATCCACTGGCAGCTGTGTGGTAAGATCTATGTAGATGAGACATCTCACACACTTGAGACTTGCACACTTTCTCCTGCCAGAGTCACAACATTGTGTATGCCATCCACTGGCAGCTGTGTGGTAAGATCTATGTAGATGAGACATCTCACACACTTGAGACGCGCATCCCTGAAAACATCTCACACACTTGAGATGCGCATCCCTGAACACTTGGCCGACATCCGCCACCATCGGCCCAAACCAGTCACTGTACACTTCAACCACGCCCAGCACAACATCAACCATGTCAAAGTCCTGGCACTTTGGCAATCAAAGAGTGACAACTTGGAACGCCTTAAGCAGAAATCTCATCTTATTGCCAAACTGGGCACCCTCCATCCTCATGGCATCAACATCCAAAAGTAGTATGTAGGCCTACCATTCCACCTCTGCAGCTCCAACCTGCAATATCATCCACCTACACACACCCATACTACCGTACCTCCCACTGTTTACCTCAGACATAAGTTACAGCTATCATCCCTTTCCCTTTTCCTACACTCTCTGAGTCTCTCCACTTACTACATCAATCTACTTACTCCCCCCCTCCCCCTCCCCTAGTAATGATGGGTGTAGTGGTGTTGGTGGGGATGGCAGTGGCTGGGGTGGGGGTAAAATGGGGGGGGGGGGGGGGCAGATGCAAAGTGTTAGGCTAACATTACAAATGGAACACACTCTCACACACACACACACACACACACACACACACATGATAAATAGAATGCTAGCGCCTTTATCGTTGGTCGTTTCCATCCCTTTCCAAGCACTGCTGTTTTTCCTAGTGTTACTACTATCATTATTATCATCATTCAACAGTACTGTCTGCTATTGTTCATTGAGCATTTCAGCTCCTTTCCACCTAATATTATCCTTACCAATATTACTTAAAACCATCATTACTGTATCACTATCATCATATTATTATTACCATTACTGTTATCACCATCACCATCATTACAACAATACTGATGTCATTGTTATTATTACCATCATTATCATTTTTACCATTATACTTATAATCATTATGTCCTATTTTCACTAATCCCATTGCCAGCATTAATTGTAGAATCAAAATAGTAGTAATACTTAGATACAATAAATTATTTATTAAAGAGAGAGAGAGAGAGAGAGAGAGAGAGAGAGAGAGATTGTGTATAGGTGTGAATATGTTGCCCCTCCCCTCCCCCAGTTAGTATGTAAACCCATCCCCTTCTTCCCTCCACCCTCATAGCATCAACACCATAAAGTAACACGCACCTATCCACCACTGCAATTTCAGCCCATAACATCTTCCAACAACCCACATACTACCATATCTCCCACTATTTACCTCACATATAACTTACAGCTATCTTCCTTTCCATTCTCACTACACTCTCTCTATTTCTCACATCAATCTCTTGTATATTCAGATACTTGTCCACTCCATTTTCTTCATTTGGTTTTCTTTTAATTTCACATACTATTTCCTCTACAAGAGCTTCTGTTCCATCTTCCCTCTTTCCTGTGCATATGTTGTGTAGATGTTTGTAACTATGCGGAAACATACACACACATCCACACACACACACACACATACATTTTTTTTCTTTTTTCATTTTATTTATTTATTTAATCAGTATACCTTTGTTACAACTTCATAACTATTACTAATGTTTATATGTACTACTATCATTAATATACTTATTATTCTTTACAATATTTCTGACATTCAAGTTTAAGACTTTTCCATCCTCCTTCATCACCATCATTACTGTATACTTACAATCACAATTACTAAGAAAACTATTAATATACACATAATTATTAATATACCTATTAGATTCCATCCTTCCCATAATTTGTACCTTCTATCTCCTTTCTGTTCTTCCTGTCCTCCCCTCTCCCTCCTCCCCTTGGTTTTTGTTGTTGTTCTTCTTCCTAAAAGGCTGGTTCACTCAAAAATGAGTAGGTCACCAGCGCGCATGTTAAAAAATAAAATAAAATAAAATAAAGTGTGACTCAGCCTGTTGGCCCCTGGAGCAAGATTTGGCAACAAGGGGTCGCACACGATATTCAAAAAGTTAAAAGCAATGGCCAGGTTCAGGCCCAGGTAACCATAAAATATCTGGGGAAGTTAAAATAGAAAAATCAGTCAATATGCAGATCTCAAGACTGTCGTATCAATTTGATTTTTAAATGAGACTGCATTTGTGGCAATCTCGATGGCACCCGGCAGTGAGTTCCACAGCCGTACAGAACTAGGATAAAATGAATGTAAATGGCTGTCAATATTTGATGCAGGTATGGCATAAGATTGACCGCCACTCCTGGTGCTACTTTTATTCAATACTAGTTGTTCCATTGGGGTATCAATTAGTTTAGCTCTGCCTTTGAAGAAGATAGTAAGTCTGATAAAAGCTCTTCTCTCTTCTAAGGGTTTCCATTCTAATTTCCTCATGTTCTTCCTAGTATTCCCCTTCTCTCTGATATGGTTCCCTGTTATGAACTGTGCTGCTCTCTTCTGAATCTTTTCGAGGTTATCAATGTCCTTTAGACTGTAAGGATCACAGACTGAGCAACCATATTCCAGTACTGGTCTAACCAGTGTTTTGTAGCAGTCGTCCTTAACCTTTTTGGGGCAGTCGTTGATATTCCTGTATAAGAAAGCTAAGATGTTGTTTGCTTTCTTACATACTAAATTGTAATGTTCTTTCCATTTGAGACGACTATCTATAATCACACCTAAATATTTTGCAGCACTGGTTTCTTTAAGAATAGTATTGTGAATAGAATATTCTGATCTAGTTGGTGAGCGTTTATTACATGTACGCAACACTTGGCACTTCTGGGGATGAAATTCCATTTTCCAAGTTCTTTCCCACTCTTGTAAAGCGTTTAGATCTTCTTGTAGAATGCGTGTATCATTCTTGTTTCTGATTGTTCTATATACTAAGCTGTCATCTGCAAAAAGCCTTATAGTAGTTCCAGGAGAGAGATTTCTACTTATGTCATTTATATAAATTAAAAAAAAACAGGGCCCCAGAACAGTTCCCTGTGGTACCCCTGACAAGACTGGTTTACAATGGGATGACGACCCTTCTACAACAACTTTCTGCGTTCTCCCAATGAGGAATGATCTAGACCATTTTAGCAAAGAACCCCCAATGCCGATGTGTTCTAATTTAAGCAGCAGGCCCTCATGGTCAACCTTATCAAAGGCTTTAGAAAAGTCTAATAAAATTGCATTTATTTGCTGTCTGTTGTTAAGACAGTTATTAAAATCATTGAGAGTTGTTATAAGTTGAGTCTCACAACTCCTTCGCTGTCTAAAAACCATGCTGGGCATTATTTAAGAAGTCATATTTGTCAAGATGGTCCATTATGCTACTATATATTATGTGTTCAAGTAGTTTTGCTGATACGATTTGTTGTTGTTGTTGTTGTTGCTGTGTGTGTGTGTGTGTGTGTGTGTGTGTGTGTGTGTGTTTAATCCCCATAGCATTAGTACTAATACCTTTAGTATCATTACTATTATTAAAATTGTTGATTTTTTAATTATTATTTCTATTTATTTATACTATTATCTTATTATTTTTCAATTACTTATTTATCTATTTATTATCATTTTTTGTTGTTGTATTTTTCTATTTTCATTTTTGTTTTGTTTTATTATTTTATCTTCTTTTTTTTTTTTTGCTACAATTTATGTTTCATTTATTTGTTGTTTTTTTTTCTTTAATTTATTTATTATGATTATCATAAAAATGTATGTTCTAAATATATTTCTGTATCATGCTTTTGTTACCTTTACCTTCACAATAGTTGTTACCAGTATCATCAGTAATACTACTGTTAGTACTGACATCCACATTGCCATCGCCACGAAGACTGTTGCCACAGCAACCATGGTGTTTAAGAATCCTCTAACCCACTCTCCTTTCTCCCATACTACAGCTGCTATTGCCTTATTATCACCAAAAGTAGTAGTAATCCTGTCTTAATTTATTATTTCAATATTTTGACCTTTATTAGTATTCCTATCAGTAATATAATTATCATCATTACTACCTTGACTCACAGATTACCGCCCTTCTAACAGCCTCGTTTTCATTCAACGCTTACCTTGCACTGAAGAGATCAAAGCTAAGTGACAAATTCGTTCATTTTCATTGTCCTATTTGTTTGTGTCTTGCCTGAAGAAGACCTAAGAGGTCGAAACGTGTCGTGTTTTGTCTTGTGACTCATTTGTCCACGTTTCTCTTGGCGGTTCGCTAACATCAATTTAAGATTTGTGTTTTTGGTTGTCAGTACTGGTGCTTATTTAACTCCTAATGGCTCTTAAGGCTCTAAAAAATTTAAAACCTCTAAAATCACTTTAAATTCTTTGAAAACTTTGAAACTCTAAATTTTATAAAACTCTAAAAAGTTCTCAGGATCTCTGAGCTGTTTTTTTACATTTCCATGTGGTGGTGTATGGAAAGGCCATACTGTTGGAAAGGAAGTATTTTGAGCTGATCTGGGAAGAGTTTGTTTCTTTTCCTTTATTATTTTGGCTTAGTTAGTCCCTATTATTCAAATAAACGCTTTGTTTTGGTTTTACTCTATTTGTGGACTCCAGTCTGTTATATTAGAAATTGCATTTGAGCAGTTAGAAACAAAGATACTTAACAATCACACACCTCACCCAAAATTGTAACCCAAGAAAAGAGAGGGTTATAAATAGTTCAAGTTCACTGAACTAAAGAAATTTAAAACCGAAAAAGCCATGGGTTACATTTACAATAAACAATGGCAAAAACAAACACTCCATTAACTAGGGGTACAATGCATTTCATGAACACATCGAGATGCTACAATTATCCAATCCAATTCATGCATGCACACTAATCTGTGGAAAAATCTCTCATGGTGACCTTAGTTTCAATCTCCTCTGTACATCTATGCCCTCAACAAGGTATCGACTAAATGATGGGGACTGTTGGATGGATGTGGAGGTGCTCTCCAAGGGAGAGCTCACTCTTGCTAGCTCCACGAATAAGCGATTATTATCATCAGTAGAGGGCACAGCAATGGTGTCCTGTACACACTGGATTAAAAACAGAATCAATGAACACCTTTGATGAGACTCTGAGGCAGTGCAGTGTCTCCTCTAATGGACTGCCTTTGTGAATTGTCAATGTCATGGCTGTGGCTGGACAAGCCAGGCTGTGGTTGAGGATCAGGAGTCAGAATGAGCAGTGTGGATCCAATGCCACAGGAATGGCATGGAATTTTGACAATCTCATAAAGTTCACTGTTAACGAAATCAAACATCTACATAATTTGTGACTCACAAACATTTTCTCATAAATTATTCCCATTCTCCCATACATCATTTTGGTATAAAGTTACTCGTTCATCCAAGATAACAATGTGCACAGTCTGTACAATTGCACCTGGCTGACACATCCTCACCACATCAGTACTACTGAAAACAAACTTATCTCTATCATAATTTGCAAAGAACAGTATAAACACTCATAGAATGGTCAATAGCTTTTCTTTATGCATACAGTAAAAAGAATTAAACACACACACACACACACACACACACACACACACACACTGCATCACATGTTCCTCATCTGCAGAAAGTATGTATAAGCTTGTATTTTGCACGCCCACGCACACGCATATACACATCTGGTATCACCTAAAATGACAAGACATTACTATAAACAGTGAATGAATACACAGACACATACGTTAACACACAGAACCACATTTAAATACAGATCAACATATACATATACTAAATACTGCAAGCCCCATCTTAACACATGAAGGCAAACACTTTGTACACAGTCATGCATCCAAACAAAAAAGACCTGATTCCACAATGAAAGTGTTGAGGAGGGGTGACTTGGAGCCAGGGTTCCAGAGGCGGACAGTACCATCACTTGAGCAGGACAGCAGCTGCATTTTAGAGCTGTGTATGGACAGTCCCCACACTGTATCTGTGTGGGCCACAAGTCGCTCTTGCAGCACGTTAATGTCTGCCAATAACATTCACAGAAAACAAATAATAAAATGAAAAAACAAAGAAAAAGGCAGCAAGGAACCCAAATCTCCTGCTCAGTCAGAGATATATCAGTGATCAGCTAAATCTCCACACAGACAGAATTGTTAATACTGCAAACATCAGCACACTGTAGAACATTGTACAGATGACCAGTTCCTTCTTCCTGCAAGCGACCACAAAGCACAAAATGATCAGCATCACTGGCTATTCTGTAACATTTAAAGCATATTTTGTCTGTCTGGATATGTGTCTGTCTGTGTTCCATTTGTCTTTGTGGCTTACAGTTTTTGTTGTTTTTTATACAACTCCATAGTTTTGAACCTAAGTGATGCCCGGATTCCAAGAGAGTAAGACATACCTGGCATTCATACAGATTAAAAACACCATGCCTTCTGTTACCTGGAATAGCTTAGTTATGATGCACCTAGAGATCCCTAGTTCAAACCGGGTTCTATCACCTTTTGTTTTCCCAACAGATTTAAAGAGGGTCTACAGCAAATGGTGCAGAGGCAAGAAAGGGGAGGGAGTTGAACCATGATGGAGGAAGGAGAGGGAAAGAGCAGACAGGGAAAACAGAGGATGAGAAGAGGGGGGTGGGGAAATGGGGCACAGGAGAAGGGGAAACAGGAGATGGATAGTATTTCATACTGGGGCTACTAATCCACAATCTCTGTCCCAATACAACAGTAACATGTCTTTCATCAGCTTTCACATTAAAGAAAATTACATGGTGAATACCAAACCTCTGCTCAAGTTTCACTAACCTTTGCTAAACTTGAGGAAAAAAACCCAAAGAAAATTGATTAAAACAAACAAACAAAGATACTGAAAAACACAGAATTGACGTTGGAACCAAGACTTTATAAACTGAAGGAGTTTTGAAGAACTCTATGGTCCATAGAACTCTTAAAAAAACTTTCAGTGTATACCTTTTACTTGAAAAATGCAGTGGTAAACAGCTTATCATACATGCATCTAAAAAAGCACCAGTGCATGAACCTTCCTATAATTCATAAAATGAGTGAATGTATTCACAAGGGATACCTTTATTCAAATGAGAAGTAAAAGTTGTGCAGTCATCACAGACTTTAGTCAACTACGTTACAGGAACTAGTAACAGTTCAGCAATATTTTGATAAAAAGTTGTGAAAAAGAATTTGATTGGACAGTGTTCACAAAGAAAACAGACTGATGACTGCAAATCATGAAATTTTGTCAACCAGTGACAGCAAGAGAACCGGCATGAATTTCACAGAAGAATCAGATTCATTCCAAATTTTAACTAGTTAGTTAGGTAAGGTGATGTTGCCTATAGCCCAGCTGATCACAAATGGCCATATCAGGACTGTCACCACGTTGAAGTCAACTCACAAGTCATTCATTCACACAACCCTTCAAAATACACCTTCTAAAAACACTCTGGAAATTTTGTTAACACTTACTCTGGTTATTTAACAACATAATATTAATTCTGTTGTCTATTGAAGTAAGGTAAAGCAAAGTTGCTCATAGCCCAGCCGACCGCAAAGGGCCATATCAGGGCTGTCACCACGTTAAAATCAACTCACAAATCATTCATTCACACAACTCTTTAAAAACCCACCCGAAATTTTGTTAAAAATCTTTCCACTCTAAAATCTTAGATCCGATGAAAAATGTTAATCTCTTTCAAGAATTCAAAGATCGCATCAGATGGAACATCTCTGAACAATGTTTTCTTGGAATCTGCTGTAAAATGTTTGTGTCTCACATCATGGAAGTCCCAACACTCTAAAAGAATATGTTTCATTGTGAGTGGCACATGACATGGAGCTTCTTCACTCTTTAAAAGGTATGAATGACTAAAATACGAATGGCTGGTGTGCAGCCAGCATAGAACTGTTTCTTCTTTGCGACCACCAGACATGGATAAAAGGAATTCTTTTAGGTTTGGATGGATCTGAAAGAGTTTCTTATCCGTCTGTGTATTCAAATCCTCCTGCCAGAGGTCTGACATTATGTCATTAACTTTTGGTTTTTAAACTGTGTAGGGGATAGATATGTTAGACAGTTTCCCTGTTGTGACATTCTTGGCCAAACCACCAGCCATTTCATTCCCTCCGATGCCAGCGTGACTGGGAACCCAAGCCAGAACAATGTTGTGAATTCCCGCTTTCAACATGGTAAAAAGTTGAAAAAATTGTGGAAAGTGTAGATGCTGGAGATTACAGCCAGCTATCGCCTCCAAAGCTGACAGCAAATCAGACAAAATCAGAAAGTCCTTCTTTGCAGAATGAGAGATTATCTTCAATGCTAGAAGCAGGGCTGTAAGTTCAGCAGAGTAAACAGAAGCATCTGATGGAATAGAATATGCTCTAATAATATGTAAGGCTGCACAGGCCACTCCATCTTCACACTTGGAACCGTCAGTGAATATTTTCTAAAAGGATGGGAATTTTGTACAGAGATCGGCAAAGAATGCCTTGTATGCCAGAGAGCTGGTGGATTCTCTGCGAAAAGTGCAAGATCAAAGCGAATTTCTGGTGTGAAAAAGGATCACGGAGGCTTATCTGGAAACTTGGAGAAGTCAGACACAACTCCTAGATCAAGGCCTGCATTCTGCGCATGAGGCTGCATACATACAAGACCAAACGAGGAATACAGTTGGGATTATTTTTTTGAATTTACTTTGAAACTAAGGGTTAAAAACATAGTCATAGGCAGGGTTTTCCGGTTCAGAGAACAGTCTGAGATAGTAGTTCAAGGATAGTTTCAGCCTGCAGATCGATAATGAGGGTTCACGTGCCTCTGCGTACAGGTTGTACAGGGGTGGTGCGGAATGCTCCAAGACAGAGACGAAGCCCTTGATGGTGCATAGGGTCCAAGAGTTTCAGGTAAGAGGGTCTTGCAGAGCCGTACACAGCACAACCATATGCCAGTTTAGAATGGACCAGGGCTCTGTAAAGGTGCAGCAAAGTTTTCTTATCAGCACCCCAGTCAGTGCGTGCTATGACCCGCAGAATGTTCAGAGCTTTTTGGCAAGAGGTTTTCAGGTTTTTAATGTGACTAAGAAGTTGAGTTTTGGGTAAAAAATAACTCCTAGAAATTTGGCCTCTTTTACAGCTGGAATGGGAGATTTCCCTATTTGGATTTCAGGATCTGCAAAAAAAAAACTGACGAATATTATGGAAGTGAATGTTAGTAGCAGAAAAAGTGAAGCCTTTTTCTTCCGCCCACTGCTGAATTTTATCCACACAAAGCTGGAGCCTGTGCTGAACACTAGGGTACAAGCTTCCAGTTGCATAGACGCATAATCATCCACAAACAATGAGCAGTCGGAACCCTGTTGAACTGACTTAACAATGTTGTTGATTTTGATGCTAAAGAGGGCATGAAACAGTATGCTCCCTTGTGGAACACCCAACTCCTGCTTGTGAACATCAGAGAGAGTGGTGCCAACCCGAGCCTGAAACTGTCGTTCTGCCAAAAAATTTTGAATAAAAAGTAGAAGATGACCCCGAAAACCAAGATTATGGAGATCATAAAGTATCCCAGATTTCCAGATGGTATCGTAGGCTTTCTCCAAGTCAAAGTTAATAGCTACTGTGTGTTGTTTATTTAGAAAGGTGTTTTGAAGCGTAGATTCCAGACAGATCAAATGGTCCACTGTAGTTCGATGTTTGCGGAAATCACACTGTTCTTTCGCCAGAAGGCTGTCAGTTTCAAGTTTCCACATTGACCATTTTTTCCATCAGTTTGCAGATACAGCTGGTCAAAGCTATCGGACGGCAATTTGATGGGTTCAAAAGATCTTTTCCAGGTTTGGGTATAGGTATGATGAGGGCTTTCTGCCAGGACAGTGAAAAATACCCTGTGGTCCAGATATGGTTGAAGACTTTCAGAAGGGTCTGGAGACAGCTTTCTGGGAGATGTTCCAAAAGCTGATAGTGGATCTCATCCAGGCCAGGAGCAGAATCGTTGCAGACTTGCAAAGCTGATCTCTGCTCACTGATCGAAAATGGCAGATTGTAGGCTTCAGTGTTGTCTGATGAGAAGTTACAAGGAGATTTTTCTTTTAGAAGTTTGTTTTTCAGAAGAGCAGGCACTTTATTTGTGGAGGAAGAGTTCTTTTCAATAGTTGAGGCCAGCACATTAGCTACAGCTTGTTTATCTGTGATCAGGGCTTCTGCAACTTTCAGGTGATGGATGGAAGGATTTGTATTTTTTCCATTGATGTTCCTGATTACTTTCCATACTTTCTTCTTGGAGGTCTTTGCAGTCAACTTGGAGCAGAAGTCTCTCCAAAACTGACGTTTACACTTTTTGAAAATATAGCGAGATTTGGTATGGAGATTTTGGTGAACCCTCGCATAAGATATTGATGGCCTGCGACAGACAACACGTTGAGCCTTTTGGAGTTGATTGTGGATTTGTTGGCATTTAGCATCAAACCAGGGAGTTTTCGGCTTCTGAGGTTTGGTAACAGTAGTCAGAATGATGTTTTTGGCATAGCTGATGATGTTGGTCAAGGTTTCAGCAGGGTCAGGACTCTGAAGAACCTTATCTTCCACTAATTCTTTTTGTATGTTCATAGCAAAAAGATCCGAGTTGGCCTTCCTAAGGTTAAGATGTTCTGGTAAGATGATATGGTCTGACCTTTTATGTCTCAAGACTATTGGAAAATGGTCACTTCCATGTAGATCATCATGAACACTCCAATCAAAGTCCAAGACCAGTGAGGGATCGCATACTGACAAATCGATGCAAGAAAGAGTGCCATTTGAAGAATGCAGATACGTTGGAGAGCCATCATTCAGACAGCACAGGTCAAACTCAGAGAAGACATCCTCCAGAAGAAGACCTTGGGGAGAGGAGTCTACACTGCCCCAAAGAGGAGAGTGGCCGTTCAGATCCCCTAGAAGCGAGAAAGGTCGTGGGTGTTCTTCCATGAGGCTAACCAGCTCTTGTCGACTGACAGATGATGGAGGTAAATACAGAGAACAAACTGTCAGTTTTATGTAGGGAGATTGTGGTACCTAAAGCCTGAAGAGAAGATTTAAGGTTGACAGGGCTGAACAACAAAGATTTGTGGATGAGTAACGAGACTCCACCCAAAACTCCAAGAGCTGTAGGTTGGGCTGGTTTAGAAAGTACACTAAAACCTGAAAGAGAAAAGGACTTTTCTTTGTGCATCTGTGTTTCCTGAAGAGCTACTACAGCTGGTTTTAAATCTCAGCAAAGAAGTTGAAGCTCCTCAAAACTGGAATGAGACCTCAGATATTCCAATGGAATAGGGTTGTGTCCATCATAAAAGAGATATGGTGATGGTACATAAATCTTGTATCTCTTCATCATCACGTTCCTTTCATTCCATGTTGACATCTTCAAGATCCGAGAGAACTGCAAATCTGTTAGAGATTTTTTCTGCTTTTTTCTCTCGATCCAATGACATATTGGGCCCTCTCTTTTTAGACAGTGATTTTGCTTTTCCTCCAGAACTGCCAGCTCCTTTGCTGACAGCTGTAGGGTGCCCTTTGGAGGGTTTTGAGGGGGTGGCCTTGCCTGAAACATCAATTAACTCCACTTTTTGACGCCCTGTCGGGCCAGTAGGTCTTTTGCCCCCTGAAGGCCTGGGGCAGGAGTGGGTTTTGAAGATGATGAATATACTGGTGAAGACTGCCGAGAACCTTGGGGTTCATCACACACAGAGTTTCCGCCTGAGGCTACCGACTTTGTTTCCGATTGTCTCTCTGCTGAAAGTGATGACTCCACTGTCTGCACACCAAAGCTAACCACTGAAGGTTTCTTTACTGCAGCTGCAAACGAAACTCCAGCTGTTGGTTGGCTGTTCATGACAATCTTTTTTGCCTCGAAGAGCGGGATTCTTTGTTCTGTCTTGACCCTTTGAATTTCTTTCTCTTTTATGCATTTATGGCAGGTCTTAGAAGATGATGGGTGGTTGCCTCCACAGTTGGCACAGAGTGGTGGACCGTCACACCCTCATGGACTGGCTGGCAGCAGGTACCACACACCTCTTCTTCTGTACATCGATCTCTCACATGGCCAAACCTCTGGCACTTGAAGCAGTGCAGAGGGGAAGGGATGTACAAAGATACTGGAACTCTCGGGTAGCCCACCCTGATTGACTGAGGAAGTGATGTTGAGCAAAAGGTCAAGAAGAGGGTGTCACTTGGGAGTCTGTCATGGCCCTTGCGCACGAGAACTCGATAGACATTGGTCACTCCCTGCGATGCAAGTTCTGTCTTGATCTCTGCCTCCAATACTCCTCTGAGATCTCTGCATCTGATTACTCCCTTGCATGAGCTGAGAGTCTTGTGTGGAGATACCTTGATCGGACAATCAACCAAAGAAGTGGATTTCAGCAACATTTCCAACTGAATCTTGGAGGAGCACTCCACTAGAAGTGATCCATTCCTAAGTTTCTTCACACTTTTCGGTTTTCCACTGAGTCCATTGATTCCCTTTGCAATTGCAAAAGGACTCAAGCCTGACAGAGGTCTCTCCTCATCTACTCCTTCAACTATCAGCCAGCTGGGCCAGAAGCCTGAAACATTTCTTACCTCATGATCTGAATCTGAATCCAAGTCTGTATTCGAATCTTGCCTGTGACATTTATGATTTGGAGCCATGTTCAGATAGTTTATATTCATGTCTCTCGATTCCCACCTGCCATCGAGTCCCAACAAGGGGGATGCCCATTTCATGCGGATATCCAGTATCAGGGCACCAGGATTTCAAAAGAAGTATAGACAGGCCTGAAAGCCTTCCTGCCATGGAAGCTCCTAAACCCGTTCGACCCAAGCCGCCACCTTCAAGCCTCAGCTTGGGCATGCAGTAGGCCACCCGCTTGATCGAAGTGGGCCACTTCGACCACCTGTCCAGAGGAAGTCCAGGCCAAAGAGGTGTGTTGCAATGTAGTCACATCAGCGGTCTCAACCTCCAGGACCCTATTCTCCCCCATCACAGGACATACCCCACGGCAAACACATTGGGCCTCAAGAAGGCCACAGAGAAAAGAAGAATGTGGGAAAGAAGACTTGATGGGGAGACGAGGATAGAAAAGAGCCAAGTAAGAAAGGCAGAAGATAAGAAAAGGAAAAAGGTGGGTTACTATTTGTTAGGGCCCTCACTCTTAACCTTTCTGACATAGGAGACCCTACCAGGGGCATCAATTCCTACCACATAGTGTTTAGGCCAGTCAGCAACTTGACTATACAAGCCTAGAAGCGTAAACAAGAACTAGCCATCTAGTCAAGTATTGATGACCCCGTCACAAAAGCCTACAGGATCATTGGACCGCGCAAGCCCTCCAACCATGGCAAGGTTGCAACCCCCAGAGGGGTGTGACTTGGGCCGGACACAGCCAAGTGCATAGACTATCTGTGGTGACACTGCTGTGGGTGCCAACTTGGCCTGCGCAAAAAAAAAAAAAGTTTGATATGTCATTATAGCGTTGTTGAGTGTCCTTGATGGCGGTGGCATGAGTTAATTGATGTGCCTGCTTGTTCTTGTTATTACTTTCCAGAGGGGCGTGGCAGAGCAACGTCATATCCCTTCAGATGCATGCACCGCACGTGCTTACAACCGTTGCAGACGTGCAATTTTTGCACTTTTTGATTTTATTTTACGTCTCCTAATATAAACCTAACAAGCAATTGTTATATATCAACAGAGAGGGTAAAGCGCGAACTTTGTAATGAGCATAGATTTAAATATATTTGGGGTAAAATAGCAATGCTACAGTTACGGAAACAACATAAGTAAAATGTAGGAGAACACAATCTTGTTTACGTTTGTTTGGTTAGTATGACAACAGCAAATGAGGAAGAAAAGGGGCATAAAACTTTGCTCTTACTTTGAACAGATGCAGAGAAAGCCTGAGGTATTCAATATGTGTAATCCAAGTGAATTCTTTGTTTTTAAAAAGGAAATTAAATCATTGCACACAGTACACACTTTTCACTGTTTTGGCTTCAGAATGATAAGACGTATAAAACTATTAAATACACAGAGCAAATAAATCAAGCTCAGATTCTTTTCGATAAACTTGTACACCTTTACCCCCCTCATCCTCTGAACTACTTTGCTGAACCAGTTCTAACACCACATGTCATTCTTCTTCTGCCAGATATGTTGGTGAAGCAGGAAATTCCACATGAGCCTCCCCAGTGC
>CM065717.1:60625802-60830802 GCA_033310375.1 Conus canariensis
TTGCAATGATTATTTTGATGGTTTCCCACATGTTCATAGGTTTACAGCAAAATTAGACCTTGGTTGCTAAGGAAAAATGGTTGAAGTAGGGAAACTTTAAAGCCATATTTCTTAAAATGGCTACCTATTAACGGGACTCTTTGAAGGGTCATAACTTTTTCATTTTTTAACATACAGAAACTCTTTATATATCACTGGAAAGATCTTTTTCTCCTCTTTCTGTTGATATACATATCTTAATAAGTTCAAAATCCGACTTATCTATCATTTTGTGGGAGTTGGTCACAATTAACAATGTTGTTGATATTCATGCTAAAGAGGGCAGGACACACAATGCTGCCTTGGGGAACACCCAGCTCCTGCTTGTGAAAATCAGAGAGAGTGATGCCGACGCAAACTTGAAACCGTCGTTCTGCCAAAAATTTTTTTACCAACAAGTGGAAGATGACCCCGAAAACCAAGATTATGGATATCATAAAGTATCCCAGGTGGTATCGTAGGCCTTCTCCAAGTCAAAGAAAATAGCTACTGTGTGTTGTTTATTTAGAAAGGCGTTTCGAAACATAAATTCCAGATGGATCAAATGGTCCACTGTAGTGCGATGTTTGTGGAACCATACTGTTCTTAGCCAGAATGCTGTCAATTTCGAGCTTTCACATTGAGCTAGCATTGACCATTTAAAAAAAAAATCAGTTCACAGATACAGCTGGTCAAAACTATAGGACAGGAATTGGATAGATTTAAAATATCTTTTCCAGGTTTGAGAATAGGTATAGTGAGGGCTTTTCACCAAGAAGGTGGAAAGAACCCAGTAGTCCATACACAGTTGTATACTTGCAGCAGGATATTCAGACCCTTTTGTGGAAAATGTTTCAAAATTCTAGAATGGATTCCATCTATACCAGGAGAGGAATCGCTGCAAGAAAGTAAGGCAGATTTCACTTCATTTAAAGTGAAAGGAAGGTTGTATTCTTCCATGCTGTCTGATGAAAAATTGCATGGTGATTTTTCTTTAAGGGCTTAGTTTTTTACAAAACAGTGTGTCCTACATGGGAAATCCCCAATATACTTTCACTCTGCTAATGGTATCATGTTTTGTTTGGATCTTTCAGTGTGGATTTTGTTTGGTAAGTTGAAGATGAAAACTTTGTTCAGAGATGTCCCACCTGACATGATCTTTGAGTTTCTGAAGAAAATTAACATTTTTCATCTAAGAATTTATGGAAGAAAGATTTTTAACGAAGTTTCTGGTACATTTTTAGATGTATTTTAAAGAGATGTGTGAAAGATTTTTTTCTTCTTTTTTCTGATGACTTGTGAGTTGATTTTAACGTGGTGACAGCCCTGATATGGCCCTTTGCGGTCAGCTGGGCTATAAGCAACATTACCTTACCTTACCTGATGATGACCTACATGGTAGTGACCACTTTCCTGCATTACTTAAGTATACAAATGCAGAATACGAATCCTTACCAGAACACCTCAATTTTAACAAAGCATATTGGGACCTCTTTGCTACTAAATTTCTTTATGATCTGGAAGAGGACAAGATTCTGCAAAGTGAAGATCCGGCAGGAAGTCTTTCTTTTTTTTTATATTAAACTGTGCTAAGTCAACCATTCCTACATCTTCCAAAAAAACCCAAATGCCAAAAGTTCCTTGGTAAGAAAATTAACAAAGCCCACAAAAGAGCTTAACGTTGGGTCTTCCACAGACTATCGACAGCCAACTTCCTATCATATCAGAAACTGAGAGGACAATCCAGATACATTTATAAAACCAATAAACGTTTGTCTTGGAAACAATTTTGCTTTAGTCTTACTTCTAAATCATCAAGAAAAAAGTGTGGAAAATCATCAAGAAAATTAAAGGGAAGAACACCTGCCCTACTGTGAACCACCTGACTCTTGAATAACTGAGAAAAAAGCTGTTGCCAATCTGTTTGATTCCGCTATTGAAATGAATTCCACTTTCAACAGATCAGCCTGTTTTGTCAAAAATTTAACTAGTGAAGAAAGTTATAGAAGTGGACGGCAGAAAAAACGAGACTGTGTGGTTCAGCATTTCTCATTTGATTCCTCATATGCATTCAACTTTGGATGAGAACCAGCAGGGACCAAAGAAATCCCACTGTTACATACTTCTAATGGAGCTTGAGCTTGTGGTTTCCCAACCAACAATGCTAACAATGCCAACCAACAATGCGAACTACAGTGGCTGGTTTCTGGCAATGTTTTCATACTTTTCACAAACACACAAACTTTTAGTATTTTTCACAAGCACACAATGTTTTACTACTTTTCACAAACACACAATGTTTGAGTACTTTTCACAAACACACAATGTTTCAGGACTTTTCACAAACACAAACCCTCTCTCTCTTTCAAACAGACAGAAAGAAACTGTGGAGTGGAGTGCAGTACAGTGTACATGCATATGTGCACAGATGTGTCTTACCAAAAGAGTCATAGGGGTCATTGTTGGATGAAGGGATGTTCCAGCAATGGATGGTGGAGTCCATGCCACCACTGAAGCACTGTTCTCCAGTGGCATTCACCGCCAGGCTTAGCACAGCACCCACATGGCCCCGAAACGTGTACACAGGCTCCACGTCCAAAGAGGCTGCTCTGGGTAGAAGTACACAGAATAAAAAGCAGTCCTTGACATTGATTCTACCTACCCACCCAACCTTCTCTCACACGTGTGTGCGTGCATGCATGCATGTGTGTGTGAGTGTGTGTGTGTCTATGCGCAGGTATGCGTGTTACAGCTCGGCCAATCTGATGTGATAAAAAAATTTGTTTTAAGTCATCATACAACTCTTTAACTCACTCCCTACTGACCAGTATGAAATTCAGCATTCCTCTGTATACTGGGCATTTGTACACATTTTTCTAAAAATCATTAAAAAAATCATACAACAAAAATATTTGAAATTTGGGCACATGATTGTTGTGTGATTGAACAGGGTCAGTATTAAGTTCAAGGCTGTAGCATACACCATACCTTTTTTGTAACCGAATGAAGAAGAGGTTATTTTTTACATTTTGTGAAACTCAAGGTATTTACACATGCATACAAGTGAAATTTTCTCTGTTGTTGTAAAAAGGCCCATTTTCATCATAAATCACTTTGAGAACCCAGTAGAGTGTAAAAAATAGCTACTTGACAGTTTCTTTGCTAAACAAAAGAACTAAAATCAATAAATTATGACAGAGTACTTTGTAGTTTGTCGTTCAGCATTCTTCACGAGACTGGGTAACTGTTTAGTATTGGAAAAAATCATTTAAAAAAATAATGGCTACACACACACTCTTGAAATTTCGACACTTAATAACTGTGTATCTGTATAAACAAAGTACTTAATTTCAAAGCTCTTGCCTATTTAGTACTCTCTCAGTCACACGAAGAAGATGGGGTATCTTTCATGAGGTTAGTTAGAAATATTAACAGGTATGAACCTATGCTTCTTCTGAATGAAGGTTTTTTTCTGTACAAATCTCATTTAGAATGCTGGCAGTATGTACACAATGACTACTTGAAAGTTTATCAAAAATGCACAAACACCAATCATAACTGTTGGCCATGAGCTGATCACTGCGGTCCACTCCTGCCATGTTGACTCTGTAGTCCTGGACAGCTTTGGGCTTCATCTTCCTGCCTCTCCTTGTGGTGACCTCCCCCATTTCAGCTGGATCCATTTTGGTGCTGATCAAACAGACAGCTTTCTTGTCCATCCACTTCAGGACACCCACGACACCTTAAACAGACAAACAACAGGATCATGATCTGTCTCAATAAACATCAGTGTCATAATCAAAATCTCGACTTCACTCAGTCTTCTTGTCAATAAAAAAAGTACATTTGTCAAGTTCAACATATTCGTCATGCACAGAGTAGAAAAAGTAACACACACACCACACACACACACACTTACACACACATGATATATATGTACATATATGTTGCACACACACACACACACACACACACACACACACACACACACACACACACATCCCACCACACAAACACACACACTGAGACAGTAAATAATAATGACTAAATACCTTGGTGTAAAGCGTGGACATGATCTAGTCGAAAAAATCCCAGGGGGCGTGGTTAGTCATGCCTTACAACTTCAGTTCATGTGTTTGCTGACCTGTGTGTTGAGGCATTCATGGAAAAAAAAGAATAATCTCCATGCCAGTTTCTCATCATAAACCAGAGAAAACCTTCTCCACTCTGATTTGTCGGTGGTTATATGCATCGCCTCAAGCTTCGCCACCCTCACTACACACTCACCCCACCCACTCCTCACTCTCTCTCAACGTCATCATGTTCACTTACCAACGCACTTTCATGCTCTGGAGACTGGCTAAATTCGGTGTCATCATCATGTTCAATACCTTCAAGGTCTGACCCTTCAGTTTGAACAAGTTCAACAGCTTCATGTAAGCTGTGAACACGTGTTCCCTGTCTGCTTCTCACACCACTTATCGAAGGCCGAGACGCTATTGTGATCCGACTCCAAACAAACAGCTGGGTTGGTGTAAAAATAGATCAGTGGTCAGCCAACACATCACATTGTCGTACACACAGCATTAAAAGGTTGCTATACACTCAGCATTGAAAGGTTGCTCTATGATAATGACACTATCACATGACACGTTTCAGTTTTCAACACTCAGAATGATGCTGACTCTAAAAATATGCTAATGCACGATCTGCTAGAGCCAATGCCAGAGGGAAAGCGTTGTGCGCGGGACGTCCGCTATAGCGGAAGTCAGAGTGGAGTGAGTTAAAACACAACTTCTAAAAACACAATGAAAATTTCTTTTTTTTAATCTTTCTGCTGTAAAAATTTAGATCAGATGAAAAATGTTAATCTCTTTCAGAAATTCAAAGATCACATCAGGTGGGACATCTCTGAACAAAGTTTCCTTGGAGTCTGCTGTAAAAAAAAATGTTTATGTCTTCCATCATGCAAGTCCAAACACTCTAATTATGTTTTACTGCAAGTGGTATATGACATGGAATGCACCACCGAGCTTCTTCACCTTTTAAAAGATAAGAATGGATGTAAAAGGAGTGGCCTGTATGTAAACGGCACAAGACTGTTTCTTTTTTATGTCTGCCTCAGGAACATGGTAAAAACTGTCTGTCTGTCTGCCAGGTCCCTTGCCAGAGTACTTTGACGCAAGCCTGGGTTTTGGGTTTCAGATCAGTGTGAGGGATAGACAATCACGCTTGTCTGCAGAGAAATAGTTAGAACAGAAGGGAAATGACCCTGATCTCCTACTGTTTGCAGAGGAGAGGCGAGAGGCAAGCAGTGGAAGCAGCAGCAGTTTGATTAAACAGCACACTGCTGCACATTGCTGCCACCTCCCTCGTGCTAACCTTCCACAAGCTATCCTCCCTACTCATAATGTGAAACAAGCTGTCTGGCTGGTAGTGTGTTGGAAGTAGGGTGCTGTGTTTCTTCATTAACACTTTGTGCTAGAAAGCAGCGAACTGTGTACGATTGGTGTCACTGGATTGTGGGGTCTGTGACTGACAGAATGATACCAAACATGAATGGATCTTCTTTCATACGCATTACTGGCAAGCAGCACAAAGAGTTGCTGACAAAAAATGATTGAAACAGACTGATGAACACACACAAAGTGAAATGAAAGTTCAACTCAGTGGAGAGCATCTGTCTTAATTTCAATCATCCTCAAACTCGTACATATTGGACATGCATATCTTTCCTTTACAACTGATAGAGAATAAGTTGTGGTACGCCTACCTGACAGCTGGTAGAGGGCCCCAACAACAATCACTGTTGGCACTAATCAGCTTCATTGGGAACACAGTGCGGTTTCGCTAGCATGGCCTAGGCATATTTTGCTTGTTTATCTGTGTGCTCTACGTGCTTGTGAAGCATGTCAATACTAATTCTATCACAGCCACACCATGCTTTTAGTAAAGCAAGATATTTTAGCATGCTACATTTGCAGATGTCGGTTATAAACAATGAAATGCTTCCTACTAGACCTTGTACTTTCCCCATTTGAATTACTGAATATAATCCATTTGAAACTGATGTCGATATATCAACACACGCCAATGTAAATTGTTGTCACACATTCATCTTCATGGTAAGCCTATTCACGACTGGGTCTCACCATTTCGCAACATCCATATGAACGGGGGGTGGGGGTGGGGGGTGGTGAGAGAGAGAGAGAGAGAGAGCAATGCATGCACGCACACACACACTGACAGAAAACCCACACACCAACAGCACCTGTATATACACACATGGACAACGCGCACACACACACACACACACCACTGACAGAAACCCATGCACCAACAACACTGGTATATACACACATAGACAACACACACACACACATACATACATACATGCACGCGCACATACACACACTCAAACATATGCCAACAAAAACAGCATATATATATCTCTCTCTCTCTCACAAATATAATTGGCTTAATTAATCAATTGGTTTTCCTTTCTTTTGTGTTCACTGAAGTTGTGTGCAAACGCCTCCGCCATTGTTGGCACTACAAACATGCACACACGTAGCAAAGATCGGAATGAAGTACGCCTACATGAAACACACACACACACACACACACACACACACACACACACACATAATCACTGGTATTATGACTCACTCTACCGTGAAGGCACGCTTGGGTATTAACTTGCACACACTCACTCTCATGTATGCACAGAGGGAGTGAGAGAGTAAACAAAACCACTTGATTTTTTTTTATATATGATGCACAGAAAGTAGGAAAACACAAAAAGATCTGTCTCAGCACTACGGTTCCCACGCTACGATGTGGCACTCTCACTGCTGCACTAGCCACTGACTGGCAAACTGATGAGAAAGCACATTACCCACTGTAAAAAACTGAAGGATGCACACGCAGGAAGTGCTCATTATGTAAAACCGCACAGTGAAGGACTACACTCGCTCGACTCACACGCAGAGTAAATCATATCCACTGATAATACATGTGTAACACAAAAAGCATCAAACACCAGAGTAAATATCAGCAAAAGAATCACGTATTTCTCGCAGTCCGCAAGTGCCAGAGCGATATTCCCAGGCTCCATGTTTCCACTCCACAGCATTGAGGGTCACAGCGTGGGGTCATTGGCAGTGCCTGTTGGCATTAAACTAAAGAGGGCGATTTTCATCTAGGCCGGACAGCTGTGCTATCTGCTTAACTCTTTCTTTATGGCACTCTTGGCAAGTTGATCAACTAACTCATTGCCTCGAATGCCCACATGGCTGGGGACCCAAGCAAAAACTATGTTGTATCCATATGATTTCAGTGAGGTGTACAGTTCAAATAATTTCAGCTGTTGAAAGTGTTTGAGGTTACGGCTGGTAATGGCCTCCAAAGCAGGATGGGAGTCTGACAAATTGAGAAAATCTTTATGTTTTGGTTTTGAGACCATTTCAAGAGCCAGAACCAAGGCTGTCAACTCAGCAGTGTGGAGCTGTCAGTGGGAATGTGTTTAGAACATCTCTGTGAAAAACCTGTTGCAAAATACACAGCAGAGGCAACCCCTTCCTCAGACTTGCAATGTCAGTGAAAATTCTTCTGAAGGATGGAAACTTTAAACACAGTTCAGTTTTAAGGACTTTTTTTTAGTGGTATCTTTACCGTACAAGGCTAAATCAAACCAGATCTCCGGAGTGAAGAAAGTCCATGGTGGGTCATCAGGAAATTTGAATAAATCACACACCACTCCAAGGTCTATGTCTGCATTGTTTAAATTGATAAGAATATGAATTCCCCAGGGCGGAACGCAACTGGGGTTGTCATCAAATTTTCTTTTGAACTTCGGGTCAAAAACACAGCCGTGTGCAGGGTTTGGGCGTTCAGAAGAGAGTATTAAACATTAGTTCATGGTAAGTTTCAGCCGATGGTTTGAGAGGAATGGTTCTCCTGCCTCAGCATACAGGATAAAAACAGGGGAGGTTTGGAATGCATCCAGACAGTCAAAGCCCTTGATGGTGGATAGGATCTAAAGTTTTCAGGTAGGAAGGTCTGGCAGACACGTAGACTACACACCCATAGTCCAGTATGGAGTGTATCAGAGCCCTGTAAAGATTTTAAGGTAATGTTGCATATAGCCCAGCCGACCGCAAAGGGCCATATCAGGGCTGTCACCGTGTTGAAGTCAACTCACCAGTCATTCATTCACACAACTCTTTTAAAAAATACATCTTCTAAAAACACACCCAAATTTCATTAATAGTCTTTCCACTATAAAATCTCAGATCCGATGAAAAATGTTGATCTCTTTCAAGAATTCAAAGATCGCATCAGGTGGAACATCTCTGAACAAGATTTTCATGGAATCTGCTGTAAAATGTTTGTGTCTCACATCATGCAAGTCCCAACACTCTAAAAGAATATGTTTCATTGTGAGTGGCGCATGACATGGAATGCACCACGGAGCTTCTTCACTCTTTAAAAGGTATGAATGAGTAAAATACGAATGGCCAGTGTACAGCCAGCATAGAACCGTTTCTTCTTTTCAACCACCTGAGGTGGATAAGAGAAACTCTTTTAGGTTTGGACTGATCTGAAAGAGTTTGTTATCTGTCTGTATATTCCAATCCTCCTGCCAGAGGTCTCTGACATGATCATTAACTTTTGGTCTTTGATCTGTAAAGACGGAAAACAGTTTTCTTATCAGTGTGTGCCACAAATGTCACAATGTTCAGTGCTCTCAAGTGTTGGATGTGACTTTTAAAGTTCAATTTTTTATAAAAAATAACACCCAGAAATTTGGCTTCTTTCACAGCTGGAACGGTGGATTTGTCCAGACAAATTTAAGGATATGCAAAGAACTAACAAAAATTGTGAAAATGGATTGACTGTGTTTTGGTGCTTGAAAAGGTAAACCTGTTTTCCTCGGCCCATTGTTGAATCTTATCTATGCAAAGCTGAAGTCGATGCTGTACGCTGGAGTAAGAGGCTCCAAATGTGTAGAGTGCAAAATCATCAACAGAGAGGACTCTGAAACCTGTTTACAGAACTGACAATCTCATTGATTTTGATGCTGCAGAGAGCAGGAGAAAGAATGCAACCCTGGGGTAGATCCAACTCCTGTTCATGGATATCTGACAACGTGGAGCCAACACAAACTTGGAACTGCAAGTCCGCTAGAAATTTTTTAATTTAAAAAAAAAGGCAGATGACCTTGAAAGCCTACATTATGAAGATCCATAAGTATTCCAGATTTCCAAGAAGTAGAGTTACAAAGTGGGACAAAAAATAGGAGGATGGAGGCCCCACTTTATTCTTAAAACCCGTTCACTGCTTGAAAATGTTACAAACAAAGGCTTTCCCAGCACCAGGGAAATCTAATGATTTGGGGGTAATAATTAACAAAAAATTCTAGCTCAGAAACTACAAAAGATATAAAAATGAAATATATATGATTTTTGAAGGAAATTGAATGAAGATTTTGAATCTGTGCTTCTTTTGTTTTAATTTTGATAATAAAAAGAATATTTAGGCATTTAGATTTGGATAGATTTTTTGCACGATCAAAAACATATGTATTTACCACTACAGCTTCACATCCAAAAAAGAACACAAAGCAAAAAAGTTGAAAATAAAGTTTGTATTCTCACACTACACCTGTAAATGAAAGTAAAACAGTTTAGAAGTCTGTCAAGATGCTCACACTCTATGCAGACAGGTCAGTCCACGACCACGCCCCCTCCCCCCACCACGCCCCCTTGCTGGACTTCAACCCTCTCTTTCACTGCTCCTCTTCCCCTACCTTTCCCTCTGCCCCGTGCCACGCCGCGAGCAGGCCACGCTCCCCTCTCGCGCTGACTATCACATCACTGGCCACTGGCACGCAGTGCAGAGTACACACTAGGCTCACTCGTTTGACGCTGGCAAACCAGTCAGCTGAACACACACTGAGGTCACACAGCCCGACTCAATAACTGACGAATATGGTCGGCAATTCCATCACAATCATCATCTCACCTTCATGCTCGAGTAAGTCGTTGAATAAAAGATTATTGTCTTTGTCAAAAATGATTAGCAGAGCCTGCTCAGCTGTGTAAATATGTTGATTTGGTCGCTACGCTTGTCGAAGGTTGCGCCACCATCTTTGCAAGCGAGACGAAGTGCTGGCTGGTCATCCAGTCAGTGAAGAGAATAAATGGTCTTTCCCATCACGTGTGGTCATTTGCATATCATTTTAATACTACAGACATATAAGGCTTACTACGCACACTCTATTTAAGTCCGTTGATAGAAATAGTAACGAATGAAAATTCAAGAAAAATGCATGACGTCAGTGGACGGCCCATAGGTACTGGGAAAGCATTTTTACTTCGGCGTCAGCTGACGGCTTATAGACACTCTTCGGGTTAAAGAAAAAAAAGACATGTCAAAAGAAAAAAAAGAATTGGAGGTTGATGGCAAAAAAAAAGTGGTGTCATAAGCTTTCTCAAAAAAAAAAAAGAAAAAAAAAGATAGCAACCACATGATGTTTGTTAATGAAGGTGCTGCAGATGTTGGTTTCAAGACGGCCTAGATGGTCAATGGTAGAGTGACACTTCCAGAATCCACACTACTCTTTGGCCGAAAGGCCTTCAGTTCCCAGTTTCCACATCAGACCAGAGTTGACCATCTTTTTATTAGCTTGCTGAGGCAGCTGGTCAGAGCCATTGGATGATAATTTGAAAGGTTGGTTAGGTCTTTTCCAGCTTGGGAATGGGAAAAATCAGGGCTTTCCGTCTGGACAGAAAGTAGCCTGTGGTCCAGATGTAACTGTAGACTTTGAGAGGAGTTTGGAGACAGCTTTCTGGAGATGTTTCAAAAATTGGTAATAGATGTCATTAAAACCAGGAGCAGAATTGCTACTGGTTTGCAGAGCTCATTTCAGTTCATCAATTAAAAATGGTAAATTGTGGACTTCAGAGTTGTCTGAGGTGAAGTAACAGGAAGATTTTTCTTTCAACTTTCGTTTTTCAAAAAAGCAGCAGATTTACTTCTGGAGGATTAGTTCTGTTCAACCATGGAGGCCAACTGATTGGCAACAGCTTGTTTGTCCGAAATCAGAACATCAACAAGTTTCAGGTGATGAACTGACCAGTTGGAGTTTTTCCTTTTCATTTTCTTGATCATTTTCCAAACTTTTTTCATAGATGTTTTGGATGTCAGCTAGGAGCAGAAGTCTCTCCAAGACTGATGTTCACTTAAGTTAAAAGCACGTCTTGCGTTAGCTTGCGGTTTTTGATGGGCTCAAGCCCATTTATACAACTCAGTCAGTGTGTCTCTCGTCTAGAAGAGGTCCGAGCCAAAGAGATGTGTTGAGAGCACCTACCCTTTCAATCACCAGGATCTCATTACCCTCCTTTACAGGCTGCATCATGCAGCAAATGCAGCGGATCTTAGGAAAACCATAGAGAAAGAAAAATGTAGAAAAGAAGGCTTGAAAAGGAGATGCAAATAGAAAAGATCCATCAAGACAGGCAGACGATAGAATAAAAAAAAAAGGCTGGTTACTATTTGTCACGTCCTCACCCTCAACCTTTTTGACATGGGAGACCCTACCAGGGACATCAACTCTTTACCACATTGTGCTTAGGCCAGTCAGCAATTTGGTTATACAGACCTAGAACCATTTATAAAAAAAACTATGCTTCCTTTAACTATTGATACCCCATCAGCAGAGCCTAAGGAATCATTGGACTGCGCTAGCCTTCCAACCACAGCAAGGTTGAAACCCCAAAAGGGCCTGATATGAGAAAGATGTGGACAGATAGGGTAGCTGGATCTGCATGCCATCTCCTCAATTTGGGCTGATTTAATATGTCTGATCCCTCGGGTGGAGGCCTGGGGACTTACAAGCAGAGGGATCAAGAGATTGATCCAGCTCTTCATCCATTTCAGAAGGCAAATTAGGACCATCTGACATTCTTCTCTAGTCACCTTCCTTAGAAGGGCTGGGATAAGGGAAGAGGGAAACGCATAAGCGTACATCCCTTCCCAGACATGGGCATCTACTGCGAAGGCTGTGGGGTCCAGAACTGTAGACACAAAGACTGGAAGCTGTTTGTTCCATCTTGTGGCAAACAGGTCAATGTGTGGGGTGTTGTAACCTGGCAAATGTCTCTGAAGAAAGATTCATGTATCATTCACTCTGATGGTAGGACCTGATCCTTCCTTGAGAGAGAGTCTGAAAGGTCATTTAACTTTGGAATGTGTCTCACAAACTGATTTGTCCTCTTAATTTGGTGAAAGAGGAGACAAATTGCTTGTTGTTCAACAGCCTGAGTGAGTATCCCCCTGATTCTTAAGAAACACCACAACTGTGGGGTTGTCTGTGCAGATTGTCAGAGACTTGCCCTCAGGATTGGAAACCAATGCTGAAGAGCAAGAAAGACCACCTTCATAATTATGTTGGACACTGAAATGGTCCCATCATTTCCTGAGAATCCCAAATGAGGGTAGAGATAAGCACCCCTACCTGACTCACTTGCATAGGCACAAATTGTGTGTGACGATGGAGGAAGCATCAGAGGATCCCCCTGACTTTAACCAAGAAAGGTCCAGCCAAGGCTGAAGGGCAGACATGAAAGACATGGACCTGGGAAGCTGAACATCCCAATTTGCTTTCATCTGCATCCAAGCATCACTCAGCACCCAATGTAGAGGGCAGAGATGGAGACAATCCAGAGGAATTAACTCCACAGCTAAGGAGCTCAGCTTATCATAGTTTGAAAGCTGCAAGGACAGGCTGTAGAGGGCTAAACCAGGGACTTGCAAAATTAGCGGATGTTCTTGCCCAGGTGAACAGAGTCCTGGGAAGGGTTTCTGCCTGACTTCTCTTGGATCACTAGAAACCCCAGGGAAGAAAGAGACTGCTTAGATGGTCCTAAACAAATAAATTTGGAACCCAAATTTTTTCTATTAGGTCATACAGCTAAATTGATGACAAAGAGTTCATCCTATGCCCATCATGATTGTGTTAAATAACTCTGGTGAAAAAAGCTCTTGGACTGAAGGTCAGGCTGAAAGGAAGGGCCTTGATGGGAAAAACCCTGCCTTGATAGGCGGACCGAAGGTACTCTAAGCTGCAGAGTGAACTGAACGGTCAGGATTGAAAGCCCAGTCCCATAAATAATGAAAGCGCGAAAACTGTGCACAGTTTCCCTGATAAATTTCAGAGGAAAAATAAAAGTTTGGACTGCTGAGGTAGATTACTAGTCTCCCTTTTTTGCTTTCCTCTGGAACCACAAGAACGGAAAAAAAAAAACCCCAAGGGACAAAGGAGAAGCACCACCATAATAGCACCCCCTGAAGAAGAGAATTTGCCACTCTAAGAGAACTGCAGCCTTGAAAGACCTGAGTGGATTATGCCAAGTGGTGGAGGGAGGGAGGGGTCTAAAAGGAAATCCCATGTCACCAAAAAAAAAAAAATTAACATTGGAAGCGATGGACTCCCATCGAAAAAAAAAAGGGCTGAAAGAAGTTCATGAAAGCTAAAGAGATCTAGGGAAAGGAAATTCCTGTATGGCAGCTGCTGAAAAGAAATGCTATTTTCCTCCCTTTTCTTCTTTTTTTCTCTTTTCATATTAAAATATAACTGCATGAACCATGAGCCAAACAGAGTTAATGAGATAGAGGCATGATGAAATAAGAAGAAGAAATTAGGCTATGCCCTATACTGCCCAACGTACATTTTACATCGCTGCAGAAATTCCCAAAGAATCACAACCTTACTGATGGGGAGATTTTGAACCAGGAGCATAGGTTGTTATTTGACAATCAAACAGTGGTGCTATTCATTCAGAAATGAAATTTATAGCATCACTGACACACCAATCAATGAACCTGGGCCCAATCAAAAAGTCAACCAATCAGATCAACTATGGAATGGCCCAAACATGCGATTGAATTGAGTCAAAGACAAATGCCATGAGTTCTGTTTTGCACATTTGAAACAAACCACAAACTGAGTATTCTTGATGACTCATAAGTTTTCACGATATATGGCCTGAGAACGCGGAATGCCAACAAAAGGAACACTGCAAGCCCAACAAGGTGTGAATAAACACTTCTGACTTCAAGACACGTTTTGGACAGCAAAGGAGTACTATTCTCTTCATCCAAAAGGAATCCTCTGAGGAAAATTGAAAAACGAGTCAGAAAGAGTGTCCATAATCAATGACTAAGCATTATTGATAGCTGTTTTTTCAAGTGAACTTTATGCATTAAACACATGACGGTCATCAAAATAATATTCATAAAACGATTGTTCCTCCCCTACCAAGATACATTTTTCTACTACTTGAGTAGTGACAGTGAAGTAACGTTCTATCTTCCCAGCCAGGATCCCAGACTTGCTCTCTGCATCAGGATGTTAGATCAGCTCCCTGGTGGCAGCAACCAAACCCAGTGCAATGTCTGGAGCACATATATTTCAGTGACTGTCATACACTGCATCTGCATACTCTCAATCACAAACACAGCATGTTTACTCTATACTCACCCATCTACTCCATTCATTCAAAGAAGAGACTGAGGAAACAAGAGTCCATTTTTTGTGCTCCTTTTACTAAAATAAAAACCAAAGAGTTTCACAATAACAATCAATACTAGGTAACATAGCAAGCAAATCTGACAACTTTCGTTCCGATATTTTGCAAAACACTATGTTCTTTTTTCTTTTTCAATGTACAGCACATAAAGCATTGAATTTCTCGTTCTTCCTTTTGGAACAATAATTAGTTACATAGGAATTATTTCTTGTGTAAAAATTCCACCAGTGGGAATCAAGCTTAAAGGAGGTAGGGACGATCCGCTGGTTGGATGCTGAGGCTTTCCATAGGGAATCAATATCAATAAAACAAAATCCCTTGCAGACTTCTGTCTGCGCTACATCTCCAACCACTCTCTGGTCGCTTGAAAAACATTTTCCGTTTCAACCAACGTTAAAAGATATTTACTGTCTTGACCCAAGTCAAGAGACCTATCCTCCTGTCTGGTAACTCCTGGTCTGCCATACAGATCGGCAACACACCCATCCTTCAAACAGTGCGCATCTCTCACCCATCATGTGCCACAGCGTCCAATCAACAACAAGAGATGGTTAGGGTTCATTTATGGTCTAACATTCTTGTCATATACAAAATTATCACTTTTCAAAATCGCCACCTGCATTCCTCAATATGAAAATTCACACATAATATCTCTTGTCATGACAATGACCCGTAATAGTTAATAGTTCCCCAGCTGCTTCTCTTACACTATGAGGCACTGAGGGGTCGAGAGCTTGGGGCAGTTGGAGGGAAGATGCTGGCCTGACTCCACTGACCTCAGGACCATAATATAATGGGTGTGGCTGGGAGCAGCATCTGATTCCCTTGACAAAGTCGGCAGATCGTCTTCAATATCAACACAAAGGTTGAAGCTGCGAATCGAACACCAAGCAGAACTGGACCTCCCCTCACACAAGTTGCATGGCACAAAAGGAGAACATATTGTACCAAAAACATTGATATCATGCGAGTCTTCTGCTGAACACCACTTGAACCACAAAAAGCAAATTTGAAAAATCATAACAGACAATGTTTCTAGGAAAAGAGCTTGGGAGAAGCTAAAGAGTATGTTTGACAGAGCAGATGAAAGATGTAGAGAAGTAGCGATCAAGCGTAATTTTGGGGAATTCTTGGCTGAAATTCCCTTTGCCTGGTCCAAAAATGAATCTTCCCTGTCTGAGGAAAAGGTGAGTTTGAATGTCGCTTGTGGAAAAAGAGAAAACTGATCTAGTTCAGTACGGGCTAAACTTTGTGAACTCACTAAGGGAGATCACTCTGCTGTCTATCCAAGTGCACACGGCACTTACCTCCATCAGCTCTCAGCCGGCGATGCAGGCCCACCTATTTTTAACTCGAGAGCCCACTCTCCCTTCCCGACAGGAGCCTCACACCCACCTTCCCCCACCCCTCCACAGGCATTCCCACGCTCCGTTCCCAGCTTCTCTGCTGTGAGCTTCACACCGCCCTGGTACTGACCGGAATGTGTACTGGCCTCCGCTGAGTTGAAAGTTGCTTCACAGAAACTAGGCTAACTCTTCTGCTGGGCAAACAAGGCTCAGGAGAGAGAGAGAGAGAGAGAGAGAGAGAGAGAGAGAGAGAGAGAGAGAGAGCAAAACACACACACTCAAACACAGAGAGAGAGAGAGAGAGAGAGAGAGAGAGAGACACACACACACACACAGGGAGAGAGAGAGAGCAAAACACACACACACACACACACACACACACACACACACACACACACGTGCGCATGCACAGAGAGAGAGAGAGAGAGAGAGAGAGAGAGAGAGATTCCTTACAGTGATGCATGTTTAATACCTATGGTCGCTGTTGGCTGTCCTCAAAATGTTGTCAAGCCCGTTCACCAAACACAGACGCAAACACACACTACTAACCAACACAATTTGCTTTGCATGTTTCATGCACTTTTTTGCTGTGATTGTAACATGCTTAATTTCCGCATAAATATGTAATTTCCACATAAACATGCACGTAGTCCACCATAGTCGGGTGTAGGATGTATCCATCATTGTTATAACTCAGCACATGTTATTTATCACAGACTATCCCATTAATCGAAGTGGATTACAGTATTGCTGTTTTTCTGTATGCAAACAACTAATAAGTCTCTGAGACTGATTTTCTAATTAACTTTCCGGTGAATTGATTTGGAAATTGTCATGTCGGTTGCCAGCCAGTAAATACTTGTGAAGGAGCGGGGGGGGGTATTAAAAGCTGAGTTATTTACACAGTACAGTAAATGTAACATGCAAAAAAAAAAAAAAAAAAGCAGTCTTTACTCTTAAAAGATGTGTATATGGGTACAGTGCAATGAATGAATAACATGGGGCTCAGTAGCAAAGAGTGAAACAAACTTGGACTTATTTATACACCAAAACAAAAGCTGCGATTTTCCTTACAGTAAAACAACAACAACCAGCCAGCCAACCCAACCATCCAAACCAACAAAGAAAACAATTCAAATAACAAAAAGGCTAATGGACAGGGAAAAAAAAACTGACATTAGGCTATGTACAGCATAGAGAATAATGAAAAAATGCATAAGCATATGTAGCTGCACATTCAGAATGAATATAATGGACATGCAGTTATCTGGTGAAATACACACACACACACACACACACACACACACATGTGTACGCGCACATGCACATGCGCACACACGCACATGCACACTCCAATCTGCCATTAAGTAACACACAGTAAACTGATAAAAAAAGAGGGAGACAGAGTTAAAAGTCCAGAATGATATGGATTAGTGCTAAAAGAGGAAGATGAAATCCAAGCACACAAGGAGGGGGGTGGATGAACAGTAATACAACGGGTACTTTTAATGGGTGATGGTGATGTACATGCACACACACACACAGACACACACACTGCAGACGTGGAAAAAAAATCAATCAGTTAGTTAGTAAAGGCACAGGGGTGGTGGACGGAAGTGGTAAGGAAATTAACTCACTCGCTACCGATGTCCGCATATGTGGACATCGTACGACGAAGCGTTCGCTACCAATGTCCGCATATGAGGATTTGGATTTTGAAAATTCGCGCTGTCCGTGTGACGTATCGGTTACGAAACTCAAGAAGGGAGATGATTCCTTAGTTATCCCCTACCAACTTTTCATTCATTTGCGCTGTGTGTGTAGCGTGGCTCACTCGCTAGCCGACGAGAACAAAGGGTACCGTCAGTCAGCTCTGCTGCGTGATTGAAAAGATGGCGTTGCAATAAAGCATTCAACACAGTAAGGCTGATGAATTGTTAGTTAGCATTGAAGACGCACTGGAAATGATCTGGACTGAAGAGTCAGATGTCGAAGAAGACATCAGCAATTCTTCTGATGAGGATTTCGACCCCTACAGTGGGGAAACAGACGTGGATTCCGACACTGAAATGGGCGCTGACAGTGGCGAAGAAGCAGATGAAACTGTGCCAGCACATGGGCCTCAACAACAAATGTTTCATTCGGATACTGACGCTGAAATGGGAGAAGTTGACGATTTGGGGGCCGTTTTCACTGACCATTGGACTGATAAACTAAATTTATTTACACTCGATCATCCATTCACAGACACACCAGGTTTATTGAACGACTGGCCAGTCAACACTCAGCCTTTGCAGTTCTTTGAGTTGTCCATGCATTCCACAGAGGTGGGTAAAGAGAAAATATTACTACATAAATTGTGCTATGTGGAAATGTGTCATGTACGTTTTACACACTAAGTGAGTGCATTTTTTTTTCAGCGACCCATTCATGTATCAGTAGACTAGGAGAGAGAGGGGGGGGGGGGGGGGGGGGGATGGGGAGGGGGGGGGTGCGGGGCAGGGAGAAGGGAGGGATAAACAAAGGGAGTGAGTGATTATGTGTACTGAGTATTTGTGCATTACTGTGAGTGTGTGTGTGTGTGTGTGTGTGTGTGTGTGTGTGTGTGTGTGTGTGTGTGTGAAAGTGTGTGTGTGTGTGTGTGTGTGTGTGTGTGTGTGTGTGTGTGTGTGTTTGAGAGAGAACAGCTAGACATGTTCATGTTTTGTAACTCTGCATGGGTATGTTTGTGTTTCCAGGCATATTCTTACTGATATTTATTGTGCAAAAATCCATAATTTTGTGCATTTATAGAATAAACTGTTAACTATAAAGTAATTTAGGTAATTAATGTATTATGGTGCTAGTATTATATAAAAAAAATCCAGGTTGGTTCTACTTTATAGCTTGTAAAAGCACCAAACTATGCATCCATACCCATGCATGTGTATTACAAACAATGGGATGCACAGATACATAAGAAAAAGAAAAGAAAAGCTCATATGATCATTTTTTGTGTGTATGGCTGCAGGTCATGTTGCTGTGCTGAGGTGGCAGGACAAAAAACCTGTCTACATGCTGACAACAGTGATGCTGCCAACCACCATGATGAGCTTCACAACACGGCATCACTCTGAGAGACAGAAACCAGCAGCAGTACAGGACTACATGGCAGGAGAAGACATGAGTGATCAGCTCATGGCCTACATGCCCCTGAATAGGAAGACCATGAAGTGGTGGAAGAAGCTGGGTTTTTTTTTCTTCTGACCTTGACTTTTATTCAGGGGTCTATTCTCTACAACAAGCATCTTGCAGTCCATGGTTTGCCACTGTGTATGAAGCTGTGCTCAGGATGCAATGTCACTTGTCACCAGTGTTTTGTGCACAGTAAAATTTTGTGTGTGTTTTTCATCCTGCAAAGACACATTTTTTGTATTTTCACATTCTCCATCACCTGCTTGTAATGCCATATTACATCTTCTGTGTCTTCAGTGACTCCAGCTGTACTAGAATGTGATGTAGAACATTTCTGAGCTGCTAAGGAACACTTACTACATTCATATCTGATGGGTGCAAAAGTGCTAAAAATAGGGAAAATTTTGAGACAATATTCACCACCAAGATGGCAAGTAAATTACTTTATTTTTTGTTCATATATAGACTAATATGCATTGTATCCACTCACCAAATTTCAAGTGTCTGTCTGCTCATCTATAATTGTAAGAATTTTTTTTCCAATCCTATACAATCCCCGGGTATTCAGGCATTAGCAAGGGGAAAAACTCCTGGCATGGAGTGAGTTAATGCGGGGAAAAGCCGCCAAGTTCTAAAGTGAAGAAAACACTGGGGGGAAAAAATGATGACTCCTGCAATGACACAAAATTCAGTTAGCATGCAGTGAGCGAGCGAGCGGGAGAGAGAGAGTGAGAGAGACGCAAGAGAGAGAGAGAGAGAGAGAGACAGAGACACAGAGAGAGAAAGAGAGAGAGAGAGAGAGAGAGAGGCCTTAAGATTAAGATTAAGATTAAAATTATAGTCCCGTCAACAGCAGAGGTTATCTCAGGACTGTCACCACGTTTCAAACTACCACGTATGCATGTTAAAAAAGGATTAAAAGCAAAACCTTACCCAACCCATTAAAACAAGATTAAAAGAACCAATCCTAGGATTAAAAACCAACACGTTGAAATCACTAACTGTAATCTGCAAAAATCAATACTGGGTATAGAAAATCTAACAACACCAAATTCACACACGATGAAATAAATTCACTTCTTTTAGGAAGTTAAAAATATTGTCAGGGGGAACATCACGGAAAAGAATCTTCATATTATCTGCAGTGTAATGTTTCCTTCTAATGTCGTATAAATCCCAGCAGTCTAAAAGAATATGTTGGACAGATATCTGACTATCACAGGCAACACAGAAAGGCGGGTCTTCTCCCTTCAATAAAAAACGAATGAGTAAAATAGGCATGACCCGTCCTCAATCTACACAATACTGTTTCTCCCTTTCGACCGCCAGCAGCCATGGGAAGATGTTCCTTTCAATCTGGACGTATTTGATGAAGCTTATTGTTTTCTTGGAGGCTCCACTCCTCCTCCCATAAAGAATTGACATACGAAGCTATTTTGCCTTTTAAATCTGAAGATGGTACAAGCAGTTTAGAAGGACGAAGACGGACAGCCTCTTTAGAAAGCCGATCCACCTCTTCGTTGCCTCTGATCCCCACATGACCTGGCACCCAGGCCAACAAAATCTCAAAACCCCTTGAAACTAATGAAGAAAACATGGTAAAAAACTTGATAAGAGCCGGATGTTTTATGTTTCTTGCTCCTATAGCCTCTAAAGCTGAAAGAGAATCTGTGCAAATAAGGAATTTCCTAGACTGGGACTGCCTGATCAACTCCAAAGCCAAAAGTAGTGCAGTAAGTTCCGCAGTGTAAATAGTGCTTTCAGAGGGAATGTGTTTGGACAGTTTTTCTCCCGAAGCTGGAACATATGCGGAGGACCCTACACCAACATCAGACTTTGAACCATCAGTAAAAATAACAACATGTTCTTTAAGGTTAGAACACATGTCTAAAAATAATTGTTTATAAATTAAGGAACTCGTGTTCTGTTTGCGCTGCACGGTTAAATCAAACCTAATTTCTGGAGACGAAAATGTCCAAGGAGGTTGTTGAGGAAACTTGGAAACGTCAGAGATGACCCCAACATCAATATCCGCCTCCTCCAGAAAAGGAAGGATGCGAATACCGAAAGGGGGAATACTGGATGGACTTCCTTCATATTTCTCTTGGAAATGAGGATTCATAACACAGTCATAGGCAGGGTTGTTTGGTTCTGAAAAAAGCTGTGTATAGTAATTCAAAGCTAATTTTACTCTTCTATGAGAGAGGGAACACTCTCCTGCCTCAGCATATAGGCTATGAACAGGTGTAGTACGAAAAGCGCCGAGGCAGAGGCGAAGACCCTGATGGTGAACTGGGTCTAGGACTTTTAAATATGAGGCTCTAGCGGCGCCGTAAATGATGCTGCCGTAGTCCAACTTGGATCAAACTAACGCCCTGTAAAGATGGAGAAGTGTGCGTTTGTCTGCACCCCAATCCGTATGAGCCACTACACGGATGATATTCATGGCTTTGAGGCACGATGTTTTCAACTTCTGAATATGGGCTTTAAAATTCAATTTTTGGTCAAAGGTGACACCCAGAAATTTGGCTTCTGTGACAGCAGGAATTTTAGCCTTATCTATGAAAATTTCTGGTGGCGGGAAAAGTTGTCTGAAATTGTGAAAGTGGATGCACTCTGTTTTAACTGATGAAAATTTGAACCCATTTTCAACTGCCCACTGTTGGACTTTATAGACACACAACTGGAGTTGGCGCTGTACACCAGCAAATGTCTTTCCAGATGCATAAAGGGCAAAATCATCAACAAAAAGAGAGCAGTCTGAACCTTGGTTGACAGAGTTTACAATTTCATTTATTTTTATACTAAACAGGGCTGGGGAAAGGATACTACCCTGTGGAACACCCATTTCCTGCTCATGAATTTCTGAAAATGTTGTCCCCACACGGACCTGGAAGGACCTGTCTGCCAAAAACTGTTCTATGAACACTGGGAGATTGCCACGGAAACCATCCGATGGAGGTCTGACAGGATTCCATACTTCCACGTCGTGTCATAGGCCTTCTCTATGTCGAAAAAAATGGCAACAACATGCTTTTTATCTAAAAAAGAGTTTCGAATAGTGGTTTCCAATCTGATTAAATGGTCCATGGTAGAGTGATGCTTTCTGAAACCACACTGTTCCATGGCTAAAAGCCCATCACTTTCCAATTTCCACATGAGCCTACCATTTACCATTTTTTCCATCACCTTACAAACACAACTTGTTAAGGCTATTGGACGATAGTTGGTTGGGTTTGAATGATCCTTCCCTGGCTTCGGAATGGGAACAATTAGGGCTCTTTTCCATGAAGCTGGGAAAGACCCAGACGTCCAAACCTGGTTATAAACTTGAAGCAGAATGTTAAGACCTGAGTCAGGGTTATAAACTTGAAGCAGAATGTTAAGACCTGAGTCAGGAAGGTGTTTTAAGAGTTGATAATGTATTTCATCAAGACCAGGAGCAGAATCATGACATGCCTGCAAGGCAGACTTCAGTTCATTTAGATTAAAGGGCAAGTTGTAGTCTTCTTGATTGGATGAGGAAAAGTCAAGCTTCTTTTTTTCTGCTTGCGTTTTGATCTTTAAAAACGCGGTGGATTTTTGACTAGAGGAAGAATTGGTTTCTATGGTGGAAGTTAGCAAGTTAGCCACAGCTTGTTTGTCAGTGATGAGTGTATCATCAAGTTTTAGATGGTGGATTGAAGGGCAGCTGTTCTTGCCCCTAATTTTTTTAACAACTCTCCAGATTTTTTTCTTGGATATGTTTGATGTGAGGGAAGAGCAGAAATTTCTCCAAGACACTCGTCTACTTCCTCTACAAACAAACCTCGCCTTTGCTTTTTTCCTCTGATAAGATCGAACATTCGGGGCCACAGGATGCTGAAAGACTGAACGTTGGGCCCTCTTGCAAATGTTGCAAGCATTCTTACAATCCTGGTTGAACCATGGTGTACCAGGTAATTGTGGACCTGGTTTTGTGAGTGGGATGGCATCTCTCGCACATGATAACAAAACATTAGTGAAGGACTCCGCTGGATCTTCTGATCGAAAGACGATTTCAGCATCTAGCTTATCAGTTATGGCTGAACGAAAGAAATCCCAATTAGCCCTTTTAAAGCAAAAATACTGAGGAAAGGAAACAGGTTCCTTCAAAACTGGAGAAAGTATTACAGGGAAATGGTCGCTCCCGTGCAGATCATCGTGAACTGACCAATCATAGTCTAGAACCAATGAAGGATCACACACTGACAAATCCAAACACGAAAGAGTACCATTTGAAGAATGCATGTATGTTGGTGATTTGTCATTTAGACAACACAAGTCCAGTTCGTTAAAGATCTCTTCCAGCATGAGACCCCGAGGTGAGGAATGTGAGCTACCCCAAAGGGGGGAGTGCCCGTTAAAGTCTCCCAAAATAAAAAAAGGACGTGGAAGCTGATCTATTAGATCAATGACTTGTTGCTTAGATACTGTACCAGAAGGAGGGCAATAAATTGAACAGAGAGTTATTGTTTTATTGAAAGTAATCTTGGCCGCAACAGCTTGCAATGGGGTATTTAAGTTAACTTGGCTGAATAACAAAGATCTGTGAATAAGAAGGGAAACACCCCCAGTGACCCCATGGCCAGTATCTGTAGGTAAAGCAGGAAAACCTACTGAACTAAAGCCTGCCAATGAAAAATGTTTTCCTGGTCTCAACAATGTTTCCTGCAGCGCAACAACACCAGGTTTGAGGTCAGAACACAACCGCTGGAGTTCCTCATATTGGGCATTAATGCCTCTTATATTCCACTGAATAAGGGCCATGACAATAAAAAAGAAAAGAAAATTACTCCATCTCATTGTCCTCATCACCTTCTATCTCCAAAGGAGAAAAGCGATTGGAAGAAGGCGATGGAGATACCACCTTCTTGGCTGACGAAGGACGATACTTATTTCCACCCCCAGATGGACGAGGTGGAAGAGGAGGCTTCATCACAGGTCGACTTCTGGAGTGTTCCCCAGACAAAGAGGCTACCTGTGCAGCCTTCCCAGAGGGTCTGGGATTGGAGGAAGGGGGCTCAGACCCTCGAGGAGTCCGGGGGGAGGTGGATATTGAGCCTCCACCCAAGGCACTGTTTGGAGTTTGCTTTCTTTTTCCACTTTCTTTCTGTACATGTTGAGGCTCCTGTTGCGTCTGCCGATCATGATGCTGACAGCCGGCCTGAGGTTGAACAGTCTCCGTCTGAACACCAACACTGACCATGCTCCCCTTGGCGACATCAGCATATGACTTGCTGAGGGAGGACTGTCTATTCTGCACAAGTTTCCTTGCCTCAAAGAACGAAATTCGATTCTCTGTGCGTACCTTCTGGATCTCAGACTCGGTGCGCCAGACTGGACAGTCCTTTGAAAAAGCAGGATGGTTGCCTTTACAGTTTATGCAACAGGGCAGACAATCACATGGACCTTCATGCACTTGTTTTGAGCACTTGCCACACACCTCCTGTTCTGTACACCTGTCCTTAATGTGTCCATACTTTTGGCACTTAAAGCATCGCAAAGGTGAAGGAATGTACAAGGAACCCTCAAATATCCGACCTTCACACACACAGGGAGAGTTGTCGTACAGAAAGTTAGAAAAAAAGTATCTGTTGGCACACGGTCTTGGTCTTTTCGTGCTAGAACCCGGTGAACGTGGGTCACACCCTGGGAAGCCAGTTCCTTCTTTATTTCTAACTCGGAAACGCCTCTCAAATCACGGCACCTGATGACGCCCTTGCTTGAATTCAAAGTTTTGTGAGGTGTCACTCTGATTGGCCTGTCAATCAATGTCGTCGACTTGAGAAGCAACTCAGAATGCTTCTGTTTTGCACATTCTATCAAAAAGGAACCGTTTCGTAGCCGTTTCATGGATTTGGGTACGCCGGAGAGTCCCTCTACTGCTCTCGAAATAGCAAAAGGACTCAATCCATTCACCCCACAGAGAGGGCGAGCTTCGTCCACACCCTCCATCACCAACCAACAAGGCCAAAAACCAGATGCTGTCCTTATTTCATTATCCGAGTCCGAGTCCAAGTTCGAGCCCGAGGAATAATTTCTTTTCCTTTTTTGTTGGGAGTGAGCCATAGTTTTGAGTTTTTAAAGTTCATCCCTGCCTACCCACCCACCATGGAGTCCAACAAGGGGCCAGGGTCAAGGGGAAATCCAACTCTTGACCCCATCCGGGTTTCAGCAGGGATATACACCAGATAGAACATAACTAACCTATTCCGCCAAGATCATGACACACCGCCGGGGACAGACGGTGAACACTTACAAGGTTTCCAAGGCCAGCCAAGAACTACCCAGTTTGACCCAACCTCACATAGAGGCAGCCGATTGACATACACGGGCCAATGTATGCCACCTGTCTTAGAGGAGGTCCGAGCCAAAGTGATGTGTTGAGAACAGTAGGCTCTCTCAATCACCAGGATCTCATTCCCCCCCACTTACAGGATGCACCGCACGGCAAAACACGGTGGGTCTGAAGAAGACCGCAGAGAAAAGGAGAAGTGTTCCAAAGAAGGCTTGTAAGTAAAGATTAAAGTACAGAGTAAAGAGCCAGGTAGGCAGAAACTAGACGAAACAGAGGCTGCAGTTTCTGTGGGGAGACTTTATGGGGGAAAAAGAGATAGTAAAAGACACAGTAGGCAGAAAAACAGGAAAGATAAGAAAAAGGGGTGGGCTCAGGTTAGTCGAGAAACACCCCCGCCACGAGAAGGCCGGCCCGTGGGGGCGAGAGACGCCTTAGACATATTTTTACTGACATTGACCAATACAGTCTTTGTGTCAAGGGGGAACAAGGTCATGTTTGCAGTGCCAGGAAAGAAGGGAAAAAAATCTGGAATGAAATAGGCAAACTGAATAGCTCAATGAATGTGGACAATCAAAGCATTTTGAAAAAAAGTAATAGGAAAATCAAAAAGGGATTCGTACTGATAACAAATCAAATACACCAGCCACCATGGCAAAGTGGTTACCGTCGCAGACTCCTGGCTGGGAGGTCGCGAGTTCGATTCCCATCAGAGTCATGAGGGATTTTTCTGCCCTGAACAGCTCCTACACAGAGCTGAGTTTGCTGCGGACTCAGTTGGGAAGACTGGGACCACACAGTCGAGTTTCATCCACTTAATGGATGTGTTTCTGAGAGTGTTGCTCAAATTTTCTGACCAACACTGCAGGTGCCTGTATCTCTCGGGCCTGGTTGACGCTGGGATATATTACGAAAGGAAGCATAGAGTACAGCCCTGTCTTGTAGTCTCAGACCGAAATGGAAATCCGTAGCATCATCTTCATCATCCTCATTGTCATCGATCAGCATAAAAAAAATGTCTCAAACTCTGTGGCCCTTCATGCCCTGCTCTCATGGTGACCTCAATTTCGATGTTCTCTCCAGGTCTGTGGCCTTGGATTGGTTTCGTCGGGGTCACCGGTATCGGTGAGTCCATGGGGGCTGTCGTTGGACGGAGGGAGAGCCCACTCACGCTGGCTCCGCAACTAAGCAATTATTGTCGTCAGTAGGGGGCTTAGTAGGTGGTGTCCTGCGTATGTTAGATCAGAACAGGTACCACTGAACACCACCGAAGTGACTTGGCAGCAGTGCAGTGTCTCCTCCGGTGGGTTGCCTCTTGACAACTTGACATTGACTGCTCCCTGTGGATTGCCGGTGCCAGGGCTGCGGCGGGGCCGACCGGGCTGTGGCTGTGGATGGGGTGTCGGAATGAGCAGCATGGGTGCACTGCCTCTGAGGTGGCGCAGAGGTTGGGACAGCAAAAAAAAAACAAACCCAAAACAAAAACAAAAAAAACAAATCAAATACATAGTAGAAGAAAATGGAAAGAGAGCATTTTATACACACAGACGCGTGCACACACACACACGCACACATGCATGCATGCACCGCGCGCGCACACACACACACACACACACACACACACACACACACACACACACACACACAGGCAGAGAGCAGACAGACAGACAGACAGAGACGAGAGAGAGAGAGCACAAAACCTGTTGTCTGCTTTGTAGGCATCACAGAACGTGTTAATCTGACACACAAAGTGACATAGATACAGGGTCAGCTTACTGAGATGGCAACAGACACGGTTTTCAACACTTTAATCAGCCCACGTATAGCCTTTCAGCGGCTTGTTGCTGAAATATGACTTTGATAACTTAATACTTGAAACTAAAAGCTTTCCTGTCAACAACTTAGTAGAGCGGTCCATACATCCAATAGACCAAAATTTAAGTGTTAATATTGCAACAAACCCCCAAATGCTTGAATTTACTTATCCCAAAGAAGCGCCGGTGTAACAGCCTGTTCTTACCCCCTCTGGAACTTCCCCTGGGGTAAGTTTAGGCTAGCCTGGATTAACTCTCCCTCCCCCCCCCCCCCCCATCCCCAAAGGGTCAATCTAGGACTATTTGGAATCTTCCTCCACCCCACCCCACCCTTCAAACAAGAGAGGGTTATTCAGGGTTTTCCTCTGCCTTTTCCCAACACGTACACCCGCCTTTAAAATAAAATTTGGGTTAGCCTGCATATTAACACCCCCTCTCCCATTTCCTATATACAGTCAATTGGGTTTAGACAAAGTGTAGTTCTAGACTCTTCTCAATAGATGGACCTCCTGCTTCCCCCACCCCCTCCACCCACACACACCCTGGTTCACTAACAGATACGTATTAACATTTCTCGCGCTAGCTTACATGCGTGGGTCAATATTCGGGTCTAGGGCTTGCATGTACATGCGCTTGCAGGGATTGGTCGGGAGCGAAGCCCTATATTTAGCTGCAGGCCTGTGGAAAAACTATCTCCAGCCCTTTCTTAGGGAAGGGGAAATGTGGGGATCTCGACTGCCATGGGTGAAGTTACCTTCCTGCTTTCCCAATTTTATTTTTTGGAAATCTTGTTGTTTGACAATGTTTCTAGGCCAAGGAGGGATAAGGTATATGTTTGGACAGGTAAGTATGAGAAAAATCATTAAAAGAATTCAAAATCTAGGTGTTTTGCTCTGCAGAATATAATAATTAAAGAGTAAAAGAACACAGATTTACTTTCACAAACAAATTCACTGACACTCATTATACTGTGCACCATTTCACCTTTGCAAAAGACCAATTCAAGTACAAATGATAGCACAACCTGAGGATTTTTCTTTTGGTTCACAACAAAAACTGTGAATACAGCATAGTAAGCACTTACTTCTTGGCAGGCACAGTTTTCTGCAGGTTCCACAGTTTGACAGTGTTGTCTTCAGAGGCTGTCAGCAGCACAGGTTCAACAGGATGGAAAGCCAGTGCCCTCACGCCATCAAAATGACTGCCAGTAATAGTCATATTCGCTATCATTACTGCCAGTATAGTCATATTCGCTATCATTTTCTCATGTCTGTTTATCACAAACCTTTCTAACCATTCATCCATCCAAACTGAAAAGAATATTATACAGCATTTGAAAAAAAAATATTACATACCTTTATGCATTAAGCAATCAAATGTAAAGAAACTCTTGTTTTCCTGCAGCAAACAAATTCCAGTGGTAGTAAAACTGTAAATTTCTATTGTGTATTATTTGGTTGACAGAAGGGGAGGGAAAAGGGGATATAGAGAAAGAGAGAGGGGGGGGGAGGAAGGGAGTACCAAATACCAAATCACAGAGTACTGTCGTCGAGTCGCAATAATTGGAAAAGTTAACAGGTAGGTTGCCTTTTACTTTCGAAGACATCAACTTCTCTAAAGTTCAAATTTCATTTAATAATTTTCTAGCAACATTACTCTGGCTAACATGCAGAAAATCCTGGAGGATGTGGCTCCAAATCTTAAATCTGATTTTGGAAATTCAGGTACTCTATTTCTGACTGCAATTTCTTTAGCCTTTTTTCTTTCTTTCTTTATTTGTTGTTGACGTTTGTCTTTGGCAACGGCCTTCCCTCTTCTTCTCATCATGCTTCTTTTTCATTTCCAAGGCTGAAGACACCTGCTCAAATGGCCTCTACTCCATGTGTCTAAACTGTCCAGTATATGTACGCACCACTTACTTAAGAAGTGAAAACAAACAACAACAAAAAAGTTTTTCTCTGCAACCTGTACTAAACCTTGGACTTAGTCTTATGCGCAAAATTTGGAACGCCTTAAATGGTGTCTAATCATCAACTATGGTCACACCTCAAATTTTTTGGTTAGCAAGATAAGGTAAGGTAATGTTGCTTATAGCCCAGCCGACCGCAAAGGGCCATATCAGGGCTGTCACCACGTTAAAATCAACTCACAAATCGTTCATTCACACAACTCTTTAAAATACATCTTCTAAAAACCTACCCGAAATTTTGATAAAAATCTTTCCACTATAAAATCTCAGATCTGATGAAAAATGTTAATCTCTTTCAAGAATTCAAAGATCACATCAGGTGGAACATCTCAAAACAAGGTTTTCATGGAATCTGCAGTAAAATGTTTGTGTCTCACATCATGCAAGTCCCAACATTCTAAAAGATTATGTTTCATTGTGAGTGGTACATGACATGGAATGCACCACGGAGCTTCTTCACTCTTTAAAAGGTGTGAATGAGTAAAATACGAATGGCCAGTGTGCAGCTGGCATACAACCGTTTCTTCTTTGCAACCACCAGACGTGGATGAAAGGAACTCCTTTAAGTCTGGATGGATCTGAAAGAGTTCATCCATCTGTGTATTCCAATCCTCCTGTCAGAGGTCTCTGACATAATTATCAACTTTTGGTTTCAGATAGACATGTTAGACAGTTTCCCTGTTGTGGCATTCTTGGCCAAGTGATCAGCCATTTCATTCCCTCTGATGCCAGCATGACCAGGAACCCAAGCCAGAACAATGTTGTGACCTTCCGCTTTCAACATGGTAAAAAGTTTTTAAAAAATGTAGAAGTTCAGGATGATGGAGGTTACGGCCAGCTATGGCCTCCAAAGCTGACAGTGAATCCGACAAAATCAGGAAGTCCTTCTTTGTGGATTGAGAGATTATCTTCAGTGCAAGAACCAAAGCTGTAAGTTCAGCAGAGTAAACAGAAGCATTTGATGGAATATGTTCTAATAATATCTGAGAAGAAGCACCAGGGCAATAGGCTGCACAGGCCACTCCATCTTCAGACTTGGAACCGTCGGTTAATATTTTCTGAAAGGATGGGAATTTGAAGAGAGATCAGCAAACAATGCCTTGTGTGCCAGAGAGCTGGTGGGCTCCTTGCGAAAAACTGCAAGATCAAAGCAAATTTCAGGTGTGGAAAAGGTCCATGGTGACTTATCTGGAAACTTGGAAAAGTCAGACACTACTCCTAGATCAAGATCTGCATTCTGCGCATGAAGCTGCACATGAAGACCAAACGGAGGAATACAGTTGGAAATGTTTTCGAATTTACTTTGAAACTGAGGGCTAATCCCTTGAGTGCCATCATCTGTGTAAATGAGTGCACTCCCCTTGCCAAGGATTTTTGGGCGTTTTTGCATAAAATAAACAAAAATTCATAGCTCCTCATCCAGCTATGAAAACCCCATAAAACTGTACATTTTAGGAATCTGCGTTATTCCTCTATGTGTTGACATCAAAATCAAACACAAATCTTTATCTGGGTATGAGCACCATGCTGTTATATAAACAAATATGGAAAAAAGGATAAAATTTGTTAGAAGATAAGATAAGATCATGTTGCTTATAGCCCAGCCGACCGCAAGGGGCCACATCAGGGCTGTCACCACGTTAAAATCAACTCACAAGTCATTAAAAAAAAAATAAAAAAAAAAACCTTTCACACATCTCTTTAAATGACATCTTCTAGAAACGCACCAGAAACTTCGTTAAAAATCTTTCTTCCGTAAAATCTTAAATCAGATGAAAAATGTTAATCTCTCTCAAAAATTCAAGGATCACGTCAGGCGGGACATCCCTGAACAGGATCTTCATGGACTCCGCTGTAAAATGTTTGTGTCTCACATCGTGCAAGTCCCAACACTCTAAAAGAATATGTTTCATTGTGAGTGGCACATGACATGGAATGCACCACGGAGCTTCTTCACTCTTTAAAAGGTAGGAATGAGTAAAATACGAATGGCCGGTGTGCAGCCGGCACAGAACCGTTTCCTCTTTACGACCACCAGACGTAGATGAGAGGAACTCCTTAAGGTTTGGACGGATCTGAAAGAGTTTGTTATCCGTCTGTGTGTTCCAATCCTCCTGCCAGAGGTCTCTCACATAATCGTTAATTTTGGGTTTCAGATCTGAGCAAGGGATATAAATATTGGACAATTTCTCTCTTGTGGCATTCTTGGCTGCTAAACGATCAACCATTTCGTTCCCTCCGATGCCAACATGACCAGGAACCCAAGCTAGAATAATGTTGTAACCATCCGCTTTCAACTTGCTAAAAAGCTCAAAGAAATATAAAAGTTCTGGATGCTGAAGGTTGCGGCCAGCTATGGCCGCCAAAGCTGACAGCGAATCCGACAGAACCAGAAAGTCCCTCTTGGTAGATTGTGAAATTATTTTCAATGCCAGAACCAGAGCAGTAAGTTCAGCAGAATAGACAGAGGCATCTGGAGGTATATGTTTTAACAGTATCTGAGAAGGAGCACCAGGGCAATAGGCTGCACAGGCCACTCCATCCTCAGACTTGGAACCGTCAGTGAAAATTTTCTGACAGGATGGAAATTTTGAACAGAGGTCAGCATACAATGCCTTGTATGCCTGAGAGCTGGTGGACTCTTTACGAAAAGCTGCAAGATCAATCTAGTTGCAAAGCGAGAGGACTGCAGGCGGAAATCTAAACAAATCTTAAATAAATGTTAGCGAACCGCCCAGAGAACGTGGACAAACGAGTCACAAGATGAAACACAACGCGTTTCGACCTCTTAGGTCTTCATCAGGTGGGACATTAACGAATAAAACAATGAAAATTCACTTAGCTTTGATCGCTTCAGATCACTTCGCAGGGCCAAGGCCTTCTTCCTTGCGCTGAACCCTGCGAAGTGATCTGAAGCGATCAAAACTAAGTGAATTTTCATTGTTTTATTCGTTAATGTCCCACCTGATGAAGACCTAAGAGGTCGAAACGCGTTGTGTTTCGTCTTGTGACTCGTTTGTCCACGTTCTCTGGGCGGTTCGCTAACATTTATTTAAGATTTGCAAGATCAAAACGAATCTCTGGTGTGAAAAAGGTCCACGGAGGCTGATCCGGAAACTTGGAAAAATCAGACACAACTCCTAGGTCTAGACCTGCATTCCGCGCGTGAGGCTGCATACGAACACCAAACGGCGGAATACAGTTAGGGTTGTTTTCGAATTTGTTTTGAAACTGGGGGTCAAAGACACAGTCATAGGCAGGATTCTGCGGTTCTGAGAACAGTCTGATATAGTAATTTAGAGACATTTTCAGCCTGCGGTTGGACAGTGAGGGTTCACCTGCCTCTGCGTACAGGCTGTACACAGGTGTGGTGCGGAATGCTCCAAGACAGAGACGAAGCCCTTGATGGTGGATAGGGTCCAAGAGTTTCAGATAAGAGGGTCTTGCAGAGCCGTACACAGCACAACCATAGTCCAGTTTGGAGCGGACCAGGGCTCTGTAGAGATGCAGCAAAGTTTTCTTATCAGCGCCCCAGTCAGTGTGTGCTACGACCCGCAGAATATTCAGAGCTTTCTGGCAAGAGGTTTTGAGATTTTTAATGTGGCTGAGAAAGTTGAGTTTTTGATCAAAAATAACTCCAAGGAATTTGGCTTCTTTTACAGCTGGAATGGTGGACTTGTCCAGACGAATTTCAGGATCAGCAAAAAATTGATGAAAGTTGTGAAAATGGATTGACTGAGTTTTGGTACGTGAGAAGGTAAACCCGTTTTCCTCGGCCCACTGCTGGATCTTGTTGACACAAAGTTGGAGTCGACGCTGTACGCTGGGGTAAGAAGCTCCCACTGCGTACAGTGCAAAGTCGTCAACGAACAGAGAGGACTCAGAGCCCTGGCTTACCGATTTCACAATGTCGTTGATTTTAATGCTGAAAAGAGCAGGAGAAAGGATGCTCCCTTGAGGGACACCCAACTCCTGCCCATGGATGTCAGAGAGTGTGGTGCCAACACGCACCTGGAACTGTCGATCAGCCAAAAAGTTCTGTATGAACAGAGGCAGGTGACCACGGAAACCAAGTCTGTGCAGGTCCAGAAGAATTCCTGACTTCCATGTGGTGTCGTACGCTTTTTCTAGATAAAAAAAGATAGCGACCACATGCTGCTTATTGACAAAGGCGTTGCGGACGGTGGTTTCCAGACGGATTAAATGGTCAACTGTCGAGTGGTACTTCCGGAAACCGCACTGTTCACTGGCCAAAAGGCCATCAGTTTCCAGCTTCCACATCAGACGGGAGTTGACCATCTTTTCCATCAGCTTACAGAGGCAGCTAGTCAGAGCTATTGGACGATAGTTGGAAGGGTTGGTAGGGTCCTTTCCAGGCTTTGGAATTGGAATGATCAGGGCTTTCCGCCAGGAGGGCGGAAAGCACCCTGTGGTCCAGATATGGTTGTATACTTTAAGAAGGGTCTGGAGACAGTTTTCTGGAAAATGTTTCAAAACCTGATAATGAACATCATCCAGACCAGGGGCAGAATCAGTGCAGGTTTGTAAAGCTGTTTTCAGTTCATTGATTGAAAAAGGGAGATTGTAGGCTTCAGAGTTGTCTGATGTGAAATTGTATAAAGATTTCTCTCTGAGTTGTTTGTTTTTTAAAAAGGCTGCAGATTTATTTGAAGATGAGGAGTTCTGTTGGATGGTGGAAGCCAACAGATTGGCAACAGCTTGTTTGTCAGTGACCAGAGCATCAGCAAGTTTCAAGTGATGAATGGAGGGGTTGGTGTTTTTCCCTTTGATTTTTCTGATGATGTTCCAGACTTTTTTCTTTGAAGTTTTTGATGTCAGCCCGGAGCAGAAGTTTCTCCAAGACTGACGTTTACGATTTTGAAAGTGTGTCTCGATTTGGCGCGGAGTTTCTGATGGGCTCGAGCGTTGGGACCTGAAGGTCGTTGGTATACCTGACGCTGAGCCCGTTTGCGAACTTTTGAAATTTGTTGGCAGTCTAAATTAAACCAGGGTGTTTTGGGCATTTGGAGTTTACTGGAAGACATTGGAATACAGGTTTTAGCACACTTTATCACAGTGTTAGTCAGAGATTCTGCTGGGTCTGGACTCTGAAGAAAATCAGTGTCCTGGAATTCTTTCAAAATATTGGTGGCAAAAAGATTCCAGTTGGCCTTCTTATAATTAAGATGTTGTGAGACAGAGATGTTTTCAGTTAATAAGGGTTTTAAAAGAACAGGGAAATGGTCACTTCCGTGCAGATCGTCATGGACAGACCACTCATAGTCCAGGACCAGCGAGAGGTCACAAATCGACAAATCTAAACACGAAAGTGAACCTGTGGAAGAGTGGAGGTAAGTTGGAGCTCCATCGTTCAGACAACACAAATCAAAGTCTGAAAGGACATCCTCAAGAAGCAGACCTCTGGATGACGAACTGACACTACCCCAAAGAGGATTGTGACCATTAAAGTCACCCAACAGCAAAAAAGGTCGAGGAAGTTCTCCGATCAGACTGACAAGGTCCTGACGACAAACCGGGACAGAAGGTGGCAGATACAGTGAGCAGATTGTAACAGTCTTGTGGAGAGTGACTCTCACAGCTACAGCCTGAAGGGAGGTAGTCAGAGCGACAGGACTAAACAGCAAAGTTTTGTGTAAAAGAAGGGCAACATCGCCTGACAGTCCCAATGTGGATGGTTGTGCCGGTTTAGAAAGAATATTAAAGCCAGAAAGAGTGAAGGTCTTCTGGCTTTGAATTTTAGTTTCCTGAAGAGCCATGATGGAAGATTTTACAGTTTGACACAGAAGTTGCAGCTCCTCAAAATTTGAATTTAGGCCACGGATATTCCAATGGATTAGTTTACTACTATCCATGGTGCAGAGGATGAACAGGAGAGAAGTCAGGTCATCTCCTCGTCATCGTCTGCATTCAGTGGAGCAAATTTATTGCTTAGTTTCACTGGACTGTTTGGGTCTTCAGACCTGCTGGCAGACTTGCCCACAGGTGAAGAAGGCCTGGATTTTGGAGATGGTGGAGGTTTCTTCCTCATCTCCACCATCTCCACACTTGGTTGAACTCCCTTGCCCGCACGGGCACTGCTCGAGGAAGTTCGAGGCGGGAGGCCTGGCTTTTTCATCTGCCCAGCAGCAGATGGAGTAGACTGCTGGGCAGTCTGAGGGGTGGCGGATTTTTTGCCTCCACCAGGGGCACCCACTTTGGGTTGGAAGGCGGTGGACTTGCTTCCACCAGAGCTTAACGGTCTTTCTTGCAATGTCTTGGTGAAAGTAAAATTGTCAGTCTGGCAGCAGACTGAACGGGTGGAAACTTTCTTTATAACGGAAGCATAAGAAGACACTGTTGACGTCTGACTGCCAACAACCTGTTTGCGGGCCTCAAAAAACGAAATTTTCTTTTCAGTCTTCACTCTTTGGATGGTGGACTCCTGAACCCAAACAGGGCAGTTGCGTGAAGAGGAGGGGTGGTCGCCACCGCAGTTCGCACAATGAGCCGGGTCTTTACACGGCCCATCATGGGTTGCCTTGCAACAAACACCACACACCTCCTGCCCAGAACAGCGGTCTCTGACATGTCCAAACTTCTGGCATTTGAAACACCTCAACGGGGATGGGACATACAATTGGACACGTACATTTAAGTACCCGACTTTAATGACCGGAGGCAGCACAGGGTTGCAGAATGTCAGAAAGAGGGTGTTTGGTGGGCACTCTTTCTGCACCTTTTTTGACTGTCACCCTATGTACCTCTGTCACACCTTGGGACGCAAGTTCTGTCTTGATCTCCGCTTCCGAGACACCTTTCAAATCCGGGCACCGAATAACCCCTTTGGTCGAATTTAACTGCTTATGGGGGGTCACCCGGATCTCTCTGTCCACAAGTTTTGTTGCCCTCAGCAGCTGCTCCGATTGCCTCTTTGATCTGCACTGGACGAGGAAAGTGCCATTCCGTAGCCTTTTCACTGACTGAGGGTCACCTGCTAGACCCTGAAAGCCCTTCTGAATAGCAAAAGGACTCAGAGCAGAAATAGGCTTTTCCTGCTCTGTCCCTTCAACCACAAGCCAGGAAGCCCAAAAACCTGTCATCTGTCTCGTCTCCATATCCGAGTCACTGTCGGAATCGTTATGACCAGAAATGGGGTCCACTGCCTTCCTCTTCTTTATGGGGGGTGTGATTTTGGATAAAGCCATGATTTATGTTTAGAAATTTCGTCTCTCCCTTACCCACCCACCATGGAGTCCAACTAAGGGGCCAGGGCCAAGAACTCATTGTCTTGACCCCTTCCAGGCTTCAGAAGAGATATACGACAAACAGAAGCCTACTGACCCTATCCCCCCTGATCATGCCCAACTCCCGGGAACAGAGAGCTGAGCACTGCAGGGGTTACCTTGGCCAGTCGGAGAACTGCCTGTCTTGACCCAGCCCCACGAAGGGGAAGCCGATTGATACACCCAGGCCAGAGTGTACCTCCTGTCTAGGAGAGGTCCGAGCCAAAGTGATGTGTTGAGGGCGTTGGCCCTCTCAATCACCAGGATCTCATCCCCCTCCGTCACAGGTCGCACCGCACGGCAAACGCGGCGGATCTTAAGAAGACCACAGAGAGAAAAAGAGTGTGCAAAAGAAGGCTTGAAAGGGAGACGAAGAAAGAAAAGAACCGTTAAGAAAGGCAGAAGACAGAATAGGAAAAAGGTGGGTTACTATTTGTCTGGGCCCTCACTCCTAACCTTTCTGACATGGGAGACCCTACCAGGGGCATCAATTCCTACCACGTAATGCTTGGCCAGTCAGCAGCTTGGCTATACAGGCCTAGAAGCATTGACAACAACTAACCATCTAGTCGAGTATTGATGCCCCCGTCAGCAAAGCCTAAAAGATCACTGGACCACGCAAGCCCTCCGACCACGGCAAGGTTGCAACCCCCGGAGGGAAATTTGTTAGAAAAATATTTGTAAAATATAAACATGCAGCTGGAAGTTTTCGCCAGTTGGAACTTTTATCCCCGGGTTTCCACTAAATGGCAGTGTTGCTGGGCTATAAAAATTTGGTAGTGAAAAATTCGCTTGAAATCTAGCTGTCCTAGTTCGAGTTACAGCTACTGATTGTCTGCCACGCCCCCTTGACACATTGCCTCTCCCTCTCCCTCTGCCGTAAACCCCCCTCCTCACTTCAGTCCGTCTTCTCTTTCGCCCCGCACAGACTGAAAGCAAATCTTCTTCTTCGTGTGTGTCAGTTTCAAGCTGCCGAGAATCACACACACTGGCTGGCTCACTCGGCCTACCGACGCTTGTGTCAGCTGGGTCAACTTGAGCCATCAACGATGCATGCACCAAATTGTCGTCACTTTCCCCATGTGTCGAGCGAATCGACTGACTCAAGATTTGAATCGCCCTCTTCTAGATTAATATTCACTGTTTTGAGAGCAGAAAAGGTTTTTCAAGTTGATTGTAGGCCGCTAAGTCCGGGTGTTGCGTCGTCTGCTACTGTTGGTGACTGAAAACTACTCAGAGCCTGTGCGGTCTTCACTTTCAATGGACTGGGCACACAGTATGTGTACATGTCATGAAATATGATTTAGTTGACCACTGGATGGGATCCTAAACCTTCGGCGTACACCAAATAAGTCAGTGAAATCACTAGGGTTTTCCAGCTAAAAATAGCGAAAGATCACCAACCGAAATTTCGGTCGCTGGCATTGAAGCGGAAGTATTTTATCGACCGAAATATCGGTCGCTGGCACTCAACAGGTTAAAAACTCAGTTGTAGGCAGGGTTTTCCGGTTCAGAGAACAGTCACAGATAGTAGTTCAAGGACAGTTTTAGCCTGCAGTTGGATAGTGAGAGTTCACCTGCCTCTGCGTACAGGCTGTACACAGGGGTGGTGCAGAATGCTCCAAGACAGAGACAAAGCCCTTGATGGTGAATAGGGTCCAAAAATTTCAGGTAAGAGGGTCTTGCAGAGCCGTACACAGCACAACCATAGTCCAGTTTAGAACAGACCATGGCTCTGTAGAGGTGCAGCAAAGTTTTCTCATCAGCGCCCCAGTCAGTTTGTGCTACGACCTGCAGAATGTTCAGAGCTTTCTGGCAAGAAGTTTTTAGGTTTTAAAGGTGACTGAAAGAGTTGAGTTTTAGGTAAAAAAAAAAAAAACTCCTAAAAATTTGGCCTCTTTGATAGCTGGAATGAGAGATTTCCCTATTTGGATCTCAGGATCTGCAAAAAAAATGATGAAAATTATGGAAGTGAATGCACTGTGTCTTAGCAGCAGAAAAAGTGAAGCCGTTTTCTTCTGCCCACTGATGAATTTTATCCACACAAAGCTGGAGCCTGCGCTGGACACTCGGGTACAAGCTTCCAGTTGCATAGACGGCAAAATCATCCACAAACAATGAGCAGTCGGAACCCTGTTGAACTGACATAACAATGTTGTTGATTTTGATACTAAAGAGGGCTGGAGACAGTATGCTTCCTCGTGGAACACCCAACTCCTGCTCATGTACATCAGAGAGAGTGGTGCCAACCCGAACCTGAAACTGTCGTTCTGCCACAAAATTTGAATAAAAAGTGGAAGATAACCCCGAAAACCAAGACCATGGAAATCGTGAAGTATCCCAGATTTCCAGGTGGTATCATACGCCTTCTCCAGGTCAAAGAAAATAGCCACTGAATGTTGTTTATTTAGAAAGGCATTTCAAAGCGTAGATTCTAGACGGATCAAATGGTCAACTGTAGTTCAATGTTTGTGGAAACCACAATGTTCTTTCGCCAGAAGGCCGTCAGGTTTTGAGTTTCCACATGCGTCTAGCATTGACCATTTTTTCCATCAGTTTGCAGATACAGCTGGTCAAAGCTATTGGACGGTAGTTTGATGGGTTCAAAAGATCTTTTCCAGGTTTGGCAATGGGTATGATGAGGGCTTGTCGCCAAGAAGGTGGAAAGAATCCAGTAGTCCATACATGGTTGTATACATATAGCAGGATGTTCAGACCTTTTTGCGGTAGATGTTTTAAAAGTTTGTAATGGATTTTGTCTATACCAGGAGAGGAATCGCTGCAAGGAAGTAAGGCGGATTTCAATTCGTTTAAAGTGAAAGGAAGATTGTAGTCTTCCATGTTGTCTGACGAAAAGTTGCAGGGTGATTTTTCTTTGAGGGCTTTGTTTTTGACAAAACAGGCTGATTTGTTAGAAGAAGAGGAATTCCTTTCAATGGTTGAAGCAAGCAGATTAGCAACCACTTTTTTCTATGTTATTAAAGAGTCAGAAAACTTGAGATGGTTCACAGTGGGGCAGGTGTTCTTTGCTTTAATTTTTACGATGATTTTCCACACTTTCTTATTCGATGTTTTGGATGCGAGACTTGAGCAAAATTGTTTCCAAGATAAACGTTTACTGGTTTTATAAATCTGTTTGGATTTTGCTCTCAGTTTCTGATGCGCTCGGACACTGGGCATCAATGGTCTGTGGGAGACCCAACGTTGAGCTCTTTTGCAGGCTTTGTTAATTTCCTTGCATTCAGAGTTGTACCAAGGAACTTTTGGCATTAGGGACTTCTTGGAAGATGTGGGAATGGTTGACTTTGTGCAATTTAGTATGAAATCTGAAAGACTTCCTGCTGGATCTTCACTTTGCTGGATCTTGTCCTCTTCCAGATCCTTAAGAAACCTAGTGGCAAAGAGGTCCCAATCTGCTTTGTTAAAATTGAGCTCTCTGGTACGGACTCACTCTCTGCATTTGTATACTGAAGCAACACAGGAAAGTGGTCACTACCATGTAGGTCCTCATCAACCTCCCAAACAAAATCCAGAAACAAGGAAGGGTCACAAACAGAAAGATCCAGACAAGATGTGGTGCCATTAGCAGAGTGAAAGTAAGTTGGCGATTTCCCATTCAAGACATACAAATCAAGCTCTGAAAACACTTCCTCTAAAAGCAGACCCCTTGGTGAAGATCTTTCACTTCCCCATAGAGGATCGCCTAACAGCAGGAAGGGTCTAGGAAGTTGCTCCAAGAGCAAAATGAGGTCCTGTTTGGTGACACAGATATTTGGAGACAGATGCAAGCTACAGACTGTTATTGTTTTGTGGGAAAGAGAGAGAGATAATGTTGCTTATAGCCCAGCCGACTGCAAAGGGCCACATCAGGGCTGTCACCACGTTAAAATCAACTCACAAATCATTTAAAAAAAAAAAAAAAAACCTTTCATACATCTCTTGAAATGACATCTTCTAAAACGCACCAGAAACTTCGTTAAAAATCTTTCTTCCGTAAAATCTTAAATCAGATGAAAAATGTTAATCTCTCTCAAAAACTCAAAGATCGCGTCAGGCGGGACATCTCTGAACAGGATTTTCATGGACTCTGCTGTAAAATGTTTGTGTCTCACATCGTGCAAATCCCAACACTCTAAAAGAATGTGTTTCATTGTGAGTGGCACATAACATGGAATGCACCACGGAGCTTCTTCACTCCTTAAAAGGTACGAATGGGTAAAATATGAATGGCCGGTGCGCAGCCGGCACAGAACTGTTTCTTCTTTACGACAACCAGACGTAGATGAGAGGAACTCCTTAAGGTTTGGACGGATCTGAAAGAGTTTGTTATCAGTCTGTGTATTCCAATCCTCCTGCCAGAGGTCTCTCACATAATCGTTAATTTTGGGTTTCAGATCTGAGCAAGGGATATAAATGTTGGACAATTTCTCTCTTGTGGCATTCTTGGCTGAACGATCAACCATTTCGTTCCCTCCAATGCCAACATGACCAGGAACCCAAGCCAGAATAATAATGTAACCATCCGCTTTCAACTTGCTAAAAAGTTCAAAGAAATGTAAAAGTTCTGGATGCTGAAGGTTGCAGCCAGCTATGGCCTCCAAAGCTGACAGTGAATCCGACAGAACCAGAAAGTCCCTCTTCGTAGATTGTGAGATTATCCTCAGCGCCAGAACCAGAGCAGTAAGTTCAGCAGAATAGACAGAAGCATCTGGAGGTATATGTTTTAACAGTATCTGAGGAGCACCAGGGCAATAGGCTGCACAGGCCACTCCATCCTCAGACTTGGAACCTCAGTGAAAATTTTCTGACAGGATGGAAATTTTGAACAGAGGTCAGCGTACAATGCCTTGTATGCCTGAGAGCTGGTAGACTCTTTGCGAAAAGCTGCAAGATCAAAACGAATCTCTGGTGTGAAAAAGGTCCATGGAGGCTGATCCGGAAACTTGGAAAAATCAGACACAACTCCTAGGTCTAGACCTGCATTCCGCGCGTGAGGCTGCATACGAACACCAAACGGCGGAATACAGTTAGGGTTGTTTACGAATTTGCTTTGATAAGATAATGTTGCTTATAGCCCAGCCGACCGCAAGGGGCCACATCAGGGCTGTCACCACGTTAAAATCAACCCACAAGTCATTAAAAAAAAAAAAAAAAAAAAAAGCAACACCAACCTTTCACACATCTCTTTAACCCTCTTGCATTTGTTTCGCCCGTATCCGGCCGCTCTGGTTATCTCCCGTGGTGTTCGTTACGGCCGCAAACGGCCGCACATGCCACATTACTTTCCCTCACACACTGCGAGCTCGTTTTAAGTCAAGGCTGGCTAAAAATAAATGGGCATCCCTGAGAGGGTCCAATAAAATCTTAGCAGCAGTATGGGGTGTGGGAAACGATTCATTCACAAAGACTAGGGTCGTGAACTGACCGCATTCCGTTGCTGCAGACGGCATCGCCTTGTTTCTGAAAATGGCGTCTGCTAGTGTTTCTACCGACGGTGATTTTTTGGATTATACCAAAGAGGAGCTGGATGATATATTACAAGAAGTAGAGAGATATGAAAGAGAGGAGTTAAATGAAAGTGATGTGTATGTGGGAGAGGAGGAAGCGGGAGAAAAAGGTGAAGAAAGTGATGAAGATGATGATGTGCCTTTGTCTGCGTTTGTGACCACGTGGCGACCAGCGACTTCCGCACCCGTGGTTCAGCCTTTCGAGGAGGAGTCTGGGCCAAATCATGATTTGCCAGACACAGCTACACCTCTGGAATATTTTTTTCTGTTCCTGCCGCAGTTGTTTTTTACTACAGCTGCTGACCAGACAAACCTGTACGCCAGGCAGCAGATGGCAAAGCGGGGACAACCTGACCCACTTTGGCAGGATACGACACCTGCCGAGATGCGGGCCTACGTAGCTGTACTAATCATGATGGGGATCAAACGTCTGCCAAGACTCTGGTGCTACTGGTCGACTGATCTTAGATTTAGCGAGCCGTGGATCAGTGGGGTGATGTCAAAAACAAGGTTTCTCAAGTTGAACCAGTATTTTCACCTGAGAGACACACAGAACGCACCTGGCCGCGACAGTCCTGACTATGACCCACTGTTCAAGATCCGGACCTTCCTCGACTTGATTCTGCCCTTGTTCAAAAAAAATTTCAAGCCAGGCCGTGACCTTTCGGTTGATGAAGCCATGATAGGATTCAAAGGGCGAGTATTTTTCAAACAGTACATGCCGGCCAAACCAACCAAGTGGGGCGTAAAGGTGTGGGAGATGTGCGACGCTGACACTGGCTACTGCATCAACTTTGACATCTACACAGGCAAACATAGCTGCACTAATACAAATGTACCCCTCGGACATGAAGTAGTGGACAAAATGGCATCAGAGTACTACGGACAAAATCGACACCTGTACTTCGACCGTTTTTTCACCTCTGTGCCACTCATGCGACACCTGTCACAACACGGGACATACGCCTGTGCCACAGTGATGTCCAACCGCAAAGGGCTTCCGGAGGAGGTGACCAAGGCTCACCTAAAACAACAAGGCGAGCTGATTCAAATGCAGAAGGGGCCCCTGATGGCGACAGCATATAAAGACAAACGCCCTATCTACTTCCTCAGCACCAACCAGCCACCAGGTAAGACAACACCTGCACCTGACAGCGATGACAAGCCGCAACCCCATGTCATCAAGGCCTACAACCACAACATGGGAGGGGTAGACAAGTCTGACCAGCACAGGGCTTACTACCCGGTTGGCCATCAGAATAAAAAGTGGTGGCGTTACCTCTTTCATTCTCTTATCAACCTCATCATCGTGCAGGCCTACATCACCTGGCAAAGGTCACCCCATAATCCCACACCCAAGAAGACCTATGACCACCTGTGGTTCAGGGCTGACGTGGCAGAACAGCTCCGTGCTGGCTTTCCCAGCAGGAAGAAAAGTGCCGGAAGACGATCAAACATAACAGAGGGCCCGATTGCGAAGGAAACAATCGACCACCATAAACAAGTCAAAATTGAAGGACAAAAGCGCACCTGTCGTCAGTGTGTCAACGTGGGTCGCAAGGCAGCCAAAGGCCGACAACCGGAGACCTCCTTCAAGTGTTCCTTCTGTGACGTCCCTCTCTGCCAGCACAACGACTGTTTCCGTGACTACCATGCGGCAAACATGGTAGAAACCATGGATCAAGAGTAGTATTCACCATATTGGTGACATGTGACAGAGGTGACACTTACCTTCCTGCTGTGTGTGACCAGACACCACATTAGGGTGTAAATAATGGATTTTACTTCTTTCTTTGTGTATATTCCGGTGTTAAAAAATCGTTCAGTAGTGACAAACACACGTTTTAGGATGAAAAACAAAAACTGTAAAGTTACCTGGCCTCATGTTTGTGTATGTGACAATCATGTGACACTTTGCGACACCCCATACTGGATTTACTGAACCAGGACTGCTGTTTTCAAGTTGAGGTAGGCCACCCTTTGATGATTTATACTAACAAATGCAAGCCGACAATGTTATTGTCTGTCTGGTGTATCATAGTAACATTGTCAACGTTTGATGTCCCATTGTTTTGTGACAAACAGGGTGACAATGACACCAACATGCATCCCAAACATGTGACATCTCTGCATTATGAAATATGATGTATTAGGATTTTGCATGCTAAACTTGACAGCGCTGCAGTGGAAACTTTGTCCACTACAGCCTTTCAAAGGCAGAAGGTGAGTTTTAGGTTAAATTTCTCAAAACAATACGAATACTAGGAGCAGTTTGGGGCTGGAAAATGCGAATGCAAGAGGGTTAAATGACATCTTCTAGAAACGCACCAGAAACTTCGTTAAAAATCTTTCTTCCGTAAAATCTTAAATCAGATGAAAAATGTTAATCTCTCTCAAAAACTCAAGGATCACGTCAGGCGGGACATCCCTGAACAGGATCTTCATGGACTCCGCTGTAAAATGTTTGTGTCTCACATTGTGCAAGTCCCAACACTCTAAAAGAATATGTTTCATTGTACCAGCCGCCGTGGCGAAGTGGTTAGCGTCGCGGACTCCCGGCTGGGAGGTCGTGGGTTCGAATCCCATCAGAAGTCATGTGGGTTTTTCTGCCCCGACCGGCTCCTACCCAGAGTTGAGTTGCTGCGGACAAATTTGGGAAGACTGGGACCACACAGTCGAGTTTCATCCACTTAATGGATGCGTTTCTGAGAGTGTTGCTCAAATTTCCTGACCAACACTGCAGGTGCCTGTATCTCTCGGGCCTGGTTGACGCCGGGATATATTATGAAAGGAAGCGTAGAGTACAGCCCTATCATGTAGTCTCAGACCGAAATGGAAATCCGTAGCATCATCTTAATCATCCTCATTCTCATCGATCAGCATAAAAATAAATGTCTCAAATTCTGTGGCCCTTCATGCCCTGCTCTCATGGTGACCTCAATTTCGATGTCCTCTCCACGTCTGTGGCCTTGGTTTGGTTCCGTCGGGGTCACCGGTATCGGCGAGTCCATGGGGGCTGTCGTTGGACGGACGTGGTGGCGCCCTCTGGAGGGAGAGCTCACTCACGCCGGCTGTGCGACTAAGCAATTATTGTCGTCAGTAGGGGGCTTAGTAGGTGGTGTCCTGCATATGTTAGATCAGAACAGGCGCCACTGAACACCACCGAAGTGACTCGGCAGCAGTGCAGTGTCTCCTCCGGTGGGTTGCCTCTTGACGACTTGACATTGACTGCTCCCTGTGGATTGCCGGTGCCGGGGCTGCGGCGGGGCCGACCGGACTGTGGCTGTGGACGGGGTGTCGGAATGAGTGGCGTGGGTGCACTGCCTCTGTGGTGGCGCAGAGGTTGGGACAGCAAAAAAAAAAAAAAAAAAAAAAAAAAAAAAAATGTTTCATTATGAGTGGCACATGACATGGAATGCACCACGGAGCTTCTTCACTCTTTAAAAGGTAGAAATGAGTAAAATACGAATGGCCGGAGAGCAGCCGGCACAGAACCATTTCCTCTTTACGACCACCAGACATAGATGAGAGGAACTCCTTAAGGTTTGGACGGATCTGAAAGAGTTTGTTATCCGTCTGGGTATTCCAATCCTCCTGCCACAGGTCTTTCACATAATCATTAATTTTGGGTTTCAGATCTGAGCAGGGGATATATATGTTGGACAATTTCTCTCTTGTGGCATTCTTGGCTAAACGATCAACCATTTCGTTCCCTCTGATGCCAACATGACCAGGAACCCAAGCCAGAGTAATGCTGTAACCATCCACTTTCAACTTGCTAAAAAGTTCAAAGAAATGTTAAAGTTCTGGATGCTGAAGGTTGCAGCCAGCTATGGCCTCCAAAGCTGACAGCGAGTCTGACAGAACCAGAAAGTCCCTCTTAGTGGATTGTGAGATTATCCTCAACGCCAGAACCAGAGCAGTGATTTCAGCAGAATAGACAGAAGCATCTGGAGGTATATGCTTTAACAGTATCTGAGAAGGAGCACCAGGGCAATAGGCTGCACAGGCCACTCCATCCTCAGACTTGGAACCGTCAGTGAAAATTTTCTGATAAGATGGGAATTTTGAACAGAGTTCAGCATACAAGGCCTTGTATGCCAGAGAGCTGGTAGACTCTTTACGAAAAGCTGCAAGATCAAAACGAATCTCTGGTGTGAAAAAGGTCCACAGAGGCTGATCTGGAAACTTGGAAAAATCCGACACAACTCCTAGGTCTAAACCTGCATTCCGCGCGTGAGGCTGCATACGAACACCAAACGGCGGAATACAGTTAGGGTTGGTTTCGAATTTGTTTTGAAACTGGGGGTCAAAGACACAGTCATAGGCAGGATTCTGCGGTTCTGAGAACAGTCTGATATAGTAATTTAGAGACATTTTCAGCCTGCGGTTGGACAGTGAGGGTTCACCTGCCTCTGCGTACAGGCTGTACACAGGGGTGGTGCGGAATGCTCCAAGACAGAGACGAAGCCCTTGATGGTGAATAGGATCCAAGAGTTTCAGATAAGAGGGTCTTGCAGAGCCGTACACAGCACAACCATAGTCCAGTTTGGAGCCGACCAGGGCTCTGTAGAGATGCAGCAAAGTTTTCTTATCAGTGCCCCAGTCAGTGTGCGCTACGACCCGCAGAATATTCAGAGCTTTCTGGCAAGAGGTTTTGAGATTTTTAATGTGGCTGAGTAAGTTGAGTTTTTGATCAAAAATAACTCCAAGGAATTTGGCTTCTTTTACAGCTGGAATGGTGGACTTGTCCAGACGAATTTCAGGATCAACAAAAAATTGACGAAAATTGTGAAAATGGATTGACTGAGTTTTGGTACGTGAGAAGGTAAACCCATTTTCCTCGGCCCACTGCTGGATCTTGTTGACACAAAGTTGGAGTCGACACTGTACGCTGGGGTAAGAAGCTCCCACTGCGTACAGCGCGAAGTCGTCTACAAACAGAGAGGACTCAGAGCCCTGGCTTACCGATTTTACAATGTCATTAATTTTAATGCTGAAAAGGGCAGGAGAAAGGATGCTCCCCTGAGGTACACCCAACTCCTGCCCATGGATGTCAGAGAGTGTGGTGCCAACACGCACCTGGAACTGTCAGCCAAAAAGTTTTGGATAAACAGAGGCAGGTGACCACGAAAACCAAGTCTGTGCAGGTCCAGAAGAATTCCTGATTTCCACGTGGTGTCATACGCTTTTTCGAGGTCGAAAAAGATAGCGACCACATGCTGTTTATTGACAAAGGCGTTGCGGATGGTGGTTTCCAGACGGATTAAATGGTCAACTGTCGAGTGGTACTTCCGGAAACCGCACTGTTCACTGGCCAAAAGGCCATCGGTTTCCAGCTTCCACATCAGACGGGAGTTGACCATCTTCTCCATCAACTTACAGAGGCAGCTAGTCAGAGCTATTGGACGATAGTTGGAAGGGTTGGTAAGGTCCTTTCCAGGCTTTGGAATTGGAATGATCAGGGCTTTCCGCCAGGAGGGCGGAAAGTACCCTGTGGTCCAGATATGGTTGTATACTTTAAGAAGGGTCTGGAGACAGTTTTCTGGAAAATGCTTCAAAACCTGATAATGAATATCATCCAGACCAGGGGCAGAATCAGTGCAGGTTTGCAAAGCTGTTTTCAGTTCATTGATTGAAAAAGGGAGATTGTAGGCTTCAGAGTTGTCTGATGTAAAATTGTATGAAGATTTCTCTCTGATTTCTTTGTTTCTTAAAAAGGCTGCAGATTTATTTGAAGATGAGGAGTTCTGTTGGATGGTGGAGGCCAACAGATTGGCAACAGCTTGTTTATCAGTGATCAGAGCATCGGCAAGTTTCAAGTGATGAATGGAGGAGTTGGTGTTCTTCCCTTTGATTTTTTTGATGATGTTCCAGACTTTTTTCTTTGAAGTTTTAGATGTCAGCCCGGAGCAAAAGTTTCTCCAAGACTGACGTTTACTGATTTTGAAAGTGTGTCTCGATTTGGCACGGAGTTTCTGATGGGCTCGAGCGTTGGGACCTGAAGGCCGTTGGTATACCCGACGCTGAGCCCGTCAGCGTACTTTTGAAATCTGCTGGCAGTCAGAATTAAACCAGGGTGTTTTGGGCAGTTGGAGTTTATTGGAAGACATTGGAATACAGGTTTTAGCACACTTTATCACAGTGTTAGTCAGAGATTCTGCTGGGTCTGGACTCTGAAGAAAATCAATTTCCTGGAATTCTTTCGAAATATTGGTTGCAAAAAGATCCCAGTTGGCCTTCTTATAATTAAGATGTTGTGAGACCGAGGCGGTTTCAGTTAATACAGGTTGTAAAAGAACAGTGAAATGGTCACTTCCGTGTAGATCGTCATGGACAGACCACTCATAGTCCAGGACCAGCGAGGGGTCACAAATCGACAAATCTAAACACGAAAGTGAACCTGTGGAAGAGTGGAGGTAGGTTGGAGCTCCATTGTTCAGACAACACAAATCAAAGTCAGAAAGGACATCCTCAAGAAGCAGACCTCTGGATGACGAACTGACACTACCCCAAAGAGGATTGTGACCATTAAAGTCACCCAACAGCAAAAAAGGTCGAGGAAGTTCTCCGATCAGACTGACAAGGTCCTGACGACAAACCGGGACAGAAGGTGGCAGATACAGTGAGCAGATTGTAACAGTCTTGTGGAGAGTGACTCTCACAGCTACAGCCTGAAGGGAGGTAGTCAGAGCAACAGGACTAAGCAGCAAAGTTTTATGTAAAAGAAGGGCAACACCGCCCGACATTCCCAATGTGGATGGTTGTGCAGGTTTGGAAAGAATATTAAAGCCAGAAAGAGTGAAGGTCTTCTGGCTTTGAATTTTAGTTTCCTGAAGAGCCACGACGGAAGGTTTTATAGTTTGGCACAGAAGCTGCAGCTCCTCAAAATTTGAATTTAGGCCACGGATATTCCAATGGATTAGTTTACTATCCATGGTGCAGAGGACGAATAAGAGAGAAATCAGGTCATCTCCTCGTCAACGTCTGCATCCAATGGAGAAAATTTATTGCTTAGTTTCACTGGACTATGTTGGTCTTCAGACCTGCTGGCAGACTTGCCCACAGGTGAAGAAGGCCTGGATTTTGGAGATGGTGGAGGTTTCTTCCTCATCTCCACCATCTCCATACTCGGTTGAACTCCCTTGCCAGCACGAGCACTGCTCAAGGAAGTTCGAGGCGGGAGGGCTGGCTTTTTGATCTGCCCAGCAGCAGATGGAGTAGACTGCTGGGCAGTCTGGGGGGTGGCGGATTTTTTGCCTCCACCAGGGGCACCTACTTTGGGTTGGAAGGTGGTGGACTTGCTTCCACCAGAGGTTAACATCCTTCCTTGCAATGTCTTGGTGAAAGTAAAATCGTCAGTCTGGCAGCAGACTGAACGGGTGGAAACTTTCTTTATAGCGGAAGCATAAGAAGACACTGTTGACGTCTGACTGCCAACAACCTGTTTGCGTGCCTCAAAAAACGAGATTTTCTTTTCAGTCTTCACTCTTTGGATGGTGGACTCCTGAATCCAAACAGGGCAATTGTGTGAAGAGGAGGGGTGGTCGCCACCGCAGTTCGCACAATGAGCCGGGTCTTTACACGGCCCATCATGGGTTGCCTTGCAACAAACACACACACCTCCTGCCCAGAACAGCGGTCTCTGACATGTCCAAACTTCTGGCATTTGAAACACCTCAACGGGGATGGGACATACAGTTGGACATGGACATTTAAGTACCCGACTTTAATGACCGGAGGCAGCACAGGGTTGCAGAATGTCAGAAAGAGGGTGTTGGTGGGCACTCTTTCTGCACCTTTTTTAACTGTCACCCTATGCACCTCTGTCACACCTTGGGACGCAAGTTCTGTCTTGATCTCCGCTTCCGAGACACCTTTCAAATCCGGGCACCGAATAACCCCTTTGGTCGAATTTAACTGCTTATGGGGGGTCACCCGGATCTCTCTGTCCATGAGTTTTGTTGCCCTCTGCAGCTGCTCCGATTGCTTCTTCGATCTGCACTGGACGAGGAATGTGCCATTCCGTAGCCTTTTCACTGACTGAGGGTCACCTGCTAGACCCTGAAAGCCCTTCTGAATCGCAAAAGGACTCAGAGCAGAAATAGGCTTTTCCTGCTCTGTCCCTTCAACCACAAGCCAGGAAGCCCAAAAACCTGTCCTCTGTCTCGTCTCCATATCCGAGTCACTGTCTGAATCCATATGACTGGAAATGGGGTCCACTGCCTTCCTCTTCTTTATGGGGGGTGTGATTTTGGATAAAGCCATGATTCATGTTTAGAAATTTCGTCTCTCCCTTACCCACCCACCATGGAGTCCAACTAAGGGGCAAGGGCCAAGAACTCATTGTCTTGACCCCTTCCAGGCTTCAGGAGAGATATACGACAAACAGAAGCCTACCGACCCTATCCCCCCTGATCATGCCCAACTCCCGGGAACAGAGAGCTGAGCACTGCAGGGGTTACCTTGGCCAGTCGGAGAACTGCCTGTCTTGACCCAGCCCCACGAAGGGGAAGCCGATTGATACACCCGGGCCAGAGTGTACCTCCTGTCTAGGAGAGGTCCGAGCCAAAGTGATGTGTTGAGGGCGTTGGCCCTCTCAATCACCAGGATCTCATCCCCCTCCGTCACAGGTCGCACCGCACGGCAAACGCGGCGGATCTTAAGAAGACCACAGAGAGAAAAAGAGTGTGGAAAAGAAGGCTTGAAAGGGAGACAAAGAAAGAAAAGAACCGTTAAGAAAGGCAGATGACAGAATAGGAAAAAGGTGGGTTACTATTTGTCTGGACCCTCACTCCTAACCTTTCTGACATGGGAGACCCTACCAGGGGCATCAATTCCTACCAAGTAATGCTTGGCCAGTCAGCAGCTTGGCTATACAGGCCTAGAAGCATTGACAACAACTAACCATCTAGTCGAGTATTGATGCCCCCGTCAGCAAAGCCTAAAAGATCACTGGACCATGCAAGCCCTCCGACCACGGCAAGGTTGCAACCCCCGGAGGGATTGTTTTGTGGAGAGTAACCCGAGCTGCCACTGCCTGAAGTGGAGTCTGCAGAGCAACTGGGCTATACAGACCAGAGTTGTGAATGAATAAGGCTACCCCGCCAGAACTGCAGCAGGTTGATGTAAGAAGCTGTAGCCAGAAAGTGGCAAAGTTTTGTCAGACCTCAAAAGAGTTTCCTGCAGTGAAACTAGCACAGGCCTAGCTTCACGGCACACGAGCTGCAGTTCTTCGTAATTGGAGGACAGTCCCCTGATGTTCCATTGCATGACTGTTTCCATAGTGGTTGAGGACTTTAACCCTTTCACCGCCAGACATTCTGTTTTGCACGAATCCCCAGCCATTTTTTGAGAAAAAACTATAATTTCATACCAGCATGTGTGAAATACAGATATCTTTGGAACTAAACAACCAATTCTCATTGTTTTGCTTTTTTAAATGGAGGAGAAAAACTGTTTCTTTTTGGTAATATTGTATAATACATTAGTAACGGTTAGTCAAGAACAATTTCAATTTTTTTAATTTTTTTTTAGTAATTTCAAGTTAAAAAAAATGCAAAATAAAATTTTGAATGTTATCTTTCATCTCAACATAAAAAAGAAGTAAGCATGCCAACAAACTCTGAACAAGGACGGAAAAATACTCCACTCACCAAATGAAGACCAGAAAGTATGTTATATCCATCAGAAGAATGAAAAATGCAACCTCAAAACCACACACTCCAAATCAGAAAATGGTGATGGCAGTGCACAACAGAGAGGCTAGTATCAAGTTTGTGAGTGTGTCCAGGGTTCAGATTTCAGACAGAATTAAAAAGAAAAAGAATTCTACAACTACAAATGACACTATTTCTACTGTCTCTGCTGTGATGCAGAAAAGCACACACACACACACACACACACACACACACACACACACACACACACACACACACACACACACACACCACAACACAACTCGCTCACACACACACCACACTTCTTACACAAAAAGGGAGTAGCACACACACACACACACACACACACACACACACACACACACACACACACACAACTTATGCCCCACTGGTACACACATGAAAGAAAGAAAAAGGGAACACACACACACACACACACACACGCACACACACACACACACACACACACACACACACACATCTTTCATTCTCACTTTTGAAAGCAATAACTTTGTGACAATAAAGTCATTCATTTGTCTGTTGGCCTCTGGAACCTGGGGAACCATTCTCCCAGTCAAACTTTTCTCTGGCTGGCCTAGTTTGCTGTTGCTGCACACCTCTGCCACGTGGCACTCTGCCACGCCCCCTTCGACCTTGACGCCTTTGTACCCCAGCTGTGCTCGAAGTCACTTGTCTCTGAGCCCTCCGTCTTGTTCGCCCCAACAGTTACACTTTCAGTCGTCTCACTTACACTACTATTATATCAGTGTCAGTATGTGTTGGCTCGTCACCAACAGCACGCAAGCCCACAGCACGCCGGCCTGCGCCTCACCCCCTTCTGCTTGCCATGCGTGTAACTGGGTCAGCCACGTTTTGTTCCGACTCAGTCGAGCTTTTGCTGTCCGATAATGTATCCTGGTCACCATCTGGGTGTTCTTGATCCGAATCAGGGTCAACTGACCCTCTACTCAACATTTCCAGCACCTGATCTGTAGTAAATGAGCGGTGAGGCCGAGTGCCTGAAGTGCTTGATTGTGACATGGTGAATGAAAAACTTATCAATAGAAATGGATAAAAACACTTAATAAAAACACTTAACTGAACCGCTCTGACGAAGTTAATGGTTGTGAGGCATGCGTCAGTGAATACTGGAACTATGACGGTTATCGCTGGCTTTCTACCACATCATGTTCGAGAGTGAGAGTATCGGGAGTTAGGTCACCCTAGTTGGTCGCCAAACGGTGACGTCGGCGGTGAGCCATGTTGTCACCAAACGGCGATGTCGGCGGCCTAAGGGTTAATCATCCATGTCAATGTCCTCTTCCTCTTCATCATACAGAGCTTCATACATATTCTGCAGTTTGAGGTCCGCTTTTTTTAACCTGTCTGGTGGAATCAGTAGTTTCTTCTTACCCGGAGATGAAGAACTCAATGACCTTGGTGGCACTGATGGTGGCTTTCCTTTGCACTCCACCAATGCCACTTTGTTGGAAGCCACTATCGGGGCATCTCCCTTGGGAGGTGGTCTCGGCTTACGGGCCGTCTCGGAGCGAACCCCTTGCTGGGCAGCCCGCACAGCCGCAGGCTTAGTGGATGCACTGGAGGTACATCCTTTGGTGGGTTTAAGGCCCTCACCAATGGCCATTTTGTCTTGCGATGTATTCGAAGCCGGAAGACATTTCAGCGGTTCAAGACCACATGAGTCTGTCTGAACACTGGCTTCCACCTGAGGTGCTCTAAGTGATTTTTTGACCACTGTCGAGAAAAGGAGTGGGGTTCCTTTCTGCTCCTGCACCAACTTTTTGGCTTCGAAGAACGAATTCTTTTTGTCTGTTTTTACACGCTGGATTTCGCTTTCTACTCGCCAAACAAGGCAGTCTTTTGAAGAAGGGTGGTCACCATCACAATTCACGTATTTCGTGGATTCACATCCACCATCATGAACTACTTTGCTGCAGGTGGCACACACCTCCTCTCCCGGGCATTTCTCCTTGACATGTCCAAATCGTTGACATCTGAAGCACCTTAGTGGGGATGGTACATAGAGGGCTACTTTTACTCTCAGGTATACCTTTATGGACTCTGGAAGAGTCGGTTTGGCAAAGGTGAGGAACAGAGTATTTGTCGTTTTTCTCTCTGCACCTTTTCAGAAAGTTGCCCTCCTGACCTCTACCACTCCTTGATCAACCAACTTAGCCTTTATTTCTCCCTCAGATATCCCATACAACTCTCAGCAATGGATGACACCTTTCGAGGAGTTCAGACTTTTGTGAGGGGACACCCAAATTGGGTGATTCACAACACTAGCTGTTTTTATTAAGTTATCCGAGTGGGCTTTTCGGTCAACCTGCACAAGATAAGATAAGATAATGTTGCTTATAGCCCAGCCGACTGCAAGGGGCCACATCAGGGCTGTCACCACGTTAAAATCAACTCACAAGTCATTTAAAAAAAACAAAACACTTTTCACACATCTCTTTAAATGACATCGTCTAGAAACGCACCAGAAACTTCGTTAAAAATCTTTCATCCATAAAATCTTAAATCAGATGAAAAATGTTAATCTCTCTCAAAGACTCAAAGATCACGTCAGGCGGGACATCTCTGAACAGGATTTTCATGGACTCAGCTGTAAAATGTTTGTGTCTCACATCGTGCAAGTCCCAACACTCTAAAAGAATATGTTTCATTGTGAGTGGCACATGACATAGAATGCACCACGGAGCTTCTTCATTCTTTAAAAGGTACGAATGGGTAAAATACGAATGGCCGGTGTGCAGCCGGCACAGAACTGTTTCTTCTTTATGACCACCAGACGTAGATGGGATAAGATAAGATAAGATAATGTTACTTATAGCCCAGCCGACCGCAAAGGGCCACATCAGGGCTGTCACCACGTTAAAATCAACTCACAAGTCATTCATTCACACAATTCTTTAAAATACATCGAAAAACCATCTGAAAGTTTATTAAAAATCTTTCCACTGTAAAAACTCAGATCCGATGAAAAATGTTAATCTCTTTTAAGAACTCAAAGATGGCATCAGGTGGGACATCTCTGAACAAGGTTTTCATGGAATCTGCTGTACACCACGGAGCTTCTTCACTCTTTAAAAGGTACGAATGGGTAAAATACGAATGGCCGGTGTGCAGCCGGCACAGAACTGTTTCTTCTTTACGACCACCAGACGCAGATGGGAGGAACTCCTTAAGGTTTGGACGGATCTGAAAGAGTTTGTTATCCGTCTGTGTATTCCAATCCTCCTGCCAGAGGTCTCTCACATAATCGTTAATTTTGGGTTTCAGATCCGAGCAGGGGATATATATGTCGGACAGTTTCTCTCTTGTGGCATTCTTGGCTAAACGATCAACCATTTCGTTCCCTCCAATGCCAACATGACCAGGAATCCAAGCCAAAATAATGTTGTAACCATCCGCTTTCAACTTGGTCAAAAGTTCAAAAAAGTGTAAAAGTTCTGGGTGCTGAAGGTTGCGGCCAGCTATGGCCTCCAACGCTGACAGTGAATCTGACAGAACCAGAAAGTCCCTCTTCTTAGATTGTGAGATTATCTTCAATGCCAGAACCAGAGCAGTAAGTTCAGCAGAATAGACAGAAGCATCTGGAGGTATATGTTCTAACAGTATCTGAGAAGGAGCCCCAGGGCAGTAGGCTGCACAGGCCACTCCATCCTCAGACTTGGAACCGTCAGTGAAAATTTTCTGATAAGATGGAAATTTTGAACAGAGGTCAGAATACAATGCCTTGTATGCCAGAGAGCTGGTAGACTCTTTACGAAAAGCTGCAAGATCAAAACAAATCTCTGGTGTGAAAAAGGTCCACGGAGGCTCATCTGGAAACTTGGAAAAATCGGACACAACTCCTAGGTCTAGACCTGCATTCCGCACGTGAGGCTGCATACGAAGACCAAACGGCGGAATACAGTTAGGGTTGTTTTCAAATTTACTTTGGAACGGAGAGTCAAAAACACAGTCATAGGCAGGGTTTTCTGGTTCCGAGAACAGTCTGATATAATAATTCAGAGACAGTTTCAGCCTGCGGTTGGACAGTGAAGGTTCACCTGCCTCTGCATACAGGCTGTACACAGGTGTGGTGCGGAATGCTCCAAGACAGAGACGAAGCCCTTGATGGTGAATAGGGTCCAAGAGTTTTAGGTAAGACGGTCTTGCAGAGCCGTACACAGCACAACCATAGTCCAGTTTAGAACGGACCAAGGCTCTGTAGAGGTGCAGCAGTTTTCTTATCAGCGCCCCAGTCAGTGTGTGCTACAACCCGCAGAATATTCAAAGCTTTCTGGCAAGAAGTTCTGAGGTTTTTAATGTGGCTGAGAAAGTTGAGTTTCTGGTCAAAAATAACTCCTAAGAATTTGGCCTCTTTGACAGCTGGAATGGGAGATTTCCCTATTTGAATTACAGGATCTGGAAAAAACTGACGGAAATTATGGAAGTGAATGCACTGTGTCTTTGTAGGAGAAAAAGCAAAGCCGTTTTCATCCGCCCACTGATGAATTTTATCTACACAAAGCTGGAGCCTGCGCTGGACACTCAGGTACAGGCTTCCAGTTGCGTAAACAGCAAAATCATCCACAAACAATGAGCAGTCTGAACCCTGTTGAACAGATTTAACAATGTTGTTGATCTTGATGCTAAAGAGGGCAGGAGACAGTATGCTTCCTTGCGGAACACCCAACTCCTGCTCATGAACATCAGAGAGAGTGGTGCCAACCCGGACCTGAAACTGTCGTTCTGCCAAAAAATTTTGAATGAAAAGTGGAAGATGACCCCGAAAACCAAGATCATGGAGATCATGAAGTATCCCAGATTTCCAGGTGGTATCGTAGGCCTTCTCCAAGTCAAAGAAAATAGCCACTGCGTGTTGTTTGTTCAGAAAGGCGTTCCGAAGCGTAGATTCCAGACGGATCAAATGGTCAACTGTGGTTCGATGTTTGCGGAAACCACACTGTTCTTTCGCCAAAAGGCCATCGGTTTTGAGTTTCCACATGAGTCTAGCATTGACCATTTTCTCCATCAGCTTGCAGACACAGCTGGTCAAAGCTATGGGACGGTAGTTAGTTGGGTTAGAAAGATCTTTTCCTGGTTTGGGAATGGGAATGATGAGGGCTTTTCGCCAAGAAGGTGGAAAGAAACCAGTAGTCCATACATGGTTGTAGACATGTAGCAGGATGTGCAGACCTTTTTGCGGAAGATGTTTCAAAAGTTTGTAATGGATTTCATCTATACCCGGAGAGGAATCGCTGCAAGAAAGTAAGGCAGATTTCAATTCGTTTAAAGTGAAAGGAAGATTGTAGTCTTCCATGTTATCTGATGAAAAGTTGCAGGGTGATTTTTCTTTGAGGGCTTTGATTTTGACAAAACTGGCTGATTTGTTAGAAGAAGAGGAATTCTTTTCAATGGTTGAAGCAAGCAGATTAGCAACTGCTTTTTTCTCTGTTATTAAAGAGTCAGAAAACTTGAGATGGTTCACAGTGGGACAGGTGTTCTTCCCTTTGATTTTCTTGATGATTTTCCACACTTTTTTCTTCGATGTCTTGGATGTGAGACTTGAACAAAACTGTTTCCAAGATAAACATTTACTGGTCTTATATATGTGTTTGGATTTGGCCCTCAGTTTCTGATGCGCTCGGACGTTGGGCATCGAAGGTCTGCAAGAGACCCGACATTGAGCTCTTTTGCGGGTTTTGTTAATTTCCTTGCATTCAGAGTTGAACCAAGGAACTTTTGGCATTAGGGGCTTCTTGGAAGATGTGTGGATGGTTGACTTTGCGCAATTCAGTATGAAATCTGAAAGACTTCCTGCCGGATCTTCACTTTGCAGGATCTTGTCCTCTTCCAGATCCATAAGAAACTTAGTGGCAAAGAGGTCCCAATCTGCTTTGTTGAAATTGAGGTGTTCTGGTAAAGACTCACTCTCTGCATTCATATACCGAAGCAACACAGGAAAGTGGTCGCTACCATGCAGGTCCTCATCAACCTCCCAAACAAAATCCAAAAACAAAGATGGGTCACAGACAGAAAGATCCAGACAAGATGTGGTGCCATTAGCGGAGTGAAAGTAAGTTGGCGATTTCCCATTCAAGACACACAGATCAAGCTCCGAAAACACTTCCTCTAAAAGCAGACCCCTTGGTGATGTTCTCTCACTTCCCCATAGAGGAGAGTGGCCATTCAGATCCCCCAACAGCAGGAAGGGTCTGGGAAGCTGCTCCAAGAGCGAAATGAGGCCCCGTTTAGTGACGCAGATATTTGGAGATAGATACAAACTACAGACAGTAACTGTTTTGTGAAGAGTAACCCGAGCTGCCACTGCCTGCAGTGGAGTCTGCAGAGCAACTGGGCTGTACAGAACAGAGTTGTGAATGAACAAAGCTACTCTGCCAGAAACGCCATGTTCAACAGATTGTGCAGGTAGGTTTAGAGAGCTGTAGCCAGAAAGTGAAAAAGTTTTGTCAGACTTTAGAAGAGTTTCTTGCAGTGAAACTAGCATGGGCCTAGCCTCACAGCACAACAGCTGCAATTCTTCAAAATTGGAAGACAGTCCCCTAATATTCCATTGCAAGACTGTATCCATTGTGGATGAGGATCTTAATCATCCATGTCTATGTCCTCTTCCTCTTCGTCATATAGAGCATCAAATGTATTTTGTAATTTCAGCTCCGCTTTTTTCAGTCTGTCCGGTGGAATTTGATGTTTCTTCTTCCCTGGAGGGGAAGAACTCAATGGTTTTGATGGCGTTGGTGGAGGCTTTCCCCTGCACTCCACCAACGCCACTTTGCCCGACGCCACTGTCGGGGCTCCTCCCTTGGGAGGTGGTCTCGGCTTGGGGGCCGTCTCGGGGCGACCCCCTTGCTGGGCAGCCCGCACAGCTGCAGGCTTAGAGGATGCACTGGAAGTGCATCCTCTGGTGGGTTTATGGCCCCCACCAACGGCCGTTTTCTCTTGCGATGTTCTTGAAGTCGGAATACATTTCAGAGGTTCAAGACCACATGGGTCTGTCTGAACGCCTACTTCTACCTGAGGTACTCTGAGCGATTTTTTGGCTACTGTCGAGAAAAGAAGCGGGGTTCCCCTCTGCTCCTGCACCAGCTTTTTTGCTTCGAAGAACGAAATTTTTTTTCTGTTTTAACTCGCTGGATTTCGCTTTCGATTCGCCAGACAGGGCAGTCTCTTGAAAAGGAAGGGTGGTCACCATCGCAGTTCACGCATTTCGCGGATTCGCATCCACCATCATGAACTGCTTTGCTGCAGGTGGCACACACCTCCTCTCCCGGGCATCTCTCTTTGACATGTCCAAAGCGTTGACATTTGAAGCACCTCAGTGGGGACGGCACATACAGGGCTACTTTCACTCTCAGGTACCCCACCTTTATGGACTCTGGAAGAGTCGGTTTAGCAAAGGTGAGGAACAGAGTGTTGGTAGGTTTCCTCTCCGCACCTTTCCGAAAAGTCGCCCTCCTGACCTCGACCACTCCCTGATCAGCCAACTCAGCCTTTATCTCTCCCTCAGATATCCCGAACAATTCTCGGCAACGGATGACGCCTTTCGAGGAGTTGAGACTTTTGTGAGGGGACACCCGGATGGGGTAATTTACAAGGCTTTCGGATCTCAATAAGTTGTCCGAGTGGACTTTTCGGTCGACCTGCACCAGCAAGGAACCATCCCTCAACCTCTTGACTGATTTCGGCTCTGCGCCTGCAAGACCTTTCAGCCCCTTTGCAACAGCAAAAGGACTCAACTTAGTAATGGGTCGCTCGCTATCTGCCGACTGGATAATCAGCCAAGAGGGCCATGCACCTATCCTATTCCGAACTTCAGTGTCGGAATCCGAGTCCGTATCCCTGGAAGGGTCGGAACCCAGTTTTCTTCTTTTTCTGTTTTTATGTTTATTGGCCATGAAGGTTTTAAATACCGGCAGAGATAAACGGTCACCCCAGGAGAGCTGCCGTGCTGGGGAAGGGACAATGGATGGCCATAGAATGGCGTCCGTGAGCCTGGTACCGTCCCGCATGAAAACCAGACAGTGCACCTTAGCGACTGAATTGGGATCAGCCACTCAGCCCCTCGCCAGGTAACTGTAACTTGGGCTTCCCCGCTGCTTACGGCAGCGACTCAAGTATCAGAGAAAAAAAGAGTGTGGAACAGAAGGCTTGAAGGGGAGACGAAGAAAGAAAAGATCCATTAAGAAAGGCAGAAGATAGAATAGGAAAAAGGTGGGTTACTATTTGTCTGGGCCCTCACTCCTAACCTTTCTGACATGGGAAACCCTACCAGGAGCATCAATTCCTACCACGTAATGCTTGGCCAGGCAGCAGCTTGGCTATACAGGCCTAGAAGCATTGACAACAACTAACCATCTAGTCGACTATCGATGCCCCCGTCAGCAAAGCCTAGAAGATCACTGGACCACGCAAGCCCTCCGACCACGGCAAGGTTGCAACCCCCGGAGGGAGACGTAGATGGGAGGAACTCCTTAAGGTTTGGACGGATCTGAAAGAGTTTGTTATCCGTCTGTGTGTTCCAATCCTCCTGCCAGAGGTCTCTCACATAATCGTTAATTTTGGGTTTCAGATCTGAGCAAGGGATATAAATATTGGACAATTTCTCTCTTGTGGCATTCTTGGCTAAACGATCAACCATTTCATTCCCTCCGATGCCAACATGACCAGGAACCCAAGCTAGAATAATGTTGTAACCATCCACTTTCAACTTGCTAAAAAGTTCAAAGAAATGTAAAAGTTCTGGATGCTGAAGGTTGCGGCCAGCTATGGCCTCCAAAGCTGACAGCGAATCTGACAGAACCAGAAAGTCCCTCTTCGTAGATTGTGAAATTATCTTCAATGCCAGAACCAGAGCAGTAAGTTCAGCAGAATAGACAGAAGCATCTGGAGGTATATGCTTTAACAGTATCTGAGAAGGAGCACCAGGGCAATAGGCTGCACAGGCCACTCCATCCTCAGACTTGGAACCGTCAGTGAAAATTTTCTGACAGGATGGAAATTTTGAACAGAGGTCAGCATACAATGCCTTGTATGCCAGAGAGCTGGTGGACTCTTTACGAAAAGCTGCAAGATCAAAACGAATCTCTGGTGTGAAAAAGGTCCACGGAGGCTGATCCGGAAACTTGGAAAAATCCGACACAACTCCTAGGTCTAGACCTGCATTCCGCGCGTGAGGCTGCATACGAACACCAAACGGCGGAATACAGTTAGGGTTGGTTTCGAATTTGTTTTGAAACTGGGGGTCAAAGACACAGTCATAGGCAGGATTCTGCGGTTCTGAGAACAGTCTGATATAGTAATTCAGTGACATTTTCAGCCTGCGGTTGGACAGTGAGGGTTCACCTGCCTCTGCGTACAGGCTGTACACAGGGGTGGTGCGGAATGCTCCAAGACAGAGACGAAGCCCTTCATGGTGGATAGGGTCCAAGAGTTTCAGATAAGACGGTCTTGCAGAGCCGTACACAGCACAACCATAGTCCAGTTTGGAGCGGACCAGGGCTCTGTAGAGGTGCAGCAAAGTTTTCTTATCAGCGCCCCAGTCAGTGTGCGCTACGACCCGCAGAATATTCAGAGCTTTCTGGCAAGAGGTTTTGAGATTTTTAATGTGGCTGAGAAAGTTGAGTTTTTGATCAAAAATAACTCCAAGGAATTTGGCTTCTTTTACAGCTGGAATGGTGGACTTGTCCAGACAAATTTCAGGATCAGCAAAAAATTGACGAAAATTGTGAAAATGGATTGACTGAGTTTTGGTACGTGAGAAGGTAAACCCGTTTTCCTCGGCCCACTGTTAGATCTTGCTGACACAAAGTTGGAGTCGACGCTGTACGCTGGCGTAAGAAGCTCCAACTGCGTACAGCGCAAAATCGTCAACAAACAGAGAGGACTCAGAACCCTGGCTTACCGATTTTACAATGTCGTTAATTTTAATGCTGAAAAGGGCAGGAGAAAGGATGCTCCCCTGAGGTACACCCAACTCCTGCCCATGGATGTCAGAGAGTGTGGTGCCAACACGCACCTGGAACTGTCGATCAGCCAAAAAGTTCTGTATGAACAGAGGCAGGTGACCACGGAAACCAAGTCTGTGCAGGTCCAGAAGAATTCCTGATTTCCATGTGGTGTCATATGCTTTTTCGAGGTCGAAAAAGATAGCGACCACATGCTGTTTATTGACAAAGGCATTGCGGATGGTGGTTTCCAGACGGATTAGATAGTCAACTGTCGAGTGGTATTTCCGGAAACCGCACTGTTCATTGGCCAAAAGGCCATCAGTTTCCAGCTTCCACATCAGACGGGAGTTGACCATCTTCTCCATCAACTTACAGAGGCAGCTAGTCAGAGCTATTGGACGATAGTTCGAAGGGTTGGTAAGGCCCTTTCCAGGCTTTGGAATTGGAATGATCAGGGCTTTCCGCCAGGAGGGCGGAAAGTACCCTGTGGTCCAGATATGGTTGTATACTTTAAGAACAGTCTGGAGACAGTTTTCTGGAAAATGTTTCAAAACCTGATAATGAATATCATCCAGACCAGGGGCAGAATCAGTGCAGGTTTGTAAAGCTGTTTTCAGTTCATTGATTGAAAAAGGGAGATTGTAGGCTTCAGAGTTGTCTGATGTGAAATTGTATAAAGATTTCTCTCTGAGTTGTTTGTTTTTTTAAAAAGGCTGCAGATTTATTTGAAGATGAGGAGTTCTGTTGGATGGTGGAGGCCAACAGATTGGCAACAGCTTCTTTGTCAGTGATCAGAGCATCGGCAAGTTTCAAGTGATGAATGGAGGGGTTGGTGTCTTTCCCTTTGATTTTTCTGATGATGTTCCAGACTTTTTTCTTTGAAGTTTTTTATGTCAGCCCGGAGCAAAAGTTTCTCCAAGACTGACGTTTACTGATTTTGAAAGTGTGTCTCGATTTGGCGTGGAGTTTCTGATGGGCTTGAGCGTTGGGACCTGAAGGTCGTTGGTATACCCGACGCTGAGCCCGTTTGCGAACTTTTGAAATTTCTTGGCAGTCTAAATTAAACCAGGGTGTTTTGGGCATTTGGAGTTTATTGGAAGACATTGGAATACAGGTTTTAGCACACTTTATCACAGTGTTAGTCAGAGATTCAGCTGGGTCTGGACTCTGAAGAAAATCAATTTCCTGGAATTCTTTCAAAATATTGGTGGCAAAAAGATCCCAGTTGGCCTTCTTATAATTAAGATGTTGTGAGACAGAGGTGTTTTCAGTTAATACGGGCTGTAAAAGAACAGGGAAATGGTCACTTCCGTGCAGATCGTCATGGACAGACCACTCGTAGTCCAGGACCAGCAAGGGGTCACAAATCGACAAATCTAAGCACGAAAGTGAACCTGTGGAAGAGTGGAGGTAAGTTGGAGCTCCATCGTTCAGACAACACAAATCAAAGTCTGAAAGGACGAACCTGCACAAGCAGGGAACCATCCCTCAACCTCTTAACTGATTTCGGCTCTGCGCTTACAAGACCTTTCAGCCCCTTTGCAATAGACCTTTCAGCCCCTTTGCAACAGCAAAGGGACTCAACCTGGTAATCAGTTGTTTGCTATCTGCCAACTGGATTATTAGCCAAGAGGGCCAAGCACCTATTGTCTTTCGGACTTCTGTGTCCGAGTCTGAGTCTGTGTCCCTCAAAGGGTTGGAACCCTGTTTTCTTCTCTTTCCTGTTTTAGTAGTTTTGGTGGCCATGAAGGTTTTCAAATACTGGCAGAAATAAACGGTCACCCCAGGACAGCTGCCGTGCTGGCGAAGGGACAATGGATAGCCATAGTATGGCGTCCGTGAGCCTGGTACCGTCCCGCATGAAAACCAGACACTGCACCTTCGTGACTGAATCGGGATCAGCTACTCAGCCCCTCGCCAGATAACTGTAGATTGGGCTTCCCCGCTGCTTACGGCAGCAACTCAAGTATCAGAGAAAAATGAGTGTGGAAAAGCAAGCTTAAAGGGGAGACGAAGACAGAAAAAATCCATGAAGAAAGGCAGAAGACAGATTAGGAAAAGGTAGGTTACTATTTGTCAGGTCCTCACTCTTAACCTTTCTGACATGGGAGACCATACCAGGGGCATCAATTCCTACCACGTAATGCTTGGCCAGTCAGCAACTTGGCTATACAGGCCTAGAAGCGTTAACAACAACTAACCATCTAGTCGAGTATTGATGCCCCCATCAACAAAGTCTAAGGGATCACTGGACCTCCCAAGTCCTCAGACCATGGCAAGGTTGCAATCCCCGGAGGGTTTTGATTTACAAACATGATCAGAGACACGAATGTTTTGGACTGCTTTAGGCAGTGTCATGAAGGCCAAGTCTGCTATACACACATCTTCTCATGTGCTGTGACTGGATTTACTCTCCTTCCAAAGGCCCTGATGTAAACAGTTAAGGGAGAAGTTAAAACCAAGTCAATGACAGAAGCTTTGATACTGACATATTCTGTTACCTGAGGGAACAGAGATATTTATGAATCAGGTTTACAGTAACTTAATAACTGAGAACAGGTGTCCCAGACAGATGTGGGTAACACATCTGTCTACAAAGGCAACACCTTGAGATGCCCAACCATCCATAAGTTGCTGGTTCAAATCCTGCAGCGCCAGGAAAAAAAATGACAGCAGCAGAGCATCTTGGAGTCATCACCTCGATGCAACCTGGCCCCTTGGAGTGTTGGGAGTTCAGAGTTGGAACACTTGTCTGAAGGGAGTTTCTTCTCTGAAGAAGTTCTGCTGTCAAGCTCTCCCTAAAATTTCTTCCTACTATTGGTCAGACAAATCTAGAGTAATTCTGGTAACCAATACGAGTGAAAAGACACGTCAGAATGGATGGTGTATGTAATCTCACATCCAGCTGCTAATAACAAACAAACAAAAAAGACTTGGTATGCAGTAAATTGTGATTTTAAAAAAAGAGTAAAAATTTATTAAAAATAAGATAAAAGAATGGACAGCAAAGCAAAAACACACACATACACACAGAGACAAAAAATGAAAGGCAAAACATAACTAAAAAGGCAAAGACAGTGGCAGAAAAAGGGGAAGTTATAAGCATAGAACCCCCAGACACGAGGGAAAATATTCATATTAAAAGTATCCCAGGTATCCTGATGGGGGGCGGTCTAGTCCACTTGCCTCATCAGTTATCTATATTAAGGACTGTGCATGTGAAAATGTGAATTCTTGTCACCTTCCATCTTCTTTGTTACTCTGGAATCAATTTGGTCAGACATCAGTTGGTCCATTTTTGTTGAAAACAGAATTTTCCTTCATTGAAATATTGCAACCCAAGGAAATAAAATTTTGTTTCTCACCACTAAATTGAAAATCAAACTGATGTTTAGTAACCTAAGGTATGATGACATATTCATTATGATCTCTTAGATGAGTCTGGGTCATAGTGAGGAGGCTACAGAGCAGTGAAGTCATCATCTGGGCTTCCACTTTACTTTTATTGTCACAAAAAGATACAATGATGCTGAGTGTAACTTTTTAGCAAATGCTGATTCATGGAAATAAGCAGTGAATAGTGGAGTTATTAGAAACAAACACACATGCACATATACGACATATTTTATCCAGAATGCAATCTTCACTTACCTTCTAAGAGTGTACTTTGCAGTCCAGGTCTTTCTAAAAATTTCTTTGGGTGCTGATATCTGTAAACAGTGAAAACAAAGACCATGAACCTGTATCTGTCAAAGAATACTGAGCTGATGACTTGTCTGATCACAGATTTATCTCTTGAAAAACAAAACAAAACAAAAAAAAACAAAGGAAATGATTTTGTACCAGCTGCCTTATGTACAGTGTTTAGTGTCTAGGATTCAGGACAACAGATGGCAGGTTCAAATCTGATCAGAGACATTTGTGTTCATCTCAATCACCTCCTATGCAGGGTTGCTGAGCATGCTGCATGTTCAAACAGGAGGTCTAGAACCACAAATTCAAGTTTCACTCATTGGATATATCTCTTCAGCATGGTTAAAATTCCTGTCCAACATTGCAGAAATTTGCTGGCTCAGGGATTCTTATTTTATTTCATTTACTTATCTATTTCTAGCTGTTTTGATATGGCTTTATTTCTCTTCCCTTTGCAATGAAGATTCTATTGCAATTTCAGATATATTACATCACAAAATATTCATGAGATGAACAAATGGCATACAGCAATCACATCAAGCTCAATACCAATACTTAATTATAAATATTACATATCTAAAATATTTTAGCATTCCATCAATTGGAAAGTTGCAAAAAGTTGCAAAATGGTAGGGGGGGGGGGGGGGGGCGGGCGTTTACAAAAACAAACACTTAGCACAGGAAACAGGAGCAACAAAAATATACCACACACACACACACACACACACTCAGGTGGAAAAAAATTGGATAGATGATTATTGCAGATGAGTCAATTAAATGAAAAACGATATAAATATCCGATGAAATCTTTACTCGCTAAGGAAGCGACTTCTCATGTTACAGTTTGTATGTCAGCATGCCAGAGTAGTGGCTTCTCAGCAAGAAGGTTTGATAGTTTGTAACAGAAGAAAATACAGCTCACGTTGATTCAGCAGAAGAAAGTAAAACAAGTCTGGATCACTAACATAAAAAAATTTTGCTTTATTTGAAGGGACTGCAGTGTAAAAGTAAAAATTAAAAAAAAAAAAAATATATATATATATATACATTCAATTATAAACAAAGTTTGCTCTTATGTCTTAGACTGAAGAAATTGGGAGAGATAAGCATTCATATCTGCAGTGGTATATAAATTCTGCCTAACCAACAGTATGTGCTTGAGTGGGTGAATGGGGAATAATAAATGCTTCTCAAAATGAGCCTTCAGCAAGCTTATGGTCTCCAAGGAGGAGACAATCTCCAAAGGGGAGGAAATTCACTAACATATCATCATAACTCCTGGTCAGATACCGGTATTTCGAAACCTGATTGTTTCTCCTCAGTGACCTCGGAAAGTGCTAACTTCGACTCCTCTGCCTATTCGGTTTAAAACAGAATGCTATCCCAGAAAAAGGCTCACATATATATTGCTAATCTATCTTTAACATCCTTATTATAAAATCTATATAAAAAGCGCTATATAAAATCCATACATCATTATTATTATTTATTATTCAACAGCTTAAAAAAAAGTCTTAAATTATAGGCCCTTGTGTACTGCTCTCATCGTCTGCTTTCATTGTAGTTTGGTTTTTTGGGACTTGCACGATGTGAGACATAAACACTTTACAGCAGACTCCATGAAAATCCTGTTCAGAGATGTCCCATCTGACGTGACCTTTGAGTTTCTGAAAGAGATCAACATTTTTCATCTGATCTAGGATTTTACGGAAGAAAGATTTTTAACAAAGTTTCTGGTATGCTTTTAGAAGATGTATTTAAAAGAGATGTGTGAAAGGTTTTTTTTTTTCTTTGATGACTTGTGAGTTGATTTTAACGTGGTGACAGCCCTGATATGGCGTTTATTTGGTGGAATTTTTTTTCCTTTTTTGTTTTGTTGTCTGTTTGTTTGTTGGTCCCACGACTTGCTGCTTTTCCCTTCATATATATATATTTTTTTCTTTTTTTGCTGTCCCAACCTCTGCGCCACCTCAAAGGCAGTGCACCCACGCCACTCATTCCGACATTCCATCCACAGCCACAGTCCAGTCAGCCCCGCCGCAGCCCCGGCACCGGCAATCCACAGGGAGCAGTCAATGTCAAGTCGTCAAGAGGCAACCCACCAGAGGAGACACTGCATTGCTGCCAAGTCACTTCGGTGGTGTTCAGTGGCGCCTGTTCTGATCTAACATATGCAGGACACCACCTACTAAGCCCCCTACTGACGACAATAATTGCTCAGTCGCGGAGCCGGCGTGAGTGAGCCCTCCCTCCGGAGGGCGCCACCACGTCTGTCCAACGACAGCCCCCATGGACTCGCCGATACCAGTGACCCCGACGGAACCAAACCAAGACCACAGACGTGGAGAGGACATCGAAATTGAGGTCACCATGAATCTAAAAGAATATGTTGCACGGAGAGTGGAACATGACATGGAATGCACCACGGAGCTTCTTCACCTTGTAAAAGAATGGGTAAAAAATGAGTGGCCTGTGTGCAAGCGGCACAAGACTGTTTCATCTTCATGGCCACCTCGGGAACATGGTAAAAACTCTTTCAGGTTTAGACGGATTTTAAATAGTTTGTTATCTGTCTGCCAAATCCATTCCTCTTGCCAGAGGTCTTTAACATAATCATTAACTTTGGGTTTTTAATCTGTGTACAGGACAGACATGTTAGACAGTTTCCCTGTTGTGGCATTCTTGGCCAAACGATCAGCCATTTCATTCCCTCCGATGCCAACATGACCAGGAACACAAGTCAGAACGATGTTGTGACCTTCCGCTTTCAACATGGTAAAAAGTTTTTAAAAAGTGTAGCAGTTCGGGATGATGGAGCTTACAGCCAGCTATGGCCTCCAAAACTGACAGCGAATCAGACAAAATCAGGAAGTTCTTGTTTGTCGATTGAGAGATTATCTTCAATGCTAGAACCAGGGCTGTAAGTTCAGCAGAGTAAACAGAATATGTTCTAATAATATTTGAGAAGGAGCACCTGGGCAATAGGGTGCACAGGCCACTCCCTCCTCAGATTTGGAACCGTCAGTGAAAATTCTTTTGAAAGATGGAAACTTGGAACACAGTTCAGCAAAAAGGGACTTGTATACCAAGGAACTAGTGGAATCTTTCTGGTATGAGGTTAAATCAAACTGGATCTCTGGTGTAAAGAAAGTGCATGGAAGGTTGTCAGGAAATCATGAACTACTCCAAGGTCTATACCTGCTTTGTTCAAATGGGGAAGAATAAGATAAGATAAGATAATGTTGCTTATCGCCCAGCCAACCGCAAAGGGCCACATCAGGGCTGTCACCACGTTAAAATCAACTCACAAGTCATTCATTCACACAATTCTTTAAAATACATCGAAAAACCCATCCAAAAGTTTGTTAAAAATCTTTCCACTGTAAAATCTCAGATCCGATGAAAAATGTTAATCTCTTTCAAGAACTCAACGATCGCGTCAGGCGGAACATCTCTGAACAAGGTTTTCATGGAATCTGCTGTACAATGTTTGTGTCTCACATCGTGCAAGTCCCAACACTCTAAAAGAACATGTTTCATTGTGAGTGGCACATGACATGGAATGTACCACGGAGCTTCTTCACTCTTTAAAAGGTATGAATGGGTAAAATATGAATGGCCGGTGTGCAGCCGGCACAGAACTGTTTCTTCTTTACAACCACCAGACGTAGATGAGAGAAACTCCTTTAGGATTGGACGGATCTCAAAGAGTTTGTTATCCGTCTGTGTATTCCAATCCCTCTGCCAGAGGTCTCTGACATAATCATTAACTTTGGGTTTTTGATCTGTGTAGGGGATGGATATGTTTGACAGTTTCCCTGTTGGGGCATACTTGGCCAAACAATCAGCCATTTCATTCCCTCCAATGCCAACATGACCAGGAACCCAAGCCAGAACAATGTTGTAACCATCCGCTTTCAACTTGGTAAAAAGTAAAAAAAAAAGTGTAAAAGTTCGGGATGCTGGAGGTTGCAACCAGCTTTGGCCTCCAAAGCTGACAGCGAATCCGACAAAACCAGAAAGTCCTTCTTTGCTGATTGAGAGCTTATCTTCAATGCCAGAACCAGAGCTGTAAGTTCAGCAGAGTAAACAGAAGCATCTGAAGGAATATGTCCCAACAATATTTGAGAAGGGGCACCAGGGCTATAGGCTGCACAGGCCACTCCATCTTCAGACTTGGAACCGTCAATGAAAATTTTCTGACATGATGGGAATTTTGAACAGAGATCGGCAAACAATTCCTTGTATGCCAGAGACCTGGTGGACTCTTTGCGAAAAGCTGCAAGGTCAAAACGAACTTCTGGTGTGGAAAAGGTCCACAGAGGCTGATCTGGAAACTTGGTAAAATCAGACAAAACTCCTAGGTCTAGACCTGCATTCTGCACATGAGGCTGCTTATGAAGACCAAACGGAGGAATACAGTTGGGATTTTTTTAAAATTTACTTTGAAACTGACGGTCAAAGTCATAGGCAGAGTTTTCCGGTTCAGAGAACAGTCTCAGATAGTAGTTCAAGGATAGTTTCAGCCTGCAGTTGGACAGTGAGGGTTCACCTGCCTCTACATACAGGCTATACACGGGGGTGGTGCGGAATGCTCCAAGACAGAGACGACGCCCTTCATGGTGGATAGGGTCCAAGAGTTTTAGGTAAGACAGTCTTGCAGAGCCGTACACAGCACAACCATAGTGCAGTTTAGAATGGACCAGGGCTCTGTTGAGGTGCAGCAACGTTTTCTTATCAGCACCCCAGTCAGTGTGTGCTACGACCTGCAGAACGTTCAGAGCTTTCTGGCAAGAAGTTTTGAGGTTTTTAATGTGGCTGAGAAAGTTGAGGTTTTGGTCAAAAATAACTCCTAAAAATTTGGCCTCTTTGACAGCTGGAATGGGAGATTTCCCTATTTGAATTTCAGGATCCGCAAAAAACTGACAAAAATTATGGAAATGAATGCACTGTGTCTTAGCAGCAGAAAAGATGAAGCCATTTTCTTCCACCCACTGATGAATTTTATCCACACAAAGCTGGAGCCTGCGCTGGACACTCAGGTACAAGCTCCCAGTTGCATAGATGGCAAAATCATCCACAAACGATCAGCAGTTGGAACCCTGTTGAAATGACTTAACAATGTTGTTGATTTTAATGCTGAAGAGGACAGGAGACAGTATGCTCCCTTGTGGAACACCCAACTCCTGCTCGTGAACATCAGAGTGGTGCCAACCCGAACCTGAAACTGTCGTTCTGCCACAAAATTTTGAATAAAAGTGGAAGATGACTGTCACGTTCATACGGCCTTGATAGTGCTATGACACAAATTTTATTCTGTGTTGTTTTGATTTCGTTTTTGAACACAGAAGTGTGACGTAATCGGCACACGTTTTTAAGTTACGTCATCGCGATTGCATCATCGTCCACGACTTATTCTAGGACGGTAACAAGACGGCAAGGCGACAAGTTGAAAATAAAGATTTTCGATTGGTTAAAAACATATTGTATTGCGTTCACTTGGAGATCTAAATTGTCGTTGGTCAACATCACGGGGATATCGACTGTCGGACCTAGTGGTTGACTGTAGGGAGTTTCTGAGTTAAGTATCGATCTGGTGGAATAGTTATCAAGCCTATCGATGTGCAGGATAATCGAGGATACTGGGCGATGGCTGCTATCATTCGTATTGTGTTGTTTACAGGATTCCTGGGCGCAGAGGCGTGGAGCTGCCTGACTGAACCTGCCGTACCATTCTTAACTAACATCGTTACTATTTTCTTTCAGGTTACGAATCAGGTGTGAATGAAGCCACATTAGGGAGATAGTGGTGATGTAAGTGCGTGTGTGCATGAGCAATTGTATTTTATGTGATCGGCCAGGCTTGGACATTAAAAAAGAGATACTGATTTTTTGTTACAGACTCCACCTATGTTGGGATTTCACCTAATTTGATCCATCCACTTAATTGATCCTTCGACCTGTGTTAATCCTTCAATCCAATTCAGCCCATCGTTCGTCAAGCTACACATCAAGAATTCTTCAAACTCATCGAGTAAACATTGTCTCCATTATCCCCATCATGTGATTCTTTTATTGACGTCAAAAAAAAAAAAAAAAAAAAAATCAGGGAACAAGTAACAAGATCGTACAGTAGAGCCGTAAGCTGTGGACAACATTTGTGTTTTGTGCCGATATATTTTGTTTACTAATTATATCGGTGCTTCAGAAGAAACGAAGAGGACGGACAATATTGTGTTTTGTGCCGATATATTTTGTTTAGTAATTATATCGGTGCTTCAGAAGAAGACAAAGAGGACAAGTAATATTTGTGTTTCGTGCCGATATATTTTATTTATTAATTATAGTGGTGCCCAGAAGAAAACGAAGAGGACAGGTTTATATTCGTCTGAAGGCGTTCAGCAAACAATCGATTCGACAAGAAGATCATCAAGGTGTATTGACTATCTTATTAACTGTGCAACAAATAACGGTGTGTGTGATCGTGAAGCAGCAAGTTTGCAAAGTGACATGGAGTGCTCGAAGAATTCCAGTGTGGGTAACGGAAAATTCCAGGCATGGTGACCATGACGACGACTTCTCTAACCAGTTAAGCAGGGAGAGAATGTGACACAAAAACAATGCAGCATACAGGCACATAGATACATCAAAAATTTGTAAGTGGTGCGAGAGAAACATATGAGTGCAAGGTTGTGAATTCGTTAATTTCAAATCATTGTCTGCATAATTTGTAAATCCATCATTACTCATTCACATCAAATCATCCTTCGCTCATACACATGGCATTCATATTCATATCATTCATCATTAGTTTAATAAATTTTATTTTGAATCGTATCCATCCTTGTGAGTGTCTCCAAGTTGAGAGGAGAGAGACTTGTGGGAGAGAACATATTCACCCCATATACACCACATCCCACAAGGACCGCGACAAATGGGGGCTCGTCCGGGATACTAGCCACATCCGACCACACTAGCACCACTCACGGGCATTCATCCTCACCCATCATCTCTATCATCACCTATCTTTCTACCCCTCCCCTATTGGATTGAACCACACTCCGTTGGGAGTAAATCACTAACCGACAGTCAGACCAGGGCCACCGAACGGGATTCGAACCCTAGGGTGATAGCAGCGGGCGGTTGGAGGGTGCTGGTATCTTTGGATAGTGGGTTAGAGCACCATCCGTCCATATCCATTGTTTATCCTGCACACCAACCTATGTTGTCGTAGAATATACAATAACCTGTCTGCAGGTAAGTTTAGTAATTTAGTGTTGTATAACACTGGTATTTAGTTACCTTGGACCAAAGGTGTGTCTGGGTGACTGTGTAAAATAACCGTAAAGTAAGAGAATATATTGTGTATTATATTGCTCTTGTACTGGATATTACAGGCGTCAAATCGTGTAGTACTTTTCAGCCTGTTCCAGCCGAGATAGAACTAGATTCATCCGAGCTGTGTATTCATCCAAGCTGTGTAGTTCAGTCACTAAGATTAGAGCAAAATCTTTTTTGACTGGTGGGGTATAGGAATTGATAGTATAGGGCCGAAAGTGTGTCCTACTATTGTAGTCCCTGTGAGTATTATCATTTTGTCTATGGTGGATAGACAGGTTTGTTTCCTATTACCTCATTTACACTTCTTTAAGCAGGTAGGGCTTAGAAGAAGTGTGGTGTATTCGCCCTAAGTCTGTAAATGGGTGTGCACTTGACGACTGGGTTAGTCGTGGTTTCTAATTGTTGTTACGTGTTGTCTGGACACAGGTCAGCCAACCGTATAGTGCTGCAGAGCGCAACGATCACAGGAAAGCCAGGCCCCAAGGCTGGAGAAGAAGAGAACACCAAATAAGGCCTGAATAACGGTTCTGTGGGAGGAGCTTTGATCTCATTTGCATATGATTCTATTTTACTTCTTGAGCTATCTGAAGCGGTACAAAATTAACTTGTGTTTCTGTTGCTTAGTGATTTGTATTCTGTTGCCAGCGACAGCGCTAGTTGACGTCATAATTATCAAGCAGGGAACTAGAAGTCGTCATATGTTTGTGACGCCTCAGACAACTTAGCTACCGTGAAAGATTTATATGTCAAAGTTTTACTTTTCTAATTTGTCGTCACTTGCTGTCTTGCGTACCGATTCCAAGATGAGTGGACCCGCCACAAATACTCGTTCAACCGCCGGCTGATTCGATCACGGTGAAACCGAAAGCAATTTATTGACCCGTACACCAGCCACACAGAGCGCGACTCCGAGCGCGTCGTCAGCAAGTATAGCATCTGAAACGTTTACCTTTATTGAAGAAGGAAAGTTGTTGGGCTTATCCGGCGCCGACTTAGCGCAGTATGTTAAAGAACAGAGGGAAGCCGTCAAACAAGAAAGAGAGAAAGAGACTGAAAGACAAGAAAGAGAGAAAGAGATTGAAAGACTAGAAAGAAGAGAGAAAGAAGAACTGGAAAGACAGGAAAGGAGAGAAGAAAGAGAAGAGTGGATTAGAATGAGAGAGCTGGAAGTCTGCGTGAATGAAAATAATGTAGCGGCACAGCAGTCGTATACAAGGATTCGTGACCCTGAAGGAGTAGAGGGCCTAAAGATCAGAATGCCCTATTTCGACGACAAGGATGACATCAAAAGCTACCTGAGTCAATTTGAGAGAGTAGCCCGAATCCAAAAATGGGAAGAAGACACATGGGCAACGCGTCTAGGGACACTGCTAAAAGGTAAAGCACGCGAAGTATACACCTGTCTCAATGATGAGGACGCTCAGGATTATACCATACTAAAAGATGCCCTATTGAACAGGTATCAGTTGAACTCAGAATCATACAGAAGAAAATTCCGTACCTGTAAGAAGGAAGGATCCGAGTCGTATAGTGACTACTTGGTCCGTCTTAACCGATATTTCGACCGTTGGGTGGACTTGTACGGAAAAGAACGCACACTAGAAAACCTAGAAGACCTGTGCTTGCAGGAACAATTTATACACGGTATGCGTCCCGAGTTGGCCACATTTATCAGAAAACGTAAGGAAAATGGCTAAACTCGCAGAAACTTATGAACAAGCTCACTCTGTACCACGTCCGCGTGTACACTTTCAGGAACAGCAAGCGTCGCATCCGCAATACCAGGAGTACCGTACTCCACGTAATCAAAGTCAAGGACGACATGTTCCGCGAACACCGTTCCAAGGAAACCGCGCCATGTATAGCAATGACTACAACCGTGGACATGAACATGTGCGACAGTCTGACACGAATTTCTGTCGTGAAATAAGTCCAAGTCCTGGTGTCGACAGGGGATGCTATAGATGCGGAAGTTATCAGCATATGAAGAAGAACTGCCCAGAGCTGAAGTATGGCATGAACGCAGTAAAAGAAAAAGATTTACGGCCACGATATCAAAAGAACAAGATGGGCAAACTATGTAGACAGTGCAAACAGATTGAATTTGATAACAGGTGCATCGCCTATGTAGGAGGCGTTAGAACTGAAGGAATTCGTGACACTGGAGCATCTATAACAGTAGTGTCGCAAGATTTAGTCCCAGAAGAAAAGCTTACTGGAGAGAAGAAGACCGTTACATTAGCATCAGGAAAAGAACAACATGATCTGCCAGTAGCAAGAATAGAACTTGACACTCCATATTTCGCAGGAAGTGCAGATGTACTGGTGATGAACCAACCAGTATACCCTGTACCTATTGGAAATGTTATACTGAACCAAGGGAAAAGAGTAAACATGCCAGTTTACCCGATAAGAGAAGTTATAGTGCCTGTGGAAACTAGATAACAAGCAAGAGCTGAGAAACCAGAGTCAGTGCAAAAACCTAAGTGGCCAGAGATACAGAGGATGAGACCTGACATGCTGAAAATGGAACAGCAAGATGACAGCACATTGAAGTGTTTCTTTGACGCAGCAAAAGACAACAGCCAACATGGGAAATCATGGTTTGTCATTGAGAAAGATATACTGTAAGAAAGTACACGGGAAGACACGGAAGATGCTTCAAGCAGGTGGTTGTACCAGAAAGTCTGAGACAGAAGGTGTTACAAACAGTGCACGACACACCTATGGCAGGACACATGGGTATAAGGAAAACCAGGAACCGTGTGATCCAAGACTTTTACTGGCCAGGCGTACTCACTGATGTGAAAAGATATGTTCAATCATGCGACATATGCCAGAGGACCATGCACAAGGGAAGAGTTAGAAAAGCTCCACTGGTGCATACACCATGGATTGACACACCATTCAAAAGAGTAGCTGTAGACATTGTAGGCCCAATCAACCCGATGTCGGAAAGCAAGAAAAGATACATCTTAGTGATGGTAGATTATGCTACCCGATACCCTGAAGCCACTGCACTACGTGATATAACAACAGAAACAGTAGCAGATGCATTATGGGAAATGTGGACAAGAATGGGAATTCCCAGTGAAGTACTGACAGACAGGGGAAATCAATTTGTCAGTCAGACCATGAGGGATGTGATGAAAGTACTATCAGTCAGAGGCTTGACTACTACGCCGTACCACCCACAAGCTAATGGTCTAGTGGAGAAATTTAACGGCACATTGAAGACCATGCTGAGCAAACTTGTTTTAGAACCTTGTGGGGATGTGGTGTATATGGGGTGAATATGTTCTCTCCCACAAGTCTCTCTCCTCTCAACTTGGAGACACTCACAAGGATGGATACAATTCAAAATAAAATTTATTAAACTAATGATGAATGATATGAATATGAAATGTCATGTGTATGTGCGAAGGATGATTTGATGTGAATGAGTGACGATGGATTTACAAATTATGCAGACAATGATTTGAAATTAACGAATTCACAACCTTGCACTCATACGTTTCTCTCGCGCCACTTACAAATTTTTGATGTATCTATGTGCCTGTATGCTGCATTGTTTTTGTGTCACATTCTCTCCCTGCTTAACTGGTTAGAGAAGTCGTCGTCATGGTCACCATGCCTAGAATTTTCCGTTACCCACACTGGAATTCTTCGAACACTGTCCACGTCACTTTGCAAACTTGCTGCTTCACGATCACACACACCGTTATTTGTTGCACAGTTAATAAGATAGTCAATACACCTTGATGATCTTCTTGTCGAATCGATTGTTTGCTGAACGCCTTCAGACGAATATAAACCTGTCCTCTTCGTTTTCTTCTGGGCACCACTATAATTAATAAATAAAATATATCGGCACGAAACACAAATATTACTTGTCCTCTTTGTCTTCTTCTGAAGCACCGATATAATTACTAAACAAAATATATCGGCACAAAACACAATATTGTCCGTCCTCTTCATTTTTTCTGAAGCACCGATATAATCAGTAAACAAAATATATCGGCACAAAACACAAATATTGTCCACAGCTTACAGCTCTACCATATGATCTTGTTACTTGTTCCCTGATTTTTTTTTTTGTTTTTTTTTGGGACGTCAATAAAAGAATCACATGATGGGGATAATGGAGACAATGTTTACTCGATGAGTTTGAAGAATTCTTGATGTGTAGCTTGACGACGATGGGCTGAATTGGATTGAAGGATTAACATAGGTCAAAGGATCAATTAAGTGGATGGATCAAATTAGGTGAAATCCCAACATAGGTGGAGTCTGTAACAAAAAATCAGTATCCCTTTTTTAATGTCCAAGCCTGGCCGATCACATAAAATACAATTGCTCATGCACACACGCACTTACATCACCACTATCTCCCTAATGTGGCTTCATTCACACCCAATTCGTAACCTGAAAGAAAATAGTAACAATGTTAGTTAAGAATGGTACAGCAGGCAGCTCCACGCCTCTGCACCCAGGAATCCTGTAAACAACACAATACGAATGATAGCAGCCATCGCCCAGTATCCTCGATTATCCTGCACATCGATAGGCTTGATAACTATTCTACCAGATCGATACTTAACTCAGAAACTCCCTACAGTCAACCACTAGGTCCGACAGTCGATATCCCTGTGACGTTGACCAACGACAATTTAGACCTCCAAGTGAACGCAATACAATATGTTTTTAACCAATTGAAAATCTTTATTTTCAACTTGTTGCCTTGCCGTCTTGTTACCGTGCTAGAATAAGTCGTGGACGATGACGCAATCGTGATGATGTAACTTAAAAACATGTGCCAATTACGTCACACTTCTGTGTTCTAAAACGAAATCAAAACAACACAGAATAAAATTAGTATCATAACACTATCAAGGCCATATGAACATGACTCAGCCCCCCCCCTTTAAGATTGAAAACAGCGAAATAATGTTATCAATCTCCAACAATGCAACAACTTAGAAAAGACAATACAACTTTAGACCTTCCTGGTCAATATAGTCAAATTCCTTGACTATACATCTTATCCTTCAGCACAAATTTCTGCCTCCTTTTCTGGCAAAACAATAAGAGTTAGAATCATCGATCACAGGAAAATTCTGTATGCACAAGCTGCCCACCCTTTAAGATTATGGAAGTGTTTTCAATAGCCTCGTTCATACGGCTGAGATAGTCAGCACCAATATTTTCAACACCTGGGATTACTTGAACAGTAAAGCAGTATTGTTGCAGGTGTAGTGCCCATCTCATCAGTCTGCCGTTGGTTGGTTTGCTTCTCTGGAGGAACTGGAGAGGTTGATGATCAGTCTGTTGCGTGAAATGATTTCCGTACAGGTAGCGTTCAAATTTCTTGATTCCCCATACTACTGCCAAACATTCCTTTTCGACTGTGGCATAGTTGAGTTCTGCTCCATGCAATTTCTTGCTTGCGTAAGCGATGGGTCTGGTTCCATTGTCATGTGTTTGCAACAGCATTGCACCTACGCCTCAATCAGACGCATCCGTTCTGATTATAAATTCCTCGTTCTTGTCGGGTAGGCACAAAACAGGATCACTGACCAATTTCTGCTTCAGTGTGTCGAATGCTATCTGACATTCTGTCGTCCATTGTACCTTTTCTGGTTGCTTCTTTGCTGTTCGATCTGTCACAGGTAATGCGATGGTGGCGTAATTCGGTACGAAGTTCCGATAGTATCCAGTCAAGCCTAGGAAAGCTCGAAGTTCCTTCTTCATTGCTGGTTGCTTGGCTTGCTGGATTTTTGTCACCTTCTCTTGTTCAGGCCAGATTTTTCCGCTTCCAACTTTGTGTCCAAGGTATTCGAGTTCATCAAATCCGAAGACGCATTTTGATGGTTTAGCTGATAGATTGACTTGCTTCAGCCTCTTGAGTACTGCTTCTACTGCTTCCATGTGTTCTTCCCAGCTTTCAGTTGCAATAAGGATGTCATCTATAAAATTGTCAACATCATTTCCGCCGAGTGGTTGTAACACTTTCCTCATCAGTCTTGAGAATACGCTTCCTGCGTTCTGAAGTCCAAACGGCATTCTCCTCCACTGAAATTGTCCCATGGGAGTTGAAAATGCAGTCTTGGGTCTGTCTTCTTCTTTTACAGTACATTGCCAAAATCCTTTAGATAAGTCTAACTTTGAGAAGTATTTTGCTTTTCCAATTTTTGAGAATAGGTATTCGATGTCTGGCAGAGGTTCTGCATCAAATACTGTGACTTTGGCTTTCACCACTTTGGCTTCACAAGGGGAGTATTGTGCATGTTTATGTCTGTAATTTTTTTTTTCGCTGAGGAAGGCATATTGCCTAAAATTTCTTGTCCTGTTTTGTGTCGTGCATTAAAACTGCGTTACTTCACACTTTGTTTTGTGTGCTCTTCTGCTTTTTTGTCGTACTGTGACGTTGTTCAGTTTCCTGTAGTCTACGCAGAAACGTACAGCACCATCTTTCTTCTTGACTAGTACTATTGGTGCATTGTAGGGTGAGCAGGCTGGTTTGATTACACCCATCTTCAGCATTTCTTCCACTTCAGTTTTTACCGTATCCATTTGTGAATGTGGCAGCGGGTACTGCTTCACAAAGACTGGTTCAGGGTCGGTCAGCTTGAAAGATATTTCTTCAAGTTTCGTTTCTAAGGGGAGATCAGTCAAGATTCCTTGGTATCTTCCACATAGTTGCTCCACTTGGTGTTTCTGTTTAGCAGTCAGCTTTGGGTTTATCTTCACATCTTTGACTGTTTCTTTGGGTGTCATTGACGGTGTTGGTAGTTCATTGCCTGTGCTTCCGTCTTTATCACACGTCTGTTCTTCGGTCATGACAAGGCAAATGGCATCAGGTTGATCTTCTTCATCACTGCCTTCATCTTCTTGATTAATGTGGTCATTCCCTTTTTCAACTTGTTCCCTTTCGATGTACTCTTTGAGTAAGTTGACATGCAACACTTTCTCAGTTCTCTTCACCTTGATCACATAGTCCACCTTGTTCAGCTTTTTCACAACTGTATATGGACCTTTCCATTGCAACTGTAATTTGTTTTTCTTGACTGGAAGCAACATGAGTACTTTCGCTCCTGGTGTTAAGTTGCGACTCTGTGCTCTTGCGTCAAAGTAGCTGGCGTGCCTTTGCGTTGCCTTGGATAAGTTTTCTTGCGCTATCTTGCACATCTCATACATCTGCCTCTTCAAATCAGTGACGTACTGTGCTGTCGATCTGATTTCTTCATCCATGTCTTCATCTGTCCAGATTTGTCTCAACACTTGCATTGGGCCTTTCACTTGTCTGCCATACAACAATTCAAAGGGTGAATAACCTGTTGATTCTTGGGGAACCTCTCTATAAGCAAACAATAGTGCTGGGATAAACTTATCCCCTGAAAACCAAGGTTGTCACGGGCGGACCAGTGTTTGAATTTATACATTGAGTTTTAATGGGCTGTTCGTCACAGAGGTTGACAGCGGCTTATACCTAGTATGTGGAGTGCAGAGGAGAGGGGGGTAGCTCCTCTGGCACATTCAGTTTGTACACGCCCGTGTGGATCATGCATCCCCACAGTAAGCCCTCACATAGGAGTAGTGTGAGAGGGAAGAGGGAGACCGGGATGAAGGGTGTGTGTGTGTGTGTGTGTGTGTGTGTGTGTGTGCTGTCATTTTAATAATGGTGCAGGGAAGTGTCTTGCACGTGTTCCGTGCATAAAGCGTGTTGTTTATGTTTAGTGTGTGTTGAATGTGAGTAGGTGTTTATGTGGGGTGGAGGGGGAACCTTCTGCGCTATGCCAGTGTTTGGCTGTCTCGTTCTTTTTTGCTTTTGTTTTTCTGGTAAGAGGCCATGTCCTCTGTTGGTAGCCATATCTATTTTTCCACTTCGTCGTGGAGAGTAGCGGAACCGGGCCAGAACCCTTCGCTGGGCGGAAGGCAGTCCACTGAGCTTTGGAAGGATCTCAATCCTTGGGTTACCAACAACATTCTTCAGAGTCGTTCCAGACTTTTACTTCTTTCGTTGGAGGTGGCGCATGTACTGGTGGGGCTTTGGGCTCTTCGTTGAGTGAAGCTTTCCAGTAGTTCTCTTCTGTCTTCACCCGCCGTTCTGGTAAATATATATGTATAAATATGGTGTGTTGTATTTTCGTTGGGTTTGAAGAGTTTGTACGCCAAGATGGGGTGGGCATTTATTCGGTCAGTACATATTTAAGTGACATTGAGGACATTTATTTTAAGTTGGATGTTAAGCAATGGCTCTGTTTGGGGAGCTACTTGTAGGCTCGACATATGTATCTAGTTCTATATTGGAGTCGGTCATATTTGGATAAATGTTGGAGTCGGGATATTCCAGAAGCGATAATTCAAGGATTGAAGCAAATTATTAGTATTATTATTATTTTTTTTTAAACATCAAGTCGGGTCCGGGACGGAACGAGTTGCCGCTGACTAACATTCAGTCGACTGGCGGAGATTTCCGATGTGGCGCTCCCGCCATAGGTCCCGCTCCTTGTCTTGTTTGTTTGTCTCTGTCGTTTTTTTTTTTTTTTAATTATTAGTTTTTTTTATGTAAGTATTTTATAGATAATATGGAAGAATGAGTGAGTTTTATGGAATTTCATCTGGTATTAATTTAAAATGTAATGTGAACTTCCAAGAGTTTATTGTATTTGTAATTTGTAATACGAATAAGACAAAATTGAGAATTATAGTAAAGGAAAATAAGGAAAAGAGGAAAACAGCAATGATTCAGGAACAGGTGAAACCAAAACAAAACAGTGATTGTAAAAGTTTATTTTTCTTTGAATTCTATAAACTGTTTAAATTGTACGTACACGGTCCACACATGCCCTGCATTCACACACATAATCTACAATCATCATGATTATGCGGCGAGGGACTGACATCCGCCGCAGGGCGATTTTTGTTTCTTCTTCTTGCGTGGAGATAGGCCACAGTTGCTGACGTTGGGAGACCTGGAGGATGGTCCCAGAGAGGAGGATACCGGAACCGAGCCTGAGGGGTGCTGGAGGAGTCTGGTGCAGGAATGAGTCTTCTAGACACCAGTGAGGAGAGCAGCCAGTCTTGCTTCGGAGATCTAATCCGCGGAACACTCTTGGGACAGTCTTCAACAAATCAAGTTATGTGGCAAGTGTGTGTGGTGTATGGGCTGTGGATTTGTGTGCGTGCGCTAGTGTGATCTAATGTATATTGTTATGCCCTGTTGGTTGTATTAGTTTGTTTCTCCTCTTCCTCTTCTATTTGTTGGGGGTAGCTTTAGATGGTGATACGTTGGGTGGCAGTGAGATCCGGGTGGTGGGTGTTTTTTTTTGTGTTTTTTTTTTGAGCTCCCCTCTATCGGGTTATTTTGTCCCTTAGCGATAGTTAGCTCCTGATAGGATCTACACTCTTCTTTGTTTTTTTTTTTTTTTTGTAGTTATTCTTTTTCCTGTCTTTCCTCCCTCTTCTTTGATAGGTGCCCCATCTCATAAAGGGAGTGTATGTGTGAGTGAGTGGGGTGTTTAACATATTTGTGTAAATTTTGTATATTTAAAATTTAATAAATATTATTTGTTCCGTACTTCCTGGAGTGGTCTGGAGATAGTGAGTAGTTGAGTGTTGTGCCTCTATGCTCTTTGTCTGTTCCTGCCTCATTCCCCTGACAGGGTCTTTTACCCTTGACAAAGATCATGGAGATCATGAAGTATCCCAGATTTCCAGGTGGTATCATAGGCTTTCTCCAAGTCAAAGAAAATAGCTACTGCATGTTGTTAATATAGGCGTTCTGAAGCGTAGATTCCAGATGGATCAAATGGTCCAGTGTAGTTCAATGTTTGCGGAAACCACACTGTTCTTTCGCCAGAAGGCCGTCGGTTTCAAGTTTCCACATGAGTCGAGCATTGACCATTTTTTCCATCAGTTTGCAGACATAGCTGGTTAAAGCTATCGGATGGTAATTGGATGGGTTCGAAAGATCTTTTCCAGGTTTGGGTATAGGTATGATGAGGGCTTTCTGCCAGGACGGTGGAAAACACCCTGTGGTCCAGATATGGTTGAAGACTTTCAGAAGGGTCTGGAGACAGCTTTCTGGGAGATGTTTTAAGAGCTGATAGTGGATCTCATCCAAGCCAGGAGCAGATAAGATAAGATAAGATAATGTTGCTTATAGCCCAGCCGACCGCAAGGGGCCACATCAGGGCTGTCACCACGTTAAAATCAACTCACAAGTCATTAAAAAAAAAAAAAAAAAAAACTTTCACACATCTCTTTAAATGACATCGTCTAGAAACGCACCAGAAACTTCGTTAAAAATCTTTCATCCGTAAAATCTTAAATCAGATGAAAAATGTTAATCTCTCTCAAAAACTCAAAGATCACGTCAGGCGGAACATCCCTGAACAGGATTTTCATGGACTCTGCTGTAAAATGTTTGTGTCTCACATCGTGCAAGTCCCAACACTCTAAAAGAATATGTTTCATTGTGAGTGGCACATGACATGGAATGCACCACGGAGCTTCCTCATTCTTTAAAAGGTACGAATGGGTAAAATACGAATGGCCGGTGTGCAGCCGGCACAGAACTGTTTCTTCTTTACGGCCACCAGACGTAGATGGGAGGAACTCATTAAGGTTTGGACGGATCTGAAAGAGTTTGTTATCCGTCTGCGTGTTCCAATCCTCCTGCCAGAGGTCTCTCACATAATCATTAATTTTGGGTTTCAGATCTGAGCAAGGGATATAAATATTGGACAATTTCTCTCTTGTGGCATTCTTGGCTAAACGATCAACCATTTCGTTCCCTCCGATGCCAACATGACCAGGAACCCAAGCCAGAATAATGTTGTAACCATCCGCTTTCAACTTGCTAAAAAGCTCAAAGAAATGTAATAGTTCTGGATGCTGAAGGTTGCGGCCAGCTATGGCCTCCAAAGCTGACAGCGAATCCGACAGAACCAGAAAGTCCCTCTTGGTAGATTGTGAAATTATTTTCAATGCCAGAACCAGAGCAGTAAGTTCAGCAGAATAGACAGAGGCATCTGGAGGTATATGTTTTAACAGTATCTGAGAAGGAGCACCAGGGCAATAGGCTGCACAGGCCACTCCATCCTCAGACTTGGAACCGTCAGTGAAAATTTTCTGACAGGATGGAAATTTTGAACAGAGGTCAGCATACAATGCCTTGTATGCCTGAGAGCTGGTGGACTCTTTACGAAAAGCTGCGAGATCAAAACGAATCTCTGGTGTGAAAAAGGTCCACGGAGGCTGATCCGGAAACTTGGAAAAATCCGACACAACTCCTAGGTCTAGACCTGCATTCCGCACGTGAGGCTGCATACGAACACCAAACGGTGGAATACAGTTAGGGTTGGTTTCGAATTTGTTTTGAAACTGGGGGTCAAAGACACAGTCATAGGCAGGATTCTGCGGTTCTGAGAACAGTCTGATATAGTAATTCAGTGACATTTTCAGCCTGCGGTTGGACAGTGAGGGTTCACCTGCCTCTGCGTACAGGCTGTACACAGGGGTGGTGCGGAATGCTCCAAGACAGAGACGAAGCCCTTCATGGTGGATAGGGTCCAAGAGTTTCAGATAAGACGGTCTTGCAGAGCCGTACACAGCACAACCATAGTCCAGTTTGGAGCGGACTAGGGCTCTGTAGAGGTGCAGCAAAGTTTTCTTATCAGCGCCCCAGTCAGTGTGTGCTACGACCCGCAGAATATTCAGAGCTTTCTGGCAAGAGGTTTTGAGATTTTTAATGTGGCTGAGAAAGTTGAGTTTTTGATCAAAAATAACTCCAAGGAATTTGGCTTCTTTTACAGCTGGAATGGTGGACTTGTCCAGACGAATTTCAGGATCAGCAAAAAATTGACGAAAATTGTGAAAATGGATTGACTGAGTTTTGGTACGTGAGAAGGTAAACCCGTTTTCCTCGGCCCACTGCTGGATCTTGTTGACACAAAGTTGGAGTCGACGCTGTACGCTGGGGTAAGAAGCTCCCACTGCGTACAGTGCAAAGTCGTCAACGAACAGAGAGGGCTCAGAGCCCTGGCTTACCGATTTCACAATGTCGTTGATTTTAATGCTGAAAAGAGCAGGAGAAAGGATGCTCCCTTGAGGGACACCCAACTCCTGCCCATGGATGTCAGAGAGTGTGGTGCCAACACGCACCTGGAACTGTCGATCAGCCAAAAAGTTCTGTATGAACAGAGGCAGGTGACCACGGAAACCAAGTCTGTGCAGGTCCAGAAGAATTCCTGATTTCCATGTGGTATCATACGCTTTTTCGAGGTCGAAAAAGATAGCGACCACATGCTGTTTATTGACAAAGGCATTGCGGATGGTGGTTTCCAGACGGATTAGATGGTCAACTGTCGAGTGGTATTTCCGGAAACCGCACTGTTCACTGGCCAAAAGGCCATCGGTTTCCAGCTTCCACATCAGACGGGAGTTGACCATCTTTTCCATCAACTTACAGAGGCAGCTAGTCAGAGCTATCGGACGATAGTTGGAAGGGTTGGTAAGGTCCTTTGCAGGCTTTGGAATTGGAATGATCAGGGCTTTCCGCCAGGAGGGCGGAAAGTACCCTGTGGTCCAGATATGGTTGTATACTTTAAGAAGAGTCTGGAGACAGCTTTCTGGAAAATGTTTCAAAACCTGATAATGAATATCATCCAGACCAGGGGCAGAATCAGTGCAGGTTTGTAAAGCTGTTTTCAGTTCATTGATTGAAAAAGGGAGATTGTAGGCTTCAGAGTTGTCTGATGTGAAATTGTATAAAGATTTCTCTCTGAGTTGTTTGTTTTTTAAAAAGGCTGCAGATTTATTTGAAGATGAGGAGTTCTGTTGGATGGTGGAGGCCAACAGATTGGCAACAGCTTCTTTGTCAGTGATCAGAGCATCGGCAAGTTTCAAGTGATGAATGGAGGGGTTGGTGTTTTTCCCTTTGATTTTTCTGATGATGTTCCAGACTTTTTTCTTTGAAGTTTTTGATGTCAGCCCGGAGCAAAAGTTTCTCCAAGACTGACATTTACTGATTTTGAAAGTGTGTCTCGATTTGGCGCGGAGTTTCTGATGGGCTCAAGCGTTGGGACCTGAAGGTCGTTGGTATACCCGACGCTGAGCCCGTTTGCGAACTTTTGAAATTTGTTGGCAGTCTAAATTAAACCAGGGTGTTTTGGGCATTTGGAGTTTATTGGAAGACATTGGAATACAGGTTTTAGCACACTTTATCACAGTGTTAGTCAGAGATTCAGCTGGGTCTGGACTCTGAAGAAAATCAACTTCCTGGAATTCTTTCAAAATATTGGCGGCAAAAAGATTCCAGTTGGCCTTCTTATAATTAAGATGTTGTGAGACAGAGATGTTTTCAGTTAATAAGGGTTTTAAAAGAACAGGGAAATGGTCACTTCCGTGCAGATCGTCATGGACAGACCACTCATAGTCCAGGACCAGCGAGGGGTCACAAATCGACAAATCTAAACACGAAAGTGAACCTGTGGAAGAGTGGAGGTAAGTTGGAGTTCCATCGTTCAGACAACACAAATCAAAGTCTGAAAGGACATCCTCAAGAAGCAGACCTCTGGATGACGAACTGACACTACCCCAAAGAGGATTGTGACCATTAAAGTCACCCAACAGCAAAAAAGGTCGAGGAAGTTCTCCGATCAGACTGACAAGGTCCTGACGACAAACCGGGACAGAAGGTGGCAGATACAGTGAGCAAACTGTAACAGTCTTGTGGAGAGTGACTCTCGCAGCTACAGCCTGAAGGGAGGTAGTCAGAGCGACAGGACTAAACAGCAAAGTTTTGTGTAAAAGAAGGGCAACACCGCCTGACAGTCCCAATGTGGATGGTTGTGCAGGTTTAGAAAGAATATTAAAGCCAGAAAGAGTGAAGGTCTTCTGGCTTTGAATTTTAGTTTCCTGAAGAGCCACGACGGAAGGTTTTACAGTTTGACACAGAAGTTGCAGCTCCTCAAAATTTGAATTTAGGCCACGGATATTCCAATGGATTAGTTTACTACTATCCATGGTGCAGAGGATGAACAGGAGAGAAGTCAGGTCATCTCCTCGTCATCGTCTGCGTTCAGTGGAGCAAATTTATTGCTTAGTTTCACTGGACTGTCTGGGTCTTCAGACCTGCGGGCAGACTTGCCCACAGGTGAAGAAGGTCTGGATTTTGGAGATGGTGGAGGTTTCTTCCTCATCTCCACCATCTCCACACTTGGTTGAACTCCCTTGCCCGCACGGGCACTGCTCGAGGAAGTTCGAGGCGGGAGGGTTGGCTTTTTCATCTGCCCAGCAGCAGATGAAGTAGACTGCTGGGCAGTCTGAGGGGTGGCGGATTTTTTGCCTCCACCAGGGGCACCCACTTTGGGTTGGGAGGCGGTGGACTTGCTTCCACCAGAGCTTAACGGTCTTTCTTGCAATGTCTTGGTGAAAGTAAAATTGTCAGTCTGGCAGCAGACTGAACGGGTGGAAACTTTCTTTGTAACGGAAGCATAAGAAGACACTGTTGACGTCTGACTGCCAACAACCTGTTTGCGGGCCTCAAAAAACGAAATTTTCTTTTCAGTCTTCACTCTTTGGATGGTGGACTCCTGAACCTAAACAGGGCAGTTGCGTGAAGAGGAGGGGTGGTCGCCACCGCAGTTCGCACAATGAGCCGGGTCTTTACATGGCCCATCATGGGTTGCCTTGCAACAAACACCACACACCTCCTGCCCAGAACAGCGGTCTCTGACATGTCCAAACTTCTGGCATTTGAAACACCTCAACGGGGATGGGACATACAATTGGACACGTACATTTAAGTACCCGACTTTAATGACCGGAGGCAGCACAGGGTTGCAGAATGTCAGAAAGAGGGTGTTGGTGGGCACTCTTTCTGCACCTTTTTTGACTGTCACCCTATGCACCTCTGTCACACCTTGGGACGCAAGTTCTGTCTTGATCTCCGCTTCCAAGACACCTTTCAAATCCGGGCACCGAATAACCCCTTTGGTCGAATTTAACTGCTTATGGGGGGTCACCCGGATCTCTCTGTCCACGAGTTTTGTTGCCCTCAGCAGCTGCTCCGATTGCCTCTTTGATCTGCACTGGACGAGGAAAGTGCCATTCCGTAGCCTTTTCACTGACTGAGGGTCACCTGCTAGACCCTGAAAGCCCTTCTGAATAGCAAAAGGACTCAGAGCAGAAATAGGCTTTTCCTGCTCTGTCCCTTCAACCACAAGCCAGGAAGCCCAAAAACCTGTCATCCGTCTCGTCTCCATATCCGAGTCACTGTCGGAATCGTTATGACTAGAAATGGGGTCCACTGCCTTCCTCTTCTTTATTGGGGGTGTGATTTTGGATAAAGCCATGATTTATGTTTAGAAATTTCGTCTCTCCCTTACCCACCCACCATGGAGTCCAACTAAGGGGCCAGGGCCAAGAACTCATTGTCTTGACCCCTTCCAGGCTTCAGGAGAGATATACGACAAACAGAAGCCTACTGACCCTATCCCCCCTGATCATGCCCAACTCCCGGGAACAGAGAGCTGAGCACTGCAGGGGTTACCTTGGCCAGTCGGAAAACTGCCTGTCTTGACCCAGCCCCACGAAGGGGAAGCCGATTGATACACCCGGGCCAGAGTGTACCTCCTGTCTAGGAGAGGTCCGAGCCAAAGTGATGTGTTGAGGGCGTTGGCCCTCTCAATCACCAGGATCTCATCCCCCTCCGTCACAGGTCGCACCGCACGGCAAACGCGGCGGATCTTAAGAAGACCACAGAGAGAAAAAGAGTGTGCAAAAGAAGGCTTGAAAGGGAGACGAAGAAAGAAAAGAACCGTTAAGAAAGGCAGAAGACAGAATAGGAAAAAGGTGGGTTACCATTTGTCTGGGCCCTCACTCCTAACCTTTCTGACATGGGAGACCCTACCAGGGGCATCAATTCCTACCACGTAATGCTTGGCCAGTCAGCAACTTGGCTATACAGGCCTAGAAGTATTGACAACAACTAACCATCTAGTCGAGTACTGATGCCCCCGTCAGCAAAGCCTAAAAGATCACTGGACCACGCAAGCCCTCCGACCACGGCAAGGTTGCAACCCCCGGAGGGAAGCCAGGAGCAGAATCGTTGCAGGTTTGCAGAGCTGATTTTAGTTCACTGATTGAAAATGGCAGATTGTAGGCTTCAGTGTTGTCCGATGAGAAGTTACAAGGAGATTTTTCTTTTACAAGTTTGTTTTTTTAGAAAAGCAGGCGTTTTATTTGTGGAGGAAGAGTTCTTTTCAATAGTTGAAGCCAGCACATTAGCTACAGCTTGTTTATCTGTGATCAGGGCTTCTGCACCTTTCAGGTGATGGATAGAATGATTTGTATTCTTTTCCACTAATTTTCCTGATCATTTCCATACTTTCTTCTTAGAGGTCTTTGCAGTCAACTTGGAGCAAAACTCTCTCCAAGACTGACATTTACACTTTTTGAAAATGTAGTGAGATTTGGCACAGAGATTTTGGTGGGCCCTCGTGTAAGGTATTGATGGCCTGTGACAGACAACACGTTGAGCCTTCTGGCATTGATTGTGGATTTGTTGGCACTCAGCATTAAACCAGGGAGTTTTCGGCATCTGAGATTTGCTGGTAGTAGCCGGAATGATGTTTTTTGCACAGCTGATGATGATGTTCATCAAGGTTTCAGCAGGGTCAGGATTTTGAAGAACCTGATCCTCCACCAACTCTTTTCGTATATTCAAAGCAAAAAGATCCCAGTTGGCTTTTCTAAGGTTCAGACGTTCTGAGAAAATAGTATACTCTGATGTTTTATGTCTCAAGACTATTGGAAAATGGTCACTTCCATGTAGGTCATCATGAACACTCCAATCAAAGTCCAAGACCAGTGAGGGATCACATACTGACAGATCAATACAAGAAAGGGTACCATTTGAAGAATGCAGATTATGTTGGAGAGCCATCATTCAGACAACACAGGTCAAGCTCAGAGAAGACATCCTCCAGAAGAAGGCCTGAGGGAGAGGAGTCTACACTGCCCCAAAGAGGAGAGTGGCTGTTCAGGTCCCCTAAAAGCAAAAGGGTCGTGGGAGTTCTTCCATGAGGCTAACCAGCTCTTGTCAACTGACAGATGATGATGGAGGTAGGTACAGGGAACAAACTGTCACTGTTTTATGTATGGAGATTCTGGTACCTAAAGCCTGAAGAGAAGATTTAAGACTGACAGGGCTGAACAACAAAGATTTGTGGATGAGTAACGAGACCCCACCCGAAACTCCAAGAGCTGTAGTTTGGGCTGGTTTAGAAAGTACATTAAAACCTGAAAGAGAAAAGGACTTTTCTTTGTGCAACCGAGTTTCCTGAAGAGGCTTTAAACCTCGGCAAAGAATTGAAGCTCCTCAAAATTGGAATGGAGACCTCGGATATTCCAATGGAAGACGGTTGTGTCCATCATAAAGGTGATATGGTGATGGTAAATGAATCAGCTGTCTCTTCATCTTCACGTTCCTTTCATTCCATGTTGACATCTTCTAGATCCGAGAGAACTGCAAATCTGATGGTGTTTCTCTCCGCTTTTTTCTCTCAGTCTGATAAAATATTTGGCCCTTTCTTCTTGACCGGTGATTTTGCTTTTCCTTGACCGGTGATTTTGCTTTTCCTCCAGAACCGCCAGCACCCTTGCCGACAGCTGTAGGGCGCCCTTTGGAGGATTCTGAGGGGGTGGTCTTGTCTGGAACCTCAATTATGTCCTCCCTTTGACACCCTGTAGGGCCTGTAGGTCTTTTGCCCACTGATGGCCTGGAGGCAGGAGTAGGTTTTGATGATGCTGCATCAGATTACTCCCTCGGAAGAGTTGAGAATCTTGTGTGGAGACACCCTGATCTGCCAAAGTCGTCGATTTTAACAGCATTTCTGAATGCAGCTTGGAAGAGCATTCAATCAGAAATGATCCATTCCTTAATCTCTTAACGCTCTTTGGCTTCCCGCTGAGGCCACTGATTCCTTTCGCAATGGCAAAAGGACTCAAGCCTGACAGAGGTCTGTCTTCATCCGCTCCTTCAACAATCAGCCTGCTGGGCCAGCCTGAAAGGTTTCGTGTCTCATGATCTGAATCTATATCCGTGTCCATTACTGAATCTTGCCTGTGTCTTTTTTTTAATTTTTTGGAGCCATGTTCTATTCATTGAAATTCATTTCTTTCGATTCCCACCCGCCACTGAGTCCCAACAAGGGAGATGCCCATTTCATACGGATATCCAGTATATCAGGGCACCAGGATTTCAAAAGAAGTATACACAAACCTGAAAGCCTCCCTGCCATGAAAGCTCCCAAACCTGTTTGACCCAAGCCACCGCCTTCTAGCCTCAGCTAGGGCATGCATGCGACCAGCCGCTTGATCGAAGTGGGCCACTTTGACTGCCTGTATAGAGGAAGTCCAGGCCAAAGAGGTGTGTTGACTGCAGTCACATCAGCGGTCTCAACCTCCAGGATCCTATTCTCTCCCATCACAGGACGCACAGCACGGCAAACACAGTGGGCCTCAAGAAGACCACAGAGAAAAGAAGAATGTGGGAAAGAAGATGGGGAGACGAGGACAGAAAAGAGCCAAGTAAGAAAGGCAGAAGATAAGATAAGGAAAAAGGTGGGTTACAATTTGTCTGAGTACTCACTCTTAAACTTTCTGACATGGGAGACCCTACCAGGGACATCAATTCCTACCACATAGTGCTTAGGCCAGTCAGCAACTTGGCTATACAGGCCTAGAAGCGTAAACAAGAACTAGCCATCTAGTCAAGTACTGATGCCCCCATCAGCATAGCCTAAGGGATCACTGGACCGCGCAAGCCCTCCGACCATGGCAAGGTTGCAACCCCCGGAGGCAATTCTGGAAATGGATTGACTGAGTTTTAGTATTAGAGAAGGTAAACCCGTTTTCCTCGGCCCACTGTTAAATCTTATTGACACAAAAACAAAAAATCGAGGCACAAAGAGCAGACACAAGTGGATGATGAAGTAATAAGAGGTCTAGATGTCGAGTGGGAGAATGTAATAATGATGGATCAGACTTGTAAAAAAAGATGACAACAGGACAAAGTTTTGGGGAATTGTTAGCCAAAAGACAAACTTAAACATGCATTAACAGGAATCCAGTGCATTAAAACAAAAAAAACAATGAAGTCCATAGATGAAGAAGAGCTGAGTCTGACTCCACCAAGGAAAAGGTAAAAACTAATACAGTTGGATATGGAGCAAAGAAGTGAACTCACTAAGGATGATCACTCCTGCTACCTTCCTGAGTATGGGGCTGAGGTTAGCTCCCTGCTTTCCAATCTGTTGTTGTTGTTTGTTTGTTTTTTGTTATCTGATGATATGGTGATGTTCCACACCAAGTCGGGATAAGGCATTTGGCATTTGTTTAAACATGTAAGTCAATAGTATTATGTTGTGACGGAACGTTTCCCGTCCAGTCACAAATTTTCATGCAACCGTGCTTACCGGAAGGTAGTTGTCCGGAAGCTGGTTGGAAAGTTTAGCTGACTGCTGCTCACCTGTGCACTGTTAAAAGCTGGGTGAGCTGAACCGGTCAGGCAGTCTCTGCAGTGATTCCGGCAACGCAACAACACAGAAGGCCGAAGAGGGACTCCAGCTATTTTTGGTGGCAGTCAGGTATTTATCACCACAATGCTTATTTATTAGCAAACCGAAACCGTATTCCCGTTTAGGAGCGACTGAAACTTCCTCAGCGCACTGTGAAGGTTTTGTTTAAAAAAAAAAGTATTTGTTGTGTTCTGTTATCCTATGACTTGACAGGGTAGCAAAACGAAATGCTGTCGGAAAACATAAATAGATGAAGCGAGTGTTAAAGGAAGTGGTCTTCAGAAAAAAAAAGATTTTGTTTATTCTGTGACTTAACTAGTTATGAATTCATGTTGGAAAAAATGTTAATTATTTCAATGTGGTTTAGCTAGACTTTGCGAGAAGAGGGAGAGTTTTGATGCTATGGATAATAAGCTCCCAGAGTGTGCGACATAGACTGTATGTGCTGTTTTGATTTTTGATGTGGATGAGTGTTTAACTCACTCTTGATAGGAATATTGAATAATTGTGTGTTGGTAAACAAGAGTGTTGTGGAAATCTTTCCCTTGCATATATTGAACTAGATGAATCTTTTTGAAAAGAAACCTTTTAAAAATCTGGTGATTATATGAAATGAAATGAACATCCTTGTCATGTTACAAGAAAAGAAATGAACATTTTGTGACATTCATAGTCTGATGGAAAGTAATCATTAATTGTGTGTAATGAGTTGTATTCATGGTTTATTGAAGAGGGTCTAGGTGGAAATCCTTTCCCCAATTTGGAAAACTAGATTATGAAAGGTTTGTATGGAAATCCTTTCCTGTGTAGTGTTGTGATTCCGGAAAAAGTGAATGTTGTAGTGTTATGATTCCGGAAAGGGAATGTTGTAGTGTTATGATTCCGAAAAGGGAATGTTGTAGTGTTATGATTCCGGAAAAGGGAATGTTGTAATGTTGAAGAAAAAAATATGCTGATGTTTGTCTCAAGTTCTAGTGAAATATGATGTGGCTAATGAATATGAATGTAGTCGTGATTGTAATGAATAGTAGCCATGATAATCAAGGTAGTTAATCAGTTTCCCCCAGGTAGAAGTGTTCCCTGGACTGAAGGGGACTGGCTGCCATTTACTGAGGGTCGGGGCCGTAGCCACGTACTACCCCGTTGTTCTCCACCTTTTGTCGGTGTGGAGAGGTCGGCCTGAGTGCCGATAACCACCCTACCTGCCACTGCGCCCAGGACCGACTACCCGTTGAGCCAGTTGGGCTGGAGACGCCGCTGCTGCCAAGCCAGAGCGCCACTCCCGAGTTTGAACCAGCGACCTGTTGGCTAGGCCGTCGCTGCGTTGTGTTTGTGTGTGAGCCACAGCTCCTGCGCGAGACTGTCACCTTGCCGCCGGCAGAGACGACGTGAGTGTGGTAGAGATTTTTGAGCCACAGCTCTTAAGTTTTTTAAGTCCTGTGTCGGACTTGACTTGACGCTGTAGTCGTCATCTTCGTCGTCTCCGTCCTCTCCATCTCTGTTGTCTTCATCGTTTTCGTCGTCGTCGTCGTCTTTGTCGTCGTTGGACCCAGCAGCGCTAGTTGATAGCCGTTATATACAGACATATTTTGTGTGTACGCCTCATGGTTGGCGTGCCGACCTATTGATGTTATTGCATTTATATTATATGTTTGTCTGATGGCTTGGGCAGCATAAAGCAAAAAAAAAGTGCTGTTCTGTTGCCTGGCTGTCAATGTTCGGGTGAGTGGGTGTGTGTATGTGAATTAGAAAAGTCGTGCATGCATCCGTAATTTCTGAGTGAGCATCAGACAGTCAGACACCTGCAGACACTACCCATACCATCCGTAACATATGTGTTTATGAGTAAGTGCATCTTGTGAAAGTCTACAAAATATTGTTTTGGTGTTTTTGAGTAAGTACATATTGTGATAGTCTACAAAAAATATTTTCTTCATAACATGAATGGTTAATTTTTACATCAGCAATTTCATTCAATGGACATCATTTATCTTTTTCTTCTTTTTTTTTAAAAAATCATTTCAACAAACTAAAAAAGAAGTTCCATATACCAAATCATGGTGAAAATTTCATCCCTTCCAAAGAGCAACATACATTTCTTTCAGTAAATTCGGCCAACCTGGCCTCTTTTTTGTACTCCCAGTTCTTATAGAACAGGGAGTACTTTAGAATGGGAATGAAGAAATGCTGTCTGTGTGTGTGTGTGTGTGTGTGTGTGTGTCCATCCGTGGTCAAAATGTGTTCCACTCGCTCCAGACAAAACTACTGGGCCGATCTTTCTGAAAATTTGTAGGTATGTTAATTATGGGCCACAGATGATGCCCAATGTGTTATTTTACCATTATAGCCATTACTAACGGCTGTAACAGCCTGTAACGCTTGTTCTTCTTTATGGAATATCTCAGAAAGTACTTGACCGATCTTTGTGAATTTTTTTTTTATTATTTTTTTTTTTTTATCTTTGTGAAGATTAGCAGGTATGTTCATTATGGGTCACGGATGATGCCCCTTTACCATTATAGCCATTACTAACGGCTGTAACAGCCTGTAACGGTTTTTCTTCCTTATGGAATATCCCAGAAAGTACTTGGCCAATCTTTCTGAAAATTCATAGGTATGTTCATTATGGGTCACAGATGATGCCCGATGTTTTAGTTTACCGTTATAGCCGTTACTAATGGCTGTAACGGCCTGTAACGGTTTTCTTCGTCATGGAATATCTCAGAAAGTACTTGGCCGATCTTTGTGAAAATTAGCAGGTATGTTCATTATGGGTCACGGATGATGCCTGATGTTTTAGTTTACTGTTATAGCCGTTACTAATGGCTGTAACGTCCTGTAACATTATTTCTTCTTTATGGAATATCTCAGAAAGGACTTGGCCGATCTTTGTGAAAATTAGCAGGTATGTTCACTATGGGTTACGGATGATGCCCGATGTTTCAGATTACTGTTATAGCTGTTACTAATGGCTATAATGGCCCATAACGGTTCTTCTTCTTTATGGAATATCTCAGAAAGTACTTTGTTGATCTTTCTGAAAATTTGTAGGTATGTTCAATATAGGCGACGGATGATGCCTGATGTTTTAGTTTACCATTATAGCCATTACTAAGGGCTATAACAGCCCATAACATTTTTTCTTTTTTATGGAATGTCTCAGAAAGTACTTGGCTGATCTTTCTGAAAATTTGTTGGTATGTTCATTATGGGTCACGGATGATGCCCAATGTTTTAGTTTGCCATATCGGTTTTTCTTTTTTATGGTATATCTCAGAAAGTATGGGGCCAATCTTTCTGAAAATGTGTAGGTATGTTCATTATAGGTCACGGATGATGCCCGTGTTTTAGTTTACCATTATAGCCATTACTAACGGCTATAGCGGCCCATAATGGCTCTTCTTTTTTTTTGGAATATCTCAAAAAGTATGTGGCCAGTATTTCTGAAAATTTGTAGCTATGTTCATTATGGGTCACGGATGATGCCCGATGTTTAAGTTTACCATTATATCCGTTACTAACGGCCCATCGTGGTTTTCTTCTTTATGGAAAATCTCAGAACATACTTGGCTGATCTTTCTGAAAATTTGTATGTTCATTATAGGTCACAGATGATGCCCTATGTTTACCAGAACAGCCAATACTAACGGTTACACCAGTCCAAGGCAGGTTTTCCTCTTTATGGAATATCTCACGCATATTCAGGATAAACTGGGAGTACGTTTATATGCTTTGCATCTTGTTTTTAATTAGCAAACCAAACCAGTACAAGTCTATTAATTTTTTCCTCAAAATCATAACTGTCATGACGACACTAAAATGACCAACACTGTGATAAAAAAAAAAATGTCAAGTTTCAATCTGCACTTTTGGCATTCCCCAAGATACCTGCTTTTCTAAGGTTTTATGACATGAATGATGCTAGTTATCTATCACCAAAATCAATTTGAAAATATTTCACGATCAATAACAAATGAATATAGTACCTAAATGTGATGTAGTTAACCCATTGACTGCCCTTGCACGAATGGCGTTTGAGGTGGTTTCTGGAAGGCTGTGTGCCGCATATCGAACGCCGTTCGAGGTAATTTCATCATCAAAATTCGGCGATTTAAAGAAGGGAGGCAAGGAGAAAAAATGGTTTAAATGGTTCTAGGGACCCTAAAGGACGGTTTCTTCCTTTTCACGGGTCGCTGACCAGCTTGCGTCCATTTGGACGATATACTTCGGCAACGTTCGGCTGAGTCATTTTCGGTTCAAGATGGCGAGTCCAGCTGGCAGTTTGTTCAGGCGCGTGCCGTTTTCAAACGATCTAATGCTCTTGAAGTGCTTCAAGAAGTTATCCGAGACCGTGAAAGCGATGACGAAGACTTCAGAGAAGTGGAACGAAGTGATTCAGAGGAGGCGAGGGTCCAGTGTGAGGGGGCGTGGCAGAGGAAGAGGGCATGGCACTCGTCAGTCTGAACTTGTTTCAGAATGGACAGATGCCAGTGCTGATTGCCCAAATCCCAACATATCTTTCACGGGTGATCCAGGTATCAAGGTGAACATTGACAATTTCAAGCCTGTGGATTTCATGGAGTTGTTTTTGAGGTGTGTGTGTGTGTGTGTGTGTGTGTGTGTGTGTGTGTGTGCTTGTGTGTGTGTGTGTGCTTGTGTGTGTGTGTGCTTGTGTGTGTGGTGTCTGTGCATGGTGTGTGTGTGTGTGTGTGTGTGTGTGTGTGTGTGTGTGTGAGAGAGAGAGAGAGAGAGAGAGAGAGAGAGAGACAGTGCTTGTGCATGGTGTGGGTATACATTGTGTGTGTGTGTGTGTGTGTGTGTGTGTGTGTGTGTGTGTGTGTGTGTGTGTGGTGGTTTTGCATGTGGTGCTTGTATGTGTGTGTGTGTGTGTGTGTGTGTGTGTGTGTGTGTGTGTGTGTGTGTACATGTGTGTGTGTGTTGCTTTTGAATATGGTGCTTGTGCACAGTGTGTGTGTGTGTGTGTGTGTGTGTGTGTGTGTGTGTGTGTGTGTGTGTATACCCAACTGTGTGTCAGTCAACTATAACTGGCATTTATTGGCAGTAGTGTGGGATCCTGATCCTTCTGTCCACAGGTTCTGTGGTGTGGTGTATTCTCTGCGACACCGGTGTATTTTTCAGTTGTTAGTGTGCTTTCATCATCTGTGGTGTGGGCTTTTGTAGCTCAGTCCCATCTTTAGTAGTCGTTTTTTGTGGTGTGGTTGGTTTTGCAATGTTTTATCTATTACCTTCTGTGGTGATGGCTTTTTATCAATCGCACTTAGTTCATGACTTAACCAAACCACATATGTGAAAGAAAACAGACAGAATAATCGGAAGTTACACTGAGTGTTGTTATTGTTATTTCATCTCTGCTAAACAAGTCCAATTCCCAAGAGGCTTGCAAGATGTGCAGACTGATGCTGTGGATAATGTGTAATTCCCATCTTCTTTCACGCTTTACCTGGACTGGAGTGTCCCCTATGATATGGGTTGCTAAACATTTTATGCATTGTCAAGCTTTATGGTGAATACAGATGTTTGTCCTGAAGTTCAAAGGATACTAACACCAGTTTTTGTGGTATTTCATTGTGATTTTAGTGCTATAGTTTTGTTTATGTTCTGAAAGTGTTGTTTTTCAAACAAAACATTCATCATTATATATATTTTTGGTCTACTTATTACAAACAAAATCAAACTACTGTGATATCTGGCTGCAGCCAAGGATATAACAAGAAAATTTCCTAAGTATCTAAGATATATGTCAAGAATTGAAAGAGCAGTGGGCATATTAGTGAACCTACCTAAGAAAACAAAATTGTGTCCCTTGATACCTGGACTGTACTGTACCCCAGAAATACATAGATTTATCATATAAAACAACAATTGTGGGTTGTAAATTCACTACCAAATATTTACACAGGTATTCAGTAAACACCAAAACCACTTTTTGCTGGGTTTGTATGTTTTTTGTTTTGCTGCTGTGGGGTGTTGTATGATTGCAAAGTATAATTTTTTAAAAAAAAGTTGAATTATAAGATTATTTATTATACTCAGAATGAAGAAAATCAAATATTATTTGCAGATATTATAGCCCTGGGTATAAGAAGAAAACATGCCAAAAATTTAAGAGACATCTCCACAAATAAATGAGCACTGATCAAATTTGTGAACCAATCACAAAAAGTCAAATTTTGCTCAGGCACACAGAAGTACAAAACTGATACAACATAGCGGCAGTCAAGGGGTTAAGTGAATATTGTGACTGTCTGGTGCAATCATTACTTGCTGATAATACTGCAAAAGCTATGATACACTGCATTAACGCATTTCTGACAAGTCACTTTTCTTCTTCTTGTCATCACTTTATGTTTTATAAAAAAGACATTTTTTGTATGTTTGCTCCTCTTTTCACCAATAATCAATCTCCCATTCCCCCTCCTTTGCTCACTCTCTCCAGTCCCCCCAAGTCGCTGTCCAACTCACATCATAGCTGGAGGGATCTGTTTCATTAGTGACGGTCAGCCCAGCCAGTTCTCCCAGCCCATATGCACTGCTGAATTCATCCACATCTGAGCCACCAAGCATGGCCTTGTGCGAGCCAGGGGAAAATCCCAGTCCTCCTCCGCCCTGTAAACCTGTGTTGCCAACATAACACACCCATAATCAGTCCACACTGACAATGCAACATTCGCTTTATTAATAACTTACATAAGCCTGCATCCCCACAACAAACCCCTCATACTCAGCAACACTTGTAACCCTGTCTCTCCTACGGAACATATCTAAAATTAATAACACATGTATGCCTGTATCACAAGCATAAAACACCCATATGGGGAGTTTGCATTATACTCCCTGTTTGGCTAGTATACTTACCATGTCAGACCATAGCATTCCACGGCAGTTACTCAGCTCTGCCAGGCCGAGATTTTTTGTGGCTAATGCCGTAATAAGACATCATGTGACGCCCACACTACTTCCGCCAGGGAAGAAGCCGGTGTAAACTTCCTGTTCCTCATTCAACGAGGCCTATGCGCAAGGTAACCCCGAGAACCATAGCGCTAGCGGGGAAGGTAGGGAGGGCATTAGAGTCTGACATGGTAAGTATACTAGCCAAACAGGGAGTATAATACAAACTCCCCATTTTGGCGTCATATACTTTACCATGTCAGACCATAGCAGAATTCAAAGGAATCGGAGGAGGGCTTAGTGCCCTAATGGTTCTTGGGGTTAGCAGAGGAATAGATATGGCTGCGTTAGCCGCAAAAAAAGTCCCTAGAACCATCAGCCCTGGTCATGCGGACATCCCTAAATTAAGGCTTATGAAGGGATTTTCCGGATGCCAGTAGGCTGCCTCCAGGATGTGGTGCAAGAGAACAGAGTGCTGGGTCGCTGTGGAAGTGGCCAGCGCCCTGCCCTCATGGGCCCAGGAAGATAAGACGGGGAGATCCTTATACGCCTGGGCGTAGGCCGATCTGCCCATCTAGGAAGGATCTAGAGAGGACTGGGAGGAGCGCCTGGGGCACGGGGTTCCCAGTAGCCCTGAATGGAGCCAGCCGAGAGCGTAACGAAGAAGATACAAGAGATAGGAACTACCTATCTGATAACAGGAAGGCCAGATGGAGGAACAGAGTTGAGCCCAGGAGGCCATCTCTCCCCTTGGAAAAGGGCTCACCCTGTGGGGGATTGGGAATGGAGGGAAGGCGCATGTTATGAGGCCAGACCAGCGAGGGTGAGCAACCCTGGGCCTGAACACTGTTCCCCACTGGGCCGAGGGCCAGCCTGCTGAGGGTCCCTTCAGTGAGAAGGAGGGGCCCCGCTACGTGTGTCGCGCAGAGGGTGAATCCCCGCACGGCAACAGTGGAGGGGGGCCTCTATTTGGAGGGAGAGGCTGAGGGAGTGAGCCCCCTCCCCCCCCCCCTTTTGTTGACATAACAAGGCACTGAAGTGTTGTCCGTGGGCAGGAGAACAAGTCGGTGCGAGACCTGGGGTCGGAAGCTGGGGAGGGCAAGCCTGCCCGCTTCCACTTCAGGCCGTTGATGTGGAGACGGGCCGACAGAGTGTCCCACACTGTGCGTCCCACACTCCCGAGGTATGAGGGTTCTCAAAAGGGGAACAGCCCGAGTTGGAGGGGTAGTGTAGAGGTTGAACTAGTGCCACTCTCCCTACCCGTCCGCTTGAAAAGACAGGAACACGAACGCGTGTGTATTTAAGATACTGAGCCATGCGCTTTTTGTGGCCATAGTCAGCATCGGTGGCAACTTGTCTTCTTCCCTTCGGACGCAGTGATCGTGCGTCCGCCAGTCTGGTAGGGGAGGAACGGTCACGCGTCCCCTCTGCGGACCCCCCCTCTACGCCGACCGTACGTTCTTCCACGGGAGGAACGGATTGCCCCGGGGAATCGACCGGCGGGCCCTCCGGGGCAGCGAGCGACTTCAGAAAGGCGAAGTGGCTCGACCCGACCTGGTCCTTCGCCATGTTGGGCACTGGCGGCAGGGCAATCACGGCACACACGACCACAAAGCGGAGACAAGTCGGTTGATCGAAGATTAACCACTAAATCGATCAACCTAGTGCTACAGCACCGTAATAACACCCCTGGTAGTGGAACGAGAGATCGTAAGATGCTAGACCACCATACCCTCAATCGAGGATGGGACAAAACTCGATCACCGTAATGGAAGCTAACTAAGGGTAGCAGGTAATTATGGGAATGCGAGATCACGAGGAACTCGAGCGATCTGCACTAGTGCATAGACAATGGGTCTATAAAGGTGCCGACGGAGATAAACCTCCGTAACTATCCCAGGTACAACGCCCGTGTAACAGTAATACTGCGTACTGCTAGATCGAAAAACTCGATCGGTGTGTACTAATACGATGGCGATGAAGGAGGCTGGGCAAAGACTCTCGATCTACCTTGTAATAATGATACCTGGGGTAGTAATAAATGTGCACACGTTGGTAGATCAAGAGATCGTAGAGACACCCGATCTACCAGTAGTAATGATAAATGAGGAACCATAAATGTTACTAATGGGGTACTAATAAGTGTGCACAAGTTGGCAGATGAAGAGATCGTAAGACACTCAAACTACCTGTAATAACGATAAATAAGGTACATGAAAATGCGCCCGGGGAAGCCGTGTACCGCCAAACAAGGTGCGTGCGGTCAGGCAATATGGCGGACACGCCAACAGGCGTGGCACAATCCAAGATGGCGGATCGATTGACCGGGACGAGATCGATCGCCGAGAGTGACGCGCAATGGCGCGCGAGAGTAAAATACCCTTGGTGTACCTAGTAATAATGCTAAGGAGGTACTAATCAATGTGCACCAGTTGGTAGATGAAGAGATCGTAAAGACCATCGATCTACCTGTGATAAATTAGGTACAAATAAATGTGCACCAGTAGGCAGATCAAGAGATCGCAAGTCACTCGATCTACCTGTGGTAAGGATGCATAGAGTGCCACACTGGGTACAAATAAATGTGGCCTGGGGAAATCCCCGTACGGGCAAGCATGTGCGACCGAAAATGGGCTCCATGCGGTGAGGCAATATGGAGGGGACGCCGACCGCAGTGGAAAAACCAAGACGGCGGGTCGATTGACCGGTGAGGGTTCAGTCATCAAAAGAGAAGCAATAGGCGCGAGAGCAAAATAGACTAACGCGCTTAAGATATACGAGGAGGCCGAAAGGCGACTCAGTAGAGGGAAATTTAGGATAACAAATGCTTGTTATTGGCTTAAATGAGTGACGGGAGATCGAAAGGCGAACTCCTCTTCTTCTTCTTCTTCTTCTTAAAACACCCGCCATCCTATTTTGATGGTAGCGATATGGGTACAAACCCGATCGACCGTACTAGACGAGCGAACGAAGAAGACGATCAGGAGTAGTGATACACAGAAAAGAAGGCGATAATAACAGAGGAGGAAAACCTCCATAGCAGTGAACAGGTACGATGAACGAGGACGACCACGCCGGGGTCGGCCGGAATGGCGAGAATAAAGATGGCGGCTCGAGCGACCGACGAAGATCGATCGTCGAAGGAATTACCAAGATGGCTAGCGAGGAGAAACAAAGCGCCGAGATCAATGGAAATCGAAGAATAAGGGGAAGAGAATAATGAGAGAGTGGGGAACGCGTTACTACAAGGGTGACGCGTTCCCACACCCGGCAAGTAAGGGACGAATGGAGAACAATGGGTGAAGAGAAATTGTGAGCCGTCACGCCGTAGAGCGTGAATAAAATGAAACAAAGCGCCATCCATAAGCCTCACGCGGCAAAGGTACCCATGGTCTAACGTAAGCCACAACAGAACAAGTAAAAAAGGCAAGCACACAAGCAATCTCTACAAAAACAGAAGTATAGGCGAGACAGAGCAAAAAAACCTGTCCTTGTTAGGCAGGAGGCCGAGGTTGAATGAGGAACAGGAAGCTTACACCGGCTTCTTCCCTGGCGGAAGTAGTGTGGGCGTCACGTGATGTCTTATTACGGCATTAGCCACAAAAAACCTCGGCTTGGCAGAGCTGACTAACTGCCGTGGAATGCTATGGTCTGACATGGTAAAGTATATGACGCCAAAAATGAATTACATGTAAAGCTGCATCCTGAGTTCAAATCCATAATCAATAACGCATGTATGCCTAAAAGGCTAACATGACACATTCAAAATCAATAACACATGAAAGCTTGGATTACAAACATAGCACACCTGTTATCAATAACAAATGCACGCTTACATCAGCAACGCAACACAACACATCTACAATCAAAAGAATGTGTAAGCTTTTATCACCAACACAATACACCCATAATCATTCACACATGTAAGCCTGTACACCACACAAGATAATTAATCTCATGTATGCCTCCACTGGCAAATCTCTTCTGATCAGTAACACATGTATGCCTCCATTGCCAACGCAACACACATTAGCCTCCCTTGCCAACACAATACACCTATAATCAATCCATTGATACATAATATGCCAGATTCATGTAATTTGGGAGGGGGGGGGGGGGGAGATAAAGTTTATATATGGAGATTTTTGTGACAGCTTGAGGTAAGATAAGATAAGATAATGTTGCTTATAGCCCAGCCGACCGCAAGGGGCCACATCAGGGCTGTCACCACGTTAAAATCAACTCACAAGTCATTAAAAAAAAAAAAAAAAAAAAAAAAAAAGAAAAAAAACCTTTCACACATCTCTTTAAATGACATCGTCTAGAAACGCACCAGAAACTTCGTTAAAAATCTTTCATCCGTAAAATCTTAAATCAGATGAAAAATGTTAATCTCTCTCAAAAACTCAAAGATCACGTCAGGCGGAACATCCCTGAACAGGATTTTCATGGACTCTGCTGTAAAATGTTTGTGTCTCACATCGTGCAAGTCCCAACACTCTAAAAGAATATGTTTCATTGTGAGTGGCACATGACATGGAATGCACCACGGAGCTTCCTCATTCTTTAAAAGGTACGAATGGGTAAAATACGAATGGCCGGTGTGCAGCCGGCACAGAACTGTTTCTTCTTTACGGCCACCAGACGTAGATGGGAGGAACTCCTTAAGGTTTGGACGGATCTGAAAGAGTTTGTTATCCGTCTGCGTGTTCCAATCCTCCTGCCAGAGGTCTCTCACATAATCATTAATTTTGGGTTTCAGATCTGAGCAAGGGATATAAATATTGGACAATTTCTCTCTTGTGGCATTCTTGGCTAAACGATCAACCATTTCGTTCCCTCCGATGCCAACATGACCAGGAACCCAAGCCAGAATAATGTTGTAACCATCCGCTTTCAACTTGCTAAAAAGCTCAAAGAAATGTAATAGTTCTGGATGCTGAAGGTTGCGGCCAGCTATGGCCTCCAAAGCTGACAGCGAATCCGACAGAACCAGAAAGTCCCTCTTGGTAGATTGTGAAATTATTTTCAATGCCAGAACCAGAGCAGTAAGTTCAGCAGAATAGACAGAGGCATCTGGAGGTATATGTTTTAACAGTATCTGAGAAGGAGCACCAGGGCAATAGGCTGCACAGGCCACTCCATCCTCAGACTTGGAACCGTCAGTGAAAATTTTCTGACAGGATGGAAATTTTGAACAGAGGTCAGCATACAATGCCTTGTATGCCTGAGAGCTGGTGGACTCTTTACGAAAAGCTGCGAGATCAAAACGAATCTCTGGTGTGAAAAAGGTCCACGGAGGCTGATCCGGAAACTTGGAAAAATCCGACACAACTCCTAGGTCTAGACCTGCATTCCGCGCGTGTGGCTGCATACGAACACCAAACGGCGGAATACAGTTAGGGTTGTTTTCGAATTTGTTTTGAAACTGGGGGTCAAAGACACAGTCATAGGCAGGATTCTGTGGTTCTGAGAACAGTCTGATGTAGTAATTTAGAGACATTTTCAGCCTGCGGTTGGACAGTGAGGGTTCACCTGCCTCTGCGTACAGGCTGTACACAGGGGTGGTGCGGAATGCTCCACGACAGAGACGAAGCCCTTGATGGTGGATAGGGTCCAAGAGTTTCAGATAAGAGGGTCTTGCAGAGCCGTACACAGCACAACCATAGTCCAGTTTGGAGCGGACCAGGGCTCTGTAGAGATGCAGCAAAGTTTTCTTATCAGCGCCCCAGTCAGTGTGTGCTACGACCCGCAGAATATTCAGAGCTTTCTGGCAAGAGGTTTTGAGATTTTTAATGTGGCTGAGAAAGTTGAGTTTTTGATCAAAAATAACTCCAAGGAATTTGGCTTCTTTTACAGCTGGAATGGTGGACTTGTCCAGACGAATTTCAGGATCAGCAAAAAATTGACGAAAATTGTGAAAATGGATTGACTGAGTTTTGGTACGTGAGAAGGTAAACCCGTTTTCCTCGGCCCACTGCTGGATCTTGTTGACACAAAGTTGGAGTCGACGCTGTACGCTGGGGTAAGAAGCTCCCACTGCGTACAGCGCTAAGTCGTCAACGAACAGGGAGGACTCAGAGCCCTGGCTTACCGATTTCACAATGTCATTGATTTTAATGCTGAAAAGGGCAGGAGAAAGGATGCTCCCTTGAGGGACACCCAACTCCTGCCCATGGATGTCAGAAAGTGTGGTGCCAACACGCACCTGGAACTGTCGATCAGCCAAAAAGTTCTGTATGAACAGAGACAGGTGACCACGGAAACCAAGTCTGTGCAGGTCCAGAAGAATTCCTGATTTCCACGTGGTATCATACGCTTTTTCGAGGTCGAAAAAGATAGCGACCACATGCTGTTTATTGACAAAGGCATTGCGGATGGTGGTTTCCAGACGGATTAGATGGTCGACTGTCGAGTGGTATTTCCGGAAACCGCACTGTTGACTGGCCAAAAGGCCATCGGTTTCCAGCTTCCACATCAGACGGGAGTTGACCATCTTCTCCATCAACTTACAGAGGCAGCTAGTTAGAGCTATTGGACGATAGTTCGAAGGGTTGGTAAGGTCCTTTCCAGGCTTTGGAATTGGAATGATCAGGGCTTTCCGCCAGGAGGGCGGAAAGCACCCTGTGGTCCAGATATGGTTGTATACTTTAAGAAGGGTCTGGAGACAGTTTTCTGGAAAATGTTTCAAAACCTGATAATGAATATCATCCAGACCAGGGGCAGAATCAGTGCAGGTTTGTAAAGCTGTTTTCAGTTCATTGATTGAAAAAGGGAGATTGTAGGCTTCAGAGTTGTCTGATGTGAAATTGTATAAAGATTTCTCTCCGAGTTGTTTGTTTTTTAAAAAGGCTGCAGATTTATTTGAAGATGAGGAGTTCTGTTGGATGGTGGAAGCCAACAGATTGGCAACAGCTTGTTTGTCAGTGACCAGAGCATCGGCAAGTTTCAAGTGATGAATGGAGGGGTTGGTGTTTTTCCCTTTGATTTTTCTGATGATGTTCCAGACTTTTTTCTTTGAAGTTTTTGATGTCAGCCCGGAGCAGAAGTTTCTCCAAGACTGACGTTTACTGATTTTGAAAGTGTGTCTCGATTTGGCGCGGAGTTTCTGATGGGCTCGAGCGTTGGGACCTGAAGGTCGTTGGTATACCCGACGCTGAGCCTGTTTGCGAGAGATAAGATAAGATAAGATAATGTTGCTTATAGCCCAGCCGACCGCAAGGGGCCACATCAGGGCTGTCACCACGTTAAAATCAACTCACAAGTCATTTAAAAAAAAAAAAAAAAAAAACACCTTTCACACATCTCTTTAAAAGACATCTTCTAGAAACGCACCAGAAACTTCGTTAAAAGTCTTTCATCCGTAAAATCTTAAATCAGATGAAAAATGTTAATCTCTCTCAAAAACTCAAAGATCACGTCAGGCGGAACATCCCTGAACAGGATTTTCATGGACTCTGCTGTAAAATGTTTGTGTCTCACATCGTGCAAGTCCCAACACTCTAAAAGAATATGTTTCATTGTGAGTGGCACATGACATGGAATGCACCACGGAACTTCCTCATTCTTTAAAAGGTACGAATGGGTAAAATACGAATGGCCGGTGTGCAGCCGGCACAGAACTGTTTCTTCTTTACGGCCACCAGACGTAGATGGGAGGAACTCCTTAAGGTTTGGACGGATCTGAAAGAGTTTGTTATCCGTCTGTGTGTTCCAATCCTCCTGCCAGAGGTCTCTGACATAATCATTAATTTTGGGTTTCAGATCTGAGCAATGGATATAAATGTTGGACAGTTTCTCTCTTGTGGAATTCTTGGCTAAACGATCAACCATTTCGTTCCCTCCGATGCCAACATGACCAGGAACCCAAGCCAGAATAATGTTGTAACCATCCGCTTTCAACTTGCTAAAAAGCTCAAAGAAATGTAATAGTTCTGGATGCTGAAGGTTGCGGCCAGCTATGGCCTCCAAAGCTGACAGCGAATCCGACAGAACCAGAAAGTCCCTCTTGGTAGATTGTGAAATTATTTTCAATGCCAGAACCAGAGCAGTAAGTTCAGCAGAATAGACAGAGGCATCTGGAGGTATATGTTTTAACAGTATCTGAGAAGGAGCACCAGGGCAATAGGCTGCACAGGCCACTCCATCCTCAGACTTGGAACCGTCAGTGAAAATTTTCTGACAGGATGGAAATTTTGAACAGAGGTCAGCATACAATGCCTTGTATGCCTGAGAGCTGGTGGACTCTTTACGAAAAGCTGCGAGATCAAAACGAATCTCTGGTGTGAAAAAGGTCCACGGAGGCTGATCCGGAAACTTGGAAAAATCCGACACAACTCCTAGGTCTAGACCTGCATTCCGCGCGTGTGGCTGCATACGAACACCAAACGGCGGAATACAGTTAGGGTTGTTTTCGAATTTGTTTTGAAACTGGGGGTCAAAGACACAGTCATAGGCAGGATTCTGCGGTTCTGAGAACAGTCTGATATAGTAATTTAGAGACATTTTCAGCCTGCGGTTGGACAGTGAGGGTTCACCTGCCTCTGCGTACAGGCTGTACACAGGGGTGGTGCGGAATGCTCCACGACAGAGACGAAGCCCTTGATGGTGGATAGGGTCCAAGAGTTTCAGATAAGAGGGTCTTGCAGAGCCGTACACAGCACAACCATAGTCCAGTTTGGAGCGGACCAGGGCTCTGTAGAGATGCAGCAAAGTTTTCTTATCAGCGCCCCAGTCAGTGTGCGCTACGACCCGCAGAATATTCAGAGCTTTCTGGCAAGAGGTTTTGAGATTTTTAATGTGGCTGAGAAAGTTGAGTTTTTGATCAAAAATAACTCCAAGGAATTTGGCTTCTTTTACAGCTGGAATGGTGGACTTGTCCAGACGAATTTCAGGATCAACAAAAAACTGACGAAAATTGTGAAAATGGATTGACTGAGTTTTGGTACGTGAGAAGGTAAACCCGTTTTCCTCGGCCCACTGCTGGATCTTGTTGACACAAAGTTGGAGTCAACGCTGTACGCTGGCGTAAGAAGCTCCAACTGCGTACAGCGCAAAATCGTCAACAAACAGAGAGGACTCAGAGGCCTGGCTTACCGATTTTACAATGTCGTTAATTTTAATGCTGAAAAGGGCAGGAGAAAGGATGCTCCCCTGAGGTACACCCAACTCCTGCCCATGGATGTCAGAGAGTGCAGTGCCAACACGCACCTGGAACTGTCGATCAGCCAAAAAGTTCTGTATAAACAGAGGCAGGTGACCACGGAAACCAAGTCTGTGCAGGTCCAGAAGAATTCCTGATTTCCATGTGGTGTCATACGCTTTTTCGAGGTCGAAAAAGATAGCGACCACATGCTGTTTATTGACAAAGGCATTGCGGATGGTGGTTTCCAGACGGATTAGATGGTCGACTGTCGAGTGGTATTTCCGGAAACCGCACTGTTCACTGGCCAAAAGGCCATCGGTTTTCCAACTTCCACATCAGACGGGAGTTGACCATCTTCTCCATCAACTTACAGAGGCAGCTAGTCAGAGCTATTGGACGATAGTTCGAAGGGTTGGTAAGGTCCTTTCCAGGCTTTGGAATTGGAATGATTAGGGCTTTCCGCCAGGAGGGCGGAAAGCACCCTGTGGTCCAGATATGGTTGTATACTTTAAGAAGGGTCTGGAGACAGGTTTCTGGAAAATGTTTCAAAACCTGATAATGAATATCATCCAGACCAGGGGCAGAGTCAGTGCAGGTTTGTAAAGCTGTTTTCAGTTCATTGATTGAAAAAGGGAGATTGTAGGCTTCAGAGTTGTCTGATGTGAAATTGTATAAAGAGTTCTCTCTGAGTTGTTTGTTTTTTAAAAAGGCTGCAGATTTATTTGAAGATGAGGAGTTATGTTGGATGGTGGAAGCCAACAGATTGGCAACAGCTTGTTTGTCAGTGACCAGAGCATCGGCAAGTTTCAAGTGATGAATGGAGGGGTTGGTGTTTTTCCCTTTGATTTTTCTGATGATGTTCCAGACTTTTTTCTTTGAAGTTTTTGATGTCAGCCCGGAGCAGAAGTTTCTCCAAGACTGACGTTTACTGATTTTGAAAGTGTGTCTCGATTTGGCGCGGAGTTTCTGATGGGCTCGAGCGTTGGGACCTGAAGGTCGGTGGTATACCCGACGCTGAGCCCGTTTGCGAACTTTTGAAATTTGTTGGCAGTCTGAATTAAACCAGGGTGTTTTGGGCATTTGGAGTTTATCGGAAGACATTGGAATACAGGTTTTAGCACACTTTATCACAGTGTTAGTCAGAGATTCAGCTGGGTCTGGACTCTGAAGAAAATCAGTGTCCTGGAATTCTTTCAAAATATTGGTGGCAAAAAGATTCCAGTTGGCCTTCTTATAATTAAGATGTTGTGAGACAGAGATGTTTTCAGTTAATAAGGGTTTTAAAAGAACAGGGAAATGGTCACTTCCGTGTAGATCGTCATGGACAGACCACTCATAGTCCAGGACCAGCGAGGGGTCACAAATCGACAAATCTAAACACGAAAGTGAACCTGTGGAAGAGTGGAGGTAAGTTGGAGCTCCATCGTTCAGACAACACAAATCAAAGTCTGAAAGGACATCCTCAAGAAGCAGACCTCTGGATGACGAACTGACACTACCCCAAAGAGGATTGTGACCATTAAAATCACCCAACAGCAAAAAAGGTCGAGGAAGTTCTCCGATCAGACTGACAAGGTCCTGACGACAAACCGGGACAGAAGGTGGCAGATACAGTGAGCAGATTGTAACAGTCTTGTGGAGAGTGACTCTCGCAGCTACAGCCTGAAGGGAGGTAGTCAGAGCGACAGGACTAAACAGCAAAGTTTTGTGTAAAAGAAGGGCAACACCGCCTGACAGTCCCAATGTGGATGGTTGTGCAGGTTTAGAAAGAATATTAAAGCCAGAAAGAGTGAAGGTCTTCTGGCTTTGAATTTTAGTTTCTTGAAGAGCCACGACGGAAGGTTTTACTGTTTGACACAGAAGCTGCAGCTCCTCAAAATTTGAATTTAGGCCACGGATATTCCAATGGATTAGTTTACTACTATCCATGGTGCAGAGGATGAACAGGAGAGAAATCAAGTCATCTCCTCATCATCGTCTGCGTTCAGTGGAGCAAATTTATTGCTTAGTTTCACTGGACTGTTTGGGTCTTCAGACCTGCTGGCAGACTTGCCCACAGGTGAAGAAGGTCTGGATTTTGGAGATGGTGGAGGTTTCTTCTTCATCTCCACCATCTCCACACTTGGTTGAACTCCCTTGCCCGCACGGGCACTGCTCGAGGAAGTTCGAGGCGGGAGGCCTGGCTTTTTCATCTGCCCAGCAGCAGATGGAGTAGACTGCTGGGCAGTCTGAGGGGTGGCGGATTTTTTGCCTCCACCAGGGGCACCCACTTTGGGTTGGGAGGCGGTGGACTTGCTTCCACCAGAGCTTAACGGTCTTTCTTGCAATGTCTTGGTGAAAGTAAAATTGTCAGTCTGGCAGCAGACTGAACGGGTGGAAACTTTCTTTGTAACGGAAGCATAAGAAGACACTGTTGACGTCTGACTGCCAACAACCTGTTTGCGGGCCTCAAAAAACGAAATTTTCTTTTCAGTCTTCACTCTTTGGATGGTGGACTCCTGAACCCAAACAGGGCAGTTGCGTGAAGAGGAGGGGTGGTCGCCACCGCAGTTCGCACAATGAGCCGGGTCTTTACACGGCCCATCATGGGTTGCCTTGCAACAAACACCACACACCTCCTGCCCAGAACAGCGGTCTCTGACATGTCCAAACTTCTGGCATTTGAAACACCTCAACGGGGATGGGACATACAATTGGACACGTACATTTAAGTACCCGACTTTAATGACCGGAGGCAGCACAGGGTTGCAGAATGTCAGAAAGAGGGTGTTGGTGGGCACTCTTTCTGCACCTTTTTTGACTGTCACCCTATGCACCTCTGTCACACCTTGGGATGCAAGTTCTGTCTTGATCTCCGCTTCCGAGACACCTTTCAAATCCGGGCACCGAATAACCCCTTTGGTCGAATTTAACTGCTTATGGGGGGTCACCCGGATCTCTCTGTCCACGAGTTTTGTTGCCCTCAGCAGCTGCTCCGATTGCCTCTTTGATCTGCACTGGACGAGGAAAGTGCCATTCCGTAATCTTTTCACTGACTGAGGGTCACCTGCTAGACCCTGAAAGCCCTTCTGAATAGCAAAAGGACTCAGAGCAGAAATAGGCTTTTCCTGCTCTGTCCCTTCAACCACAAGCCAGGAAGCCCAAAAACCTGTCATCCGTCTCGTCTCCATATCCGAGTCACTGTCGGAATCGTTATGACTAGAAATGGGGTCCACTGCCTTCCTCTTCTTTATGGGGGGTGTGATTTTGGATAAAGCCATGATTTATGTTTAGAAATTTCGTCTCTCCCTTACCCACCCACCATGGAGTCCAACTAAGGGGCCAGGGCCAAGAACTCATTGTCTTGACCCCTTCCAGGCTTCAGGAGAGATATACGACAAACAGAAGCCTACTGACCCTATCCCCCCTGATCATGCCCAACTCCCGGGAACAGAGAGCTGAGCACTGCAGGGGTTACCTTGGCCAGTCGGAAAACTGCCTGTCTTGACCCAGCCCCACGAAGGGGAAGCCGATTGATACACCCGGGCCAGAGTGTACCTCCTGTCTAGGAGAGGTCCGAGCCAAAGTGATGTGTTGAGGGCGTTGGCCCTCTCAATCACCAGGATCTCATCCCCCTCCGTCACAGGTCGCACCGCACGGCAAACGCGGCGGATCTTAAGAAGACCACAGAGAGAAAAAGAGTGTGCAAAAGAAGGCTTGAAAGGGAGACGAAGAAAGAAAAGAACCGTTAAGAAAGGCAGAAGACAGAATAGGAAAAAGGTGGGTTACTATTTGTCTGGGCCCTCACTCCTAACCTTTCTGACATGGGAGACCCTACCAGGGGCATCAATTCCTACCACGTAATGCTTGGTCAGTCAGCAGCTTGGCTATACAGGCCTAGAAGCATTGACAACAACTAACCATCTAGTCGAGTATTGATGCCCCCGTCAGCAAAGCCTAAAAGATCACTGGACCACGCAAGCCCTCCGACCACGGCAAGGTTGCAACCCCCGGAGGGCCCGTTTGCGAACTTTTGAAATTTGTTGGCAGTCTAAATTAAACCAGGGTGTTTTGGGCATTTGGAGTTTATTGGAAGACATTGGAATACAGGTTTTAGCACAGTTTATCACAGTATTGGTCAGAGATTCTGCTGGGTCTGGACTCTGAAGAAAATCAACTTCCTGGAATTCTTTTGAAATATTGGTTACAAAGAGATCCCAGTTGGCCTTCTTATAATTAAAATGTTGTGAGACAGAAGCGCTCTCAGTTAATACAGGTTTTAAAAGAACAGGGAAATGGTCACTTCCGTGTAGATCGTCATGGACAGACCACTCATAGCCCAGGACCAGCGAGGGGTCACAAATCGACAAATCTAAACACGAAAGTGAACCTGTGGAAGAGTGGAGGTAAGTTGGAGCTCCATCGTTCAGACAACACAAATCAAAGTCTGAAAGGACATCCTCAAGAAGCAGACCTCTGGATGACGAACTGACACTACCCCAAAGAGGATTGTGACCATTAAAGTCACCCAACAGCAAAAAAGGTCGAGGAAGTTCTCCGATCAGACTGAAAAGGTCCTGACGACAAACCGGGACAGAAGGTGGCAGATAAAGTGAACAAATTGTTATAGTTTTATGGAGAGTGACTCTCGCAGCTACAGCCTGAAGGGGGGTAATCAGAGCGACAGGACTAAACAGCAAAGTTTTATGTAAAAGAAGGGCAACACCACCTGACAGTCCCAATGTGGATGGTTGTGCAGGTTTAGAAAGAATATTAAAGCCAGAAAGAGTGAAGGTCTTCTGGCTTTGAATTTTAGTTTCCTGAAGAGCCACGACGGAAGGTTTTACAGTTTGACACAGAAGTTGCAGCTCCTCAAAATTTGAATTTAGGCCACGGAATATTCCAATGGATTAGTTTACTACTATCCATGGTGCAGAGGATGAACAGGAGAGAAGTCAGGTCATCTCCTCGTCATCGTCTGCGTTCAGTGGAGCAAATTTATTGCTTAGTTTCACTGGACTGTTTGGGTCTTCAGACCTGCTGGCAGACTTGCCCACAGGTGAAGAAGGTCTGGATTTTGGAGATGGTGGAGGTTTCTTCCTCATCTCCACCATCTCCACACTTGGTTGAACTCCCTTGCCCGCACGGGCACTGCTCGAGGAAGTTCGAGGCGGGAGGCCTGGCTTTTTCATCTGCCCAGCAGCAGATGGAGTAGACTGCTGGGCAGTCTGAGGGGTGGCGGATTTTTTGCCTCCACCAGGGGCACCCACTTTGGGTTGGGAGGCGGTGGACTTGCTTCCACCAGAGCTTAACGGTCTTTCTTGCAATGTCTTGGTGAAAGTAAAATTGTCAGTCTGGCAGCAGACTGAACGGGTGGAAACTTTCTTTGTAACGGAAGCATAAGAAGACACTGTTGACGTCTGACTGCCAACAACAACCTGTTTGCGGGCCTCAAAAAACGAAATTTTCTTTTCAGTCTTCACTCTTTGGATGGTGGACTCCTGAACCCAAACAGGGCAGTTGCGTGAAGAGGAGGGGTGGTCGCCACCGCAGTTCGCACAATGAGCCGGGTCTTTACACGGCCCATCATGGGTTGCCTTGCAACAAACACCACACACCTCCTGCCCAGAACAGCGGTCTCTGACATGTCCAAACTTCTGGCATTTGAAACACCTCAACGGGGATGGGACATACAGTTGGACACGTACATTTAAGTACCCGACTTTAATGACCGTAGGCAGCACAGGGTTGCAGAATGTCAGAAAGAGGGTGTTGGTGGGCACTCTTTCTGCACCTTTTTTGACTGTCACCCTATGCACCTCTGTCACACCTTGGGACGCAAGTTCTGTCTTGATCTCCGCTTCCGAGACACCTTTCAAATCCGGGCACCGAATAACCCCTTTGGTCGAATTTAACTGCTTATGGGGGGTCACCCGGATCTCTCTGTCCACGAGTTTTGTTGCCCTCAGCAGCTGCTCCGATTGCCTCTGTGATCTGCACTGGACGAGGAAAGTGCCATTCCGTAGCCTTTTCACTGACTGAGGGTCACCTGCTAGACCCTGAAAGCCCTTCTGAATAGCAAAAGGACTCAGAGCAGAAATAGGCTTTTCCTGCTCTGTCCCTTCAACCACAAGCCAGGAAGCCCAAAAACCTGTCCTCTGTCTCGTCTCCATATCCGAGTCACTGTCGGAATCGTTATGACTAGAAATGGGGTCCACTGCCTTCCTCTTCTTTATGGGGGGTGTGATTTTGGATAAAGCCATGATTTATGTTTAGAAATTTCATCTCTCCCTTACCCACCCACCATGGAGTCCAACTAAGGGGCCAGGGCCAAGAACTCATTGTCTTGACCCCTTCCAGGCTTCAGGAGAGATATACGACAAACAGAAGCCTACTGACCCTATCCCCCCTGATCATGCCCAACTCCCGGGAACAGAGAGCTGAGCACTGCAGGGGTTACCTTGGCCAGTCGGAGAACTGCCTGTCTTGACCCAGCCCCACGAAGGGGAAGCCGATTGATACACCCAGGCCAGAGTGTGCCTCCTGTCTAGGAGAGGTCCGAGCCAAAGTGATGTGTTGAGGGCGTTGGCCCTCTCAATCACCAGGATCTCATCCCCCTCCGTCACAGGTCGCACCGCACGGCAAACGCGGCGTATCTTAAGAAGACCACAGAGAGAAAAAGAGTGTGCAAAAGAAGGCTTGAAAGGGAGATGAAGAAAGAAAAGAACCGTTAAGAAAGGCAGAAGACAGAATAGGAAAAAGGTGGGTTACTATTTGTCTGGGCCCTTACTCCTAACCTTTCTGACATGGGAGACCCTACCAGGGGCATCAATTCCTACCACGTAATGCTTGGCCAGTCAGCAGCTTGGCTATACAGGCCTAGAAGCATTGACAACAACTAACCATCTAGTCGAGTATTGATGCCCCCGTCAGCAAAGCCTAAAAGATCACTGGACCACGCAAGCCCTCCGACCACGGCAAGGTTGCAACCCCCGGAGGGCAGCTTGAGGTCAAAACCGCTGTGTGCATTGGTCTGTCATGAAGGACATGTGATCTCTAGTACCTACTTTTGACTTCCTTGGCTTCAGCACCCTCCATACTTGAGTAACTAGTCTTAATTAATTACAGTTATTTAAAATTCAGGCAGACGCTTGATAAGCCAGTAAGCTGAATCAAACTGCCTGCTTGCTGGCACACAGCGTGTGTTGTGTTACATGCATACATAATGGAGCTCGACAGACAGAAAGAGACAGGAGGAGTGAGGGGGGCGAAAGAAGAATTGCAACAATGGGGTCTTTGAACTGGTTGAAGTAATGCTTACAACAATCAATGTGCTGACATCTCTTCTCATTAACTGTTCTAGAGAAACCTAGAGAAACAATCTTTTCGTCTTCTTTTCTTCTGATGATCTTAGGGCACTTCTGAGGCAATCCCTTTTTCATGGGCCTTCTCCTTTCGGTGAGACATCATCAAAGGTACCTGATAAACTTCATCAGACTTAAGTTCCTCTCTCCCCTCAGCCATTTTGGACTTAGCATCTTGTCTCCCCTTTTCCCGCTCTAGACTCTCCTTTTGAGGACAGCAGTCTCCTTCTTGGCCGCCCCCTCCATCACCTGCGGCCTTCCCTGATGTCAACCCCAATTTGGACCAGGGTTCCTCTTCCTTGTCCACTGGGATTTTTCACCATTGTGGGTTTTCACCTGAGTGGTGGTCTCAGTCATCATGGCAGTGAGCCAAGAGCCAGGTCTGATGTCATCAATTACCTCAATGAGCTTCTCCAGAGAAAGCAGAATCCAGAGATCCTGTCCTCAAAACTGTTGGTTCTCTAAGGTAAGGTAAGGTAATGTTGCTTTTAGCCCAGCTGACCGCAAAGGGCCATATCAGGGCTGTCACCGCGTTGAAGTCAACTCAAGTCATTCATTCATACAACTCTTTAAAATACATTTTCTAAAAACCCACCTGAAATTTTGTTGAAAATCTTTCCACTACAAAATCTCAGATCTGATGAAAAATGTTGATCTCCTTCAAGAATTAAAAGATTGCATCAGGTGGAACATCTCTGAACAAGGTTTTCATAGAATCTGCTGTAAAATGTTTGTGTCTCACATCATGCAAGTCCCAACACTCTAAAAGAATATGTTTCATTGTGAGTGGTACATGACATGGAATGCAACACGGAGCTTCTTCACTCTTTAAAAGGTATGAAGAAGTAAAATATGAATGGCCCGTGTGCAGCCGGCATACAACTGTTTCTTCTTTGCCACCACCTAAGGTAGATGAGAGGAACTCTTTCAGGTTTCGACAGATCTGAAAGAAAATCAGAAATGCAAGAGTTTGTTATCCGTCTGTGTATTCCAATCCTCTTGCCAGAGGTCTCTGACATAATCATTAACTTTTGGCTTTTGATCTATGTAGGGGATAGATATGTTAGACAGTTTCCCTGTTGTGGCATTCTTGGCCAAACGATAAGCCATTTCATTCACTCCAATGCCAACATGACCGGGAACCTAAGCCAGAACAATGTTGTGACCTTCCGCTTTCAACATAGCAAAAAGTTTTTAAAATTGTAGAAGTTTAGGAAGATGGAGGTTACGGCCAGCTATGGCCTCCAAAGCTGACAGCAAATCAGACAAAATCAGAAAGTTCTTGTTTGTGGATTGAGAGATTATCTCCAATGCTAGAAGCAGGGCTGTAAGTTCAACAGAGAAAACAGAAGCACCTGATGGAATATGTTCTAATAATATCTGAGAAGGAGCACCAGGGCAATAGGCTGCACAGGCCACTCCATCTTCACACTTGGAACTGTCAGTGAATATTTTCTGACAAGAAGGGAATTTCAAACAAAGATTGGCAAACAATGCCTTGTATGCCAAAGAGCTGGTGGATTCTTTGCGAAAAGCTGTAAGATCAAAAGCGAATTTCTGGTGTGAAAAAGGTCCATGGAGGCTTATCTGGAAACTTGGAGAAGTCAGACACAGCTCCTAGATCAAGACCTGCATTCTGTGCATGAGGCTGCATACGGAGACCAAATGGAGGAATACAGTTGGAATTTTTTTCGAATTTACTTTGAAACTGAAGGTTAAAGACACAGTCATTGGCAGGGTTTTCCGATTCAGAGAACAGTCTCAGATAGTAATTCAAGGATAGTTTCAGCCTGCAGTTGGATACTGAGGGTTCACCTGCCTCTGCGTACAGGCTGTACACAAGATAAGATAATGTTGCTTATAGCCCAACCGACCGCAAAGGGCCACATCAGGGCTGTCACCACGTTAAAACCAACTCACAAGTCAGTCATTCACACAATTCTTTAAAATACATCGAAAAACCATCCGAAAGTTTGTTAAAAATCTTTCCACTATAAAATCTCAGATCTGATGAAAAATGTTAATCTCTTTCAAGAACTCAAAGACCGCATCAGGTGGGACATCTCTGAACAAGGTTTTCATGGAATCTGCTGTAAAATGTTTGTGTCTCACATCGTGCAAGTCCCAACACTCTAAAAGAATATGGTTCAGTAAGAGTGGTACATGACATGAAATGCACCATGGAGCTTCTTCACTCTTTAAAAGGTATGAAGAAGTAAAATATGAATGGCCCGTGTGCAGCCGGCATACAACCGTTTCTTCTTTGCCACCACCTAAGGTAGATGAGAGGAACTCTTTCAGGTTTCGACAGATCTGAAACAGTTTGTTATCCGTCTGTGTATTCCAATCCTCCTACCAGAGGTCTCTCACATAATTGTTAATTTTGGGTTTCAGATCTGAGCAGGGGATATATATGTCGGACAGTTTCTCTCTTGTGGCATTCTTGGCTAAACGATCAACCATTTCGTTCCCTCCGATGCCAACATGACCAGGAATCCAAGCCAGAATAATGTTGTAACCATCTGCTTTCAACTTGGTCAAAAGTTCAAAAAAGTGTAAAAGTTCTGGGTGCTGAAGGTTGCGGCCAGCTATGGCCTCCAAAGCTGACAGTGAATCTGGCAGAACCAGAAAGTCCCTCTTCTTAGATTGTGAGATTATCTTCAATGCCAGAACCAGAGCAGTAAGTTCAGCGGAATAGACAGAAGCATCTGGAGGTATATGTTCTAACAGTATCTGAGAAGGAGCCCCAGGGCAATAGGCTGCACAGGCAACTCCATCCTCAGACTTGGAACCGTCAGTGAAAATTTTCTGATAAGACGGAAATTTTGAACAGAGGTCAGTATACAATGCCTTGTATGCCAGAGAGCTGGTAGACTCTTTACGAAAAGCTGCAAGATCAAAACAAATCTCTGGTGTGAAAAAGGTCCACGAAGGCTCATCTGGAAACTTGCAAAAATCGGACACAACTCCTAGGTCTAGACCTGCATTACGCGCGTGAGGCTGCATACAAAGACCAAACGGCGGAATACAGTTAGGGTTGTTTTCGAATTTGCTTTGAAACTGGGGGTCAAAGACACAGTCATAGGCAGGATTCTCCGGTTCCGAGAACAGTCTGATATAGTAATTCAGAGACATTTTCAGCCTGCGGTTGGACAGTGAGGGTTCACCTGCCTCTGCATACAGGCTGTACACAGGGGTGGTGCGGAATGCTCCAAGACAGAGACGAAGCCCTTGATGGTGGATAGGGTCCAAGAGTTTTAGATAAGACGGTCTTGCAGAGCTGTACACTGCACAACCATAGTCCAGTTTGGAACGGACCAAGGCTCTGTACAGGTGCAGCAAAGTTTTCTTATCAGCGCCCCAGTCAGTGTGTGCTACGACCCGCAGAATATTCAGAGCTTTCTGGCATGAGGTTTTGAGGTTTTTAATGTGGCTGAGAAAGTTGAGTTTTTGTTCAAAAATCACTCCTAGGAATTTGGCCTCTTTGACAGCTGGAATGGGAGATTTCCCTATTTTGATTTCAGGATCTGGAAAAAACTGACGAAAATGATGGAAGTGAATGTACTGTGTCTTTGTAGGAGAAAAAGTGAAGCCGTTTTCATCCGCCCACAGATGAATTTTATCCACACAAAGCTGGAGCCTGCGCTGGACACTCGGGTACAGGCTTCCAGTTGCATAGACAGCAAAATCATCCACAAACAATGAGCAGTCTGAACCCTGTTGAACTGACTTGACAATGTTGTTAATCTTGATGCTAAAGAGGGCAGGGGACAGTATGCTCCCTTGTGGAACACCCAACTCCTGCTCATGAACATCAGAGAGAGTAGTGCCAACCCAGACCTGAAACTGTCGTTGTGCCAAAAAATTTGAATGAAAAGTGGAAGATGACCCCGAAAACCAAGATCATGGAGACCATGACGTATCCCAGATTTCCAGGTGGTATCGCAGGCCTTCTCCAAGTCAAAGAAAATAGCCACTGCGTGTTGTTTGTTCAGAAAGGCGTTCCGAAGCGTAGATTCCAGACGGATCAAATGGTCAACTGTGGTTCGATTGCGGAAACCGCACTGTTCTTTCGCCAAAAGGCCATCAGTTTCGAGTTTCCACATGAGTCTAGCATTGACCATTTTCTCCATTAATTTACAGACACAGCTGGTCAAAGCTATGGGACGGTAGTTTCATGGGTTAGAAAGATCTTTTTCAGGTTTGGGAATGGGAATAATGAGGGCTTTTCGCCAAGAAGGTGGAAAGAAACCAGTAGTCCATACATGGTTGTAGACATGTAGCAGGATGTGCAGACCTTTTTGCGGAAGATGTTTCAAAAGTTTATAATGGATTTCATCTTTACCCGGAGAGGAATCACTGCAGGAAAGTAAGGCAGATTTCAGTTCGTTTAAAGTGAAAGGAAGATTGTAGTCTTCTATGTTGTCTGACGAAAAGTTGCAGGGTGATTTTTCTTTAAGGGCTTTGTTTTTGACAAAACTGGCTGATTTGTTAGAAGAAGAGGAATTCTTTTCAATGGTTGAAGCAAGCAGATTAGCAACTGCTTTTTTCTCTGTTATTAAAGAGTCAGAAAACTTGAGATGGTTCACAGTGGGACAGGTGTTCTTCCCTTTGATTTTCTTGATGATTTTCCACACTTTTTTCTTCGATGTTTTGGATGTGAGACTTGAGCAAAACTGTTTCCAAGATACACGTTTACTGGTCTTATAAATGTGTTTGGATTTGGCCCTCAGTTTCTGATGCGCTCGGACGTTGGGCATCGAAGGTCTGCAAGAGACCCGATGTTGAGCTCTTTTGCGGGTTTTGTTAATTTCCTTGCATTCAGAGTTGAACCAAGGAACTTTTGGCATTAGGGGCTTCTTGGAAGATGTGTGGATGGTTGACTTTGCGCAATTCAGTATGAAATCTGAAAGACTTCCTGCTGGATCTTCACTTTGCAGGATCTTGTCCTCCTCCAGATCCATAAGAAACTTAGTGGCAAAGAGGTCCCAATCTGCTTTGTTGAAATTGAGGTGTTCTGGTAAAGACTCACTCTCTTCATTCATATACCGAAGCAACACAGGAAAGTGGTCGCTAACATGCAGGTCCTCATCAACCTCCCAAACAAAATCCAAAAACAAAGATGGGTCACAGACAGAAAGATCCAGACAAGATGTGATGCCATTAGCAGAGTGAAAGTAAGTTGGCGATTTCCCATTCAAGACACACAGATCAAGCTCCGAAAACACTTCCTCTACAAGCAGACCCCTTGGTGAAGATCTCTCACTTCCCCATAGAGGAGAGTGGCCATTCAGATCACCCAACAGCAGGAAGGGTCTAGGAAGCTGCTCTAAGAGCGAAATGAGGTCCCGTTTGGTGACACAGATATTTGGAGACAGATATAAGCTACAGATAGTAACTGTCTTGTGGAGAGTAACCCAAGCTGCCACTGCCTGAAGCGGAGTCTGCAGAGCAACTGGGCTGTACAGAACAGAATTATGAATGAACAAGGCTACTCCACCAGAAACGCCATGGTCAACAGATTGTGCAGGTAGATTTAGAGAGCTGTAGCCAGAAAGTGAAAAAGTTTTGTCAGACTTCAGAAGAGTTTCTTGCAGTGAAACTAGCATGGGCCTAGCCTCACGGCACAACAGCTGCAATTCTTCGAAACTGGAAGACAGTCCCCTGATATTCCATTGCAAGACTGTATCCATTGTGGATGAGGATCTTAATCATCCATGTCTATGTCCTCTTCCTCTTCGTCATATAGAGCATCAAATGTATTTTGCAGTTTCAGCTCCGCTTTTTTCAGTCTGTCTGGTGGAATTTGATGTTTCTTCTTCCCTGGAGGGGAAGAACTCAATGGTTTTGATGGCGTTGGTGGAGGCTTTCCCCTGCACTCCACCAACGCCACTTTGCCCGAAGCCACTGTCGGGGCTCCTCCCTTGGGAGGTGGTCTCGGCTTGGGGGCCATCTCAGGGCGACCCCCTTGCTGGGCAGCCCGCACAGCTGCAGGCTTAGCTGTACACAAGGGTGGTGCAGAATGCTCCAAGATAGAAACAAAGCCCTTGATGGTAAAAAGGGTCCAAGAGTTTCAGGTAAGAGGGTATTGCAGAGCCGTACAGTACAACCATAGTCCAGTTTGCAATGGATCAGGGCTCTGTAGAGGTGCAGCAAAGTTTTCTCATCAGCACCCCAGTCGGTGTGTGCTACCACCCGCAGAATGTTCAGAGCTTTCTAGCAAGATGTTTTTAGGTTTTTAATGTGACTAAGAAAGTTGAGTTTGGGGTCAAAAATAACACCTAGAAATTTGGCCTCTTTTACAGCTGGAATGGGAAATTTCCCTATTTGGATTTCAGGATATACAAACAACTGACAACAATTATGGAAGTGAATGCACTGTGTCTTAGAAGCAGAAAAAGTGAAGCCATTTTCTTCCACCCACTGCTGAATTTTATCCACACAAAGCTGGAGCCTGCGCTGAACACTCAGGTACAAGCTTCCAGTTGTATAGACGGCAAAATCATCCACAAACAATGAACAGTCGGAACCCTGACTTAAGAATGGTGTTGATTTTGATGCTAAAGAGGGCAGGAGACAGTATGCTCCCTTGTGGAACACCCAGCTCATGAACATCAGAGAGAGTGGTGCCAACCCGAACCTGAAACTGTCGTTCTGCCTAAAAATTTTGAATAAAAAGTGGAAGATGACCTTGAAAACCAAGATCATGGAGATCATGAAGTATCCCAGATTTCCAGGTGGTATCGTAGGCCTTCTCCAAGTCAAAGAAAATACCTACTGTGCGCTGTTTATTTACAAAGGCGTTTCAAAACGTAGATTCCAGACGGATCAAATGGTCAACTGTAGTTTGATGTTTGCAGAAACCACACTGTTCTTTTGGCAGAAGGCCATTGGTTTCGAGTTTCTACATGAGTCTAGCAATGACCATTTTTTCATTAGTTTGCAGATACAGCTGGTCAAAGCTATCAGACGGTAATTGGATGGGTTTGAAAGATCTTTTCCAGGTTTGGGTATAGGTATGATGAGGGCTTTCACCAGGATGGTGGAGAACACCCTGTGGTCCAGATATGGTTGAAGACTTTCAGAAGGGTCCGGAGACAGCTTTCTGGGAGATGTTTCAAAAGCTGAAAGTGGATCTCATCCAGCCCAGGAGCAGAATCATTGCAGACTTGCAAAGCTGATTTCAGTTCATTGATCGAAAATGGCAGACTGTAGGCTTCAGTGTTGTCCGATGAGAAGTTACAAGGAGATTTTTCTTTTACAAGTTTGTTTTTTAGAAAAGCAGGCGTTTTATTTGTGGAGGAAGAGTTCTTTTCAATAGTTGAGACCAGCACATTAGCTACAGCTTGTTTATCTGTGATCAGGGCTTCTGCAACTTTCAGGTGATGGATAGAATGATTTGTATTTTTCCATTAATTTTTCCTGATTACTTTCCATACTTTCTTCTGGGAGGTCCTTGCAGTCAACTTGGAGCAGAAGTCTCTCCAAGACTGACATTTACACTTTTTGAAAATGTAGCAAGATTTAGAACGGAGATTTTGGTGGGCCCTCGCGCAAGGTACTGAAGGCATGCGACAGACAACATGTTGAGCCTTCTGGCATTGGTTATGGATTTGTTGGCACTCAGCATTAAACCAGGGAGTTTTCAGCATCTGAGGTTTGGTAGTAGTAGCCGGAATGATGTTCTTGGCACAGCTGATGATGATGTTCGTCAAGGTTTCAGCAGGGTCAGGACTTTGAAGAACATTATCTTCCACTAATTCTTTTTGTATCTTCGTAGCAAAAAGATCCCAGTTGGCTTTCCTAAGGTTAAGATGTTCTGGTAAAATGATATGTTCTGATGTTTTATGTCTTAAGACTATTGGAAAATGGTCACTTCCATGTAGATCATCATGAACACTCCAATCAAAGTCCAAGACCAGTGAGGGATCGCATACTGACAAATCGATGCAAGAAAGAGTGCCATTTGAAGAATGCAGATATGTTGGAGAGCCATCATTCAGACAACACAGGTCAAGCTCAGAAAAGACAACCTCCAGAAGTCCAGAAGAAAGGTCATGGGAGTTCTTCCATGAGGCTAAACAGCTCTAACCAGCAACTTGGCTATACTGGCCTAGAAGCGTAAACAAGAACTAGCCATCTAGTCGAGTATTGATGCCCTGTGAGCAAATCTTTAGGGATCATCGGACCGTGCAAGCCCTCTGACCATGGCAAGGTTGCAACCCCCAGAGGGGTTGGTTCTCTAGCTGATTCTCTCTGCCCCAGGCTTTCTTGTTAACCTCGAGAAATCCACTGTGGTCTCCTCTCTGGATTGAACTTTCTGACAGATCAATATCTTTCAAAGACAAGATGATTCAGACTTTTGCACAGTATCTTCTCTCTTCTCAGTCTGCATGTCATCGCTCCCACCAGGTCATGTTTGGGCAAGTCTCCATGGCTGTGGAGCTTGTCCCTCTTGGTCAGAAACATCCTAGCCCCCTCATATGGGCTGTAAATGGCTCTTACGATCAGCCATGATCTGTCTGGGATGTCCTGCTCCCCATGTCCCAGACTTTCATGTCCATTTTTCATCCCTGGCTTGACCCAATTTGAAGTCAGGGGTACCCCTCTTTCTTACCCCACCATCACACGCCATCTGTGCCGACTTAAGTGCGGAAGGCCAGAGCGCATACCTTTTTCCTATCTCCGGAGACCACACCTCCCTCTGGCAACACACCACATAAATGTTTTAGAACTAAAAGCAGTCTTTTTTGCTCTGAACAGTGGTCTCAGATGTTTTTTTTGTTTGTTTTTTTTTTTTTGGGGGGGGGGGGGGGCAAGATTGCTACAGTGTGCACAGACAACTCTACCCAAAAAATTTTAAAAAACAACAACAAACAAGCAAAAGAAAGAAAAACTGGGACTGTAGTGGCTTATGTCAAGAGCCACGGCCAGACTCACTCCTTGGCCTTGGACCATTTTTGCAATTTCTCTTTGCCTGTTCCCCTAGTCTGTGAAAAGAATATGCTGATGGAAAATATAGATCACTTGTGCAAGATTTCGACAAAAGAGGAAGGATTTCAAAGTCTTGTTCTTTGGCCCACCTAGTCATGGAAATGGTGCTGCATGCATGCAGGGTGTATGCATAGTGAACAGGTAACACAATGTAATTAGTTCATCACCTTGAGGGACGGTCAGTTAAATCAGAGGACAGACTGGTTGATCTCATTGTATGAGGAAGTATTGGTGAAGCTGCATGCCTCATAGGTTTTTTTTTTCTAATGACATGGGAGGTGTCAATAGTAGTGTTTTGTATCCTGTTTTGAAAGAACCCAGGCAGTCAAACCTTTTTTTTTATATCCTGTAAATTGGTTGTTGCCACTGTAGCAGTCTCAGAAAAAGTAGTGGCTTGTAGCTCATCAATTACGCTTGGTGCAAAGGCAACTTACTCCATTCTGTATCAAGACATCATATCCCAAACCACATCTGTGAGGAAGCATACAGCTACAGTGAGACTGCATGGAAGGGCGTGAAAATTGTAAACCACTTTCCTCAGGTACTATAGGTGTGCTAGGACATTCTACAGAATGACAGACAAGGCTAAATCACCAAGATGAATGGTCTCTTGACCATCCAGAAGAATACTGAGCTGGGGAGAGATAAAAGATTGGAACCAATTTGCTAGAGGACTTTAGAATCCAGGAGATGCAAGCTGATGCTTAACAGGCATAAATGAATGGTTCTATTCACAGTACAGAATTAAATAGTTTGCACATTCTGTTAGTGAAGCACTTAATATGCACACTTTCACGCCATTTTTACCTTTATTTCATCTCCACCACCTTGCTGTTTTTTTTAAATCTCTGTTAAGCCTTACTCAAAGTGGCTGAGGACTTATTTCCTCTAAGCTGCTTTTCTCCCCACTGCTTAGATGTCTTTGTTGTTTGTTTTTCTCTTGCCCTGGAAGCAACCAATTGCGTGAGGTTTGTCATCATGTTTGTTGTCTTCATTCCTGCTGCCTAGTATCTCAACATTTGTTTTCATGTTTTAACTTCAACCTGTAAACATTACGCTTGAAACTTACCCACAACACATTCACATCTAACATTTGTGAAACAGTAAAGCAAATGAAAATTCAACTGCCATCAGTCTCAACTTCCATCTCATCACCTACAGCATGAAATACAATTGTGAACTCTGAAAGAAATGAATATGGAGCACAGCACGACAAATTAACCAAAGAAAGGTAAGGTAATGTTGCCTATAGCCCAGCCGCCCACGAAGGGCTATATCAGGGCTGTCACCACATTAAAATCAACTCACAAGTCTCGTACAACTCTTTTAAATACATCTTCTAAAAACCCATCCAAAACTTTGTTAAAAATCTTTCCACTATAAAATCTCAGATCCGATGAAAAATGTTAATCTCTTTCAAAAATTCAAAGATCGCATCAGGTGGAACATCTCTGAACAAGGTTTTCATGGAATCTGCTGTAAAATGTTTGTGTCTCACATCATGCAAGTCCCAACACTCTAAAAGAATATGTTTCATTGTGAGTGGCACATGACATGGAATGCACCAAGGAGCTTCTTCACTCTTTAAAAGGTATGAATGAGTAAAATATTAATGGCTGGTGTGCAGCCAGCATAGAACCGTTTCTTCTTTGCGACCACCACGCGTGGATGAAAGGAACTCTGTTAGGTTTGGACAGATCTGAAAGAGTTTGTTATCTGTCTGCATGTTCCAATCCTCCTGCCAGAGGTCTCTGACATAATCATTAACTTTTGCTTTTTGATCTGTGTAGAGGATAGATATGTTAGACAATTTCCCTGTTGTGGCATTCTTGGCCAAACGATCAGCCATTTCATTCAATCCGATGCCAACGTGACTGGGAACCCAAGCCAGAACAATGTTGTGACCATCTGCTTTCAACGTGGTAAAACGTTTTTAAAAAAGTGTAAAAGTTCAGGATGCTGGAGGTTACAGCCAGCTATGGCCTCCAAAGCTGTCAGCGAATCCGACAAGATCAGAAAGTCCTTCTTTGTAGATTGAGAGATTATCTTCAATGCTAGAACCAGAGCTGTAAGTTCAGCAGAGTAAACAGAAGCATCTGAAGGAATATGTTCTAATAGTATCTGAGAAGGAGCACCACAGCAATAGGCTGCACTGGCCGCTTCATCTTCAGACTTGGAACCGTCAATGAAAATTTTCTGACATGATGGGAATTTCGAACAGAGATCGGCAAACAATGCCTTGATGCCAAAGAGCTGGTGGATTCTTTGCGAAAAGCTGCAAGGTCAAAACAAATTTCTGGTGTGGAAAAGGTCCACGGAGGCTTATCTGGAAACTTGGAGAATTCAGACACAACTCCTAGGTCTAGACCTGCATTCTGCGCATGAGGCTGCATACGGAGACCAAATGGCGGAATACAGTTAGGATTTTTTCCTAATTTACTTTGAAACTGAGGGTTAAAGACACAGTCATAGGCAGGGTTTTCTGGTTCAGAGAGCAGTCTCAGATAGTAGTTCAAGGATAGTTTCAGCCTGCGGTTGGATAGTGACGGTCCACCTGCCTCTGCGTACAGGCTGTACACAGGGGTGGTGCAGAATGCTCCAAGACAGAGACAAAGTCCTTGATGGTGAATAAGATCCAAGAGTTTTAGGTAAGAGGGTCTTGCAGAGCCCATACACAGCACAAACCATAATCCAGTTTCAAATGGACCAAGGCTCTGTACAGGTGCAGCAAAGTTTTCTTATCAGCGCCCCAGTCTGTGTGTGCTACAACCCGCAGAATGTTCAGAGCTTTCTGGCAAGATGTTTTTACGTTTTTAAAACAAGAGACATTCAACAAGAAGTTGACATTTCATATCGCAAGAAACATTAATGAGAAAGGGCCATTTTGTGAAACTCAAGACTCTAAAGTTTTAAATTCAGTTATTCAAGTGATAACGATAGACAGTATCGGAACAGTGCGTGCTTGGAAAACATTGTTGTCGAACTTACCAGAAGTAATGAAACTGTAACTAAGGAAATAACTTGGCAATGAGAGAAGCGGAAACGAGCGGAGAGTCAACGAATCTGTACGAGCCGAGGAGGCAACGTTATAAGTACATTTACAGTTTAACTTTTCATGGTAACAGAGCGTAAGTATGGCGCAAAACTTTAAAATACCACCGAGTCTAGGACCGGACACAGTATATGAGATGTGGAAAAACGAACTTGAAGTTTGGAAGCTAGTGACAGACATGAAGCCTGAGAAACAAGCATTAGCGGTTACGTTATCGCTAACGGGACAAGCTTGAGCGAGAGCTTTGGAGATCAACGCTGCAGAACTGAACACCAGAGATGGTATGAATATTTTAGTTACTGCTCTTGATGCTCTCTTTCTTCAAGATGAAGTTGATCTAGCATATTCTTCATACTCGGATTTTGAGTCATTTAACCCGTAGAGTGCCTTTAAGCCGTCAGCTGACGCCACATTAAAAATGCTTTCCCAGTGCCTATGGGCCGTCCACTGACGTCATGCATTTTTCTTGAATTTTCATTCATTACTATTTCTATCAACGGACTTAAATAGAGTGTGCGTAGTAAGCCTTATATGTCTGTAGTATTAAAATGATATGTAAATGACCACACGTGAGGGGAAAGCCCATTTATTCTCATCACTGACTGGATGACCAGCCAGCACTTCGTCTCGCTTGCAAAGATGGCGGCGCAACCTTCGACAAGCGCAGCGACCAAATCAACGTATTTACACAGCTGAGCAGGCTCTGCTAATGATTTTTGACAAAGACAATAATCTTTTATTCAACGACTCACTCGAGCATGAAGGTGAGATGATGATAGTGATGGAATTGCCAACCGTATTCGTCAGTTATTGTGTCGGGCTGTGTGACCTCAATGTGTGTTCAGCTGACTGGTTTGCCAGCGTCGAACGAGCTCGCCTAGTGTGTACTCTGCACTGCGTGCCAGTGGTCAGTGACGTGGTAGTCAGCGTGAGAGGGGAGCGCGGCCTGCTCGCGGCGCGGCACAGGGCAGAGGGAAAGGTAGGGGAAGAGGAGCAGTGAAAGAGAGGGTTGAAGTCCAGCAAGGGGGCATGGTGGGGAGAGGGGGGCGTGGTCGTGGACTGACCTGTCTGCATAGAGTGTGAGCGTCTTGATAGACTTCTAAACTGTTTTACTTTCATTTACAGGTGTAGTGTGACAATACAAACTTTATTTTCAACTTTTTTGCTTTGTGTTCTTGTTTGGATGTGAAGATGTAGTGGTAAATACATATGCTTTTGATCGTGCAAAAAAATCTATCCAAATCTAATTGTCTAAATACTTTTTTATTATCAAAATTAAAACAAAAGAAGCCCAGATTCAAAATCTTCATTCAATTTCCTTCAAAAATCATATATATTTCATTGTTATATCTTTTGTAGTTTCTGAGCTAGAATTTTTTGTTAATTATTACCCCCAAATCATTAGATTTCCCTGGCACTGGGAAAGCCTTTGTTTGTAACATTTTCAAGCAGCTTCAAGCAGCGAACGGGTTAAGAAAAGGCAAAGCATGTCAATGGCTGATTTCATTGTAGAATATGAAAGAAGATACACGATCTGCAAGAAATGCAAGATGGAGTATCCAGATGCAGTATTGGTGTTCAAACTATTGGACAATGCAGGTTTGACAGAAAAAGAAAAACAGTTAGTGTTGGCTGCAGCATCTGATAGAAAATTTTCTTCTACGAAGTCTGGTTTGAAGAGAATTTTTGGAGGTCATTCAGGAGCCAGAGTTGAGGATGAAATCATAGTGAAACAAGAAGAAGCGTTTGTGACAAAGAACAGTACAAGATACAGAGGAAGTAGATTTCCAGATCCACCTAGATCGAGTGATCAAAGAACATGGCCAAAGAACAAAGTTCCAAGAGGCTCTAACCCACTGGACAGAAATGGAAGGAGAACAAAGTGTGCTGTTTGCCAATCAGTGTTTCACTGGGCCAAACAATGCCCACACAAAGAAGAAGTGAGAATGACAGACACTGACACTGAATATTATGAAGAATGTGAAGAACAATGCAACTTGGCATTATTCACTAAAGAACACAGAACAGAGAATGAGATACTGATGACAGAATCTTATGGCTGTGCAGTTATTGACACAGCATGTACCAAAACTGTCTGCGGCAAGAAATGGTATGAGGAATATGTGAATAGACTACGAGGAGATAAGATAATGTTGCTTATAGCCCAGCCGACCGCAAGGGGCCACATCAGGGCTGTCACCACGTTAAAATCAACTCACAAGTCATTTAAAAAAATTTAAAAAAAAAAAAAACACCACCTTTCACGCATCTCTTTAAATGACATCGTCTAGAAACGCACCAGAAACTTCGTTAAAAATCTTTCATCCGTAAAATCTTAAATCAGATGAAAAATGTTAATCTCTCTCAAAAACTCAAAGATCACGTCAGGAGGAACATCCCTGAACAGGATTTTCATGGACTCTGCTGTAAAATGTTTGTGTCTCACATCGTGCAAGTCCCAACACTCTAAAAGAATATGTTTCATTGTGAGTGGCACATGACATGGAATGCACCACAGAGCTTCCTCATTCTTTAAAAGGTACGAATGGGTAAAATACGAATGGCCGGTGTGCAGCCGGCACAGAACTGTTTCTTCTTTACGGCCACCAGACGTAGATGGGAGGAATTCATTAAGGTTTGGACGGATCTGAAAGAGTTTGTTATCCGTCTGTGTGTTCCAATCCTCCTGCCAGAGGTCTCTCACATAATCATTAATTTTGGGTTTCAGATCTGAGCAAGGGATATAAATGTTGGACAGTTTCTCTCTTGTGGCATTCTTGGCTAAACGATCAACCATTTCATTCCCTCCGATGCCAACATGACCAGGAACCCAAGCCAGAATAACGTTGTAACCATCCGCTTTCAACTTGCTAAAAAGCTCAAAGAAATGTAAAAGTTCTGGATGCTGAAGGTTGCGGCCAGCTATGGCCTCCAAAGATGACAGCGAATCTGACAGAACCAGAAAGTCCCTCTTCTTAGAAAGTGAAATTATCTTTAATGCCAGAACCAGAGCAGTAATTTCAGCAGAATAGATAGAAGCATCTGGAGGTATATGCTTTAACAGTATCTGAGAAGGAGCACCAGGGCAATAGGCTGCACAGGCAACTCCATCCTCAGACTTGGAACCGTCAGTGAAAATTTTTTGATAAGACGGGAATTTTGAACAGAGGTCAGCATACAAGGCCTTGTATGCCAGAGAGCTGGTAGACTCTTTACGAAAAGCTGCAAGATCAAAACAAATCTCTGGTGTGAAAAAGGTCCACGGAGGCTGATCTGGAAACTTGGAAAAATCCGACACAACTCCTAGGTCTAGACCTGCATTCCGCACATGAGGCTGCATACGAAGACCAAACGGCGGAATACAGTTAGGGTTGGTTTCGAATTTGCTTTGAAACTGGGGGTCAAAGACACAGTCATAGGCAGGATTCTGCGGTTCTGAGAACAGTCTGATATAGTAATTTAGAGACATTTTCAGCCTGCGGTTGGACAGTGAGGGTTCACCTGCCTCTGCGTACAGGCTGTACACAGGGGTGGTGCGGAATGCTCCAAGACAGAGGCGAAGCCCTTGATGGTGAATAGGATCCAAGAGTTTCAGATAAGAGGGTCTTGCAGAGCCGTACACAGCACAACCATAGTCCAGTTTGGAACGGACCAGGGCTCTGTAGAGATGCAGCAAAGTTTTCTTATCAGCGCCCCAGTCAGTGTGCGCTACGACCCGCAGAATATTCAGAGCTTTCTGGCAAGAGGTTTTGAGATTTTTAATGTGGCTGAGAAAGTTGAGTTTTTGATCAAAAATAACTCCTAGGAATTTGGCTTCTTTTACAGCTGGAATGGTGGACTTGTCCAGACGAATTTCAGGATCAACAAAAAATTGACGAAAATTGTGAAAATGGATTGACTGAGTTTTGGTACGTGAGAAGGTAAACCCGTTTTCCTCGGCCCACTGCTGGATCTTGTTGACACAAAGTTGGAGTCGACGCTGTACGCTGGGGTAAGAAGCTCCAACTGCGTACAGCACGAAGTCGTCTACGAACAGAGAGGACTCGGTGCCCTGGCTTACCGATTTCACAATGTCATTAATTTTAATGCTGAAAAGGGCAGGAGAAAGGATGCTCCCCTGAGGTACACCCAACTCCTGCCCATGGATGTCAGAAAGTGTGGTGCCAGCACGCGCCTGGAACTGTCGATCGGCCAGAAAGTTTTGGATAAACAGAGGCAGGTGACCACGAAAACCAAGTTTGTGCAGGTCCATAAGGATTCCTGATTTCCATGTGGTGTCGTACGCTTTTTCTAGATAAAAAAAGATAGCGACCACATGCTGTTTATTGACAAAGGCGTTGCGGACGGTGGTTTCCAGACGGATTAAATGGTCAACTGTCGAGTGGTACTTCCGGAAACCGCACTGTTCACTGGCCAAAAGGCCATCGGTTTCCAGCTTCCACATCAGACGGGAGTTGACCATCTTTTCCATCAGCTTACAGAGGCAGCTAGTCAGAGCTATTGGACGATAGTTGGAAGGGTTGGTAGGGTCCTTTCCAGGCTTTGGAATTGGAATGATCAGGGCTTTCCGCCAGGAGGGCGGAAAGTACCCTGTGGTCCAGATATGGTTGTATACTTTAAGAAGAGTCTGGAGACAGCCTTCTGGAAAATGTTTCAAAACCTGATAATGAATATCATCCAGACCAGGGGCAGAATCAGTGCAGGTTTGCAAAGCTGATTTTAGTTCGCTGATTGAAAAAGGAAGATTGTACGCTTCAGAGTTATCTGATGTGAAATTGTATGAAGATTTCTCACTGATTTGTTTGTTTCTTAAAAAGGCAGCAGATTTATTTGAAGATGAGGAGTTCTGTTGGATGGTGGAGGCCAACAGATCGGCAACAGCTTGTTTGTCAGTGATCAGAGCATCAGCAAGTTTCAGGTGATGAATGGAGGGGTTGGTGTTCTTCCCTTTGATTTTTCTGATGATGTTCCAGACTTTTTTCTTTGAAGTTTTAGATGTCAGCCCGGAGCAGAAGTTTCTCCAAGACTGACGTTTACTGATTTTGAACGTGTGTCTGGATCTGGCGCGGAGTTTCTGATGGGCTCGAGCGTTGGGACCCGAAGGTCGTTGGTATACCTGACGCTGTGCCCGTTTGCGTACTTTTGAGATATGTTGGCAGTCAGAATTAAACCAGGGTGTTTTGGGCATTTGGAGTTTGTCGGAAGACACTGGAATACAGGTTTTAGCACAGTTTATCACAGTGTTAGTCAGAGATTCAGCTGGGTCTGGACTCTGAAGAAAATCAATTTCCTGGAATTCTTTTGAAATACTGGTGGTCCAGTTGGCCTTCTTATAATTAAGGTGTTGTGAGACAGAGGCGTTTTCAGTTAATACGGGTTGTAAAAGAACAGGGAAATGGTCACTTCCGTGTAGATCGTCATGGACAGACCACTCATAGTCCAGGACCAGCGAGGGGTCACAAATCGACAAATCTAAACACGAAAGTGAACCTGTGGAAGAGTGGAGGTAAGTAGGAGATCCATCGTTAAGATAACATAAATCAAAGTCAGAAAGGACATCCTCAAGAAGCAGACCTCTGGATGACGAACTGACACTACCCCAAAGAGGATTGTGACCATTAAAGTCACCCAACAGCAAAAAAGGTCGAGGAAGTTCTCCGATCAGACTGACAAGGTCCTGACGACAAACCGGGACAGAAGGTGGCAGATAAAGTGAACAAATTGTTACAGTTTTATGGAGAGTGACTCTTGCAGCTACAGCCTGAAGGGGGGTAGTCAGAGCGACAGGACGAAACAGCAAAGTTTTATGTAAAAGAAGGGCAACACCGCCTGACAGTCCCAATGAGGATGGTTGTGCAGGTTTGGAAAGAACATTAAAGCCAGAAAGAGTGAAGGTCTTCTGGCTTTGAATTTTAGTTTCCTGAAGAGCCACGACGGAAGGTTTCATAGTTTGACACAGAAGCTGCAGCTCCTCAAAATTTGAATTTAGACCACGGATATTCCAATGGATTAGTTTGCTATCCATGGTGCAGAGGACGAATAGGAGAGAAATCAGGTCATCTCCTCATCCACGTCTGCATCCAATAGAGCGAATTTATTGCTTAGTTTCACTGGACTATGTTGGTCTTCAGACCTGCTGGCAGACTTGCCCACAGGTGAAGAAGGCCTGGGTTTTGGGGATGGTGGAGGTTTCTTTCTCATCTCCACCATCTCCACACTTGCTTGAACTCCCTTGCCCGCACGGGCACTGCACACAGGAGTTCGAGGCGGGAGGGCTGGCTTTTTAATCTGCCCAGCAGCAGATGGAGTAGACTGCTGGGCAGTCTGAGGGGTGGCGGATTTCTTGCCTCCACCAGGGGCACCCACTCTGGGTTGGGAGGTGGTGGACTTGCCTCCACCAGAGCCCAACGTTCTTCCTTGCAATGACTTTGTGAAAATAAATTCATCAGTCTGGCAGCAGACTGATCGGGTCGACACTTTCTTTACAGCAGAAGCATAGGAAGACGCTGTTGGCGTCTGACTGCCAACAACCTGTTTACGGGCCTCAAAAAACGAAATCTTCTTTTCTGTTTTAACCTTTTGGATGTTGGACTCCTGAATCCAGACAGGGCAGTTGCGTGAAGAGGAGGGGTGGTCGCCACCGCAGTTCGCACAGTGCGCCGGGTCTTTACACGGCCCATCATGGGTTGCCTTGCAACAAACGCCACACACCTCCTGCCCAGAACAGCGGTCTCTGACATGTCCGAACTTCTGGCATTTGTAACAGCGCATTGGAGACGGAACATACATTTGTATGCGGACATTCAAGTATCCTACTTTGATGACAGGAGGCAGCACAGGGTTGCAGAATGTCAGAAAGAGGGTGTTGGTGGCCACTCTTTCTGCACCTTTTTTAACTGTCACCCTATGCACCTCTGTCACACCCTGGGATGCAAGTTCCGCCTTGATCTCTGCCTCTGAGACACCTCTAAGATCTGGGCATCGAATCACTCCCTTAGAGGAATTCAGCTGTTTATGGGGAGTCACCCGGATCTCTCGGTCTACTAGCTTTGTAGCTTTCAGCAGCTGCTCAGATTGTTTCTTACTTTTACATTGGATAAGAAATGTACCATTTCTGAGACGTTTAATGGACTGTGGGTCTCCTGCAATGCCTTGAAAGCCCTTCTGTATAGCAAACGGGCTTAGTGCAGAAAGTGGTTTGTCCTGCTCCTTGCTTTCCATAATCTGCCAAGAGGACCAAAATCCTGACATCTGCCTCGTTTCAATATCGGAATCAGAGTCTGGATCAGATTCCTGCGGAAACCGCCGTGAAATTAAATTAGCCTTTCTTTTTTTGGGGGGAGGATTGTTTGGTGAAAAAGCCATATTTAGTGTAATTATATTTCGTCTCTCCCTTACCCACCCACCTTGGAGTCCAACTAAGGGGCCAGGGCCAAGAAATCACTGTCTTGACCCCTTCCAGGTTTCAGGAGAGACATACAACAGACAGAAACCTACCAACCCTATCCCCCCTGATCATGCCCAACTCCCGGGAACAGAGAGCTGAGCACTGCAGAGGTTACCCTGGCCAGCCGGAGAACTGCCTGTTTTGACCCAGCCCCATGAAGGGGAAGCCGATTGACACACCCGGGCCAGAGTGTACCTCCTGTCTAGGAGAGGTCCGAGCCAAAGTGATGTGTTGAGGGCGTTGGCCCTCTCAATCACCAGGATCTCATTCCCCTCCGACACAGGTCGCACCGCACGGCAAACGCGGCGGATCTTAAGAAGACCACAGAGAGAAAAAGAGTGTGGAACAGAAGGCTTGAAGGGGAGACGAAGAAAGAGAAGATCCGTTAAGAAAGGCAGAAGACAGAATAGGAAAAAGGTGGGTTACTATTTGTCTGGGCCCTCACTCCTAACCTTTCTGACATGGGAGACCCTACCAGGGGCATCAATTCCTACCACGTAATGCTTGGCCAGTCAGCAACTTGGCTATACAGGCCTAGAAGCGTTCACAACAACTAACCATCTAGCTGAGTACTGATGCCCCCGTCAGCAAAGCCTAAAAGATCACTGGACCACGCAAGCCCTCCGACCACGGCAAGGTTGCAACCCCCGGAGGGGTGAATAGACTACAAGAAGATCAAAAGAAAGTCATCAAGAAAAAGCAAGTACAAAGATTTTCAGGTTTGGAGATGGTGCTCAAGTGCACTCATACATGAATGCGACAATCCCAGCTCAGATTGGCAGGACAAAATGTAACATTGAAACAGAAGCTGTGGATATAGAACTTCCACTCTTGCTGAGCAAGGATTCTTTGAAGAAAGCAGGAACTGTTCTGATATGTCCAATGACAAAGCCACGATGTTTCAACAACCTGTGGAGCTAAACTACACTTCAACTGGACATTATTGCATTGACATTGTCGGAAACAAAGGAGCGATGCAAAACGATGGTGAAATCCTGCTGACCTTGGAAAATCTAGATGAAAAAGAACAAACAAAATCACTTCTGAAACTTCACAAACAGTTTGGGCATGCTTCAGCAGAGAATCTGAAGAAGTTAATGCAGAATGCAGGAGTCAAGGACATAGATTTGTTCAAGAAAATTACAAAGTTAGTAGAAGAGTGTGATGTATGTGCTCGACACAGAAAAACGCCGCCAAAACTATCAGTAAGAATGCCTTTGGCAGACAACTACAATCAAGCAGTGGCTGTTGATCTTCATGAGCTTGGCAAAAATGTCTGGTACCTTCACATGATTGACCAGTTTACTAGATTCAGTGCTGCTGCAATAATCAGAAGCAAACAGTCATCAGACATAGTGCACAACTTCATGAAGTACTGGATTGCAGTGCATGGCCTACCAGAAGTACTGATAAGTGACAATGGCAGAGAATTCAACAGTGATGAATTCCATGACATGTGCAAAAACTTCAACATTGAAGTGAAAACTACAGCAGCCTACAGCCCGTGGAGCAATGGTCTGATGGAACGTCACAACCAAACCCTTTCCAACATTCTGCTGGAAATCATGTCTGACAAGATCTGGATTGGGAGACAGCACTGTGCTGGGCACTGGCAGCCAAGAACAGCATGGTCAACACCCATGGTTTCAGTCCCTATCAGCTGGTGTATGGGAGAAATCCAAACTTTCCGTCTGTAGTCAATGACAAATTGCCTGCTCTGGAAGGCACCACCAGAAGCAAGACGGTTGGAGAACACATCAATGGTACGCATGCGGCCAGAAAGGCATTCACAGAAGCTGAAAGTTCAGAGAGACTGAGAAGAGCTTTGAGAACACAGACACGATCCTCATATGATGTATATCAGATGGGAGACAAGGTCTACTACAAGCGCCCAAATAATGAAGAATGGAAGGGACCAGGAAATGTGATAGGACAACATGGAAGTGTGATTTTTGTGCGTCATGGTGGAACTCTAGTCCGAGTACATCAAACTAGATTAAGGAAAATGAAAGAAGAACAAGAGAAAACAAACCCTGAAGCTGAGTTTAACTCACAGTCTTTCACAAGCAACAGTTATGAGAACAAAAGCTCACAGTACACCAAACCTGCTCGTGAAGAGGAAGACAACACAAAGAACAGCTGTACAGAAACATTACCAGACTTTGATACAGAATCAGACTCTGAATCAGATGAAATGAATGAAACAAATGAAATAAACACAAACAACATTGATTTCAAGAAACTCAAAACTGGCCAGATGATTTCATATGAACACAAAGACAATGGAAAGCGCATATCTGCAAAGATAATAAACAAAGCTGGAAAATCAACTGGGAGAAACAAAAACTGGTTCAACATTGAGTGCACAGAACTGAAAGAAAATAAAGGAGAAAGAATGTCAATGGATTTAACCAAGGTCAACAAACTTGTTGTATCATCTGCAGAGTGTGACTTGGCATTGTGCTCCGAAGACACTGTCATGATGATAGGAGTTTGCTTTGAGAAAGCCAAACAAGAAGAAATTGAGAGCTGGCAAAGAAATCATGTATATAGTGAAGTGGAAGATACTGGACAAAGATGTGTTTCAACTAGATGGATATGTACAATGAAACAAACTAAACAAGGAATGACTCCCAAAGCTAGACTAGTGGCGAGGGGATTCGAAGAAATTGGAAATGACGACATTCAAAAGGATTCCCCCACTTGTGCAAGTGAATCACTGAGAGTGATTCTCTCTATTTTTGCCCAAAGAAAATGGAGCCCGTGCTCTATGGCCATTAAGACAGCCTTTCTGCAAGGAAAAGAAATCGACAGAGACATTTTTGTGAGGCCACCGAAAGAAGCTCACAGCAAAGGAAAGTTGTGGCATTTAGAGAAATGTGTTATGGACTAAATGATGCTTCTCTGCAGTGGTACAAACGGGTCAAAGATGTTCTGCAAAAACTTCGAGGAAGGATGTCAAAAGTTGACCCAGCAGTATTCTATTGGATGACTGGAGATGAGGTGATTGGCATCTTAGCATGCCATGTGGATGACTTCATCTGGGGAGGCACAAAGGCCTTTGAACAGAATGTGACTGAAGAAATCAGAAAAACATTCAGGGTTGGTAAGGAAGAAAACAAAGCTTTTCAATACACTGGCATGGAGCTGTCCTCTGATGGACACACAGTATGTTTACAACAAACCAAGTATGGAGACACTCTGGAACCCATACCCATTGACAAAAGAAGAACAAAACAGAAACAGGACAACATGACAGCTGAGGAGAAACAGATATACAGGTCCAAAGTTGGTCAGATTTTGTGGATATCTCGTCAGAGTCGTCCTGATGTAGCATTTGATGCTTGTCAGCTTTCTTCTAATGTGAAAGGTGGGAAAGTGGAACATCTATTGGAAGCAAACAAAGTCATCAAAAAGATCAAATCAGAACATGTTACGCTGAAATTTCAACACTTGGAATCTGAAACACTGAAACTGATGCTTCTTTTGGCAACCTGAAGGATGGAGGAACTCAAGGCGGCTATATCATCTTCCTAGCCAATGAGAAAGGAGAGGTCATTCCTATTTGCTGGAACTCCAAGAAAATTCACAGAGTGGTATGAAGTACACTAGCTGGTGAGACACTGGCTATGACAGAAGGACTTGATGTAGCAATATTTGTGGCAACATTGTTCACTGAAATCACCACAGGAAAAGCTTCCACTAACAGTCTACCTCTTGTCTGCCTGACTGACTGTAAGCCACTACATGATGCCTTGAAATCCACAAAGCAAGTGACAGAAAAACGGTTGAGGCTAGAAATCAGTGGGATCAAAGACTTGATGGAGAAAGGCATTGTGGGAGAGGTGAAATGGTCTGACACATCAACAGTTAGCAGACTGCCTTACCAAGAGAGGAGCTTCACCCACACTGCTGCTGAGAACACTGGAAGAAGGAACAATCACTGCATAGACTTTTGAATTTTTTTATTATGGTTTTTATAAAAGACAGAGATGAGTATGATAACGATAGACAGTATCGGAACAGTGCGTGCTTGGAAAACATTGTTGTCGAACTTACCGGAAGTAATGAAACTGTAACTAAGGAAATAACTTGGCAACGAGAGAAGCGGAAACGAGCGGAGAGTCAACGAATCTGTACGAGCCGAGGAGGCAACGTTATATGTACATTTATAGTTTAACTTTTCAAAAATCATTTGTGCTAGGCACACTGACTGGGCCCACGTGTGAGCGTGTTGTGTGTGGCAGACCTGCCACACAGCTAAGTGGAGGGAGTAACTGCTGGTTGAGGTGAGCGACTGACAGTCATTGTACCTTGAAGAGAGTGGACTGAAGATAATGGGCGTGGCAAGGGGTGTGGTAGTGTCTGAGTGTGTGTGTGTGTGTGTGTGTGTGTGTGTGTACAGTGTACTGGCTTGTGTGTCTGTGAGTGAGTGCATGACTGTGTGTGTGAACAATGTATGTGTGTGAACAGTGTGTGTGTGTGTGTGTGTGTGTGTGTGCGTGTGTGTGTGTGAACAGTGTGTGTGTGTGTGTGTGTGTGAAAGAGGCAAATATCTTACAATAATTATCTTAACAGGTGTGAGCAGAGGAACAGGCCAAGGAAGAGGAGTTCTGTGGGGATCAGACAGAGGTGTGGTGCTGGATCATCCCTTTGTACTACCAAACATGACCCAGCCAGATATATCAACCTTCACAGAACCTGGCCTCAAGACACCAGTTGAAGGGGAAAGGCCTATAGATTATAACTGACTTTTCTAGACTGACAAAATGATTGACCACTTCATAACTGAAACTAATCATTATGTAGTGCAGGTCCTAGCAGTGTCCCACCCTGTCAGCATCTCAGAGGTTTGTGGAGAGCAGTCCTTAGGCAGGAGGTGCAAAGTGTGTTCCAAGCAGGGTGTCAGACACCAAGCCCCATTCTGTCTTTGAGACAAACCCATACTTTGTGCTGCATCATTTAGGAACACGGTTCTGAATGAAGTACGTAACAGGTTGCGTAAAGGCTTCACTCAGAACTGTAATATGCATCAGAGTGTTCCAAGAGCTGTGATTGGGGAGGCCAGGCTCAGCCAGTCCTATTCAACACCCTGATTGGTCGCTATGTGCACAAGTTTAGGGAGCTGCTAGGACACTCGGGAAAACGGTTAGAAGGAGATTTTACATGGCCGTAGTAGCAGCGCAATTCTAGGCTCTCCAGAGTGATAAGGCTACAGATCCTGACGGAGTCTCCCTGTCAGCACATGACCTCCTGGAAGCTAGTACTCTCTGGTGGAGTCCATTCAGGAGCAAACAGAAGTGTGGTGCGGCAACATCCTCGAGGACACAAACACCGAGGCAGGACTGGCCATCTGTGCAGTCCCTACCGATGCACCACCTCTACCCACGCCAGGACTTCACCACAGCCAGGAACGGCCAGGAGGATCCGTCCTGCTGACAGAGGATCAAGACCTGAAGAGCCCCTCCGGAGAGCAAACAAAAGCCCTTCTAGTTCACCCAGCTGAGAACGTCACGGTGTTTGACGTCAAGCACCGTGACGTTATTTTCCCAGTCGCTGCGGAACTCCGAGTAAGTCAGCGAGATTCCAAAAAGAAAAAACAAATATTCATCTATTTACTTATTGATTGATTTATCTTGCTGACATAAACAGCAGCAGTTAGGTGTGCTCATTGAATTCATGTAGAGAGGAATGGAAACTCCTGTTGCTGGGACTGCTGTAAGTAACATTTAGTTACAATCAAGACCTAATCACGGTAGTAGATGATGCTGTGTGCAGAAGTTCTGTGGTGCTTGTTCCGTTTTGTACGCTGTATTTTTCTTTCTGTTCGCCAGGTGTGATTAGTGTCTATATTTATGTAAAACAATAGAAATGTGTTGGTACGTGAGTCAGAGTGCACCTCCGATATTATTGATGCAGGCTTGGCTGCGAAGAGATGACCATGTATTAACTGCACATGTGAGAGTGTATGCATAGTTGGCTGAAATAATAATGTTGAGAATGCATTCATCTCAAGTGTGGCTTGCGCATGGGAAAATTATAAAGATATGTGGAAGATGTACATAGACGAATGAGATCTGTGTGAATGCATCTGGGTAAACAAGAGCAATCGTATTTGTAGAAATGTATAAGAAAATAGAACCTGTATTTCCTAGTATTAGGGAAGGGCGGGTATACATTTATGTTGTAGATAGGGTCAAATCCTGAGGGCCCAGTCAAGCCTGAGGTTGAATACATGGACCACGAGAAGCAAAGCACATCATCAACGAGCAACATCTACAGGACCGATGATCAAGGGTCACGACAACGTCGACTGACCAGGAATCTTCCGTGATCATCACACGACGACAGGAACTGATGTGTGCTGGCTAGACAGGCCAGAACTGCATAGTTTTTTGTTTGTTTTTAGCCCACAAGACATAAACACAAAAAGGAAGGACTCGCTTTAGTCAATGTGAAGGACGTGTTTTAGGCTATGATTTAATAATTTTGCTGTGTGCATACTTATGTATTTAAATAAATGTGTGGTTAATTTACATTTTGATTTCAGTGACTGAATCGAATGAGAGAGTCATGGCGAGAGACCAAAATTCGAATATATAGTCAGGCACCCCCTAGACATGCTAACACCAGATGAAATTAGTGCCTGACAACTGGGGGCTCGTCCAGGATGGATTGATATGTAAACAACTTATCCATCCCGAATATTTCGAATCAAAATCTCCCCGTCTCTCACTCAATTCAGCTGCGGGAGGTTGGGTGGTGCCCATGGAAGATCTGACACATGGCATCACAACACTACCTCACCGAGCACATAATTGAAGGAGGAACAAACCAACACACCTAAACAGTGAAGTTCGATCTCTTAGTTAAAGAAATGATGTCTTAAATAAATGTTTATGCTGTGGCCTACCTAAGGTAATGTACCTATAGTTTGACCGCTGTGGATCTAAGTTGACCCTATTCGGAAAGTTAAGAATTGTGATACAGACATATTGTAGGACAAAGAGATTAGAAGAATAATCTGTATTACGTCTGTCAAGCTGCAGTGGCAGCAAGATAAAGTACCCAGAGAGAAAAGTTTCCGTAGCAAGTCAAGCATTCCAGTTTATTCATATATCTATTTATCATAAGTAGTGAACAGTACCTTAAAGTAGTTCACTGAACTTGGAAACATTGAAGTTGCATAAAAAAGAAAAAAGGAAAGAAAGAAAGACATAATCTGATAATACTTAGGTGACTTGTTGTTTGACGTCACTATTACGCCTTTAGAAGCATACCTACTAGTGTAATTCAGTGAGTACACATAAATAACAAACTTTAAGAAACATGCCGCGCAAGGGTGTAGACTCAGCTACTGCAGATGTAGAGATGGCAAGCGACTTTGCCAGGCTAAAGGCTGAAGGTGAGTCCCTAGGTCTGACTGGTAAGGACCTCACTGATTATATAAAAGACATGCGCAAAAAGGAGTCTGAAGCCGCGAAGCGTGCAGAGCAGCGCAAACTAGACGCAGCTTGGGAAGAGCGCGAAGCCACGGAGCACATGGAAAAGCATAGGATAGAAGCTGAGCTGGAAATGAGAAGAATAGAGGCAGACGAAAATATTCATAAAAAAGCCTCACACACCAGCGCCGTTTCTCACGGCAACGGCAGTGGCGGCGTGAAACTTAAATTGCCTTTCCTGGAGGATAAAGATGATACTGACGTGTACCTGTCTCAATTTGAGAGAGTGGCGGAGCTGAATGATTGGCCGAGAGAGGAATGGGCCATTCATCTAGCACCTTTGCTCAAGGGTAAAGCAAGGGAGATCTTTGTAAAAATCCCTAGAGAGTCTATGGATGATTATGACTGTATCAAAGATACTCTGCTTAAAAGATCTCACCTATCAGCTAGAGAGTACAGAAAGAGGTTCAAAACCGCTAGGAAAGAACAACAGGAAGACGTCAGAATGTTGTGGGATAGACTGGACACCTATCTGTACAGATGGATAAATCTATCTGGCAAATCAGAGGAAGATCTGGCAGAAATGCTCATATTAGAAAAGTTCATAGAAGCATTGTCTGCGGATCAAGCACACTATGTGTGAGTGAAACAAGCCACAACAAAAGATGAAGCTATAAAGGCAGCGGAAGTGTTCGAAAACATTCGTACAGAGGAATGTAACAGTCGTCCTAGCTGTAGTGAACACCATGCACGTTTCTCTAGGAATCAAGGCGAATACAAAGGAAACCGCAACAGTTCACCAAGTAATGAGCATAGATTCAGTGGTACAGAAAGAAGGTATGAGACCGAGGATCGTAGAAACTACGCTCGTGACTTCAGTGCACGGCGTCTATGCTGTTATCAATGTGGCGGCCCACATTTAGTGCGCGATTGCAAAGCAAGGGAGAGAAAACCCGAAAAGACAGCTGCCGCCCTTACTATAGTGTCCGCGATGGCCGTGACTGGAAAATCACCACTGTGTGAAGAATGTCAACGGATTCCGTTCAACCAAGAGTGCACAGCTGAGATAGAGGATAAATCTGTCTCAGCTCTGCGAGATACTGGCACTACTCTAACCGTGGTAGACAGTCAACTTGTCCCGGTCAGTTGTCTCACAGGAGAAACAAGGGAGGTTACACTGGCTATGTCCAGTGTGAAGAAAAACCTACCTTCAGCCAGAGTGAAAATGAATACGCCATACTTCGACAGTAAGGCCGAAGTACTAGTTATGGACCGACCTGTCAAACCGGTGTTACTAGGAAATGAATGCAAAATGGAAGTAGATGGCAAGGAGGTAGTGACAAAAGTACCTGTTTATGCGCACACAGAGAGTGCTGCAGTCGTAACGCACGCACAGACAAAAAGGGACAAGGAACCCAAAAGTCTGAAGACGACTTCAGAGCCAATAATGTCCATGACTCCTCAAAAACTGGCTGAGAAACAGAAGCGTGACAGCAGCTTGCGTCATTTGTTTGACAAGGCTGAGAAAAAGGAACATCACGAGGCCAGAGGAAAGACCACATAGTACTACATTAAGAATGGTGTACTTCGACGGAAACAAGAGGAAGATTCCATTGAGTACCACCAAGTGGTGGTGCCTAAAGAGTGCACGGCAGAGGTACTTAGGACTGCCCATGACACCCCTATGGCAACGCATCTAGCAACTAACAAAACAAGGGACCGGGTGGTAAGGGATTTTTATTGGCCTGGCATGCTGGGGGAATCGGCAGGTATTGTGCGTCCTGTGATGCATGCCAGAGAAGTACCAACAATGGTAAAGTCAAAAAGGCCCCACTTGAAAGAAGCAGGTTGGTGGGTGCACCTTTCCAAAAGGTGGCAGTAGACCTACTAGGCCCCAACAAACCAGCCTCCAGCAGAGGTAGTAAATACATACTGACCATGGTAGACTACGCCACCAGATATCCAGAAGTGAGCTGCCTAAAAACCTGCGATGCTGCCACAGTAGGAGAGGCATTATGGGTAATGTGGTCACGTCTGGGAATACCCGAAGAGATAGTGACCGATAATGGCACCCAGTTAACCTCTGATATCATGAATGAAGTGAACGGACTCCTTAGTATTAAGGGTCACCACACCACTCCGTACCATGCACAGTCCAATGGACTTGTTCAGAAGCTGAATGGCACACTCAAACACATGCTAAAAAAAGTGTGCATGGAACAACCCCAGGAGTGGGACAGGTATGTACTGGCGCTTCTATTTGCGTACCGGAGGTACCACAGGACTCCACCAAATTCTCACCTTTCGAACTCTTGTTCAGCAGAGCGGTGAGAGGTCCAGTGCAAGTCCTAAAACAAATGTGGACAGACGATGAGATGGACGAAGAAGTCCGTACCAGTGCAGGATATGTCACAGACCTGAAGAACAGGATATATGACACCTGTCTACTGGCAAGGGAGAACCTTTTATTGGCATCTGAGCAGCAAAAGAAATACTTTGATAGGCATGCCAAAAGAAGATCTGTCAAGGCAGGCAGCAAGGTTCTCGTTCTAGTACCAGAGAAACACAACAAGCTGCAGTTGACATGGAAAGGGCCATACCTTGTGACAGAAAAACTGAACGGGGTAGACTACAAAGTTGATGTGAAAGGGAAAGAAAAGCTATTTCACATCAATCTCCTGAAAGAATATCTCGACAAAGGCAGTGAGAAAGAAAGCATTGCAGTGGTAGTGAGCAAAGACTACCCAGAAGAGGGAGATTCGGGAGAATGTTTCAGCAGGACTCAAACCATTCCCATATTACCGCTCAGTGAAACTGAGACATACAAAGATGCAATCATTAGTGAAAATCTGACTGCAAAGCAAAAGCAAGCTCTAGAAAATTTCACATCAAGGCACAGGAGAGTTCTCACGGATCTTCCAGGCAAAACGGAACTGGAGACCTGCAAACTGAAACTGAGCCAGAGTGAGCCCATAAGAGTTAAGCAGTATCCCATCCCACACTCTAAAATAGACACAGTTAGGGACGAGGTGAAAACCATGCTTGACATGGACGTCATAGAGCCAACAGTCTCACCATACAACGCACCCATAGTTCTAGTGCATAAAAGAGATGGAAAGGTCAGGTTCTGCATTGATTACCGAAAGCTAAATGCAGTAACCTTGTTTGATGCTGAACCTATGCCAAATGTAGATCAACTCTTTGCCAAGTTGCGCAAAGCATAATACTTCAGCAAAATTGATCTTTCAAAGGGCTTTTGGCAACTTCCCATGAAGCTGGAAGACAGGCCCAAAACAGCGTTCTCAACACCGACTGGCCAGTATCAGTGGAAACAAATGCCGTTCGACATGAAGAACGCCAGTGCGGTATTTTCAAGGATGATGAGAAGACTGCTATTGCCACTTCAGCGTGATGATGTTGAAAACTTCATGGACGATGTACTGATCGCCACGGAAACATGGGATCAGCACATGGAAGCACTAGAAGCTGTGTTCGTGCGCCTTCAGGAGACAAACCTCACAGCAAAACCTAGTAAATGCCACTTAGGATTTGAGAAGTTGTCCTTCTTGGGACATCAAGTAGGTAGGGGAGTCATGCTTCCCGAAGATGAGAAGATAGAAAAAATAAAGAGCACGGTGCGTCCCAAAACAAAAACTGACGTTAGAGCATTCTTGAGTCTGGCGTCATACTATCGCAAGTTCGTGCCAAACTTTGTGCAGATCGCTACCCCACTGACAAACCTCACCAAGAAAGGTCAGCCGGATCAAATCCGTTGGAATGAGAAGTGTGAGAAAGCCTTCAACTCGCTCAAGGAAAAACTGATCAGCTCACCTATACTCAAGCTTGCTGACAGTGATAAGCCATTTATTCTAAGAACAGATGCCAGTGACAAAGGGCTGGGAGCAGTCTTACTACAAGAGCATGACGGTCAGCTCATGCCAGTAGCTTATGCAAGCAAGAAGCTGAGTACTGCAGAACAGAAGTATGCGACGATAGAGAAGGAATGCTTGGCAATTGTTTGGGCTATAAAAAAATTTGAAGTGTACCTGTATGGTCGACAGTTCGATCTACAGACAGACCATCAGCCTCTCCGATACTTGGAGAAAAATAAAACTGAAAACCAGAGACTGATGCGTTGGGCCATTCAACTCCAGGGCCACGACTTTCGGGTACAGGTCATTCCTGGAAAGGAAAACATTGGCGCCGACTACCTGAGTCACGCATTTTGATGCTGTAAGTCTAACAGCAGGTGTGACGTTGGCGCCAGCAAGTTTGAGGTTACTCCTATAAAACCAGGATGTGGTTTACCAGTTTGTGTAGTCTTAGTGAAAACTCGGAGAACTGTCCTCACACAGTTTGTGCCTTATGACTACCGGTGGATGTAGTCGGAGTACGTTGTAGTGATTATAGGCTACAGGTGGATGTAGCTTGACTACAGCATGCTGGTTACAGACTGTAGTGGCAGTTGGTGGGTAGCAACGAGGTCGTTGCGAGCTGCGAGGAGCAGCAATATTGATGCCTACACCTGAGAGGGGCAGCTACGGTGTTCATTGTTCCATGAGGGGAACATGGAGTAACTGTGCATGTATGGTGGTGCTGATGCAGTTACGTGATCTTGCGATTGTGATTCTAGGAAGCAAACTCGAGGGTACACCAGTTTTCGAAAGGTGTGGATGCTGGACTAAAATACGGATAAAAATTGGGAGGTGCTGGTTGGCCAGCATATCTTTGTTCGGGCTGAAATCGTATTCACACGCTTGAGAGTGAAGAGGTCTAAGTAGTTTTGAAGCATATTTTGGTAAAAGACCTTTGGCGCTCTGTTGATTTGGTATTGCGATGTCAGAACAATGGTTGAACTTTCATGTGTTGAAAGAATGATGTTTCTACGTTGACTAGTTGATTTTATATCAAATTTCAGGTGCACTTTTCTCATTATGAAATTGCACAGGTTCGCAAAGGGAGATCAGTGAAGGCTTCTCCGCCGTCCAGGCCTGTGCGAGGCAGGAAATTTGATGTCAGGTGGTGACGAGGATAGATAAATACGTCAGTGGAGTTGCATGATTGGCATGACGCAACTCGTGGCATTAAAATTTAGAAAAGGGGGTGTGTCTTCCTCGGCAAAACAAAGGGAGTTTTGTCGAGAGATTTACTTGTTGATAGACATGTGTTGTTCTCGCAGAGAATGTGTCTTAGTGTAGTTTATCGAAAATGAGATTTTCGACTTAAGGTGGGGGGTGTTGTCAGACACCAAGCCCCATTCTGTCTTTGAGACAAACCCATACTTAGTGCTGCATTGTTTAGGAACACGGTTCTGAATGAAGTACGTAACAGGTTGCGTAAAGGCTTCACTCAGAACTGTAATATGCATCAGAGTGTTCCAAGAGCTGTGATTGGGGAGGCCAGGCTCAGCCAGTCCTATTCAACACCCTGATTGATCGCTATGTGCACAAGTGTAGGGAGCTGCTAGGACACTCGGGAAAACGGTTCGAAGGAGATTTTACATGGCCGTAGTAGCAGTGCAATTCTAGGCTCTCCAGAGTGATAAGGCTACAGATCCTGACGGAGTCTCCCTGTCAGCACACAACCTCCTGGAAGCTAGTACTCTCTGGTGGAGTCCATTCAGGAGCAAACAGAAGTGTGGTGCGGCAACATCCTCGAGGACACATCTGTGCAGTCCCTACCGACGCACCACCTCTACCCACGCCAAGACTTCACCACAGCCAGGAACGGCCAGGAGGATCCGTCCTGCTGACAGAGGATCAAGACCTGAAGAGCCCCTCCGGAGAGCAAACAAAAGCCCTTCTAGTTCACCCAGCTGAGAACGTCACGGTGTTTGACGTCAAGCACCGTGACGTTATTTTCCCAGTCGCTGCGGAACCCCCGAGTAAGTAAGCGAGATTCCAAAAAGAAAAAAAACAAATATTCATCTATTTACTTATTGACTGATTTATCTTGCTGACATAAACAGCAGCAGTTAGGTGTGCTCATTGAATTCATGTAGAGAGGAATGGAAACTCCTGTTGCTGGGACTGCTGTAAATAACATTTAGTTACAATCAAGACCTAATCATGGTAGTGGATGATACTGTGTGCAGAAGTTCTGTGGTGCTTGTTCCGTTTTGTACGCTGTATTTTTCTTTCTGTTCGCCAGGTGTGATTAGTGTCTGTATTTATGTAAAACAATAGAAATGTGTTGGTGCGTGAGTCGGAGTGCACCTCCGATATTATTGATGCAGGCTTGGCTGCGAAGAGATGACCATGTATTAACTGCGCATGTGAGAGTGTATGCATAGTTGGTTGAAGTAATTATGTTGAGAATGCATTCATCTCAAGTGTGGCTTGCACATGGGAAAATTATAAAGATATGTGGAAGATGTACATAGACGAATGAGATCTGTGTGAATGCATCTGGGTAAACAAGAGCAATCGTATTTGTAGAAATGTATAAGAAAATAGAACCTGTATTTCCTAGTATTAGGGAAGGGCGGGTATACATTTATGTTGTAGATAGGGTCAAATCCTGAGGGCCCAGTCAAGCCTGAGGTTGAATACATGGACCACGAGAAGCAAAGCACATCATCAACGAGCAACGTCTACAGGACCGATGATCAAGGGTCACGACAACGTCGACTGACCAGGAATCTTCCGTGATCATCACACGACGACAGGAACTGATGTGTGCTGGCTAGACAGGCCAGAACTGCATAGTTTTTTGTTTGTTTTTAGCCCACAAGACATAAACACAAAAAGGAAGGACTCGCTTTAGTCAATGTGAAGGACGTGTTTTAGGCTATGATTTAATAATTTTGCTGTGTGCATACTTATGTATTTAAATAAATGTGTGGTTAATTTACATTTTGATTTCAGTGACTGAATCGAATGAGAGAGTCATGGCGAGAGACCAAAATTCGAATAAATAGTCAGGCACTCCCTAGACACGCTAACACCAGATGAAATTAGTACCCGACACAGGGCAAGAGAAATGAGAACAGCTACCTGTGTGGACAATGTCCCTCAAAGCCGGCTCTGTTTACTATAGTTTGTTTCCAGGTGTACTACACAAAAAAAGACTATTAGATAGCAACAGCTGCCTGCCTTTGTATATATTTAGTGTGTGTATGTGTATTTCTAGTGTGGTGTATTTACAAAGAACCCAGAACTTTGGAAAAGGAGACCAAGAAAAAACTGTGTGAAGACAAGATTCTGTGTCAAAGGGAACCAAAACCTGTGTGAAAATGTGACCAGTTACCTGAGCAGCATCAAAAGTTTGAAGAAATCTTCACATACTTATGGACACGTATAGTAAGAAGATGCATTTTTCTTTTCAGTTCACAAGTTTTTTTCAAAATCTTATGTGTGAATTTTATGCTTTTACATGTTTACCATGACACATGTAAACATTTTTTTTTTTTTAAATATTTACATTCAAATTCATTCCAGATACACTGCCAGCAAAAAAACAAAAAAAATTCATGTGAAAATGCCATAATTCGATAGTGTGTTCATTTTCCTTTCATAAAAGTATTCCATATATGTACTTTCTTTCTGTAGTTTGGATGCTAGAATTTTTTTTAATTATTACCCTGCAAATGGTTACACCTGAGCATGAAAAGGGTGTGGCACTCAAAGGCTTAATAATACAGGTAAAGGGACAAAAGTCTGTCCCCTTTAATGGCGGACAGATCTGAAGTGGTTGTTTCCACTAGACTGTCTAGCCAACATTTCAGCGTTGGTGACATGTTTGTGTACCGAAAACCACTGACATCATTTTCACAAGTGTACTCTTTTGTGTAAAGTAAAGAAAATTGTTGAACTGTCGTTTGGTGCTTCCAGTTTGCCGTTAGATCTGGCATGGCATCGGCAAACAAACAGCTCACAGAGGAGACGAAAAAATACATTGTATTGTTGATAGACCAGGGGCTTCCAGTGTTTGAGGTGGCAAATGTGTTGAACTTGAACAGGTCAACCGTCGGGAAAGTTTACAAGCGCTATTGTGACAGATAAAACAGTAGAAAACAAACCTAGGAGTGGTAGGCCCAGAGTGTTCACAAACAGGTGCGTGTCTGCACTGTCAAAGATCATAAAACGGGACAGATCTGCCACAGTTTCTGAAATTTCAGCCGAATTCCGTGCATCAACCTCCGCTGAAGTCAGCCAAAAGATGATCAAGCGAAATCTGCATGGACTTGGCTATTCAAAGCATCCCCCAGTGAAGAAACTAGTCATCAAGGAAGTGAACAGAAAGAAGCGGCTGCAGTACTGTAGGAGTAAACTTCACTGAACTGTGAACGATCAGTGGAAAAATGTTATTTTCAGTGATGAAATGACCATTGTGATCAAACCCAATGGATGTGTAAAACTATGGAGGAAAGTCAAAGAGAAGTGGTCAGTGCTTTCTCTGTGCAGCATTCATCTTGGCCCGAAGACTACATTGAAATTAATGGTGTGGGGATGCATTTCGTATGACAGAGTTGGACAACTGGTGTTCGTGGAAGGCAATATAAACAGTCAGAAGTACACTTGATGTGCTAGAAAACAACTTTCTGCCATCAGACGCCTCTGTTCACCGCTCACACCGATACCTAGAAGCGACAGCACAGAGTTCCCATGTTTTTCTGACCCCCTCAAAGTCCAGATCTAAATCCGATCGAGAACGTGTGGCAAGTCCTCAAGACTCATGTGAGGAAAAACAATTGCTGCATCAGTACTGTTGCAGATCTGCGCTGTGCACTCACCACTTGCTGGAATCAACTGACTGTTGCCTACCTCCACTCCCTCTATGACTCTCTACCAAGACGTCGTCAGCATGTTTTGAGTCGGAAGGGCCAGATTACCAAGTACTAGCAAGTTAAGACCAGACTTAAGGTAAGAATAATAAGTTTTCAGCAACAGGTGCCCATAGGTTGTCAGTGCCGGAAGTGCTGAGAGGGGACAGACTTTTGTCCCAAGAGTGTACACTTGGATGACAAGCTGAACCCCTTTACTGCCACTATTTTGTATCAGTTTTGTACTTCTGTGTGCCAGAGCAAAATTTGACTTTTTGCGGTAGTTTCATTAATTTGATCACTGCTCATTTATTTGTCTTAGATTTTTTGCATGTTTTCTCCTTACACCCAGGGCTATAATATTCCAAATAATATTTGATTTTGTTGATTCTGAGTATAATAAATAATCTTATAATTCAACTTCTAAAAAAAATTAGACTTTGCAAACATACATAACCACACAGCAGCAAAACTAAAAACATACAAACCCAGCAAAAAGTGGTTTTAGTATTTACTGAACACCTGTGTAAATACCTGGTAGTGAATTTACAACCCACAATTGTTGTTTTATATCATAAATCTATGTATTTCTGGGGTACAGTACAATCCAGGTATAAAGGGACACAATTTTGTTTTCTTGGATAGGTTCACTAATATGCCCACTGCCCTTTCAATTCCTGACATACATCTTAGATACTTGGGAAATTTTCTTGTCATATCCTTGGCTGCAGCTAGATATCACAATAGTTTGATTTTGCTGGTAATGAGTAGACCAAAAATATATATAATTATGAATGCTTTGTTTGAAAAAACAGACACTTTCAGAACATAAACAAAACTACAGCACTAAAATCACAATGAAATACCACAAAAACTGGTGTTAGTATCCTTTGAACTTCAGGACAAACATCTGTATTCACCATAAAGCTTGACACTCCATAAAATGTTGATTTTGCAACCCATATCATAGGGGCACTCCAGTCCAGGTAAAGCGGGAAAGAAGATGGGAATCACGCCGTTGTCCTGGACCCCTTCCCCTTCCTCGACTCCCACCACAACCTCTCACAACAGGAGGGGTGAGCAGTCGACGTAGATGGAATCGGCTTGTCACTTTCTGATTCGGCCCCACTTGCACCGGTTGCTCGGTTCGAAGTCGGGATCCGCTTCGTCATAACACCAATCTCCCATAACAAAGGGTGGTGTTGATTGTGATCGCTTTCTTCCTCCTCCGATTCACTTCTTTACGCTTCTCTGAAGTCTTCATCATCGCTTTCATACTCTCGAATAACTTCTTGAAGCACTTCAAGAGCTTTATAACGTTTGAAAACAGGATGCCTGGACGAACTGTCTGCTTGACTTCAACCGAGAATGACTCAGCCGAAAGTTCCCGAAGTTCACGGTCCGAACATAGCGTGAGCCGGTCAGTCACTGGCTCGTGTAAGGGAAGGAACCGTCTTTTAGGGTCCCTACAACAGTTTACACCATTTTTTCTCCTTGCCTCCCTTCTTTAAATCCCCAAATTTTGATGATGAAATTACCTTCAACGGCGTTCGATGTGCAGCACACAGCCTTCCAGAAACCACCTCGAACGCCGTTCGTGCAAGGGCAGTAGAGAATGTCTAAATGTCTGTTCTCAACCAGCCATCTTATTTCGCCCGCAAATCCCACTTTTCACATAATTAAATTTCTTCAACCAAAAAAACAGCTAAAAACCTACAAAATCAAAGAAATCTAATCACGTGAAAAGTGGGGTTTGCGGGCAAAATAATACTGCTGCTCGAGAACCACAGATTTAGACATTCTCTCTGATTAATCTTCTATCTCAAGCACTACTAGTAAATCAGAACAAACAACTGGTTTTCCGTCTTGGTTAGTTATTTTTACACACAATGAATTTATATCCCCACCAACTAATTCTTTAAATTGACTTTTCACCAAATGTGTTTAACTGATAATCGCAAAAACCCACCTTAGTTGATGGGAGTGCTCTTAGAACTGTAGATGGTTGACCGTTAAACAAATTATCATCTGTTTTTAATTCACTTAAATGGACATACAACCTTGGGTTAATTAGAAAATCGGATGGTCTACTACCTACATATTCATAAAGACCACTGGCTATATACGCGTGTGTTTCAATATGATACGTTTCATCACTAGTATAAAAGCCCAAAATTCGTGCAAGGCTTCTAGGAAAAACGTACTCCCTTCTTTCTTCTGGAAAGTGCATAGTAATTCTGAGGTTTGCCTCATTAATTTTTAACTTAATGCCAAAATTGCTAAACACTTCTTTTAAAGAACAAAAGTTGTAGTAACCATCAGGTATTTTTAACTGCTTGTTCGCCCTTAACATCTATCCAGTTATTCTTAGTTTTTTCAGCTATATTAATCCACTTTATTTTAAAAACCAATTTCTCTAAGAGCAACCCTACTATCACCGCGCCTATTGTCAATTGGATACTTTAAGAACACACGCGCATTTTGTTTAGTTATATAAATGTGCATCCTTTTTAAATCCTTTTTAAAAAATCTATTTAAAATGGAACCTTTTAAATATAATGAAAGTGCCACTTACGATGTAGGAGGGGTTTATGAGCCCAAATCTTTGGACTTCAGTGCCCTAACCATCGCAGTAGATGAATCATATGGCTTCCAAGTCAGACTTGTAAACCCACTAACTAGATATTTAAATCCTCCAATAAAGAGTGATAGCGTGCCATCAGCATGGTCAACCCACCCCATGGCTTTTTACCAAAATCAGTTAAATTTTGCAGTTTACTGCTCAACCACCGGCTGCGGTGTTTCATATACAAACCATTTAAACCACCCCGATCTCTTAGTAAGGTCAGTATATAACTTTCATGTTTATTACCAGTATAGACGCATACTAACTGAACTACAGGTGCGCCTCCCCAACGACAACGTGTTTAATCCATTTCTCAGCTCAATGGACAATAATGCATATGGAAGAATTTGCAACGAATTTAACATTAAACCTTCAACTGACTTTAGACAAAAGTTAGACCGCAATCACGGGCTAGGCACATTGTATTTGTGGGGTCAACATAGAGAATATGATTTTGACTACTGGCCCGGCCACACCTCTTTTCAACCAAACAAGCAAGTTAGATTGGGATCAATAGAACAAAAACACCCCAATGCTTGGGCAACATTTATCTTAGATGAAAGTAAAGGCCTAACAATGCCAGGAGTGCAAAGACTCAATGACTCCATACGGATGTACGTTTGGTGTCTATTAGGAGCACAAGCACAGACCAAGTCTAGCATAGTGGATCAATCTACAGGCTTTGACGCCAGAAAACAATTTCTAGCCAATTTAGAAGATGCTATTAACTCTGCTGTTGATTTGCCTTCCAGCATACAAAGGTACCAAAACGTTCTTTCACATGCTAGGTCAAAGGTTGACTTTGTTGTGGGCCATGGATTATACATGCTGCCTTCTGACCTTAGACTACAGATTGGCATGATACAGAATTATAATAATGAAATTCTCATAGCCGGAGACGACCAAAACTTAGGACACGATCAAGGCTTAAACACAAGGCCCGCACCAGCCATTTTAAAAAAAGCATCTAGCCCTGAACAGCCAGAAAGCGACCCCCCACCAGCTATAAGCAGCCCACAGCCAGAAAGCAGTCCACCAACGCCTGTTAATATACCTCACCCCGACAGACACACTAGCGAAAAGACAGCCCTTGTTGTGTTTTTAACTTTTACTGGACTGGCTATACTTTATTTCACTAAAAATTAAACCAGCAGCCAGCACTCCTAACGTCCACAGATGGTCGGCCATATAACCGGCCACTTTGCCTATAGTAGACAAAACCCAACTAACAACACTGCCTATTATGCCAGGCAGAGCATCAAGCGCTTTGGCAGCTAACTTCTTTAGTAAGTTTGCTAGATGGTGCAATTGTTTTCTAATCCAACTTTTACCAGGCTGAGGCGTTGGAGGCGCTACTGGCCCCGCTGGCGCGCTGCCGGTTAATGCATAAACCAGTGTAGAGATAGCAAACCCAACGGCTGTTAATATACTAACTATTGTAATCCCCTGTTCTCTAAACAGAGTCCTTATACTTTCTGCTAGCGTAGTATTTTCATAAAGTATTCTGTTTATAGTTTCTCTAATTCTGCTTGTTTGTGATGCTAGCTGTGTTCTGTTGGTAGACAGCACTTCTAACCTGGCCGCCCTTTCTAGCATTAAATCCTGTATTTTCTGCTGTATTCTAGCCTTTTCTTCTCGCCCTAAATTGTTATCATCTGCATCAGCCAGTTTATTTTTTTCTTCTTCTATCTCTCTATCTAGCTCGCCAAGTTTTGCTAAATTGTTTGTTAGTTCACCCCTTATAGTCTTTAGAGCAGTATTAAGACCCATGATTTCACGCATAGGCAATGGAGAATCATCAATTGTTTTTAATTGTGTCTCCTCATTAAAACTCGTCTCAATTTCTGCTATTAGTTCATCTGCTGTTCGATTTAATTCTTGAAGAGGTATATTTTGTATTTCAGATTGTGTTGGCAACCTTTGCTCCACGTTCTGTAAAAGACTAACAGCCTCAGACCTTAGATCGCCAATAAAGTTTAACTGCCCTTGGTCGGCAATAGGGAGATCTCTAAGAATTGTGCTCCTGCTTAAAAACTGGGTTGGGTCTGGTTTTGTAGTAAGTCGTACAAGCATTCCTTTACTAGTTCTTACATACAAATGATTATTTTCATCTGTTAAAAAATTAGAAAGCCTAAGTGCTTCTGGCTGCTCTCGCCCTATACTGCTATATAATGATTCAATTCTATCTAACATTCGTATTTGGCTTAATTCTACCCCTTGACCTGCTGCTTCTTCAAGTTCTTTTCGCATTGAAGGGCCCAATTCTTCATCATCTTCATCTTCTTCAATAGGATCAATCGCGTCAAAATCTTCATCAGCCATATTTATATATTTATTATTTTTTGTTTTATAAAAATGAACTCATACGGCTGCGACCTTGATCCATACAGAAAAGCGAAGGAGCCCCATGGCATAAAAGGCATAAGGCAGACTGTGCGTGTTGTAAATAATCCATCAACAATTGAGCCCAATGAAATATTAACAGTAAGATTTAGTGACCTTGGGCCTGACGATGTTATAATGCCAGGCACTGCCAAGCTATCATTCAAAATAAATATTGAGTCAGCGGATCCTAATGCCACTGTCGTTGCTAACCTGGGCAGGGCCATTATTAAAAATATAGTAATTAAACTGGAAGGTAGAGAAGTCTTCTCACTGAGTAGCGCAGACATTTTAAATCTCTATTCTGATCTGTGGCTGCCTAGAACAGAAAGAAAAGACAAAATCTTTCAAGGGATCCAGAGCCCAAATGGTCTTAAGCACAGGCTTAATGCTGCGGATGCAAAGGAAGATGAGGGAGACCAGGCAATAGCACGAGCATTTAAGAACAGATTTTGCATCCCTCTAGATTTTGAACTGTTAAAAACCCACCAGCCATATTACCAAGGCGCACTAAGAGACAGACTTACTTATGAACTGACATTCAATGACAGCGGGTCTGTTATTCTATCAGATGATCCTCAAGCCAAATACACTGTTAGTAACATCTCTCTTGATTTTGACATTGTTACTAACCCTGAACTGGCTAGAACAATCTTAAACCAGTATAAAAGTAAGACGGTTGTTTACTTTGAAAGAGTTTTACACCACAGTCTGGCGATTAAAAACAAGCAAGACGCTGTCTGGGAAATAGCTATAAGCTATTCTTTAAAGTCTTTAAAGGGGTTCTCTTGCTATTTACTAAACCCCCAGCTCCTTTTAAGAGGGAATCTGAGGTGTTTTACAACCCAAAAATTGACCAGTTGTCTTGCACAGTAGATGGCAAGCCTTTTCAGCTGTATTCGGCTGGACTTTTACCTGACCAACACTTTGATGAAATAAGAAAACTGTTTGCTGGAGGCAGACAGACAAGCCCCACAGCCGATCATGTGTGTAAAAAACTTCACCTTCATGATGTAAGACTCGAAGATTATCTAACAGACAAATATGGATTATGGCTGGATTTTAGGTCCACGTATGACAACAGACTGCACGGGAGTGGAAGAAGGGTAGGGTCAGATGGCATAAGCATACAGATTAATAAGGAAAAGGAGGAGAATGGTCAGATACAAATGCACACTTTCGTGGTTTGTGACGCTCAGCTGAACATTGAAGAAAATAGACTGAAAGAAATAGCCTATTAAAACAGATGGATTGTTTGAACTTTTTGCCCAAAGACCCGCACTGTTCGCTTATTTGTGGGATTACTGGGTGTGGGAAAACTGTCTTCGTACTTGATTTATTACAAACAATCTACAGGTTTCATTACAAGTACATTGTTATATTCTGCACAACCATTAAGCATAACAAGTCTTACAAAGAAAGGCAGTTTGTTTGGACAGACGAGAATATATTTTTAGTTGATCCTACTGACAAGCTAAGCGACTGTTTAGAACATTACTATAGGCTATTTGAGGGAACCGAAACGCTGTTTATTATTGATGACTGTTCAGCTGAACAAGACATTGTTAAAAAAAGAAGGACTCTGTCTAAGCTAGCCTTTAGCGGAAGACACGCATTAGTTTCTGTTTGGCTCTTAACTCAAAAATACAATGCTGTCTTAAAAGACTTTAGATCGCAGTTAAAATCGGTTGCATTATTCTATACTAAGGACAAGGATAGTTTTGAAGAATGTTTAAGTGAAAACTATATAATCAGGGACAAGGATGAACTAAAAAAAATAAAAGAGCAGTTAGAAAAATCTAAGCACGCTAAACTATGCTTGCGGACTGACCCACCAGTTCAATACGTTTGCTTATTATAGATTGTTTATTATAGACTGTTTATAACAATTTGTTTATTATAATTTTAAATATTAAAAAGAATGTCTCGAGGACCTGAATCAAAAGCAGAGTTAGCTCCTAAATGTGTTGCAGTAGAGCTAAAAGACCTAGCAGACACAGCCGAGTTTGATCTGATAGGGTGACAGAAATGTTTATGGATTTGAGTACACCGACGATGGGTTTACAAACGAACAGAAATTGAAGACAAAAAACGGCAGCAATATCCTGCCCTGGAAGAGATAAGAAATCTAAGGGCAAACGATTTTGGCAAACACGAATACAAACTTCATAAACGAGAGAATGCCTGGGCGTTGCTTCCTAAAATTAACTGGGATTTAAAGTTTGAACTACGAAGCCCCAATGTATACTTTGATAAGAAATACAATTTTAGAAAAGCTTTGAATGAAGGACATCCTTCTTATGAGCCTAGTCCCAGGAACACAACAGAAAAAGCAGATTGAAATAACTAAGCAGGGCCCTGAATATATGCTGCGGAGAAAGAAGTCCTTAGCTGAAGTGGGGGATGACACCGTTGGCTTAGAATTTAACCCAACGCTAGAATCACTGCCTAGAAAAATGACGATGCTTTTTCGCTTATTTATTACTCCAAGGGAGTCTGATCCTAGTTTGCCAGAGCATACGTTAATCAGAGGCGTACAAATAAAGTCTGAAAACTTGGACGAACCTCTTAGGTTTGTTATTGCTATTACTAAAATGGGGATCAAATAAACACTTTTGTATCTTCTGACAAAGTTACTGTGAATGTTGACAAAACCAAACTAACAGTGCTTGATTTTATTTTCATAAAGTATGTTGATTTTATTGCGTTTTACTCTGTTGATGAAGTGCTGCCAGAAGGGTTAATAAGAAGATATGTACAAGATTAAAAGAATAATCTTGTTTAAAATGGAAGACGGTCAACAGTTTAGATTAAAGCACATGACTGAGCTTGAAGAGGAAATAGAAAGTGACTTGAACAAGTATAGGGTTACTAGAAAGAAATATGCTAAAGCTCTGAATGCTCTTTCTTATATAATCACCGGCTCATCGGTTGTAGCCAGCTTAAGCACTGGGTCTAGTGTTGCTCTTTTAGCTACTGGAGTTGGGACACCGATGTCCATAGCTTTTGGGAGTGTTGGTTTGGGTTTAGGTGCCATGTCCACAATTGTAAGTGCTGTTTTAAAGAAGCTAACGCCCAAATTACAAAAGCACACTGCCATTGTAGCCCTAGCAACAGCAAAACTTCATTCATTAAGGCTGATTATAAGCAATACATTACTGGATGGAAAAGTAACAGACGAAGAATTTAAACGAGCCATGGCTGACGGTGATGATTACAGACGACAAAAAATTGACCTCCAAAAAAAATGGAGAAAGACTTTTACTTCACAACAGGTAGACACTGAAGCAATCAGAAAGAACATTGCAAAGCAGAACCTTGCAAACGATCAACTAACCCAAAATAGGTTAAAAATGGGCCTGATTTAATTATTGTATTACTTATTATTTGATCTTAAAAATGACGACCAAAGTAGTTACAGAGCTTAAAAATATATGCTACGCCTTAGAGTTAATGATGGAGCAGGGGGCTAATGAAGAAGAGTTAAGAAACAAGTTTGACGAATTAATTGCGGATCTTTTTGAGCACACAGATATTCGCGAAAGTGTAACCAACGTAATCAGTAAAATGCCAGATTCTTGGCCCAACCCAGTTATAAAGTGTATTGCAATTTTAGTTAATATTATGGCTCCTGATGACGCTGAATTGTCTATTTTTACTAACTCTGAAGGAGTAGCTATTCAATATAATAAATATTAGCTAAATTTTAGTATTTATTTTTTTGTATTACCTATTTATTTGATCTTAAAAATGACGATCACAAAAAACGTTGGATGAGATATTTGCCGAACCGGTGGGCAATATGTTTAGTGAATTAGACATGGACATCATTAACCCCTCAAGTGTTCATGAAAGCGTAACACATGCCATTTCTAAAATCCCAGAGTCTCTTCAAATTGACCCGCCAGTAAAGGTGTTGTTGGCCATTCTGATTGAATATATAACCCCCGATGATAAATACATGCAAGTCTGGGTTTCAACTAGACAGAAAGAAGTAATCAGCTATTACGACTTTAATTCTGAATGGGCTGATTACATGCTTACACAGTTTAACCATGCAAGTGAAGAAGCGAAATTACGTGGCTCCGGCTGGTCTGAAGGAACAGTCCTTGAAATCAGATTAAGACAAACAAAGTTCTATCCTATAGTTGGTAATTTTTACATCCCTCTCCCAAGAGAGTTAGAGTTAAAACAAGCAGTCTTAAACATACGTAATTCAGATAACTTATGTTTCATGTGGTGTATTTTGGCGCATTTACACCCAGTTAAAAATAATGCAAACAGAGTATCTAATTATCGGCAGTATATAAATGAGCTAAACTTTAATAGCATAAACTTTCCAGTAAGTATAGACAGTTTAAGCCAGTTTGAAGAGCAAAACAAACCAATAACCGTAAACGTATACACATGGTCTGTAGCAGACAATCTACGGCCCCTAAGGATTTCTCCCAATGCTCCCACTTTAGGTGAATCCCTTAACAAGCATGTAGACCTGATTCTGTTTACAGATGGTTCTAAGAGCCATTATGTATTAATCAGATCAATTAGCAGACTTATGGCTTATACTACAAACAATACAGCTAAACAAGAGCTTTGTAGAAGGTGTTTGGTTAGAATTCCATCTATAGAGGCAGCTGACAAACATAAGAAACATTGTAAAAGTTTTGTAGACTGTAAAACCGAACTTCTTACACCCCCACCGGGGTCTAAAGTTAGTTTTAAAACCATACACAAACTGCAGATGAGACCATACGTAGTCTATGCTGACTTTGAAGCGATTTTGCCACAGTACTATGGCCCTCAAGAACTAAAAGAACAAAAAACAGCCTTATTAACCCACCATCAGATTTGTTCTTATGCTTTTATTATTGTTAGATCAGATGGGCACACAGCCCTGATGTGGCCCCTTGCGGTCGGCTGGGCTATAAGCAACATTATCTTATCTTAGCACACACACAACCGGAGATTTACAGAGGCCCCGACGCAGCCGGTCGATTTTTACAACACATGAAACACCTTCGCAATCAATTCTTTATTCAGCTGAATCTCTCAGACATTAAGATGACTCCTGAAGACCAAAGGCGCTATGAATCATCTACACACTGTTGGATATGCAGCTTAGAGCTAACACCTAATAGTAGAGACGTGACAGTGAGAGACCATGATCACATTACTGGCAAATTCAGGGGAGCAGCACACAACAGTTGTAATCTTCAACTTAAGGTTGACCCCAAGACATGGAAACTGCCTATCTTCTTTCATAACTTACGAGGCTATGATTCTCACTTTATCATGCAAGCAGTAACTTCTGAATGTAAGAGGGTTAGCTGTATTGCACAATCATCAGAAAAGTACATGACCTTTACTGTAGACTGTTTATCCTTCTATGACTCTGCCCAACATCTGATGGCGAGCTTAAGCAAACTAGCAGAATCTCTACAAGACTGCCCAATAACTAAAAAATATTTTAACTCGGCTTTAGTACGTAAAGGCGTTTACCCTTATGAATACATGGACTCGTGGGACAAGTTTGATGAGCCAGCGCTGCCAGCAAAGGAAGACTTTTACAGTCGTCTTACAGGTAAAGGCATATCTGATGCTGACTATGAATACGCACAGAAAGCCTGGACAGAATTACACTGCCAAACAATGGGCGATTATCATGATCAATATTTATTGGCTGACGTGTGTTTATTGGCAGACGTCTTTCAGAATTACAGATCTACATGCATGAAACATTACGGTCTAGATTCATCACATTACATTTCTGCCCCGGGGTTGTCTTGGGACGCATTCTTAAAGTCTACAAACATTGAGATTGACTTAATATCTGATCTGGCCACACTCCAGATGATTGAAGATGGGCTGAGGGGAGGCATTAGCATGGCCTCACACCCTTACTGCAAAGCCAACAACAAGTACTTAGATGACTATGATCCCACTAAACCATCCAACTATCTAATGTACTTACTACTTAGACGCCAACAATCTGTATGGGTGGGCCATGAGCCAGGCACTGCCATTAAGAAACTTTAAAATGTTCGTAGGGCCTCATGACGTTAATAATATGTTGAGTTATCTACCGTGTCTTACACCTGATTATCCAGTAGGACTAATCTTAGAGGTAGACTTAGAATATCCTACAGAGTTGCATGACCTCCATAACGATTATCCCCTAGCAGCAGAAAGATTAAAGATGAGTCCCACCGAACCACCTAAACTCGTGCCTAATCTTCGACACAAGACTAAGTACGTATGCCATTACAGACTGCTACAGTTTTACTTAAGACACAGACTGAAACTTACCGCCGTTCACAGAATAATAGAATTTGAACAAGAGCCCTTTATGAGACCATACATCATGAAGAATACTGATCTTAGGACTAAAGCCACTGACGCTTCAGAAAAAGACTTTTTTAAACTGATGAACAACAGTTGTTTTGGCAAAACCATGGAGAATCCACACAAGCGTAAAGATGTAAGATTAGTTACAAAAGAAAAACAAGCAATTAAGCTGGTCTCTAAACCTAACTACCAAGACTTTAGAAGATTTAGCGACAGCCTGGTTGGCATTGTGATGAAGAAACAGAATGTGAAGTTGGACAAGCCGGTGTTTATTGGGTTTACTGTGTTAGAGCTGTCAAAATTGTTAATGCTTGAATTTCTGTATGACTACTTTAAACCGCTGTACCCAGAGTCCAGAGTTCTTTACACAGACACTGACTCTTTTATTCTGGATGTTCCAACTGAAGACTTTTATAAGGATTTAGAAGCGGAGGTAGCTAAAGGAGCCGATGGATGGTACGACACATGTGACTACCCAAAGGACAGCCCTTTACATTCAACTGTAAACAAGAAAGTAATTGGAAAGTTTAAAGACGAACTTAATGGAACAGTTATACAAGAATATGTTGGTCTGCGGTCAAAGATGTATAGCGTTGCTAGCCAGACTTCTGTAATGAAGAAAGCTAAGGGCATAAGTAAAGAAGTTGTAAAAAAAAATATAAGTCACGACAACTACAAGCAGGCTCTCTTTGAAAACAAAGTATTTCATCACACAAATGTTAATCTGCGCTCTACTCTTCATCAAGTAAACACAACTGCTGTTAATAAGAAATCACTAGTCTCTAACAATAACAAGCGAACTTACGTCAATCCTGAGTTTTCATACGCTATAGGCCATTGGAGAACTGACTTAAGTTAAGATCTTAACTAGTACTTAACTAGTACTTAACTAGTACTTTACTTAAGATCTTAACTAGTACTTAACTAGTACTTAACATGACCTACACTTTACTTACACTTAACCTGTTATAACTGACTTAACTTGTACTTAACCAGTACTTAACAACACATTAAAAAACTAATTCAGTAAAAATAATGGGTTTACAGAAGGAGGTTGTGCTTTTTTTGCAGAAGCTGGTTCTTCTTCTTTTACTGTTTTTGTGGGGATTTGTGACTTTGTTGCTAAGTATGGGTTTAGGCACTTGTATGCCAAAAGCCCCCCACCAACAACAATACCCCCCAGTACATAATAATACATCTTATAGTTTGATTGTGTTGTTGTTGTTGTTGGTGACGGCGGCGGTGCTGGTGGCGATGTTGTATTACTATCTACCAATTCTTGTTTTGCTGCTTGGTTTGCTTTTTGCAGTCTGTTCCATTCAGCTAGTTTACGGCCAGCCTCAACACGCCCAGGACTTTTAGCTTTAGTAACACTACTCACTTGTGGGACACTCACTTGTGGGACACTCACTTGTGGAGCCATATTCTGCTCCTGTGGAGTCTTCTTCTCCTGCTTGCTCATTTTTTTTAATATGATTAAAATTAATATGATTAAAATTAATATGATTAAAAGTAATTAATCCCATGATGAATGGACATAACAACGTCCCAAATCTATAATACATGTCACATGCAAGAGATTCTAGGGACTTGATTAAAACCGGATCTTGTGTCAAGTCATATTTTAAATCTTCTTCTGAATCAATCGGCGCTATCTTGCCTACTAATTTAGTATATAAACTAATCATTGTCTGTCCCACCGATCTAACCATTTTTGATCCTAGCTGTGCTTCGTATCTAGCGTAATACTTCTCAACGTCTGATGTAGACAATTGCTGAATCTGTTCAACACTTAGTTCAGTGCCTAGATACTGCCTGGTTTTTCCACATGCAGCCAGAGAGTATAATCTTTCTTTATGGCAGAGGTCTGGGTCTGCTGCCTCCTCACACTTTAATAGCTCGTCGCAATCCATTTTTTAAAGCCCTTTTTAAAAGCAATAAAAAAATAAAACCATGAGTTTAACGCTGGTTAATTATGCAGTGCCCATTGTTGGTGTTATAGTTTATTCAACCCTAGCAAAATGTTTGTTAAGAATAAAACCACCCAACATGGGAAAGATAGAAGATTCGCCGAAACTAGTTGTAACCTTATTTTTAGCTCTTGCAACAAAAGATTATCTGATTAAAAAGCACATAGACAGTCTTTCATATTATGATTATTTTAATTATTTTTTTAGTTAATAAAAAACATGAGCACTGCAAAGATCATCAATACTATTTACCACTCTGCTGTAATCAGCGGTCTTAGTATAGGGTACAGCGTGTTAGCAAAAAACATGTTTAAAATGAGGCCGGCTGATCTAGGAAGGTTGGACATTGAGGATGTTGTTAAAGTTACAGCTGTAATAACTGCAGGGATTGCCTCAAAAGACTTTCTTGTTACACAGGGGATTATCCCAGAAAACATCAATGCATAGAAAATATTGATTTATAAAAAAATATTCATTTTAGAAAATATTGATTTATAAAAAAGATTAATTCTAGAAAATATTCATTCATTTATAAAAAGATGTCCGGATTAGTTCTGATGGTGGGAGGAGCTACTGTTAATGCGTTGGCTTTCTCTGGCAGCAATTATATGTTTAGTAAACTGCGGTCTGATGAAGAAAGAGAACGCCATAACAAGGCAATAGAAGAGTTAGCTAAGGCAAAAGACGCTTACGAGAAAAGGAGAATTGCTCACTTAGACTTTATTAATAAAAAGTTAAGAGAACAGGGACATGCAGAGCACACATTTACAGACATTGACGACGCAATGAATGAATATTACTTAGTGACAGGAAAGAAGTTTCTAACATCGTCACCACCAAAACTGTCTGACTTTTATGAACCATCTGAGGATCAGAAAATGGTAGAAATAGGCTTTATTATAGGTGCTATGGGAGCAATCTTTCTTCTTGCATATTCAATCTAAAAACATAGTTAAAATGTAATAAAAAAAACAGTCCCTTCTTATGGACGATACGAAGTACAAAATATATTATTCTCCTAGAGGGTATTGGAAAGGAAAGGCTGCTATTGATAAACTGAGTAAAGCTGCTAGGGTGTCTGAATCAGAAGCAAAAAACTGGCTTTCAAAACAAGCGATCTGGCAAATATATCTGCCTGCCCCAAAAAGAATAATAAGGCCTCGATTTGTTAACTCAGTTCCTAATGACACCCACCAGATGGACTTGCTGTATCTTCCACATGACAAAGTTAGAAGAAAAAAGTTTAAGTATGCTCTTACAGTTGTTGACATGGCTTCAAGATATAAAGACGCTGAGCCTTTAACGGATAAAAGCTCAACTGCTGTGGCTGTGGCTTTACAACAAATATACATGCGAGGCCCATTAAAGTATCCTAGGATGATTCAGGTTGATGATGGAAAAGAGTTTAAAGGAGCTGTAAACCAACTGTTTTTAAGACACCGGGTTACAGTTACGAGAGGGATTCCAGGCAACCATCGCTCCCAGGGTCTAGTAGAAAACTTTAATAAGAATCTAGCTGAACGTCTGTTTACCTATCAATATCATAGAGACCTTATGGACAAAACACGCAACACAGAATGGGTTAGAAGATTGCCGGCAGTCTTACGCGCCATGAACAATGAAGAATTTAAAACAACGGGCCTTAAACCGGTGAACGCAATCAAACTAAAAAAAAAAAAAGTATTACTGAAGACATCCAAGGTAATCAAAAACTCTTGCCGTTCGGACTAAAAGTAAGATACTTGTATGCTCCCGGAGAGGCAGAGGGTGATGTTAGAATTAGAGCCACAGACCCTATATGGAGCGTAGACGTATATGAAGTTGAAAGAATTATGAAAACAGCCCCTCCTGTGTATTATTTAAGAGAGACTCTTTCTTCCAAAAAGCCCGCCCCTAAAAGATCGTTTGTTCGCGAAGAGTTGCAAGTTGCTCCGCCAAACACAGTGCCTATAAGTTAATCAGAGAGAATGTCTAAATCTGTGGTTCTCGAGCAGCAATATTATTTTGCCCGCAAACCCCACTTTTCACGTGATTAGATTTCTTTGATTTTGTAGATTTTTAGCTGTTTTTTTGGTTGAAGAAATTTAATTATGTGAAAAGTGGGGTTTGCGGGCGAAATAAGATGGCTGGTTGAGAACAGACATTTAGACATTCTCTGCAGTCAACGGGTTAAGGATATACCAATCTCCTGATTATCATAAATCAGGCATGAAAAACGAGAGTTGTAAGATCAGTGGGCATGACTATCTTGCTGAAGTAAATCAAGTTGAAATCTATCATATAAACAGAATGATTTAAGAAAGACAGACTGAACAATATTTGTTCATTTTGCCTACTAAATTAACCAACTGGTGCTTTGTCACACAATAAAGAACCACAAACTGCCCATTGAAAGTGACCTTTCAGCTCTCACATTAACTGACAAGATAAAAGCACAATGAATGTACTTGTATTTGCAATTAGTTAGGACATTACTTTAACACTTTTTCTTTTCTTTCTTTCTTTCTTTTTTTTCTCCCTTTTTGTAAGCAAATGACTACAGATATGTTTACCCATTCAATTTCACCAAATTGTATTCCCATGGTTGGCAAAAATATGATGAATATGACGAATTTAAAAAAATTTCTTTAAATTGGGAGAAAATTTCTAGAGACAAGATTCTTGAGTGGTAATAGCACTAGCAGACTCAAACCGTAGGAGGGGAAATCTAACCAAAGAGCGACAACTCTTGCTAACTTCCACACGCCAAATGACGTCGGGCTCTGTGAAATTGTTTTACAAGCCCAGAAACATCACCAAAAAAAGTCAACGAGAGAGCATGAGTCTGTACCAAAGTATGCTGATGAATCAAATTTGAAAGTAATCTGTGTCAGAAAGAACCTATTTCACCGTACTTAAAGATAAATTTGGTGATTACTATCTGGAAGAAGCCTCTGTTGTGTGATGGCACATGAAAACGAAACTCGTTCTGAATGCTGGCATTAATCACAGAGCTATGTTCATTAGGCTCAACCAACGGTATAACGACTATTGATCAAAGCAGCATTTGCACACTCTCTAAGCAAAATGATGGAGGAATGATCAGTTTGGAAAAGAAAACCTGAATCGGATGGAGTAATCAGGACCAGTTTTACCGAAACAGGACAGAGTAATCAGGACGCAGTTTTACCGAAACATTCGGGGAGAAAAAAGATCGACCCAGACATTTCATGATTTCAGGATCTCCCGACAAACAGCAAGGTCGAATTTCGGTTTCCGACATTTCCAGACATGTCCTTTCATCCATGCACACTTGGTAAAGTAATGACAATGATGATAACGACATATTTTCTGGAAAAAACATGGCTGAGTAAAATAAAAAGAAAAACATCTTTTAGATAGATAATGGTTTATTGTGCTGTTGTGTCAGGTGCTGTTGCTGTCCTGCAGTGGATGGATAGGAAGCCAGTGCATGTCATCACCACCAAGGTCAACCACACACCATGACAGATGTGACCACATGCTGTGGGCAGTTCAGGAAACCCCTGGATGTCCAGGACAACATTCAAAACATGGCTGGGGTGGACAAAAGCAACCAGCTGATCTACATTCCACTAAACTGAAAGACCATGAAGTGGTGGAAAAAACTTTTCTTCTACCTCTTCACCCTGAGCCTCATCCTGTGTGACAAACTAGTCCAATTAGCCCATTCATATCATTCTGTACAAAATTATGTTGATTATTAGTATAGCAAGCGAGCCAGTGTGTACATAGTGTGGTAGTGTAGGTTTTCAGTTTTTTTTTTTTTTCCTTGGTGTCAATATTATTGGATCATAAAGTGCCCTATAGGCTATAATATGAATCAAAAATCATACCTGGACATTTCTTGGATTATTTTGTGTGTGAACAGATTGTTTCAAAGACATTGTGCTTCCCTGGATACATATACTAGACATCTGCATGTGTCAATTCAGATAAGAAAAAAGAATATTTTTTTACCTGGCATTAGAAGAAGAAAGATGAAGGTAGGAAGTTCAATATTTTCCACCCCAACTTACTCAGTATGTTTATAACTAGTTCTGAAAGTTTTATGTCCTTACTCTTAACAGTTTTTTTTAAGTGATTTTTTTTCAATAACCCTTACAAATGGCCTGTCCCGTAGGTAAGTAAAGGGAAAAAACTGCTAGTATCAAGTGAGGTAACCAAAAACCAATTCATTCCAGGTATGTAGCTTTGTGAGCTACCATCAGATCCTCTAGAGAATCAATGGCCTACATATCTTCGGTTATGTCATGTAAAGTAAAGCCTGCCTAAAGTAGTTTGTGATATCCAGCCTGCTGCCTGAAAGATGTCGGTGACGGTGATATTCCACCAGACAGCACAACTGGCAGGCAGAACCTTGACTTCATGAACCATATCCTCTCTAGGGGGAAGCGGTTTCTGGCTATAAACATAAACCTGACAAATAATCTCAGCTAGGAGCTTATCATCTGGGGTATGATGGCAGAGCTCATTCTGTCCTGCCACAGAAGGCTGCTACAGAAGTCTGACTTTGAGAGAGAAATAATGTTGCTTATAGCCCAACCGACTGCAGAAAGCCAATCTCTTTCAGAAACTGAAAAAGAAGTTCGACTCTACCCTCTGAAAATACTCCTTCAGCGCTATGACAAGACAGTGAACCTGCTCCAACTTTCAACCAATGGGGTCTGGGACTGGACGACAAAGGGGCCAACAGAGGCAAGGTTACCAAAAGGGGCTGCCTTCGGGTTCTGAGGTTTTGGCTCGGAAAGAAGGGAATATGAAGCCTCATAATGCCACTTCAAGGAGGAAGCATGAATCTCACTAACCCTGCAGGTAGAAGCCAGAGTGATTAAAAAAAACAAGTCTACAATGTGAGGTTCCTGACAGAGCATTCAGCGAGTCAGTCAGTGGAGGCCAGATACTCCATGACAAGCGGAAGGCTCCACTTTGGGTTCCAACTGAGTCCCAAAGATACTAACGAAGAGTAAGCAATCAGCTTCGTTAGGAATAAATCATGGTTGACATCACTGTCTCTGCCCCTGAGATTGAAATCTTAGAAATAGGCGCTCTAAACCCTCTCAAGTACTCCTCTTTCTTCTTGAATTATTTGTAAATCTTCCAGGAAGTGGTCATCTTCGACTTCAGCATTTGCTGCAGTTACACGAGAATGGACTTTCCATTTGTTGTTGTACACTTTCAGCTTAGAAGGTCTTTGCCCTGTCATATCTACTGTCATAATCTTTTCCAAACATGAAGGACAGAAACGTCTTTGTCCAGAGAGGTTTTCCCCCCCCCCCCCCCCCCCCCCCCCCCGCCACCACCCCCGACTTTACTTCGTTTTCTTTTTTTTTCTCGTTTTTTTGTTTGTTTTTTGTTTTGTTTTTTTTTCTCTTTTTTCTTTCTTTTTTCCATTTTTTTAAGGCGGTCTTTTTTTCTTCTTCTTCTTTTTTTTTTCCTTTCTTTCTTGACTCACGCTCACCATGCAAAATCTGTGTGTACATTACCGATGGACAACTGTTTGATAGTTTTAGTGTGTAGGAGAATGATACAAAATGTCTGGGTTTGTTTATGTACTGATGTGTGGTGTACTGACACTTTCATTCTGCTGTGATAACTTCATTCTAACAAATGGGTACAATTAAATCAACATAAGGGTAATAAAGTATTCATAGAAATAAGAGCAAAAAAAAAAAAAAAAAAAAGTGAACGTGCGCGCACTCGCGCGGGTGCATATGTGTGTATGTGCGTGTGCGTGTGTGTGTGTGTGTGTGTGAGAGAGAGAGAGAGAGAGAGAGAGAGAGAGAGAGAGAGAGAGAGAGAGAGAGAGTGTGTGTGTGTGTGTGTGTGTGTGTGTGTGTGTGTGTGTGTCTTTTTTTTTCTTTTTTTTCTCTCTTTTTTTTAGGACTTAGAGAGCCTAAAGGCACTGGCCCTTTTTTTTTCCCTCCCCCCCTTTCTTTTTCCACTTTTCTCACCCTTTCTTTTTTCCCTACATTCAAGATCACGTCAACTTTTTCCACACTTGCCATGCTGAGTTGCAGTGCTAATGATGGACATTCACTCGTTTGCTTTAATGTTTGTGCGTTTGATACAATAATGTCTGGGTTTTTTGGTGACCTGATGTATGGTGCGCTGACACAATCATTCTGTAATAATCATTTAAGCGATAATGTAAGACATGAATAAATATTACAGTCCTAAAACAATGTAAGGCGTCTGCGTATTTTAAGTGTGTGTGCAAGTGTGTTTGTGTGTGTGTGTGTGTGTGTGTGTGGGTGTGGGTGTGGGTGTGTGTTCAAGTTTGGATTTCCCTTACTACCCTCTTGTCCAGAAAGGTATCACCTGGTGTGGAGAGAGAAATGATGGTTCCACGTGAATCTCCTTGTTCGGGGCTGAAGTAACAACTCCTTCCTTGCTGGTAGTAGGATGGGAACCTTTACCAGAAATGTGATCAACACACTGATCTAACAGTGTCATGAAGGAACTGATCACAGTAAGAGGATGCCTAGGCTTCCCAGCCAGTGTTCACCGAGGCTTGTCCTTTTGCAGCAGGGACCTCTGTTTAATCTTTCTCCTGTCAGGAAGCTGTCCAACCCTATGCCTTCCCAACGGAAAAGACTTATGCATGTCCCTGACAAAAGCACTAGCACCAACCACAGCACACCACCTTCAAGGCACTGTGGGGTTGAGAGGGCAGTGCAGGAGGTGGGAAGATGCAGGCCTGTCTCCACACCTCCAGACAAGATCAGTCTACCTGGAAGAAGCAGGTGTCTCTCTAGCCAAACTTGGTGGATTGTAATTCGGATTAGAAGATTTGAGGGGAACATTTATAGCAGAAGACACAGGTCCCATTGAGAGTAGGCTCAAAGGGGCTAATTGCAATAAGAAGGGCAGACGCATGCCTCTGCATCCAAAGCAAGGGGAATGGAGGAGGACAAAAGAGACTCTAGACTGCATGACAGCTGAGTCTAATGCTGGAAAGAGACAGCAAAAAAGCACAAGATGCGAACATTAGCAGACAACATTTTTTCCCTGAGAAGGAAGAGAGAAAGAAGCTTCCTCAATCAAAACTACATCAAGGCCATTTGAGAGAATATAACAGTGCTGAAAAAATGAAGACTGATCTCTGAAGAACATATGGGGGCATGTTTCCTCTTCAAGTAAAAAGGAGAAAACTGAACTGTGTTTGAATATGGTGCAATGATGCAAACTTATTAAAAGTGATCACTCTCACTGCCTAACTGGGTATGGAGCCAAGCTTAGCTCCCAGCTCTTTCAATTTTTAAGAATAATTCTTAATGAATCCACCAAAAACAAGGACAAGCAAATTGCAAGATAAACCACAATGTGTTTCCACCTCTTAGGTCTTCTTCAGGCAAGATAAACAACATTCAGGACAATGAAAACAATGAACGAGCAATCACTTATCTTCTCACTGTTTATCTTGCCTGGAGACCTAAGAGGTCGAAACACTTCGTGTGTTGTCTTGTAAACTGTTTGTCCTTGTTTTTTGCGGACTCACTAAGATTTATTCTTAAAATTTATTTCAATTTTCACCTGCAGTCACCTCAATTTGTAACTCACTCTCTTAATTTTGTTTTTTGCGGGGATCATGATCATATGGTGATATTTCATGCCTAGTAGGAATAAGGCATCTCTTTGGACAGGTATAAAACAAAAACATGAGAATGATCCACAAAGGTACCATAACGGAAGATGATAATAAGACAAAGACATAAATAAACACATTAAAAAAAAGGTAGTCTCAAAGTGTGACAGAAAGAGGAAGTTGCTATCACTGAATTCCCAGAAAGGGTTGAGCTATTTGTATGGAAACAGCTCCCAGTATCCCCACTGGGGCTTTTAGGGGGTACAAAAAATTCAAAATCTGATAACATACACTAGCTTCTAACACAAGTCAGCAGAAATAAAAGTGACAATCTCTCCAGCGAAGACTAAAGGGTTATTGCTGAACCAGCTGTGGAGTGGAAAGGTTAGTAGGGGAAAGAGGTGACAATAAGGAGTGCGAAGGGATAAACACGGTTTGTTGTCATATTCCATATTCATTTTCTATATAATCTTGATTTTCTATTATCTGCACTGTGGTTGTAATCAAGATCTGTTAGATATTCCAAACACACATTTTAGCTCTTTTCAATGAACCCATTGAAAACCTTTGCTGTTACCGGAAAACAAAAAACATTCACAAAGTTGTTCACTTTTTTTTTTTTTTCAAGAAAAAGAAGTAAAAAGTTTCTGTTTTCAATTGCATTCTACTGTGAAAACAGATAAAATCTGCTGAAAAAAAAACAGAAGTTTGGAATCCCTGAAGTTGCAACAAGGCACAACAGACATCATGGGTTAGTGCAGTACAACAAAATAGGACTAAACTGTGACCCCTGCACACCTCCCCTACATTCTCACCACTCTCTGTGACGAGGAAATCAAATTCAGCCATCGCTTCTTCTGTTTCAGGATCTTCAAGCAGGTCTTCTCCTCCCATTCTGTCATTTCCAACCACCTGTTAACATCCATTTTTCCTTTGCATCTTTCTTAAATTCAAAGACCACATTGAGGCATGTTTGAAAAGAAAACAACTGTTATGAATTCATTTATACACTTGCAAAAAAAATTGGCTTACATAACCAACCATGTGTACAAGACACTGAGCACTGCTAAGCTATACTGACGACAAATCACTTTCCAAATACCCACCCATCCCATTGTCCCAAACAATTAAACTTTATGGCAGACAAGTGGAAGCACTCTCTCCAATTGTCTGTTGGGCAACCAATTTCTGTTATATAAAAGGTAACTGAGCAGTCCACTTCAAAGCAGACTGATCGCACTTCCCTCCTCACCTTTTCACTTTTTCTCACCTCCAAACACCCCTATCCCTATCCCTCATTTTTTTCCCAGAACAAACCCCTTCAGTGTGATGTCATTATGAGACATGGCATATTAAAAAAGTTTCAATAGTATGCAGACATTATGCTTGGTTCTTTTATTTTCAAATGCATGTAGATATGAATAGGATGTATTTTGAAATATGTATGTGATGAGGAGGGAGAAACTGAGAACAACATGGAGATCTTATCAATGTAAATTAGTCCAGGAATGAGTGAATGGGAGAACCATTTAATTCTTAGATTTTCTTTCCTTATGCACTCACTCAAAGTGGGAAGCATTTTTTTCCATTCATGTTCTGTATAAATGGTTGAAAAATATTTTTTTTCAATGTGTCTTATGTCAAATTTCTCTTTCTCAAGCCTCTATCATCTGTGCGCAGGCTATGCAAAGCTGAATATCTGCTGGCTTGTCATTGCACTACCTGTAGTTACTTTTATTAAGTGCCTCTTCACTATATGCAAGTAAAAATTTGAGGGGACAAGTAGATAATTCTATCTACTTGTCCCCCAGACAACTTAAATTGTCTGAGAATTTCTACCCTGTGCATGGGAAAACACAGTTATGATTAACCTTTTTCTTATCTGTTTGTAAAACTTATCAGAATGATGGTTCAGTAATGTATTAAAGCATTTACTGTTTACATGATCATTCAAGTCAAACACACCACTTGCATGCCAAGACTTCTGACCTGAAAAAATAAATCTTTAAAACACTGTAAATATCATTCTGTGGTCCAATGCAAATACTGGACTTTCCCTTCACTTCAACTTTGCAGGGGTCCTATGACATCTGCTAAATGATAACTAAAACCCCCTGCGCACACACACACACACACACACACACACACACACACACACACATTCCCTCCAAACTCTCCCATCTCACTCTCTCAAACACACGCAGGCATGAAAAAGAAGTCTGATGCAATGTAACATACAAGACAAAAGATACATAAATATTATATAGTGTTACTTACAACAGGAACAACAACGGCTTTCTTTATAAAATGCAAAAGAACAGCAGCTGCTGTCTTGATTGCCAATCTCTGTATTGCTTTTGTGTTCTTGAGAACCTGATATCCAGAGACATTATGGAATACTTTTGAGCTGTCAGCATGTTTCCACTTTCTATGTTTCTTGTCTTTTTTTTCCCCTTTGAATGTTACGTGATTATACACCATTTAACCCCTTCACTGCCACAGTTTAATAGCACATTTGAATAACTGTGTGCCAGGGTAAAATTTTGCTTTTTGGGGTAGGTTCAGTAAAATGGTTACTGCTCACTTATTTCTTGACAAATCTTTCGGATTTTTTGCATGTTTTGTTGTTATGCATTGATCTATAATGTCCTGTCAAAATGACTTGATTATGTTGATAATTAGTATAGCAGAAATTGACATAATTATAAAAATTTTACCAAACATAACAGTTTTCGAGTATACACAAACACATTGTGCCAAATGAAATGAGTCAAAACACTGAAAAAGTGGTCTTACTATTTATTCAACATCAGCACTAACACAAGACAGTCATATAAATCCCAGGGAATGTTGTTCTTGATGATAATCTGCTCATAACTGGGGGTACTATTTTTGTAGGTAAAAAGGGGCATAATCATGCTTTTCACCATATGTTCACTAACATCTACATTACTCATCCATTTATTGAGTTATTTGTTAGATGTTTTGTGAATTACTTCTTTATACCCTTGTCTACAATTTCACATCATTCTAATTTGATTTTTTTTGTAATAATGATGGTTCACACTAGTAATATGCGATAAAACAGTTTTTGTTTTGTTTTCAATTTGATAGTTTTAGAAGAATTCTGCACATAAAAGCCCACTAAACACAGCAGCAATACCTTTTGGTGTTTGCTCAACAACATTACAAACACCTGGGATTCATATTGTTGTCAGTAAATGTCCCTCTATGTAACAATCTGTATGTTACTGGGGGTACCCCAATTCTACTAGAAAGGGGCATAATTCTACTATTTGGGGTAGGTTCAATACCTCAATCACTGCTTATCTATTTGTTGATATATGACTTAGAATTTATGGCTTCTCTTTCCTTTTACCCCAAGCTATGATGCTATATAATATAATCTAATTTTGTTGGCCATTAGGGGATGGACAGGGATGTACCAATGGTGGTTTTACAAAAAAAGAACAGTTTCTGCACACATACACATGTTACAACACATAAAACCTGTCAAACACTGACAAAAACTTCTTTTAGTGTTTACTCAGCATCACTCTAAGTATACAGTGTGGTCCAAATTGTTCTAGTATAATACTTGGTAAATGTTCAAAATGACAACCTTGGAAAAAAGAAGTCTGAAGAAAAAAATAAACAATTGCCTGTTGAAAAGAAAAACGAAAAACACACACATTTGTTATCACACAAAACACTGTAGGAACTGTGTTAGAGTGTCAGAACAAGTACTTACATTACTGCCACGCTGTTCTATATAGGAATCCATCACTTGCCGTACGAAGTCTTGGACATAATCCTCAGGTTGTCTGCATTCCCTGCTTCATAATTTTAGGGGACGGTGGTTTTTTTTTTATGTCTGTCCAAATCGTGGTTCAAAGAAACACACATTGAGATTCATTCTATACTCCACTTGGTCTTCTTTCACTGATGGCACTTGGTCTGGTCACAGCATTGACAAAATCATGAACACACGCACACTTGAGAAAAAAACAAACCCACTGTAGAATGGAAAAATAAACTTCCCGGAACTTTTCATGCAGGTGATCCAGAATGGGTCGGATCTTGCACAGCCAGTTGTACCCTGGATCACCTTCGACTGGCAAGGCTGCATTGTTGCTGAAATGCAGAAACTGAAGAAGAATCTGAAATACAGAATAAAAGTTCCAAGATGAGTAAGCAGACCCACAATTGGACACACACACACACACACACACACATACACATACACACACACACACACACACACACCACACACACACCACACACAGTAAGCAGATCCACAATTGGGCACACACACACACACACTTTACACCCCCCCCCCCCCACACACACACACAAACACACACATGCATACACACAAACAGCCTACACACACACACACACACACACACACACACACACACAATTTACATACACACACACACACACACACACACACACACACACACACACACATGTACACATAATTATGCACAAACACACACTAACAGTATCACACACACATGAATGTAAAAACACCACAATGGCACGAAAAAAAAAAAAAAAAACTGCTGTGGATGAGTGCTTCTGTGCTTTACAAAATGAACAAACTTATATGGAAAACTTGCATACAGAAATAAACAATGCTTAGGCACACATGTGCGCACACACATGCACACAAACACACACACACACACACACACACACACACACGCAGAGTCCCACCTATCCATACAGTCATTATTTGCCATAATTATGTGATTTCAGTAGGAAATATGGCAAAGAAGAGAAATACAGAAAATAAATAGTGGAGGATGAAAATCAAGTGGTAACAAACAAAAAAAAAAAAAAAAAAAAGAAAGAAAAACAGAGATACTTGCCTGAATCCGGTTTCTGGTCATGAAGGAATTGAAGACTGGAGCTCTGCGCAGCCTAAAATTGGCACATTTGACTTTCAGACCAGGATCCCCAGTGAAAACACTACCAAGGCTGGGACTGACCACGCCCCATGCCACACACCACCACCCCCCCCACCCCCCCCCCCACCCCCACCCCGGCCGCTTCCACGGGACCCTCGCTGTCGTCCCGAGCCCCTACCACGTCCACGACCCTCTCCGGTCATGACAGGAGGGTGTGCAGTGCTCACTGATGGCACGGGTTCAGCTATTTCCGCTTCGTCACCCTCGCTACCGGCGTTGTATTCACTGCTGTCATATGCAACTAACTATGAAGCCACATCATCACCAGCACGCATCTCCGATAAAAGTGAATGGTGCTGATTCCCATCCGTCTCCTCCTCATCGCTAGTATCAGGATCTGATCCTCAAAGGTCTTTTCCACGACTTACTTTATCATTTAGAATGTCATCTAAAACATCAAGCGCAGTGTAATGCTTGAAAACGGAACGCATCAACGAAGTGCTAGGTTGAGCTGCCATCTTAAATATGCTTATCAGCTGTAACCTCTCAACTCGCAATTTGCATAACATATGGTCAGCTGGCTGCTCCCGTGAAGGGAAAGGGGCCGTTCCTTGACACCAGTAGAAGAGGTGAGAACATTTTAGACGGTCCTCTCCCAAGTAGATTTTTCTGCTTTCCGTGATGAAGTTACGGCGAGACACACTCATCCCGGGCGTAGTGATTTTCGGTTTTCTGGACGAGCGTTACTTGTCCCGAGCTGGGAACGGGTTAAAAACAACAAAACGGACAATTAAGTCTGCTAAAAGTGTCTAGTGAAGAAAGGGGCTGTAGGCTACAGCTCTGTGGGTAGAAGGCTTGAGAACTTGGCAAGAATGAGTGACAACAATGGTGATAAAAGATTGACGTGAAAATTTAGAACATCATAAAGAATATATTACAGTTGGTTTTTTTTTTTAAAGATAAAGAACATAAATCTTGGACAAAAAAATCTTGAAACTGAAAAAATTCACAATGATTGTACATAAATCTGAAAAGAAAAGAGAAAAGCTGAACATCTAAATTCAGAATGTGTCACACATCAAAGTTCTGATCGAATCTCATCTCCAGCTGGTTAGGTGTCAGTTTATACACTGAACTCAAATATCTAATTGTAAAAAAGCACCCAAAGAAAATACATTAAGAAAATGCCTGTAGTCATTCATTCAAACAGTGTTCCTTATAATACAATACTGGAGGCATTAATGCACAGAATTTGAAGTTTAACACACTGTGTCTCAAGGAGGCACAGTTTTTTCAGTTGCAAGTACAAACATTTTTCTGCAGATTTGTTCAAAGTCAAAAGTTGCTAACTCGTCAAGAGATGCAGCGACTCTGTTTCAGTGATGCACACAGTGAAACACAACTGCTTCAGAATAGCGGCCCCAAAGTATGCAAGTTGCAAGAAGTGATTGCAAGAAGTGAGAGATGCAATTGGTTGCAGGAAGTGAGAGACGCAATCATGGTTTTGGTTCAGTGTCGCTTGCCAACTAAAAACTTGCTGGAGGCAAGAGTCAGCATCCGATTTCTTTGAAGAGATCAACTTATTCCTGTTCTTCAGCACTCAAGATAAAGACACTGAGAAAGATTCTGCTGCTATGTTTTTCAATCATGTTTTCAATTTTGTGTAAGAGATCAACAAAAATAGCAGCAATGCTCACTGAGGCCAATGATTAAAAAAAATAATAATAAAAACCTTCACCTTAAATTCCATTTCATCTTTCAAAAGAGTAGGTCATCGTGTGTTGATGGATATGGATAAACTAACTTTAACAACACATGCACACTAGTACATGCCCACTAATATGGCTTATTCTTCAAAGTTGCCTTTAACAAGCAGAAATAAAATGTGAACAGCAGTGAGACATTACAGCTAAAAAGTAGTGATTCCAGGTGAGATGCAAACCTAAGAGTGTTGCATGGGTGAAACTGGAAAAAAATTGAAAAACTGAAAGGTTGGGGTCCAGGGTCTGCCTAGGCCCCTGGCGGGGTCCAGGGGCAGCACCCCTGGTGGGGGGCCCAGGGGGGCAAAGCCCCCCGGCCGAAATTGATTTTTTGAAAAATTCAGACAGTTTTCGTGGCCTCTGGTGAAAGGAAATTTGGAGCTGAGGCCTTGTTTGAAACACATATTTATTGCTTATATGTGAACAAAAGTCATCATTTTAAATCAAAAAAAAAAAGAAAGAAAAAAACTTACCCCCAAAAAACATGGGTAAGGGTATCAACATCAGGACCGCAAGCCTGTTGCAAGCCAACATATTTCCTGAACAGGAAATCTATTGGTAAATTGGAAGCCATGAGAAGAGTGTTGTAGTCAGTAGAACTCTGTGGTTACTCAAGATTTTTTTCTCTCCTTTCTGGTGGGAATGGATCATAAACTCCTCTATGTTGTCACAGCTGGAACAATGGAGAACAGGCTGTAGTGTTGTTTGTCTGAGCACAGCAATATTCTCTTGTAGAGCAAATGCAATTGTGTGCGTGTACGTGTGTGTGCGTGCGTGTGTGTGTGTCACTAGGGGGGAAGGGGGGGGGAGAGGAGGGGGGAGGGGGGGAGGGGAGGGGGGGAGCATGGGGGGCTGCTGAAAAAGATTTTACTGAAATTCTTACCTCACCAGCCGCCGTGGCGAAGTGGTTAGCGTCACGGACTCCCGGCTGGGAGGTCGTGGGTTCGAATCCCATCAGAGTCATGTGGGTTTTTCTGCCCCGACCGGCTCCTACCCAGAGTTGAGTTTGCTGCGGACTCAGTTGGGAAGACTGGGACCACACAGTCGAGCTTCATCCACTTAATGGATGCGTTTCTGAGAGTGTTGCTCAAATTTTCTGACCAACACTGCAGGTGCCTGTATCTCTCGGGCCTGGTTGACGCCGGGATAAATTATGAAAGGAAGCGTAGAGTACAGCCCTGTCATGTAGTCTCAGACCGAAATGGAAATCCGTAGCATCATCTTAATCATCCTCATTCTCATCGATCAGCATTAAAAAAAATGTCTCAAGTTCTGTGGCCCTTCATGCCCTGCTCTCATGGTGACCTCAATTTCGATGTCCTCTCCGCATCTGTGGCCTTGGTTTGGTTCCGTCGGGGTCACCGGTATCGACGAGTCCATGGGGGCTGTCGTTGGACGCACGTGGTGGCGCCCTCCAGGGGGAGAGCTCACTCACGCCGGCTCCGCGACTAAGCAATTATTGTTGTCAGTAGGGGGCTTAGTAGGTGGTGTCCTGCGTATGTTAGATCAGAACAGGCGCCACTGAACACCACCGAAGTGACTCGGCAGCAGTGCAGTATCTCCTCCGGTGGGTTGTCTCTTGACGACTTGACACTGACTGCCCCCTGTGGATTGCCGGTGCCGGGGCTGCAGCGGGGCCAACCGGGCTGTCGCTGTGGAGAGGATGTCGGAATGAGCGGTGTGGGTGCACTGCCTCTGAGGTGGTGCAGAGGCTGGGACAAAAAAAAAAAAAAAAAAAAAAAAAGAAATTCTTACCTTCATGCTTTTAATATGGTCCGGACTTCTGGCATGCTTTGCTAGCCGAGATTTTCCATTGGATCCATACTTGAGGTCTGAGTTGCACACGCGGCAAAACACTACACCAGGTTTGTTTGTTTTCGAACACCAAACACAATGTTGTCATTTTTCATCATCTATTTCATTCAGCCAAGCCCATCGCCACTTATTAGTGATGCCAGCGTCGATCTCCTCAACTGAATCACCTTCTTTAAGATAGGACATTCTCACAGTTTCCAACGAACACCTAACTCAAAATCTAGATTTCGGCAAATGGCACTTTATCTTTGTTCCCTAAAATAAAGACTGCTTCCGATTCGGCACTTCCATTTTATGGTAAGACGCACTCGATACGTAATTTACGCAATTTCAGATTCTTTGAAAAAAAAAAATTTTTTTTTTTCCAGATTTACAAAAAACGGAAAATTCCATCTCGAATAATTTCATAAAACGGATTCCGTCCTCAGACTGAAGAAGTTTCACCCATGGTGTTCTAAACATCAGAGAGAAGATTTGGAAAAAGTCCTGAATTAGCTGCAAGATTTGGGGAGAAAGTCCCATTTTATAGCCCCTTTCCCTCTTTCCTTACCTTTCGTTCCCTGGAAAATGTCTCTATCAAACTGAGAATTTTCATCACGGAAGAAAGAAATGAGAACGGGAGGTTGATCTGAAACAGACTTTGACCAGTTTTTGTTTGCATCTGATGCTTTTAGTTTGAAAGCAGCCCAGTGAAATGTTCATGCCGATAAATGTCTGTGTGTGTTGTGTTCCATTGTTGTGTAGCAGAATGGAGAAGTGTCTTTGTATAAAACTTTCAAGGCTTACTTCAAACTTCTATCTCAATAATATGGACCCTAAGATTTCACTAAATGATCCTAACACCTTTCAACTGAGCGTCCCAAGGACCCTAGGTTTTAAATGCTATAAGGAACACTGTCATGAACACCATAATCCACATACCTTGATTTTCACTCCTTTTCTCTCCAATCTTTCATCAGCTTCATCAGCAGCAGTAACTGTTTCTTCATTTTCATCACTGAAAAGGTGAAATGAAGATACTTTAAAGGGGGAGGGGGGATAGCATTGAAAAAAAAAAAAAAAAAGACATATTTAGACACTTAATCTTAAAAGCAGGCATGTATGTGGTTACATCAGAAACATCCTTCATATGCCAGATACAAAGATCTTATTACATTCTACACCAGCAGAGCCTAGCAGATCTCTGGACCATGCAAGCCCTCCAACACAGCAAGGTCACAACTCCCAGAAAGAACTGGAGCCAACACACTGAGAAAGTAGAGTTTTAAAATAAAACAACTTAGTTTATACAACCATAGAATCTAGATTATACAGAAAGCTCTTTGTTTACTGAAATACACAAACCAAGTCTAATACACAGCCATCAAAAACCAATGAACTAATTTTTAATGACTGAATGGATAACAAAAACATTTGAACATTTTGTCTTCAATTCCTCCAGCAGCAAAAAGAAAGTGAGATGATCCCAACCTGTCCAGACATACTGACAATTTTTTTTCAATGTAATTGTAATCAGCCAACCTGTCCAGACATACAGATAATGGTTTTTCAACCTAATCTTATTTCGTCATTAATTCCTCTTGGGGCTAAAGATGGTGAAAATCCAATCAGTCAGTCCAGACACAAAGACAATGGTTTTAAACCTTCACACACTTGTCTTTCATTCCTCTGAGGGCTAAAAATGGTGAAGATCCAACCAACCAGTCCTGACAGAGACACTGGTTTTCAACCTAACTGCAGTGTACAAGGGAACATCACAAAAGATGGTAAAGAAAAAAAATGGGGGAAAAATGGAATCCTTACCCTTCAGTTTCCTTGTTATCCACCATGCCACTGTCCCCAGCCAGAAAGTCAAAAGTGCTCATAATAGAGTTTTCTGTATCATTCAAAGCACTGTCCATGGGCCCAATGCCTGGCAGTCTCCGCAACCCAACCCTAAAAATTACAACAGAGGCAAACACTACAAGTGCTCAATAAAACCAGTAAGTACTGACAAACCTGTTTACATGAATAGCAGTTCAGAAAACTGAAAGTATGGTATAGAAAACTGCAATGGCAACCCTATTAAATTATCCAAATGAAACCAACAGAGAGACGGACAGAGAGATATTCAAAGATACACAGAGACAGACAGACAGACAGAGTGAAGGGTAAACTTCAGACTTCAAATGGTTTACTGTGCTTTGGACATTGACCAGTATACAATCCGAGTAATATTTCCCAATATATATATATATATATATGGGGTGGGGGGGATGCAGACAGTTAAACAGACAATAACAAAGATAGGCAGATACCCAGACAGAAAGACAAAGAGCCTGATTCTCTGATAAGAAAATACATCATCACGTATACGCACGCACGCGCGCGTGGCACGCGCACCCACATACACACACACATGCATGCATGCACACACATACTACTTTTAATCCACCTCCTCCTACCCTTTTGCGCACCTTCTTATGAGATACAGATTAAAACCCAAACAAGCAAAAGTCTGTTTGACTATTTGCTGTGGAGCAGTACCCTGCCCCCCAAAAGACTTGAAGTTTTTGAAACACACACACGCGCACACACACACACACAGGCACAGAGATTTAAACACACACACACACATATACAGTCGAAGCTGCTTATAACAAATCGCCAGGGACATTCAAAATTGCTTCATTATATCCAGCTTTCATTATAACTGATGCACCGTTCAGAACGAATTTCTGTCTGGTTGCTTCCTATCTCTATCTCTCTCTCTCTCTCTCTCTCACACACACACACACACACACACACACTGTGCACGCCCCTATAAATGTAATCAAGCTCGTTTCCTAGGCTGTTACATGCTTTAACAGAAATGATTTTGAAATACATGCTCTCTGCCGTACTGGAGAGCAATTTTTTGTGCTTTTTACAACTTGACAAGAAATTACCATAATCAAAAATAATTAGTGTCTCAATAAGGTCTTGAAAAAAAAAGACAATTCTTTTGACTTTGCTCCATCATTGCAGCTAAAGTCACAGATGTGTTATTATGTCTTAGAGTATACAATCAAGAGTTCTTTAGCAGTATTCTCACATTCTGTGAAACAATATATATACGAATGATTGTTGCCACACTAGACAGGAAAAAAATCCCTCAAATTCTCACATTCTGAGAAGCAACATTAAAGGATGATTGTTGCCACAACTGGACAGGAAAAACTCAATCATGAACAGTGAAGAGTAAAATCTCAAAAGGATAATAATTTTGTTCTTGATCCTCGTCACACAGCAGTCCACATGATTACACAAAGTCACCCAATTGCCAAGTACATGTACTTGCAGCAGTTCTGTCAAACTTCTCGTTTGATTTGCTCCGATAGGTAACTAAAATGAGTTCTGGAGTGCTGCAGTGTCCTCACCTCCAAAATACTGACTTTTACACTTCTCTTTGAAAGCCAGAATGGTTGCCAGTGTTGACGGCGAAGTTTCATATCCTTCCTTATTGTCTTCTGTTTTGCCGGATTTCTTTCAACTTCTTGACCACTTTCAGTTTTTTGCTTTAGCGACAGACCTTTGTGACGTGCAGATGCCATGATGAAATGGTCTATTAAATCAAAGCCCGATACCCTGACATCCTCTCTCCCCTTCAACCCACCCTCGTCCCTCTAGCACCTCTCTCTGCCTACAGTCGCTGAACTTGACCCCATGTGAATCGACTGCTCTGCTTCCACAATCACACACACCCGCATTGCAGGACAGTAGAATGCAATTTTATTGCTTACGAATTACAAAGGTGACGTTTATCACACACCAACATACAATACTGTGTACTTTCAATCTACCTATATGAAGCTGTGTAAGAAAATGAAACAAGCTTAGGTTAAGCAGCTAGTCAAACACATGTATAAACATGTGATTTCTATGTAGAGCAATGCAAAGAAAGCTCTACATTTCATGTTCTATGCGGACACTCCTTCATCTCTCTAGAATAGCAAATGATCACATGAAGCAATATGCAACGCAGCAAACTAACCAACCAATTTCGAAAAATGGTTCCCAAACACAAAAGTAACCACTTCGTTATATCCGGCTTGAACACTTCACAGGGCCAAACATGTGCTTTGCTATGGGCGGCTGCTTCGTTATAACTGGCATGATCGCTCGCTGGGGACCCCAGAACCAATTCGTTATAAGCGGCATTTTGTTACATCCAACTTCGTTACATCCGACATATCTTTAGTCATGTAAAGAAGGGTTTTTGCTCGGACCAACCTTTTTGCTTCGTTATATCCGGCATTCATTATATCTGACTTCGTTACTACCAGCTTTGACCGTATATACTTTTTCCTCCAATGTTCGAGTAGGGACACAGTCTCTTTTTGTTGTAAGAGGCACAGACACAGTTTGTGGTTTGTTCTGCAAGTTGGTGAGAGGTCGCAGAGACTGGAAACTGCATAAGAAACTGTTTTATGTCTGTGAGGACCGGGAAACTTTCTTTGTGCAAACCAAATATTTTGTGTAGCACTGTGGGTGCAAACTTTTGATTCATACTGACTGCTACCCTTCGTTGTTTTGTATTTCTGTTTACGTCATCAGTGTGTGTGATTGTTATCGTGTATACGTCTTTCGATCATTGTATACTGTTAATCATTGATCCGTATTTCGTTTAACATACGTTTTTAGTCGTGTACGTGCGATCGCAATCAGGCACTCCTGACCTCTCAACTCTAAGAACCTAAATCAGAACATAATGCCGGCCCCCCAATTCCTCTCCCGTACACATGCCAGTTTTCACCAGTCCATTCATTTTCTGCCACCTATCATCCAGCCATTTGCACTAGGATATGCTAAAACACAGTTTCAGAAAACGAAATCTGCATCTCATCTCAACTTTCTAAAACAATGCATTCGACTGCGAATCACCCCTCGCGGCTTCTCACTTTCTCACACCCCATCCGATCTTCATAACACCGCTCTTACCACTACCACTACAAGAATTCTATTCCAAGCCAGCCGTAGACTCATGTTGGCACATATCAAAACACTCAATTCATCCCTGGAATCTCTCTCCCGTCTTCTTCAACATTTCAAACAACAAACCACAATCATCATGCCCATAGCCACTGCTTCAAGACTCAGACAGCTCATCCATACACACAACCAGCTCATTCACAATCACTGCTACCAGATTAAGCAAGACAAGTTATCAAAATTACGAAACAAACATGAGGCAAACCAGACCAGTTGAATCCCCCTACACACAACACTGACCCTTCTATCACCCATGAGCAACACCGCCACCTTGTTCGCTGCATTCCTGATAATCTGACTCTCACCAATGATGAAAGATCAGTCCTGGCAAAAGGTCTGAAATTTATTCCCATTCAGCCTGCCACCAATAAATATCAAAACCACGTTGATGTTGAAAGATTCTTTAGAAAATTAAGATGGATGGCTGCACTTGACGGTGTGCCCAAGCCCCCTCTACCAGACAGCTCAGACATTTTTACCCACCTTTTTCGAACTCCAGTGCTTCGCCAGCCACCTCTTGACAAATCCACTGAAGTTGAACTCTACATCAAAAAGTGTAGAAAAGAAATCTCTCAAGTTAAATCCAAACCTGTCCGCAATTCCAACCTCTCACGGGATGAACAAAAAGCCCTTGAATCACTGAGACAAAGACAAGACATTGTCATCAAACCAGCAGACAAGGGTGGTGCAGTGGTGGTCTGGGACAAACAGTTGTACATAAAAGAAGCACACAGACAACTGTCAGACACAAATTTCTATACACCACTCACAGCATCACCCCTCCCCCAACACCAGAAACTCATCTCAACCACAGTTAAACAAGAAATCAAACACAACAACTTACCGAAGACAGCCAAACTCCTCATAATGACAGACACCAAACAACCCACCTTCTACCTGCTCCCTAAAATACACAAAACCAATACTCCCGGCAGACCCATAGTATCTGCATGCAGCTGCCCTACAGAACACATTTCACAGTACTTAGACTCTCTCCTCCAACCCATAGTACAAGGCCTCCCCACATACCTCAAAGACACTACACACACACTCAACATGATTAATTCATACAACACAGATCCCACTTTCAAACCCAGCCTCCTCTTTACCCTTGATGTCGTCTCTCTCTACACTTCCATCCCTCATGCTGATGGACTGAAGGCCCTCGCATTCTTTCTTAACAAACGGCCCCCCAACCAACAACACCCTCCCACAGCTACACTAGTCAGACTTGCAGAATTAGTCCTCACCCTCAATACTTTTGAATTCAACAACCACACATTCTCACAAATCAGTGGTGTTGCTATGGGAACCAAAATGGGACCATCCTATGCCTGCCTCTTCATGGGACACCTAGAACACCGCCTACTAACCTCTTACACAGGCCCAACACCAGAGCTCTACAAAAGATACATAGATGATGGATTGGGAGCCACATCCATGCCAGAACATGACCTCCAGAATTTCCTCAACTTTGCACAGACCTTCCATCCATCCATCCAGCTGACCTACACCATTTCACAGTCAGTTAATTTCCTGGACATCATTATCTCCCTCAAAGATGGACTGCTTCAAACCTCAGTCTTCTACAAACCTACTGATGCGCACTCATACCTGGACTACACATCTTCCCACCACCAGTCCACTAAAAATAGCATTCCATATTCTGAATTCCTTCGCCTACGCAGACTGTGCTCTAGCGAAGAGGATTTCACTATACAAGCAGCCAAAATGTCTGATTTTTTCACCAACCGTGGATACCCTAGTGCCGTCATCAGTGATGCTCTCAGCCGCACTGCAGCTAAATCCAGAACATCTACTCTGGAAACTAAACCTCCCAAAGAGACAGACAGACCCACTGCCTGCCTTCTCTTCCATCCTCACAATCTGCCCATCTGCAGGATCCTGAAGTCTAACTGGCACATAGTAGAAAACCATAAACCTGCCTTTGAGACCACACCAATGATCACTTTCAAACGTGACAAAAACCTCAACGACCTACTGGTGCGCTCTAAGCTGAACAAAATCTCAACACCTAAGCCACCAGGTACTTTCCCCTGCTCAAAACCCAACTGCAAAATCTGCTCTCTCACCAAACCAGACACCATCCTACATGGCCCCACAGGCTCTTTCACTATTAAACGCACTTTCTCCTGCCAGAGCCACAACATTGTGTATGCCATCCACTGTCAGCTGTGCGGTAAGATCTATGTAGGTGAGACATCTCGCACACTTGAGACGCGCATCTCTGAACACCTGGCCGACATCCGCCACCATCGGCCCAAACCAGTCGCTCTACACTTCAACCATGCCCAACACAACATCAACCATGTCAAAGTCTTGGCACTTTGGCAATCTAAGAGTGACAGCTTGGAACGCCTTATGCAGGAATCTCATCTCATTGCCAAACTGGGCACCGTCCACCCTCATGGCATCAACGTCCAAAAGTAGTATGTACCATTCCATCTCTGCAGCTCCAGCCTGAAATATCCCCCACCTACACACACCCATACCACCCTACCTCCCTCTGTTTACCTCAGACATAGGTTGCAGCTATCATCATCTTCCCTTTTCCTACACTCTCTGAGTCTCTCCATTTGCTACATCAATCGACTTACTCCCCCCTCCCCCTGCCCTAGTAATGATGTGTGTAGGGGTGTTGGTGGATATGGCGGTTGCTGGGGGTGGAGGTGGGGGTAACCAATGAATAAGGCTGATATTACAAATGGAACACACACACACACACACACACACACACACACACACACACTCACACTCACACATACACACACACATAATAAATAGAATGCTGGCTCCTTTATCGTTGGTCGTGAAAGGGGGGGGGGGGGGGGGGAGAGAGAGAGAGAGAGAGAGAGAGAGAGAGAGAGAGAGAGAGATTGTGTATAGGTGTGAATATGTTGCCCCTCCCCCTCCCCCAGTTAGTACGTAAACCCATCCCCTTCTTCCCTCCACCCTCATAGCATCTACACCTTAAAGTAACATGTACCAACCCACCACTTCTATCTCAGCCCATAATATCCTCCCACCACACACACACATACTACCTTATCTCCCACTATTCACCTCACACAACTTATAGCTATCTTATTTATGCATTTATTATCATTATTATTTTTTATTTTTTTTAATTATTTTTTTTTAATTATTATTATTATTATTTACTGATTTTTTAGTTTATTATTATTTTTAATGTTTCATTTATTTATTTATTTGATTATTATAAAAATTGTATTTTCTAAATATATTTCTGTATCATGCTTTCATTACCTTAACCTTCACTATCGTTGTTAGCAGTATCATTCAGTAATACTATTGCTAGTATTGATACTACCACTGGCATTGACATCACCATCGCCTTCGCCTCTGGGACTGTTGCCACGGCAACCCTGCTGTTTAAGAATCCTCTAACCCACTCTCCTTTCTCCCATACCCTTACTTATTGACACAGATTGGTAGTAATCTTGTCCCTTTTTTTTTTTTTTTTTTTTTTTACTCAGTATTTTGACCATTATTAGTATTCCTATCAGTAATATTATTATCTTCATTACGACTTTGACTCGCTCACTATTTCCCTTCCAACAGCCTCGTTCTCATTCAACGCCTTCTTCCTTGCGCTGAACCCTACCAAGTGATCTGAAGCGATCAAAGCTAAGTGAATTTTCATTGTTTTATTCGTTAATGTCTCACCTGATGAAGACCTAAGAGGTCGAAACTAGTTGTGTTTCGTCTTGTGACTCGTTTGTCCACGTTCTCTGGGCGGTTCGCTAACATTTATTTAAGATTTGTTTGGAAGAAAACGTTTTTTTTTTTTCTTTTTTTTTTTGAGTCTGTGAGGACTCGTTAATGCTTTCAATTCTGAAATACGTTTGTAAGATTTTGTGAAAACAAAGTGAACAGAGTTTTCATGTAAATAATGATAAAAATTTGGTTGCTGATCAAAAGGGTAAACTCTCTTTTGTTCTGTCCCATTGGTTGTTGTCTATGTTGTGTGGGTGAGTCTGAGACTGGTGACCCAAACTACAACATAGGCAACAACAGATGACATTACATTCATTGGTCTAACATTAGGATTTGTTCCCGATCAAAAAGAGGTGAGAAAAAAACATGAAAAAATAGTAGTGTTTTGTTTCTTTCCCTCCCATTTTCATATGTAACCTACTTTGTACTTTTTTATTTCCTTTTTGACAACCTACAATTATTTCTTTATATTCTTTACATTGAAAAGAGTGATTGTATGAGTGGAAATTGTCCGGTTTTTCATTTATTGTTCATCCCTATCTCCAGTTTACAGGAAGGTCATATCGCTTAAATTCTTCTGCCTGAAGATTTCCATTTGCTTCCCTCTTATTCTTCTTGTCTGTTGTGATTCTTCCATTCTTGGTTCTTGTTCCCTTCCTTTCAACACTCTATCCTCTAAACAACAGCCGATAATCTATTGTGTACATTTTAAGCTATTTTAAGCAGGATTGCTTATTAGGTTTTTGTGTCAAGTACCTTCTTTTTAATGTATTCTGGTTTGATTTCTCAAATTCTATATATTTTCAACTTTTTTCTCTTGTTTCTTAGCTTGTCTACTAAGATTTTGAAATATACCAGCAATTCTACATACAAAAGTTTTGAATACTTGTTCAAAACTTTGATAACGTAGAAATGAACATTCTAGTCATTGTTTTTGGTCCTTCTGAACTTGGAATATTAATGTAGGAAAGAGAAAGGACATACTGCTAGTTGAGTGAATTAACCCCTTCACTGCCACAGGTAGAAAGAAACTCGTGGAGAGCGTCGCAGCTGAAAAGTCCTCAGAAGAGAAGCCCCCTTCAAGCAAGTGTTTCAGCCCTTATCTCCTGACACTCTAGGGGGGTTGGGCCACACCCGGTTCATGACTCTGGATGTCCCTCTGCTGCCCCCCCCCCCCCCCCCTTGCTTGGTTGACTGAGAGTGGACTACTATGTCTGGTCTCTGGGTGACTCTTCAATTCTGGGAGGTCTGCAGTGCACTCCCAGTCATCTGCTCCATCCAGCAGACTCTGCCTGCATGTTCCGAGTGGCACTGTTGTTCTTGGCCATGATTTGCTACCTCCTGCCATGAAGAATGTTGCGGGTGCTTTTGGAGTCCTGATTTTCCCTTTTGTGGTGTTGGTACTAGCTCAGACTGCCTGTACAATCTCTTTGAGCACTTGGTTGTGCCTCCATGTGTACCTTCCTTGAGCCAAGGCTACTTTACATGAGCTTAGGACATGCTCCACTGTTTGCTTTTCATGGCAGAGGGGGCATGTAGGATCGTCTGTTTTTCCCCACTTCACCAGGTTTGCATTTGAGGGCAGAAGGTCATATGCAGATCTGAGAATGAAGCTGATCCTGAGAGGGGCCATGTCCCAAATGTCATTCCAAGTGAGACTTCTTTGGAGTGCTTTCTCCCACGTTGTCCATTGCCCTTGCTGGCTCTGCTGGGCTGCTTTTTGGAGTCGTTTTTGGTCTTCTTCTTTTCTCATCTCCTGAATCATCATATCTCTTTTGGCTTTTTCCTTTGGCCTTTGACCACCATTCAGTTTTGGTCACCCCCAGTCCTTGCCTGTTGGTCTGTGTGTGTCCTGTATTTCTCTGATCTTGAGACTTTCTTTTGCAGAATCCATCGCCTCTTGAACTTTCCATTTTCTGCCTGTCTTCAGCTGGGGCTTGATTGCTTCTATCACCTTGTCTCCTGAGTCCTCCAACATGCTTTGAAGTCTGATCTTCCCTGCTTTGTATTCCTCCAGGACGGATTTCAGTGGTAGTTTCAGCTTTGCTTGGTGACAGTACAGCGCTATGTCAGTGAGACAGGGTGGGACACCAAGCCATTTCCTTGTGAACTTGTTGATTTTGGCTTCCATTGCCTCCACTATGCTGGTGCAGATGTCGTATATCATCAGAGGCCATAGGAGCTTTGGTATCAGCATCAACTGCAGACACCAGACCTTGTATTTGCCAGGGAGCCCACACTGGTCAATGGTCTCCAAGCCTTCTTCCGACATCTGTTTGGTTTCTTTTGCTCTTTGTGTGTCTTTCAGGGTATCATCATACCATCTTCCAAGGCTCTTCTGTGACTGTTGGAATGGCCTGGTTGGCAACACTGAAGACCACAGATTCGACCACTTTTCCTTTCCTCAGTGACAGACTCCGTGATTTCTTTGGCTTGAACTTCATTCTGGATGAAGCAACTATGTCGTCCAGCCTCTCCAGCACATGACGTGTCTCGTCTTCTCTGGATGAAATCACTGTAGTGTCATCCATGAAGGCCTTGAGAGGGGGCATCTTGTATCCATCCCCAAGGTCTGTTTGTCTTGCGTTGCTTGTTGCTGCTTTCAAGATGACTTCCATTGCCAACACGAACAGTATTGGGGAAATTGCACAGCCCATTGCAATGCCCACTTCCAAGTTGATCCAATCTGTTGTGTACTCCTTGGTAGAGAACCGCATTGAGAAGCCATTGAAGTACTTCTTGAGCATGTCGCGGATGTTCTTTGGCACATGGTACATCTCAAGAGCCAGCTGTATCATCTCATGGGGTACAGATCCATATGCGTTTGCCAAATCAAGCCACACTACGTCCAGGTCTCTCTTTTCTGTTTTTGCTCTTTGGATTGCGTCCCAGATCATCATTGTGGCGTGTTCTACACAGCCAGCCACGCCTGGGATGCCACCTTCCTGGACTGACACATCCAAGTACTTGTTTTCCATGAGGTACTTGGTCAGCCTTGCTGCCATGACAGAGATGAAGATTTTCCCTTTGACGTTCAGTAGTGATATTGGCCTGAACTGGCTGATGTCACTTGAGTTTTGCTCTTTGGGGATGTACACACCATCTGCCGTCATCCACTGGCCGCTGATCTTCTGGTTTCTCCAAGCTGATCGCAGCAGCCTGTGCAGCCACTCCAGCACCTTGGGACATTTCTTGTACAGCTGGTAAGGTATTCCGTTTGGCCCTGGTGATGATTTGGCTCTGGCTTTGTCGACCATCTTCTTGATTTCCGCCAACGTTGGTGGCTTGTCACTGAACTGTTCCTCAGGTTTGGTTGGCCACACCAGACCTTGAATGTCGAATGGTGCTTTGCTCTGTGAGTCAGAGTATGTTTTCCTCAGATGCTGCTCAAGAACTCCTTTGTGCATACTTAGGGTCCCAGATTTCGGCTGCTCAAACAGTGTTCTGGCAAACTGGAAGGGGTCTCTGAAGAAGCGCTCTTGGGTCTTCTTCTTTTTGCTCTTCCTCTTCCTCGCAGATTCTGCTTTGCTGAGGGCGCTGTGTTTTGCTTTCAGGTCTTTCTAGAGTTTTTCCAAGCCTTGTTTTTCAGCTGGCAGTGCGGTCTTCATTTGCTTCTTGAGGTGTTTCTTTTGGACCCTGATCTTGTCCATCTCTTCTTGGCGTCTGGATATCTTTGAAGGTGTTTTCTCTTTGGGTAGTTTTGCTCCATAGGCGTCTCTACATGTGGCATACACAATGTCCCCATATGTAGCTAGTTTGTGTTCCAGGGTGCTTTTCACTATCAGTGCACCGAGTCTTTGGATGATTTCTGCATCCAGTTTCTCCCAATCCTCAGTTTCGTTTGCTTGTGGCAGGTTGAGTTTCAGGCGCCTGGCATCGAGGGCCTGTGCAAATTCCTCATCCGAACCAACAGCGTGGATGTCCTTGGCACTGTGTATAATAGCACATTTGAAAATCTGTATGCCAAGGTAAAATTTAGCTTTTTTGGGTAGGTTCAATAAAATGGTTACTGCTCACTTATTTCTTGAGAGATCTCTCTGATTTTTTTGCATGTTTTGTTGTTATGCATTTGTCTACAATGTCCTGTCAAAATGACTTGATTATGTTGATAATTAGTATAGCAGAAATTGACATAATTATAAAAACTTTACAAAAAAAATAACAGTTTTCGAGTATACACAAACATATTGTACCAAATAGAATGAGTCAAAACACTGAAAAAAGTGGTCTTGCTATTTATTCAACATCAGCACTAACACATGACAGTCATATAAATCCCAAGGAATCTTCTTCTTGATGATAATCTGCTCATAATTGGGGGTACTATTTTTCAGGTAAAAAGGGGCATAATCATGCTTTTCAACGTATGTTCACTAACATCTACATTACTCATCCATTTATTGAGTTATTTGTTAGATTTTTTGTGGATTACTTCCTTATACCCTTGTCTACAATTTCACATCATTCTAATTTGATTTTTTTTGTAATAATGATGGTTCACACTAATAACATATCATAAAACAGTTTTTGTTTTGTTTTCAGTTTGAGAGTTTTACAATTCACCACATAAAAGCCCACTAAACACAGCAAAAATACCTCTTGGTGTTTGCTCAGCAACATTAAAAACACCTGGGATTCATATTGTTGTCAATAAATGTCCCTCTATGTAACAATCTGTATGTTACTGGGGGTACCCCAATTCTACTAGAAAGGGACATAATTTTACTATTTGGGATAGGTTCAGTACCTCAATCACTGCTTATTTATTTGTTGACATATGACTTAGATTTTAAGGCTTCTCTTTCCTTATACCCCAAGCTATGATGCTGTTTAACAATAATGTAGTATTGTTGGCCATTAGGGAATGGACAGGGATATAATGAATGGTGGTTTTACAAAAAGAACACTTTTCAAGTATACAAAAACAAATTGCACCATATAAAATCAGTGAAAACAATGAAAACGTGGTGTGACTAATTATTCAACATCAGCACTAACACATGACAGTCATATAAATCCCAAGGAATCTTCTTCTTGATGACAATCTGCTCATCATTGGGGGTACTATTTTTTAGGTAAAAAGGGGCATAATCATGCTTTTCATGGTATGTTCACTAACATCTACATTACACATCCATCTGTTGAGTTATTTGTTAGATTTTTTTGTGGATTACTTCCTTTTACCTTTGTCTACAATTTCACATCACTCTAATTTGATTTTTTTGTAATAATGATGGTTCACACTAATAACATATGATAAAGCAGTTTTTGTTTTGTTTTCAGTTTGAGAGTTTTACAACAATTCACCACATAAAAGCCCCGCTAAACACAGCAGAAAGTACCTTTTGGTGTTTGCTCGACAACATTACAAACACCTGGGATTCATATTGTTGTCAATAAATGTCCGTCTGTGTAACAATCTGTATGTTACTGGGGGTACCCCAATTCTACTAGAAAGGGGCATAATTTTACTATTTGGGGTAGGTTCAGTACCTCAATCACTGTTTATTTATTTATTGACATATGACTTAGATTTTATGGCTTCTCTTTCCTTTTACCTAAAGCTATGATGCTCTTTAGTAATAATGTGATTTTGTTCGCCATTGGGGGGGGGGGGGGGGGGGAGGGGGGGTGAACAGGGATATAACGGATGGGGGTTTTACAAAAAAGATAGGTTTCTGAAAACATACACATGTTACAACACAGAAAACCTGTAAAACACTGACAAAAACTTCTGTTAGTGTTTACTCAACATCACTGTAAGCGTAAGTATACAGTGTGGTCCAAATTGTTACAGTATGATACACATTGGTAAATGTTCAAAATGACAACAATGGAAAAAAAAAGTCTGAAGAAAAAAATAAACAATTGTCTGTTAAAAAAAGACCCCCCCCCCACCCCCCAACACACACACACATGGTATCCATAATTTTTTATCACACAAATCACTGTAGGAACTGTGTTAGAGTTTCTAAACCTATTGTACTCACATTACTGCCACGCAGTTCTACAGGAATCCAGCACTTGCCGTACTGAACTTCATAGGCTTGAACATAATCCTCAGGTTGTCTGCATTCCCTGCTTCATAACTTTCGGGGATGGTGTTCTTTTTTTTTGTCTGTCCAAATTGTGGTTCAAAACAAACACACAAGGGGATTCATTCTATACTCCACTTGTTCTTCTTTCACTGATGGCACTCGGTCTGGTCACAGCATTCACAAAATAGTGAACACACGCATAGTTGAGGAAAAAAAACCCACTGTAGAATAGAAAACTAAGAACACAAAAAAGCATAAGAGAATGAAGTGTACAACTAAGAAAAATAAAAACAAAAAAAAACAGAAAACCGACAGAGATTATCCTACTGCCAATACACCAACTTGGTGTGATAGTCCATAAAACACTGGCCTACGCACAATCCAGGCTTGGATGGGCAGAAGGGGCAATGGTAGCGGGATTCCTTCCGCACTTTGAGTTTCTTAGTACAAACTCGACATGGCTTGGTAGGGCCAGCCTTGTTTGGTATCGGTGGCAGTGGGAACAAAAAGTGGTTAGCACCCATCCTCACCTCGTCATCTGTTTTGCCCTCTTCCACAGCAGGCACCTGGTCTGGCCAAATCCAAGAAGTGACGATACTCTCCATAAATCCTAGGAAAGTTTTACAGGAGTCATCACCTCTTGACTTCTGCAAAATAAAGGCATTGCAGGCTGCAACCTGCAGAAAATGGAAAAATAATTTCTTTGTCCATTTCATCGACTTCCGGGTGCAGTCATACGGGTGAAGCAACTGGTCTTGTTTGTCTACCCCACCCATATTCCTGTTGTACTGGGATGAAACGGACAGACGCATGTTGATTCCCCGTCATCCCCGGTCTGGAATCGGTGCCTCAGTGTGGCCATGCACAGAGGACAGCAGGTGCACCACTTTTGTGCTGTGGTACTTTGTGGCGATGATCTTGTTGTCACCACAAAGGGCAGCTAATGATCCCAGGCCCAGCTTCATACCACGTAACTCATCTGGAATACCCCAGTTCTGCCGGACGGTGCCGCAGGCCAAGGTGTTCCTTTCCAGGAGGTAGAGGTACAGCCTCAGACTACTGTACCAGTTGTCCGTGTAGACATGGTAGCCCTTTTCCAGGAGAGGGGCTACTAGGCACAGCACCATCTTCTCGCTGGTCGAGAGAGTTGGGTTGTCTGCATTCACAGACTCCAGGACAGGCTGCACCTCGTTGATGGGGTCCTCCCTTCCAGCATACACCTTGAAGCGGCAGCAGTAGCCACCACTTCCCTTGACACCGCCATCAGACTCACAGCACAGGTAGATTTTTATTCCAAACCGGGCATGTTTCAAGGGTATGTATTGACGACATATCAATCTACCCTTCCAAAGAAGTAGACTTTCGTCAACACACACCGCTTGCCGGGGCTCTTACACTTCATGGAACTTCTCATGCAGATGATCCAGAATGGGTTGAATCTTGTAGAGCCGGCGTGCCCTGGATCACCTTGCACTGGCGTGGCTGCATTGTCACTGAAATGCAGAAACTGAAGAAGAATCTGAAATACAAAATAAACTTTCAAGATTAGTAAGCAGACCCACAACTGGGACACACACACACACACACACACACACACACACACACACACACACACACGTATCACATCACACACACAGCCCACACACACACACACAAACACACACACACACACACACATACACTCTCACGTACACATTTACACAAACACACACTAACAGCATTACACACACGTGAATATAAAAACACCACACTGGTACCAAAAAAAGTGCTTTTGTATTTTACAAAATGAACAAACTTGTATGGAAAACTTGCACACAGAAATACATAATGCTTATGCACAAAAGTGTGTGTGTGTGCGCGCGCACACACACACACACACACACACACACACACACATATACACATTTACACAAACACACACTAACAGTATCACACACACATAATATAAAAACACCACACTGGTACAAAAAAGTGCTTTTGTGTTTTACAAAATGAACAAACTTGTATGGAAAACCTGCACACAGAAATAAATAATGCTTATAATGCACACATGTGCGTGCGCGCGCGCGCGCACAACACACACACACACACACACACACACACACGCATACATATGTGCATTTACACAAACACACACTAACAGTATCAGGCACACACACATGAATATAAAAGCACCACACTGGTACAAAAAAAAGTGCTTTGTGTTTTGCAAAATGAACAAACTTGTATGGAAAACTTGCACACAAAAATAAATAATAATGCACACATGTGCGTGCGCGTACACACACACACACACACACACACACACACACACACACACACACACACAGAGTCCCACCTATCCATACAGTTATTATTTACCATATAAGTAGGAAACAGGGCAAAGAAGAGAAATATGGAAAATGAATAGTGGAGGGAAAAAGAATCAAGTAGTAAAAAAAAGAAAAGAAAAATAGAGCTACTCTCCTGGAACCGGTTTCTGGTCATGATGGAACTGAAGACTGGAACTCTGTACAGCACTTTCTTGGACCACTACAGTTCAATGGAAGGCAGGCACACAATGCCCATCAGTAAAACCATGCCCAGAAACTTCCTCATTTCTGCACCATCCACTTTCTCCCACTTGCTGGCCCTTGAAAATGCTGGAAGATTTGGGTGTGCTTCCAGAAACTGGTCAGTATACAGGTTTGTCTGAACAACCAGATGGTTTACAAGGTCAGCAAAAAATAATTCTAAATAATCTACAGGCCGAAAATCAGCACACTTGACTTTCAACCCGGGATTTCCTGTGAAAATAACATCTGGATTGGGTGGCTGTACCTCAGCATCTTTCCATTCTCTGATCAGCTGTTGCTGACCACGCCCCATGCCACACCCTCGGCCACTTCCATGGGACCCTTGCCGTTGTCCTGAGTCCCCATCACGTCCACGACCCCGTCGCTTCCTGACAGGAGGGGGTGCAGTACTCGCTGATGGCATGGGATCCACCATTTCTGCTTCATCACCCTCGCTAGCATCGCTTTCTTCACTGCTATCGTGCAAGGCGAACAAAGGATCGACGTCATCACCAGCACCTATCTCTGATAAAAGTGGATGGTGTGATTCCCATCCGTCTCCTCCTCATCACTAATATCAGGATCCAATCCTTCAAGGTCTTCTTCGCCACTGTCTTCATCATTGAGAATTTCATCTAACACAAGCGCAGTATATTGCTTGAAAACGGGACGAGACGACGATGTGCTAGGTCGCGCTGCCATCTTGAATATGCCAATAAGCTCTAACCATTCAACTCGCAATTTGCATAGCCTGTGGTCGCTGACCGGTCACGTGAATAGAAAGGGCCCTTACCTTGACATCAGTAGAAGAGTTAGAAACATTTCACACGGTCGTCTCCCGTTTAGATTTTTCCGCTTTCTGTGATGAAGTTACTACGAGGCATAGTCGTATACAGGCGTAGCGATTTTTGGTTTTCACTACGAACGGTAGTCGTACCAGGCAGGGAACGGGTTAATATTATCTTTCTTCTTTTTCTGTCACATGATTTTTCTTCATGCTTACCTGTCCAAACCAATGCCTTATCTCCTACAATGTGGAACATCAGGAATTCCCTCAAAAATGAAACAACCATGTGGACAGCAGGGAGTCTGTGAGCCTTGACCTACAGGAATATGTGAGAGTGCTCTCCCTTGAGCCCAACGTACTCACTTTACTCCCAAAACAAATCAGTTTTCTCCTTTTCCTCATCGTGGACACATCGGAAACTTGATCATGGACTAGCGTAAACGTCCTCCTGAGTTGGCCTATATTTCCATTGACCAGTCAACAACTTCCTGGTCAGAAAACTCGAAAGAGCTACTTCATCTTGCATCTTCGCATCAGTCTCCGCAAGGCTCTTTGGCGCAACTCGACAAAATGGGTGTTCCCTCTCCACCAGTCATCAGAGTCTGTCGGGCATGCCGGCCAACAGTTTTGCCATTGGACCAACATGGAACCTGTGTCATCTGCACTTGCTGCTCCCCTTTCTCTCTATACAGTTTATGCAAGTCCTGTCTGTCTTCTACATGGTGCACGATTTTTTCTCTCCAGAGCGACAGTCAGCCAGCTTTGGCAAGAGCGCTGGCCGACGCTCCTTGCTCCGGCACTTCAATCATGGCCCTGGGTATGGCGGAGACAGGCCAGCGTCTCCCCCCAGCTCACTCTTCTTCCCCTATCCCCGGGCGAGCAACTTCGGAAGAGCGGCTGTTTTCATATCCTCCATGCAGGTCTCAGAGAACAAACACCCATGTGAGTGGCACCAGCTTGGAGCACAACCTGATAGGTGTCGCTTCAAGGGGGGGATTACCGGTATGGCTGGGCGATGCCCAGGTAACTTGAGCAAGCAGGACAGGTCATCCTTAGACCATTTCAAGGTGCGAGTGGTATGCATGCGCGTGAACGGGAGTTGGTTAAGCGAGAGGATAAAGTTCTTTCTGATGATGAAATTGGTGATTATTTCGAAGATGAAGATATTCCTTCTACCTCTGAGTTCACTCAAGCACGATCCATGTCCGATAACGCTTGGTCAGTTATTTTGAGTACTCTGCCAGAGTCTTAACTTGATACCGTTCCCCCCACCTCTCAGAAATCTACACTTCATTCTTCCTTTTTTGAGGAAACTGGCTCCGAAGATATCGAATCCGCTCCTCGACTGTCCAAGAAAGTGGGACAGTATAGTGAACTCCTGAATGTGTCTCTTGACTCCCGTTTCATGCTTCAAGGTGTTCCATTGGTCAAAGCCATTTATCCAGAACACATTCCTGTTATCAGAAAAACATTTCCAAAATTTCAGTCTGAGAGTGCCCATCTGGATGCACATTACCTTGCTCTCCTGTTGCCATCCCTCTTGAATATTCCAAGGTCTTCCTATCATAAAGTCATCCACTCCACTGAATTGCTTGTCGCGGTGTTGTCCTTCCTGGAGCTGTCCTCGCTCTCCCTTCTCTTGATTCTCAAGAAGGGCACCATCTCTCAGGAGCATCTGCAGCAGATTCTCTTCGTAGCTGATGGTTCAGCTTCTATTTCATCGGCAGCCCTTTTTTCCTCTCTCTCTGTTTCTAGCCACCTTTCCAATGCTCATAGAGACAGCTTGCTTGGCGTCTTGCATCAGAACAATGACGTCAAAGCAGCCTTGCATCAAGCGCCCATTCAAGGCCCCCTTCCCTTGGGAGATTCTTTGGCCCACATCTCCAAACGATCTAGAGATCCACCTTCCTGGTTGCCTCCCTCTAATGTGCATGGCCGAGGAAGGGGTCGACAATTTTGACTATCCTCTCCTCTCTCCCCTGCCAGTTGGGGGGTGCCTAAAGGCATTTTACCAGCAGTGGGAACAGATTGTTTCAGACAAATGGATCTTGACAGTGGTAAGAGATAGCCTAAAGATTTCCTTTTCGTCTCCCCCTCCGTTATCATCCACTCCCAATTGGACAAAGGTTCCTTCCGATCCATCCAAGGCCACAGTCTTACTAGAAGAGGTACAGACGCTTATTTAGAAAGGAGCTACAGTAGAGGTTCTGCTCCCATGTCCTCCAGGATTTTTCTCCATTCTTTTTCTAGTTCCGAAGAAAAACAGAATGTGGCGGCCAATCACAGACCTGAGCAAACTAAATTTGTTCACTTCTCCCCCGAAGTTTACCATGGAGACTGTTTGGAAGTTGCGGGCGGCAATTCTTCCGGGAGATTGGGCAGTCAGTCTGGACCTTTCAGATGCATACTTGCACATTCCCATTCACCCTTCGTCCCAAAATTTCTCTGGTTCGCCATGCAGGACAAGGTTTATGTTTTTCTCTCTCTATTCACATATTTCACCATCCAAAATCTGTATATTTCTTGTTTTCAGATGTCAGATATCACCAACATCGCCTTTAAGGTTACCTTTACTCTATGTTCAGATATCATTACCACAGGATTGCTTGTACATTTTCTCTGTGTTCAGATAACATCATTACCACCCAAAGGGTTCCTTGCTGATTTTCTGTGTTCAGATATCATCAACGACCACCCACAAGGTTGTTTGTTCATGTTCTTTGTTTCAGATATCATCACCACCACCCACAGAGTTACTAGTAATTTTCCTTTTGTTCAGATATCATAACCACTTACAGGTTCACTTGCATTTTTCTCCTGTACTCTGACATTATTACCCACCCATAGGGTTGCTAGCACCTTTTAATATATTACCATTCCCATCCACAAGGTTGCTTGCACATTCATTCTTCCTGTGTTTAAACATCAACATTTACCAATCCACAGGTTGCTTGTACCTTTCAAATAACATCATTTTCACCAAAACAGTTGCTCGTACCTTTTCCTTCCCTTCACATATCACTATCACTATTCCCAAGGCTGCTTGTACCTTTTCCCAGTGCTGTCCCTCTTTACTGGCTGCTGTTCCACGTTAGTCAGTGCTGGCTGACCATCCACATCCATGTCTCCTGACACAGGCTGAAGACCAAGCAGTGATCTGACACGTGCTGACCGCACGTCAATAATGGTGTCAGTATAACCGATTTCCTGGAGGTACCTGTACATAGGTAAGCTAAGGTAATGTTGTTTACAGCCCAGCCAACCGCAAAGGGCCATATCAGGGCTGTCACCATGTTAAAATCAATTCACAAATCATTCATTCACACAACTCTTTAAAATACATCTTCTAAAAACCAACCCGAAATTTTGTTACAAAACTTTCCACTGTAAAATCTCAGATCCGATAAAAATGTTAACCTCTTTCAAGAATTCAAAGATCGCATCAGGCGGAACATCTCCGAACAAGATTTTCATGGAATCTGCTGTAAAATGTTTGTGTCTTGCATCATGCAAGTCCCAGCACTCTAAAAGAATATGTTTCATTGTGAGTGGTGCATGACATGGAATGCGCCACGGAGCTTCTTCACTCTTTAAAAGGTATGAATGAGTAAAATACAAATGGCCAGTGTACGGCCAGCATAGAACCATTTCTTCTTTGTGACCACCTGAGGTGGATGAGAGGAACTCTTTTGGGTTTGGACGGATCTGAAAGAGTTTGTTATCCGTCTGCGTATTCCAATCCTCCTGCCAGAGGTCTCTGACATAATCATTAACCTTTGGTTTCAGATCTGTGCTGGGGATAGATATGTCAGACAGTTTCCCTGTTGTGGCATTCTTGGCCAAACGATCAGCCATTTCATTCAATCCGATGCCAATGTGACCGGCAACCCAAGCCAGAACGATGTTGTGACCATCCGCTTTCAACGTGGTAAAAAGTTTTTAAAAAGTGCAAAAGTTCAGGATGCTGGAGGTTGCAGCCAGCTATGGCCTCCAAAGCTGACAGCAAATCCGACAAAAGCTGAAAGTCCTTCTTTACAGACTGAGAAATTATCTTCAATGCTAGAACCAGAGCTGTAAGTTCAGCAGAGTAAACAGAAGCATCTGAAGGAATATGTTCCAACAATAACTGAGAAGGAGCACCAGGGCAATAGGCTGCACAGGCCACTCCATCTTCAGACTTGGAACCGTCAGTGAAAATTTTCTGACTGGATGGGAATTTTGAACAGAGATTGGCAAATAATGCCTTGTATGCCAGAGAGCTCATAGATTCTTTGCGAAAAACTGCAAGGTGAAAACAAACTTTTGGTGTGGAAAAGGTCCATGGAGGCTGATCTGGAAACTTGGAAAAATCGGACACAGCTCCTATGTCAAGACCTGCATTCTGCGCATGATGGGGCATACAGAGACCAAACGGCGGAATGCAGTTGGGATTTTTTTCGAATTTACTTTAAAACTGAGGGTTAACCCTTACACCGCCGACGTCGCCATTTGGCGACAACATGGCTCAGCGCCAACGTCGCCATTTGGCAACAAAGTAGGGTGACCTAACTCCCGATACTCTCACTCTCGAACTTAACGAGATAGAAAGCCAGCGATAACAGTCATAGTTTCGGTATTTACTGACGCATGCCTCACAGCCATTAGCTTCATCAGAACGGTGTTCAGTTAGGTGTTTTATCCATTTCTGTTGATAAGTTTTTCATTCATTGTGGCCTCACAACCAAGCACTTCAGGTACTCGGCCTCGTCGTACATTTACTACTGATCAGGTGCTGGAAATGTTGAGTAGACGGTCAATTGATCCTGATTTGGATGAAGAACACCCAGATGGTGACCGGGATATATTGTCAGACAATGAAAGCTCAACCGAGTCGGAAGAAAGCGTGGCTGACCCAGTTGGACGCGTGGCAAGCAGAAGGGGGCAAGGCGCAGGCAGGCAGACTGTGGGCTCACGTGCGGTTGGCGACGAGCCAACGCACACTGACACTGACAGCAGTGTGAGTGAGATGACTGAAAGTGTAACGGTCAGGGGTCAAACAACATGGAGGGCTCAGAGGCAACTGACTGTGAGCACATCTGGGGTACAAAGGCGGCAAGGTCGAAGGGGGCGTGGCAGAGTGACATGTGGCAAAGGTGTGCAACTACGGCAAACTAGGCCAGCCAGAGACGAGTTCGACTGGGAGTTGTATGACCAGTTTCACAGCTATGAGCAGACCAGCAACATCTCTGTGACAGACGACAGAAAACAACAAGTCCATGATGAAATGAAGAATCATCAGGATGACCAGGATGACCAAGACCAACCTGATTACATGGACAGGCCTTTCAAACTGAAAGAGAAGAAGCCGCAAAATCCTTACAGGACAAAAAATCTCCAGGTCCTGACAAAGTCACCAACGAGATGCTAAAACACCTCGGCACCAAAGCAAAGACCAAACTCCTTGCTCTCTTCAACAACAGCTGGAAGACAGGGCATGTTCCACAAAGCTGGCGAGAAGCTAACATGGTGCCCATCCATAAGAAGGGCAGAGTCAGGGCTGACAGCTATCGCCCCATCAGCCTCATCAGCTGCGTGCGCAAGCTCCTAGAGTGTATGATCAACTCGCGGCCAGTTTGGCACCTGGAGAAGAACAACATCATCACTCCAGAGCAGGCAGGCTTCCGCCAACATCATTCCACTGAGGATCAAGTGACCTACATAGCCCAGAAGATCGAGGATGGCTTCCAGGACAAACAGCATACACTGGCGGTGTGGATAGACATGGAAAAGGCGTATGACAAAGTCTGGAAGGATGGCCTCCAGAGAAAACTCCAGAAGAGTGGTGTGACTGGCTGTATGTACCAATGGATCTCGCAGTACCTGAAAAATAGGAAGGCCCGAGTCCATGTCAACGGAGCATACAGTCGGAAGAAGACAATGAGAGGAGTCCCTCAAGGAGGTGTCCTCAGCCCTACCCTATTCCTTGTCTTTATCAACGACATCGTCAAAGATATGCCACGCAAAGTCCAAGGAGCCATCTATGCAGACG
>CM065717.1:60833302-60892953 GCA_033310375.1 Conus canariensis
TTTCATAGGCCATATCAGTAATTATTCCTCTGATTGTTGTTTTAGGAGTGCTGGTGAACACAGATGGCTTTCAACCTGTGGACTATTTCCAGCTCTTCTTCCCTGATGCTGTATTCCAGCTGATGACAACACAGTCCAACCTGTATGCAGAGGAGCTCCTGAATGGGATCACCGAGTTGGACCCACACTCCTGACTGCAGGCTGCCAGGGAGACAACAGTGGACAAGATGAAGGCCTACACAGCCCTGCAGATTGCTATGGGGCTGTGCAGCAAGCCAGAGTTGGAGGACTACTGGCGAACCTACTGGCTGACCAAAATACAGTTTGGGTCTGTCAGGTCTAGGAATAGATATGAATTACTAAACCCTTTTATTCACTTCAATGACAACCGTCAGCAGAAGCAGAGAGGTGAGGAGGGATATGATCCTCTCTTCAAGATCTGTCCACTTCTGCAAATCACCGACCCACTGTATGAGGCAGCTTACTGCCCTGAGCAAAACTTGAGCATTGATGAGAGCATGATCAAGTTCAAGGGGCGTCTATTCTTCAAACAGTTTCTGCCTGATAAGCCAGTTCGCTTTGGCATCAAGCAGCTCTGTCTCTCAGAGGCTTCCAGTGGCTATGCCCTCAAGTTTTTGATTTATACAGGGAGGGAGACATTCACCTTTGACAACTTCAATGCTGGGGACTATACTGTCACAGAACAGGTGGTTCTAAAGCTCATGGACAGCCTGTCTGACACTAGCCATATTGTGTACACGGATTCTTTTTACACATCACCAAATGTTGTCAGACAGCTGAAGACCCTCAACATCGGTCACTGTGGAACTGTGAGGCCAGGCCGCAAGAACATGCCACCACACTTCAACAGCCGTGACATGCCACTTCAGAAGGGGGATTACCCAGTGTTTATGAAGTCACCTACCACTGACATCGTGGCCTGTGCATGGCGTGATGTGAAATTCGTCGTCTTCCTTTCCTCGGTGCACTCAGACAACACCATTGACCAGAGGATGAAGTCTGGGAAACACACTGGTGGATTCCGTTGGCTTGAGAAGCCGGTCATTGCAGAGGATTACAATCAGAACATGGGTGGTGTGGAGCTGACGGACCAGCTTTTGGGGACTTATGCCTACCCGCATTAAGTCTCCAAATGGTACCATGCTGTCTACCACCACCTTCGAGAGGTTGCATTGACAAACGGCTACATTATTTACAAAAAGACAACTCCCAGACCTCACCTTCCAGCAAGGGTTTTCAGGGAGAAGGTCACTGATGGGCTGTTGGAAAACTACAGGCCTGTAGTTCAGACCCAAGGCCAGAGGGAGACGCCTAGAACAGCACGCTTGACAGAGCGAAATTTTTTTTAAAAGATTGAGGATGGCAGCCGCCCTGACTGCACAGTCTGTAGCTCCAGGACACAGAGAGGGTGGAAGAGAGTGCAGACCAGGTTCAAATGCAGAAACTGTGAGCTGCCCATGTGCCCGACTTTGTGTTTTGAACTGTATCATACATGGCAAGATTTCCGGAAGGCCGCCGGTCAGCTGATCCATGGGCTGGACTAATGCCTTAGCCCAGTCAGCATGTGTACAGCACAGATAGTAGAAATAGTGTCATTTGTAGTAGTAGAATTTTTTTTTCATTCTGTCTGAAAACTGAACCCTGGACACACTCACAAATTTTGATACTTGCCGGTCTATTATGCACTGCCATCACCAGTTTTCTGATTTGGAGTATGTGCTTTTGAGGCTGTATTTTTCATTCTTCTGATGGATATTACATACTGGCTGACCTTCATTTGGTGAGTGGAGTATTTTCCCTTCCATGTTCAGAGTTTGTTGGCATGCTTGCTTCTTTTTTTATGTTGAGATGAATGATAACATTCAACATTTTATTTTGCATTTTTCTTTAACTTGAAATTACTAAAAAATTTGAAATTGTTCTTGACTAACCATTACTTATATATTATAATATTACAAAAATACAGTTTTTCTCCACCCTTTAAAACAAAAAAAAAAAAAACAGAATGAAAATTCATCAATTAGTTCCTGAGATATCTGCGTTTCAAACATGCTGGTATGAAATTATAGTTTTTCTCAAAAAATGGCTGGCGATGGGGATTCATGCAAAACAAAACATCTGGCGGTGAAAGGGTTAAAGACAGTCATATGCAGGGTTTTCCAGTTCAGAGAGCAGTCTCAGATAGTAGTTCAAGGACAGTTTCAGCCTACGGTTGGACAGTGAGGGTTCACCTGCCTCTGCGTACACGCTGTACACAGGGGTGGTGCAGAATGCTCCAAGACAGAGATGAAGCCCTTGATGGTGGATAGGGTGTCCAAGAGTTTTAGGTAAGACGGTCTTGCAGACCCGTACACAGCACAACCATAGTCCAGTTTAGAACGGACCAAGGCTCTGTAGAGGTGCAGCAAAGTTTTTTTTTTATCAGCGCCCCAGTCAGTGTGTGCTACGACCCGCAAAATGTTCAGAGCTTTCTGGCAAGAAGTTTTGAGGTTTTTAATGTGGCTTAGAAAGTTTTTGGTCAAAAATAACTCCTAGAAATTTGACCTCTTTGACAGCTGGAATAAGAGATTTCCCTATTTGGATTTCAGGATCTGAAAAAAAAATTATGAAAATTATGGAAATGAATGTACTGAGTCTTAGAAGCAGAAAAGGTGAAGCCGTTTTCTTCCGCCCACTGATGAATTTTATCCACACAAAGCTGAGCCTGCACTGGACACTCGGGTACAAACTTCCAGTTGCATAGACAGCAAAATCATCCACAAACAATGAACAGTCGGAACCCTGTTGAACTGACTTAACAATGTTGTTGATTTTAATGCTAAAGAGGGCAGGATACAGTATGCTCCCTTGTGGAACACCCAACTCCTGCTCGTGAACATCAGAGAGAGTGCTGCCAACCCGAACCTGAAACTGTTGTTCTGCCAAAAAATGTTGAATAAACAGTGGAAGATGACCTCAGAAACCAAGATCATGGAGATCATGAAGTATCCCAGATTTCCTGGTAGTGTCGTAGGCCTTCTCCAAGTCAAAGAAAATAGCCACTGCATGCTGTTTGTTTAGAAAGGCGTTCCGAAGCGTAGATTCCAGACGGATCAAATGGTCAACTGTAGTTTGATTTTTGCGGAAACCACACTGTTCTTTTGCCAGAAGGCCATTGGTTTCAAGCTTCCACATGAGTCTGGCATTGACCATTTTTTCCATCAGTTTGCAGACACAGCTGGTCAAAGCTATTGGACAGTAATTGGATGGGTTCGAAAGATCTTTTCCAGGTTTGGGTATAGGTATGATGAGGGCTTTCCACCAACACCCTGTGGTCCAGATATGGTTGAAGACTTTCAGAAGGGTCTGAAGACAGCTTTCTGGAAGATGTTTTAAGAGCTGATAGTGGATCTCATCCAGGCCAGGAGCAGAATCGTTACAGGTTTGCAGAGCTGATTTTAGTTCACCGAGCGAAAATGGCAGATTGTAGGCTTCAGTGTTGTCCGATGAGAAGTTACAAAAAGATTTTTCTTTCAGAAGTTTGTTTTTCAGAAAAGCAGGCCTTTTATTTGTGGAGAAAGAGTTCTTTTCAATAGTTGAGGCCAGCACATTAGCTACAGCTTGTTTATCTGTGATCAGGGCTTTTGCAAGTTTCAGGTGATGGATAAAAGGATTTGTATTTTTCCCACTAATTTTCCTGATCACTTTCCATACTTTCTTCTTGGAGGTCTTTGCAGTCAACTTGGAGCAAAAGTCTCTCCAAGACGGACGTTTACACTTTTGAAAATGTAGCGAGATTTGGCACGGAGATTTTGGTGGGCCCTCGCGCAAGGTATTGATGGCCTGCGACAGACAACACACTGAGCCTTCTGGCGTTGGTTGTGGATTTGTTGGCACTCTGCATTAAACCAGGGAGTTTTCGGCATCTGAGGTTTGCTGGTAGTAGCCGGAATGATGTTCTTGGTACAGCTGATGATGATGTTCATCAAAGTTTCAGCAGGGTCAGGACTTTGAAGAACCTTATCTTCCACTAATTCTTTTCATATATTCATAGCAAAAAGATCCCAGTTGGCTTTCCTAAGGTTAAGACGTTCTGGTAAGATGATGTGTTCTGACGTTTTATGTCTCAAGACTATTGGAAAACGGTCACTTCCATGTAGGTCATCATGAACACTCCAATCAAAGTCCAAGACCAGTGAGGGATCGCATACTGACAAATCGATGCAAGAAAGAGTGCCATCTGAAGAATGCAGATATGTTGGAGAGCCGTCATTCAGACAACACAGGTCAAGCTCAGAGAAGACATCCTCCAGAAGAAGACCTTGGGGAGATGAGTCTGCACTGCCCCAAAGAGGAGAGTGGCCGTTCAGGTCCCCTAGAAGCAAGAAAGGTCATGGGAGTTCTAACCAGCTCTTGTCGACTGACAGATGATAATGGAGCAAACTGTCACTGTTTTATGTAGGGAGATTCTGGCAGCTAAAGCTTGAAGAGAAGATTTAAGGTTGACAGGGCTGAACAACAAAGATTTGTGGATGAGTAACGAGACCCCACCCAACACTCCAAGAGCTGTACGTTGGGCTGGTTTAGAGAGTACATTAAAACCTGAAAGAGAAAAGGACTTTTCTTTGTGCAACTGCATTTCCTGAAGAGCTACTAGAGCTGGCTTTAAATCTCGGCAAAGAAGCTGAAGCTCCTCAAAATTGGAATGCAGACCTCGGATTATCCCATGGAATATGGTTGTGTCCATCATAAAGGAGATATGGTGAAGGTAAATAAATCTTGTAACTCTTCACCAGCACGTTCCTTTCATTCCATGTTGACATCTTCTAGATCCGAGAGAACTGCAAATCTGTTGGTGTTCCTCTCCGCTTTTTTCTCTTGATCTGATAAAATATTTGGCGCTTTCTTTTTAGACGGTGATTTTGCCTTTCCTCCAGAACCGCCAGCTCCCTGTCTGACAGCTGTAGGGCACCCTTTGGAGGATTCTGAGGGTGTGGTCTTGTCTGGAACCTCAACAACTTCCACTTTCTGCCTCCCTGATGGTCTTTTGTCCCCTGATGGTCTGGGGGTAGGAGTGGGCTTTGAAGACTGAGTCGTATCTGAAGGTGAGGACTGCTGGGGTTCGTTGCATACAGTGTTTCTGCCTGAGGCTACAGACTTTGTTTCTGGCTCTCTCTCGGCAAATGAGGATTCGACCGTCGGCATGCCAATGCTGACTGTTGTTGGCTTCCTTACTGCAGGTGCAAATGAGAGCTCAGCAGTTGGTTGACTCTTCCTTGCAATCTTTTTTGCCTCAAAAAACGGGATTCTCTGTTCAATCTTGATTCGATGAATTTCTTTTTCCTTCAACCAGTTTCGGCAGGTCATTGATGATGATGGGTGCTTGCCTCCACAGTTGGCACAGAGTGGTGGACTGTCGCACACACCCTGGTGGACTGGCAGCAGGTACCACACACGTCTTCTTCCGTGCACCTATCCCTCACATGGCCAAACTTTTGGCACTTGAAACAGCACAGAGGGGACAGGATGTACAGCGACACTGAGACTCTCAGGTAGCCCACCATGATCGACTCCGGGAGAGAAGTAGAGCAGAAGGTCAAGAAGAGGGTGTCAGCTGGAACTCTGTCATGGCCCTTGCGCACGAGTACACGATGAACGCTGGGTCACTCCTTGTGATGCCAGTTCCAACTTGATCTCTGCCTCCAACACTCCTCTCAGATCTCTGCATCGGATTACTCCCTTGGAAGAGTTGAGAGTCTTGTGTGGAAACACCCTGATTGGACGATCAACCAAAGCTGTCCATTTTAAAAGCATTTCTGAATGCAGCTTGGAAGAGCATTCAATCAGAAGTGATCTGTTCCTTAAACTCTTAAAGCTCTTTGGCTTCCCACTGAGGCCAATGATTCCTTTCGCAGTGGCAAAAGACTCAAGCCTGAAAGAGGTCTGTCTTCATCCGCTCCTTCAACAATCAGCCAGCTGGGCCAGAAGCCTGAAAGGTTTCGTATCTCACAGTCTGATTCCGTATCCGTGTCCGTTACCGAATCTTGCCTGTCTTTTTTCATTTTTTGGAGCCATGTTGTGTTCATTAAAATTCATCTCTCTCGATTCCCACCTGCCACCGAGTCCCAACAAGGGGGATACCCATTTCATACGGAAATCCAGTATATTAGGGCACCAGGATTTCGAAAGAGGTATACACAGGCCTGAAAGCGTCCTTGCCACAGAAGCTCCCAAACTCGTTTGACCCGAGCCGCCGCCTTCTAGCCTAAGCTAGGGCATGCACACGACCAGCCACTTGATCAAAGTGGGCCATTTCGATCACCTGTCTAGAGGAAGTCCAGGCCAAAGAGGTGTGTTGACTTGATGCACCGCAGTCACATCAACGGTCTCAACCTCCAGGATCCTATTCTCCCCCATCACAGGGCACACCGAAGGGCAAACACATTGGGCCTCAAGAAGACCACAGAGAAAAGAAGAGTGTGGGAAAGAAGACTTGAAGGGGAGACAAAGATAGTAAAGAGCCAAATAAGAAAGGCAGAAGATAAGAAAAAGAAAAAGGGAAGATTACTATTAGTCAGGGTCCTAATCCTTAGCCTATCTGACATGGGAGGCCCTACCAGGTGCATCAACTCCTTACCACGTTGTGCTTAGGCCAGACAGCAACTTGACTTTTCAGGCCTAAAAGCATTTTCCGAAACTAGCCTATCTTCAAGAACTGATGCCCCTGCCAGCAAAGCCTAAGGGATCACAGGACCGTGCAAGCCCTCCGACCATGGCAAGGTTGCAACCCCCGGAGGGAGGTACCTGTACATGGATCAACACCAGCCTGATGAAGGATAGTGCCATCTCCACTGAATGTCTTTCATTTAATGTTAAAAGAACAAAGCAAGGTCAACGAAGTAGTTTGATTTAGCAATCTGTCTATGGACACACTTCAAACACAACAACAGCATGTCAACCATACAAACAAATAAAAGTAATTGTTATCAACCACATACACACACACACACACACGCATATATACATATGCACGCACGCCTGCCTACCTTGCGCTGAAGGGTGATGAGATCTAAGCTAAGTAACAAATTCGTTCATTTTCGTTGTCCTATTTGTTTGTATCTTGCCTGAAGAAGACCTAAGAGGTCGAAACGCGTCGTGTTTTGTCTTGTGACTCGTTTGTCCATGTTTCTCTTGGCGATTTGCTAACATTTATTTAAGATTTGCTTCTCACTAGTTTAAGCATGTCATCATAAGGTTTGTCCCAAAGCCATCTGATTTTCTTGTTTCTTTTGTGTTTTTCTTCAGTTTTGTTGAAGCATTTTGTATTGCCATGCACAACTTCCAACATGCCATGCAGAGGCAAACAACCCCAGCTAATATGTTAAGCAGATCACATTCCGCAGAAGGAACAGTTTTAAAGATAAAAGAGATTACCTTCTGAATAACATTCGACAACCCTGAGATATCTCTGGATTTCTTCTGGACAGGAACAACTATTATCTTTCAAGACTGGCTGAAATACATCAAACTCAGCAGACAATCAACTAAAAACAACAATAAATGCATTTGGGCTCTTCATGAATACAAATGCATTTGGCTACTAATCAATAACCTCCAGTCTACCAAAACATAACAGAATGAACTGAACAAATGTTGGACTTCAGAAACTCAATTTCTTTTTAATTACCCCCAGATCTGTATGATTTAAATCATACCAAATTTTGAATCAAAATGTAGTACAAGTCAATGTAGTTTGAAGTGCATTGGGTCTATTTCAAAGCTGTTATACTGGTAAGTTTTTCTGAAAACAACAAAAGACACTTTGCTACAGATTCTCAAAACATTCTGGAAAAGGAAATTTTTCTTCTAACATACTTACCGTGGCTCAGTAATGCAATAAGCCACAGCAGTTTGCTATCCCTGCCCCGTACACAATAAAGTCTGTACAGACAAGAACCCTGAAAGGGCCTGGTGTCTTGCGCATGCCCAGATCATTCCTCTTTTCGAGGTAACTAATACCCTGACTGTGATACCCTAGGGGAACCAGGAAGGCAGGGAGGAAGGGAGGGACTCTGCGTGAGCCACAGTAAGTATGTTAGATTAAACGTAATTTTAGAAGAAAAATTTCCTTTTCATTACACATATTGTACCATGGCTCACTAATGCAGAGTAGTACTACTTGAAAGGAGGGCTTACCTGGTGAACATCTGGAGGCGTGAGAAGAGCCAAGACATGTGGCAGGGATAGGATGCTGAGCCACCACAGCTGAAGCAATGCCCTTTGACCCATCATGGCGCAGACGGGAGATATTGCATAAGTAGAAGTGAATGAAGGTGCCTGGAAAACGCCAATACCAGGTGTCCAAGACACTTTTGAATGCTGGCATTGTGAGTAACTGCAGCAACGAGGCCCATGCTCTAGTTTCATGGGGCCTTGGTGAGAAGACAGCCAAATCCACGTCAAGCCTCGCATACGCAGCTTTAATTACTTCTCTCAGCCATCAAAAGATTGATGAGCATCTGATGTCCTCCTTATTACTTTCATTGTTAAGAGAGAAACAGGAGGCGCCGCTTTCTATACACTCGCAGGGCGCACACCAGACAGAGAGTGCGGTCTTCATCATCTGGGAAAAGTTTCTCCCTTAAGCGAAAGCATACGCAAAAACACCAAAATCAGCAGCAACAATCAATCGATGGCAAAAAAAAAGTAAAAATACTTAGCTGCTCGGAGCACACAAGGCTAATGGGAAAATGGCTGCCGAGAAAAGAGGAATGTCTGGGCATGCACAAAGACACCAGGCCCTTTCAGGGTGCTTGTCCGTACAGACTTTATTGTGTGAGGGGCAGGGACAGGAAACCGCTGTCGCTTATTGCATTAGTGAGCCACCGTACAATATGTGTAATTAAATGTGCTATTTCTGGAGTTCCTGTTTAGCTTTCTCCCACCCCCATTTCTAACATCAACATCAATCTCCTCATCTGTTAAGAAAACAATGTTAGTATTGCCATGTATTAAGATCCAATGACCTTGGTAAATCAATCCTCTATGAGACTTGAGATATGGAGATGGAAAGGAAGACAGAAAGAAATACTGACTGACAACGTTGCAGAATGTACAGGGAAACCACAGTAGAGACCCAGGCACGTACAATATGTGTGATTAAATGTGCTTTTTCTGGAGGTCATGTTTAGCTTTCTCCCACCCCCATTTCTAACATCAACATCAATCTCCTCATCTGTTAAGAAAATGTTAGTATTGCCATGTATTAAGATCCAATGACCTTGGTAAATCAATCCCCTATGGTACTGTTAAGACATGGAGATGGAAAGGAAGACAGAAAGAAATACTGACTGACAACATTGTAGGATATACTGGGAAACCTCAGTAGAGACCTAGGCCTAGGCACACAACTGAAAGAGCTGGAAGAATCTGGTGAACAGTTCTTCAATACAGCAACTCTCTGACTCTTCACAGAGTAAAGGAGAGGGAAGGTAGTTGGTGGGGGCTGGGGATTGGGGGTGGGGGGAGTGGGGGAGAGAGAGAGAGTGAGCTGGAGAGAGAGAGGGAGGGATGGAGAGATTTTTCCCCCATTATAGTGGAGATGCACATGTCATGACAGTATCCACAGAAAGACCTTCATTCTTCATAACTTTGGTCATAATGTCCAGCACCACCATGTTTCCACAGTGATGTGGTCTTTGACACTTCTCACACAGCAAGATGGTCAGCATCACACTTAGTGCACCCAACCATGTGCTTAGTAAAACGTCACTTGACTTTGGTGCACCATGAGGGAAGCGATGTCATTTAAAACATTCCTGCATTCATACTCTCCCTTACGGTCAGAACAAAGCCACTCGTGCAAGAGACAGTAGGTTTTCCTGCATTCCTATCATGCCCCCATTGATAATTTCATGCAACGTTCAGGCTCAGTGACTGTGGCTGAAACAAAGAACTGTTAACAGACTTTTTTTTTTGTTTGGTCCATTTTACATTTTATCTGCTACAATTATTGTGTACAATGCTGGATAGCACAAACCATTTCCCTGGAATACATCATAAAAACATCATTCAAGGCAGCTGTATTCACAGAGAGTCAACTGAAAGTTGAAATGATCCAGAAGATGAGGAACATTAATTCTAAGATATTCATGCATGTATATGTGTACATGCATGTGTGCACATATGTGTATGTATATAAAAGACAGAAACAGAGAGAGAGAGAGTGTGCATGTGTGTTTGTGAGTGAGTGAGTGAGCGTGTGTGTGTGTGTGTGTGTGTGTGTGTGTGTGTGTGTGTGTGTGTGTGTGTGTGTGTGAGTGCATGCATGCATATGTGTGCGCACTTTTGTAAGTGTATAATATACACATGTGTAAAACAATCTGAGAGTGTGTACACTTAGGCATGTCTTTGCATGTGTCTGCTTGTACATCAGTGCCTGCATGTGTGTGAACTCTGAACTTGTTTTTATAGTTGCATGTTTTGAGTATTTGATTATCAGTGCACTGGTGGTTCCATTACAAAATCATTAAGAGTTTTGAAAGTTCGCTCAATCAAAACTCTTTGCCGTCTTCCTTTCAAGCATACCAAACATGATCACAAAACAATCAAGTACACCCATAAAACAAAAAAGAAAAAAAATCAAAATAGCTACGTGGGCAGAGGTTTTAGTGCAGCCTGCTGCTTGCAGCAGTGTTGGAAAACTGATGCAGCGGCCATACAGAGGGATAGAGGTAATGTGGTGAACCATACAAGACACTAAGCTACAGATTCTCAAAACATGATGAAAATGTTTCACGTTTAAGGGCTTCTGTTTAGCCAATCTCACCTCCATTCAACACATCAGCATCAATTTCTCCTGTTAAAGAATATTGTGGAACTATGTCACTTTGGCATACTGTTGTCTATCTACTATGATCAACACCCTCTTTGTTTTAAGCCTAATGATAACAAAGGTTGAATGTCACAAAGGCGCACACATAGTTGTAGTCCTAACTGTGAACTGTTTTGGGCATGTGAGACAACTGAGGCAAACCATCCGGAACCTACTGAAAGCAACAACTTTGTCAGCTGCCTGTTGCTGTTATGTGTATGCCTTCTGTTGTTCTTGTTATTACTTTTTCATAATCTTCATGGATTTTTGCAATTCTATGGAAAAGTGCCATGACTGTGTTCACATTCAAAATAAGCTGAAAAATCTGAGAGAATTTTTTCAGAACTATATTTAAAAAGCACTTTGTGAATGGTGCCCACTTTTGCAGCAGCTATCATCCACACACAGAACATCTTGCTGATTAGTTACCTTCAAGCCCTTAATTTTTGTTTCACTGAATGGCATGCTGTCCCATAAAAATAATAAGGAACGAACACAGAACACAGGTATACATACTGACGCAGTAGCTGCCTTCCTTGTTTCCACTGAGCATTTGATGTGGCAGGGGTGGTAATGACAGGTTCTGCATCCACCTGGTCTTCTGAAAAATCATGATTTCATTCTCATTTGGGTACTGAAGCCTAAAAGAAATTAAAAAATTAAAGACACATTCTTCACTATGATAGCAATCAGGAATGGATTCTGATGATACCTTACCGTGTCAAATATGAATTTCAATCAGCAAACAAAAAAGGTGTGACAATACAAAGAGACAAAGCTAGAGTAAAAGTCAGTTGGGGAATGCTCATTTTGTCATATTGGACATGATCATCCGACGCAGTAATGACAGCAGCAGGTCTTCCGGACATGAAATGGAACTGGTTGGTTCACAATCAACACTGGAGTGTTATTTCATCCATCAAAGATTGTACAGAGTTTTCTAACTGTGGCAGAGACACAATGACATCTGCCAACTCTCTTCTTTGCCAAAGTTGTTTAACTGGGCAGAAGACAAGACTGAAAGCTGTCCATGGCAGACTGTAGCCCCTGTGTTCTGTTCCATAAGACTCCCTTGACTGAATCAGCATTATCTTGCTGTAGAGTGATATGCCGGTGAGTCTTAAAAAGGGCACAACCATGAGCTCCACCATCATGTACAACTAAGCTGTTATGTCATGCTCATTATCTTTGATAGATGTGTTGCTTCGATAGCGAGCCGGAAGTTATTACCGGAAACGATTGAGTGGAGGAAGAAACGGTGGGAGTAGTAGGCTTGACAACGAGCGATGGCGAAGGACGCTGTTTAACGAGTCGTATCAAGGGATGCGATATATTGTAGTCGAGGAGACTTTTTAGTATAGTCAGAAGTGACTTTTCATGGTAGCAGAGCGTGGTCCGTGGTTCACCAGTTGTAAAAATCATGGCGCAGAGCTATAAAACACCGCCGAGCCTGGGGAGATGGAGATGGGATGGATATTTTATTGACTGCACTTGATAGTCTTTTTCTACAAGATGAGGTTGACTTGGCTTACACAGCATATTCAGACTTTGAAAGACTGAGGAAAGGACAAGACATGTCAATGTGCGATTTCATCATTGAGTATGAAAGAAGATACAATATTTGCAGAAAATACAAAATGGAATATCCAGATTCAGTGCTTGCATTTAAACTGCTGGACAATGCAGGTTTGTCAGTGAAAGAAAGACAATTAGTTCTGACAGCAGCGTCTGACAGAAAATTTTCTTCAATGAAATCTGCTTTGAAGAGAATATTTGGGGACAGTTCGACAGTAAGCACAATGAACGAAATCAAGATCAAAGAGGAAAAAGAAGAAGCATTTCTGGTAAAGAGTTCCAAATATCAGCAGTTCAGAAAGAAACCTTCCAGATATCAGCAAACAGGTTCACAACATAAAACAGCAGAACAAAAAGGAACAAATCCATTAGACAGGAGTGGCAAAAGAACCAGATGTGCTATTTGTGAGAGCGTGTTTCACTGGGCTAAGGATTGCCCCCACAAGCATCAAAAACAAGAAGAAATCAAAATGACAGAAGCAGAAGAAAATGAAGAAGAATGTCACTTGGCTTTGTTTACAAAAGAATACAAACCTGAAAATGAGATACTCTTAACAGAGTCCTTTGGATGTGCAATCATTGATACAGCATGTACCAAGACTGTGTGTGGAAAAAGATGGTACGAAGAATATGTTGATCAGCTGGAGCAGAAGAAAAAGAAGCAAATCAAGACTGGTGCAAGTGCTAAGACTTTCAGATTTGGTGATGGTGCAAAAGTCAAGTCCTACATGAAGGCAACAATACCAGCACAAATTGGTGATACTAAGTGCACCATTGAAACTGAAGTTGTGGACATTGACTTACCACTTCTGTTGAGCAAGGATTCACTCAAAAGAGCAGAGGCTGTGTTGGACATGTGCAATGATAAGGCTACTATGTTTCATCAACCAGTGGAGTTGAACTACACATCAACAGGGCATTACTGCATCGACATTTGTGGCAAACAGGAAACAAAAAACGGTGAGGAGAGTGAAATCCTGTTGCTGGAAGGAAAACTGCATGAAAGTGAAAAGAAGCAGACTATTTTGAAGCTTCACAAGCAATTTGGACATGCCTCTACTGCAAACCTGAAGAAACTGATGCAAAATGCCGGGATAAAGGATCCAGAAGTGTACAGAGATATGACAGAAATTGTTGAAAAATGTGATGTGTGTGCACGTCACAAGAAGACCCCACCAAAGCCAGTGGTAGGGATGCCCTTAGCAGAAGACTATAATCACACAGTGGCTGTGGATCTGCATGAATTGGATAGAAATGTCTGGTACTTCCACATGATTGATGAATACACAAGATTCAGTGCTGCAGTAATCATCAGGAACAAACGGGCTTCTGTCATTGTTGACAGCTTCATGAAGCACTGGATTGCAATACATGGCCCACCAAAAGTTGTACTCAGTGACAATGGTTCAGAGTTCAACAATGAGGAATTCAGGGACATGTGTGAAAACTTCAACATCGAAGTCAAAACTACTGCTGCATATAGTCCATGGAGCAATGGTTTGTGTGAGACACAATCAGACGCTGACAAACATCATGCAGAAAGTCAGGACAGACAAGGAAGACACGGATTTTGAGACTGCTTTGTGTTGGGCTTTGGCAGCGAAAAACTCCATGGTGAACACACATGGTTTCAGCCCATATCAGCTGGTCTTTGGGAAGAATCCAAATTTTCCATCCACACTCACAGATGAACTACCTGCTTTGGAGGGAATCACCAGAAGTAGGACAGTCGGAGAGCATATCGCAAGTTTGCATGCTACAAGGAAAGCTTTCACAGAAGCAGAAAGCTCAGAGAAAATCAGAAGAGCCTTGAGGAAACAGGTTCGACCATGGTCAGGTCAGTACCAGATGGGAGACAGAGTGTACTACAAGCGACCTGATGGTCATGAATGGAAAGGACCGGGAACCGTCATTGGACAAGATAGGAGCGTGATCTTTGTGCGTCATGGTGGAACTTTGATTCGTGTTCACCAAAGCAGACTACAAAAGGTCAAAGGTGATCTAGAGCAGGAGAAGATGGCAAGGAAAGACCCTCAAATGGCGAGTGAGGCTGCACATGATTGTCAGCAACATCGAAGTGATACTGGATCTAAAAATGAAGAAATCTCGCACAGTGAAGAAAATATTCCTGAATCAACGTCAGATCTAGACACTGAATCAGAAATCTTGGAAGAAGATGAAGAACATCATCCACATGACACAGAGATGGCTACTAGAATTGATCCAGCAAGAATTGAACCAGGACAGATCATTGCATATGATCATGTGGACACTGGAACAAAAATATCAGCAAAGGTGCTGAGCAAAGCTGGAAAAGCAACAGGGAGAAATAAGAACTGGTACAATATTCAATGTTTGGAACCAGAAGAATATGAGGGTGAAAGAATGTCTGTGGATTTGACAAAAGTCAGTGGACTTGTACTGTCAAATACAGAACCTACACCAACTACAAATTCAGATGAAACTGTTATGATCATGGATGAAGTTTCTTTTGAAAATGCAAAGAAAGAAGAACTTGAAAGTTGGAAAAAGAATCACGTGTACACTGAAATAGAGGACAATGGACAAAGATGTGTTTCCACCAGATGGATCTGTACACTCAAAGAAACAAAGGACGGAGTAAAAACAAAGGCTAGACTTGTAGCAAGAGGGTTTGAAGAAATTGGAAATGAAGACATGCAGAAGGATTCGCCTACTTGCACAAGTGAATCATTGAAAGTGATCCTCTCTGTCTTTGCACAAAGAAAGTGGACTCCATGCTCTATGGACATCAAAACAGCCTTTCTCCAAGGAAAAGAAATAGACAGAGACATTTTTGTGAGACCACCAAATGAAGCGAATAGCAGAGGAAAGTTGTGGCATCTGCAAAAATGCGTATACGGACTGAATGATGCTTCTTTGCAATGGTACAAAAGAGTGAAAGATGTACTGCTGAAACTCGGAGGAAGAATGTCAAAAGTTGACCCAGCAGTCTTCTTCTGGATGAAAGGAAATGAAGTTACAGGTGTCTTAGCATGCCATGTAGACGACTTCATCTGGGGCGGAACAAAACACTTTGAAAAGACTGTTGTTGATGAAATCAGAAAAACGTTCAAGGTTGGAAAGGAACAAAACAAAGCTTTCCAGTACATTGGCTTGGAACTGTCATCTGATGGAAACAAAGTCTCTCTACAGCAAACCAAGTATGCAGATATCTTGGAGCCGATCCCCATCAAAAAGAAAAGAACTCAACAAAAACAGGATGACATGACAGCACATGAGAAACAGGCTTACAGATCAAAAGTTGGACAGATTCTATGGACAGCTCGACAAAGTCGTCCTGATGTGTCATTCAATGCTTGTCAGCTTGCTTCAAATATCAAAGATGGAAAAGTAGAACATCTGACAGAAGCAAATAAAGTCATCAAAAGGATCAAGTCAGAACATGTAGAGTTGAAGTTTCATCATTTGGGATCAGGACCATTGAAACTGATGGTATACACTGATGCTTTGCTTGGAAATCTCAATGACGGAGGAACTCAAGGTGGATTCATTATCTTCTTAGCAAACGAGGAAGGAGACATTATTCCAATTTGCTGGAGTTCAAAGAAAATTCACAGAGTAGTCAGAAGCACGTTGGCTGGAGAGACACTGGCGATGGCAGAAGGAATTGATGAAGCAATATTCATTGCAACATTGTTCATGGAGATCACAACAGGAAAAGCAACCACGGATGGTCTACCTCTAGTCTGCATGACTGACTGCAAGTCTTTACATGATGCTCTGCAGTCAACAAAACATGTCACAGAAAAACGTCTGAGGCTGGAGATCAGTGGGATAAAAGACTTGATGGAGAAAGGCATTGTGAAAGAAGTGAAGTGGTCTGGCACTCATAGACAACTGGCAGACTGTCTCACCAAGAGAGGAGCTTCATCAACAGTACTGCTGAAAACTCTTCAAGAAGGAAAGATTTCCCTGGACTGCTGAATTCATTTGCATCACTAAAGCGAGACGATTTGTTGGAAAATAAGTCATTTGTTAGACAGTTAGTCATTTGTTAGACAATTAGTCATTTGTTAGACAATGAGTTATTTGTTAGACAATTAGTTGTTCAGACGTTTAAAATAATAGAAAGAGAGATGAGTTTGATAGATGTGTTGCTTCGATAGCGAGCCGGAAGTTATTACCGGAAACGATTGAGTGGAGGAAGAAACGGTGGGAGTAGTAGGCTTGACAACGAGCGATGGCGAAGGACGCTGTTTAACGAGTCGTATCAAGGGATGCGATATATTGTAGTCGAGGAGACTTTTTAGTATAGTCAGAAGTGACTTTTCAATCTTGGCTTGGCTTGATTGTCCCAGAAGAAAGGTAAGCTGAATTTAGTTTCTAAGTCTTGAGACTATGCACTGTTTATATCTAAGCCATATATTTTAACAAGATAACTTTTACACCAATACAACTAGTGAGCTGACTTCAATGTGGTGACAGCCTTGATATGGCCCTTTGCGGTCGGTTGGGCTGTAAGCAACAGTACCTTACCTTACCTTACACCAGTGCTTGTTAAAATCCATTAAAGATGATCATGGATACCGCTGACTGGCTAATTTGTAGGTGACTCTAATTAACTTGTATGCTTGAACTAAGTGCATTCCACTACCTAATTACACCACTTGAGTATTTGCCTGCTTTGAAGAGTTATTTCCCTTCCACAGTTTTACAATGGTTTACTATCTCATACCACTTATGAAATCTACTAAAAACCTCAATGAAGAACTACAGTGGAGACAGAAAATAAAAGGTGATACATTTACATTAGTCTTATTCACATTGGCTGAGACCTCACCTTTTCATGAAAGTTCAGAGGGCAAGGGTGAAGACTTTCGCTCATCAAGCCGGAGTCCAAACTACTTGTCTACAAACCAGATTCTCTAACCTCCACAGACCCCTGGACCCCATTAAACCACGAACATAGTTGTGAAATCTGAGGATTTTCCAGCCTAAAGCTTAATAAAAGCAAGGCAGGAGGCATTTGGCAAGTGGGAAAAAGAAAGCACTCAAAAAGGTGAAAAAAAAAAAATTCTTAAAAAAAAAAAAAGTGTCCTCAGTCTACAAAAGGAAGAGGACGGCCTAAGTATGCGGAGGACAGATGAAGTATGATTAACATCAGCACCAACAGCAAATGATTAAAATCAACACCCACAGCAAAAGTTTCTAGTCAAATGGGTGGCTCAAATCCTCAAGCCAACCAAACCTGACTGGAGCATCCATAATAACATGTCACCTTTTCAGAACAGCCACTGCGTTTTCGACTGTAATGTTGATCCCAAAGAAATTCAGGGACTAGAAAAGGTCAAGTCAATATTTTGGAAAGATGTTATAATTGTGGACACAGCTTTCAACAAAGAGCAGCCAACAGAAAATGGCAAAACAGAACCTCTGTGGAACAACAGTACAAAGTACAAGATCTTTGGTGAAATGGAAGTATAATGACCCTTAGAGAAATAGAAAAAAATGTATACTTCCCCAGACCTTCTTTTTGAATACAATTCACTGACAAATGCAATCCCTTCTACTAGAAAACAACCAGCTTGCCGGCAACAATCACGAAGATGAAATCCCAACTGATGTTGAAACAGACAAAGGAGCCTCAACTCTATCAAATAACGAATCATGAAAGTTTCTGCCCAAAAACACCCCATGAAATATGCACAACACAGTTCTGGAAACATAAACTGGATATCAACATGTGCGACTCTTCTAACTTCATGTACATGTGCGACTCCTTTAACTTCGTGTATCAATGTACAAAGTCATCTAGACTGAGGCTGCTTCATTTTAAGTTCCTTCACAATATATAATCCACCAACATACTGCTGCAAAAAAATGCGTGTCTGGGAAACAAATAAATGCCACTGGTACCAATAGATTATACAGAGCATGCCTTCCCAGTTAAAATTCTGCCTCCTGAAAAAAAAAAAAAAATAGAGGCAACCCTTGATTAAATTGGTATGAAAGGAAATCTTAGCTAAGGTGGGGAACAGGAAATAATGATTACTGAACAAGTATGGTGACTCTTGCTCCCTTGATAAGATAATTACACACCCATAACTTCAAGCGCATGTTGTTTACAACACCAAATCACCTAGCAGAAATGCCAAACAGAGCGCACAGAACAAACAAGGAGACATCCCCTAAAAAAGATGTTCCTAGCTGGCGACAGACAGTGGAAAGAGACCTCTGACTCATTGATAGAGGATGGAGTGACACTACCAGACTGGCTGGGGACCGTGCACAGTGGAGCGCCTTGACTGCCTCATGCGTAGCATCTAAGTGAGTAGCTTGCCTGTATACCCTGTACCTGATGCATGCACACAGCAAGATATGTTTCTAACCAGTTCTGAAAAATGACTGTTTGTGTGTGAGTGTGTGTGTGTGATTTTTTTTTACAAACCCTTACAAATGGGCAGTTCCATGGAAAATCAAAGGGGAAAAACTGTCAGTCCTAAGTGATTCAATGAATCAGGGCACTTTCTAGCACAAGTAACTTTGAACAGCATGTTGTCATCTAAGACTGTAACAGATAACAAAGGGATACTCAGAAGGAAACAGAAGAAGTAGTAAGAAATGCAGGCAAAAAGACAATTTTCTCAATGTCAGCTATCATGTTTTACAGCATTTCAAAATAAAGTGTCTCTGAATGTTAAGTCATAACTGTTACTGTCATATGACGGTCTCTACATCCACACTCACATGCAAAGACAATCATGCGCCCAGCATATAACCACACATCTGAGTCCCTTTCTTTCAATAAAAGCAATCAGAATAGTATTTTACATTACTTCCCCGGATAAAAAAAATTTTTTTTAATGTTTCTCTGCACCTAACCTCTTTTGGTGCATAGGGATTTTGATCTCTCATTTTTCTTCTTTGGCCAATACATATAATTAATTCCACAATATTTCATTAAAAAAATTCATATCAAACATTACTGTCACTTTTTCTTTTTTTTTTCTCTGGGTCACACAGATGCTGACCCCGCCCAGCACACACAAATCATTACGGGTTCATAAACCCCAACTCCCAATCATCAAAAACACCATTATTTCTATCATTTTTTTTTCTTGAAGAAAATTGAAATGCTCCAAACTGTCAGGGTGTGACATGTCACTTGACACCCCCACAACAATCCTGTAACCCCCCCCCCCCCCCCCACACCCTTTAATCGCCCACCTTCCACCCCTCTTTCTTTCTCTCTCTCTCCCTTTGTCTCACAAACGGCAATATACATTACTAATCTACGTCAGCTTTGTCTCTCCCCCTCACCCCTCTCAAACCCCACACTCTTCCTGCAGTCTGTTTGAAGTCGCCTACAGCCCGGCTTTGGAAACAATGACACAGAAAAAGATGACATCACTTTGGAAGTACGTCGTCTGTTTCCCTCCTTCCCTCTCTCCCTTCCTTTTTACCACACACCATTGCAATCGTGCATGTGCTCCGCCCATGCATGATGCAATTATGTTAAAACTAGATACTCCAAAGTGATTTTTAAAGTATTTTTGATTGCTTTTTTCAGTAACTCAAAAAAGAAATTACATGAAATTCATATCTGTAGCTTAATTAGAAGCGAACTTATGAATTTTCAAATAATTAAATTTTTTTTACGACAGTCGGAATTTCCCTTAACCTTTTTGTGACGCGCCATGCGATGGTGACGGCAACTCGGTCCACGATGACCCGTTCCGTGGTGACGGCAACACTGCTGTACTTCCTGGACGTGCCATCCCTCCATTACAGCACAATTATAAAAAGAAATCTCCTGTTCTCTCGTCTATGGTCTAAAAGATGCAGCTGGCCTTAATATTTAGAACCGGGTTCTAGCCAATGGAAGGGTAAGTTTACATGCACTTGCGATGACCTTTGTGACCCCAGAGTAGTCCGAACAAAAAGGCCCGTCTAGCACTGGGAATTTCTGCAAAAGGCACCTGTGGAATTTCCTGTCTTGCCAACATATGGGGCAGAAGAAGAAATGCGGCATTACATGAGGTGTTAGAATTGGTTCAGCAAAGTGGTTCAGAGGACGACGGGGGGGTAAAGGTGTAAAAGTTTATCAAAAAGAATCAGAGCTTGATTTATTTGCTCTGTGTATTTAACAGTTTTATACGTCATTATCGTTTGAAGCCAAAAGTCTGAAGTGTGTACAGTGTGCAATGACTTAATTTCATTTTTATATATTTTTTCACTTGGATTACACATACTGTATACCTCAGGCTTTCTCTGCATCTATTCAAAGTAAGAGCGAAATTTTATGTCCCTTTTCTTCCTCATTTGCTGTTGTCATACTAACCAAACAAATGTAACCAAGATTGTGTTCTCCTACATTTTAGTTATGTTGTTTCCATAACTGTAGCATTGATATTTTACCCAAAACATATTTAAGTCTATGCTCATTGCAAAGTTCACATTTTACCCTTTCCGTTGATATATTATAACAACTGTTTTTTAAGTTTATATTAGGGGACGTAAAATAAAATCAAAAAGTGCGAAAATCGCGCATCTGCAGTGGTTGTAAGTACGTGCAGTGCATGCGTCTGCACGGAAGTGACGTTGCTCTGCCACGCCTGTCGCGAAAGTATTAAGGGCCATGTTTGGAGGCCTGTAACTCAGCCACTTGGCATGTGAGATGTCTAAAACCACCCGTGATTAATGTCAACTACTTGTAATATACATTGAATTTTTTTCAGACCTGAGGCTGATACTGAGTCTGAATACCACACTTTTAAAAACGCCCAAATCTTCATTTCGACTTAGTTTCTTTGTTGTATCGGCAACCAAAACAAGTTATAAAATGACATATCTCTACTTTCAATTGACATACAGGCATGTAACTTACATCAAAATGATAAGGATAACAACATCTCTCTTATAAGAAGACATTTGAACATGTCAACACAACTGTACACCACCATCCCACCCCCATCCCCACCATTTTACCTAGCTTCTTGCGTGCTATACAAACATGTACATGAATTAAATATCTCTGCTTGTTATGACCATATGAAGACATATGATTGACATTTGCATCAAATGTATTATTGAGAAGATTTAATTAAAAAGAAAGAAACAAAAAACTCGCTCCCCCCCCCCCCCCACCCTCCCCTCCCCGCTCCTCCCCCACCCCCTTTCCTCCAATCCACTGTAATTCTCCAGCGCCTATGCTTTCCATTTATTAGTGAAATTCATATCAAAGTGAATGACAGAAAAAAATGAATATAACAATGTCATTACAACATAAATACACTCATCTCTTTACCCTGATTCCCCACGCCCTTACCAGCAGGAATTTAATGAATAAACTTAAAAGTTTACTTAGTTGTAGTTGTATTGCGTGAGTGTATGATTATTTTGGAAATTTAACATAAAAAGTTCTAGAATTATTTTTTACTCTTGTTGTTCATCCTTCGATTTAGAAGATGACCAAGACTTCAATCTCAGATGGAAGATCGCTGAGTGTGGGTCCGCAGGTGGCTGGTGAGGCCGATCTGGGCCCGGAAGGAACGCCCACATGTGGGACACATTTGGGTGGGTGCTACAGTGGAGGTGGCGGTAGCTCTGGCCTTGCATGCGGCTCTCTTTCTCTCAGCTTCTGCTGTGCGTCTCCTCTCTGAGGTATATGCACCCTTTGTGATGCTGCTTCGCCAGGCTGTGCGGTCCAGGGCAAGCGACTCCCAGGTGTTGAGGCTGATGTTCAGGCCTTTGAGGGACACTTTGAGGCAGTCCTTGAAACGTTTCTTCTGCCCCCCAACTTTGCACTTGCCCTGACTCAGTTCTCCGTACAGCAGTTGTTTCGGCAGTCAACTATCTGGCATTCTGACAATGTGGCCAGCCCATCTGGCTCGGGATTTCTGAAGGAGAGTGTAGATGCTGGGGATGCTGGCCCTTTCCAAGACCTTAGTGTGTGGGACTTTGTCCTGCCACTTGATGTGTAGGAGTCTGCGGAGACTGCTGAAGTGAAAATGGTTAAGCTGTTTGGCGTGTCTGCTGTAGACAGTCCAGGTCTCACTGGCATAGAGAAGAGTGGTTAGTACCACTGCATGGTAGACCTTCAGCTTGGTGGTAAGGTTTAGTCCTCTCCGCTCCCAGACATTTTCATGGAGTCTCCCAAACACAGAGCTGGCTTTGGCAATCCTGTTCCTGACTTCTGTGTCAATGTTCACAGCTCGTGAGAGTGTGCTGCCCAGATAGGTGAAGTTGTCAACTGCCTGTAAGTATGGTCCCTTTACCGTGATGTGTGGTTCCTGGCAGGGTTTACCTGGCGCAGGCTGTTACATCACTTCGGTCTTTTTGGTGCTGATGGTGAGACCGAAGTTGTTGCAGGCTTGTGAGAGGCAGTCCATTTCGTGCTGCATCATCTGCTCTGTGCTGGCATCGAGGGCGCAGTCATCAGCAAACAAGAAGTCCCTGATGACGGTCTCTTTCACCTTTGTAACAGCCTGCAGTCGCCTGAGGTTGAACAGCCCACCGGCAGTTCTGTATCTGACGTGTATACCACCCTGGCAGTCACGGAAAACATCAGTCAGCATGGCGGAGAAGACCAAGCTGAAGAGTGTAGGTGCGAGAATGCAGCCTTGCTTTACGCCGTTGGTCACTGGAAAGGCTTCTGACACGTCTCCATCATCCAGTACTTTCATCATCATGCTGTCGTGGAACTGTCGGACGATCGTAATGAACCTGCTGGGACAGCCAATTTCTCCATGATCTTCCACAAGCCATCTCTGCTAATCGTATCGAAGGCCTTGGTCATATCGACAAAAGTCACGAACAGATCACTCTGCTGCTCTTGGCATTTTTCCTGGAGCTGTCGTGCAGCAAATATCATGTCCACAGTTCTACATTCTACATGAAAGCCACACTGGCTTTCTGGGAGGAGACCCTGCTCAAGGTGTAGTAGAAGGCGGTTGTGCAGGACACGAGTCAAGATCTTCCCAGCTATGGACAAGAGAGAGATGCCTCGGTGATTGTCGCAGGACTGGCGGTTGCCTTTTCTCTTGTAGATGTGGAGAATGTTGGCATCTTTCAACTGTTGTGGGACCCTCTCTTCATTCCACATGGACTGGAAGAGCTGCGTCAGCTTCTGTGTTAAGGCTGGGCCTCCTAATTTGTAAACTTCGGCTGGGATTGCATCAGATCCTGGCGCTTTGCCACCAGAAAGTTGTTTGATTGCCTTTCTGACTTCTTCTTTGAGGGGGTTGTCAAGGTCTTGCCTGATCTCCATTTGGGGTAGGCATGCAATGGCCTCGTCGTTGATTGAGGCAGGGCGGTTGAGAACCTGGTTAAAGTGTTCAGCCCATCTCTCCAGAATCTGCTTCATTTCTGTCAGCAGCTGAGTCCCATCTGCATTGAGGAGGGGGGAGGAGCCGGAGGAATGGGGTCCATACACAGCCTTCAGAGTGTCATAGAAACGCTTGGTGTCATGACTGTCTGCGTAGCCCTGGATTTCATTGGCCATTGGCCCAGTTGAACCAGGCATCCTGCATTTTGTGAAGCCTCTTCTGCACTTTCTGTTTTGCACTGGTGAAGGCATCATTCTTAGCTTGTGATGTGGGGTCATTCTGGTGCGCTCTGAACAGCTGGTGTTTCTCTGACAGTAGTGTCTGCACTTCTACGTCATTCTCATCAAACCAGTCTTGGTTTCTAGGGGTTGCTGGTCCGAGGTGTTCGAGGGCAGTAAAGTAGACTGCATCTCTGAAGGCCTCCCACTGCTCTTCAATGCTGCTGTGGTCATCCTCTCGTATCTTGGTCAGCCTGCCATCTAGGTCATTGGAGAAATCTTCTGCAACTTTACTATCCTTGAGCTTGGAGACGTTGAGCCTCTTTGCAGTCTTCTGACCTTGGGGTCTTTGCATAGGCAGGATGCAGAGTTTAAACTCTGACATGATGAAGCGATGATCTGTCCAGCAGTCGGCACCACACATGGCCTTCGTCACTCTCACGTCTCACACATCTCTCTTCCTGGTGATGACATAATCAATCAGATGCCAATGCTTGGAGCGTGGATGCATCCATGATGTCTTGTTTCGGGTAGGGAGGCGGAACAGAGTGTTGGTGATGACAAGGTCATGAGCAGCGCACATCTTGAGAAGCAGGAGGCCATCGCTGTTGCAACTGCCAGTACCGTGTCTCCCAATGATCCCTTCCCAGGTCTGGTGATCGGTCCCCACTCTGGCAATGAAGTCCCTGAGTACAACTAGCTTCTCAGACGGTGGGACTGCTGCGATGAGAGTGTCTAGTTCTTCGTAGAACTTGTCCTTGATGTCATCTGGGTTGGTCATTGTTGGGGTGTACGCGCTGATGAATGTTGCACTCTTCTTGTGTCCTCCGGGAGCTTGACAAGTTTCCGGGTAAGATGGGATCTGATGGCAAATCCCACGCCTGCCTCTCGCCGTTCAGTGCTGCTGCGTCTGCTCCAGAAGAATGTATATCCTCCACCACATTCTGTAAGTTGGCTTTTGTCCGCTAGGCATGTTTCGCTGAGTGCTGCTATGTCTATGTTGTAGCGAGCAAGTTCTTTGGCGACCAGTGCATTCTTCGTTCTGGTCTGTCTGCCTTGGTGTTGTCCAGTAGAGTTCGCATGTTCCATGTGCCGAAGTTCAGCACCTTTGTTTTTGTTTTCTTCGTAGTTCGGCCGCTGGGTGGGACACCCCGCCAGCCGCGGTTTGCTGGCCAGGGTAAGGTGAAGCAGGCAATGTTTAGAGCACCTTTTCTAGCCCCTTCCTCTTGCTATGGAGGTGAGCAAACTTCTGCTTCGTCCAGTAGAGAGCGACCACATGCCCTGGGCCACCTGTGTGCAGGCTCGTGACTGACAGCTCCCAGTGTGTCCACACCTGCTGTCTTCGTCACTTGCCTATCGCCACAGGACTTGAGGTTGCGCTGAAGGGTTTGAAGTCATGACTTGCACTTGACTTGGATTATAGTGAGGGAGAGTTGCGCGTCGTCAGCCGCACTTTCTCGCCCCAGTCTATCTGTGTCCAGTGGCAAGACGAAGTCGAGACGGCTGGAGATAGATTGGGGTGCAGTGGATGACCGTGACGCCTTTTGTGTCTTGACATGCCCTGTGCGCTCCACAACGCGTTGCTGGAAATCGCCTTTCTGCCTGTTGAACCACAGTGGTTTCTTCCGCGCAGTCCGCCAAATTCAGCTTCGCATACAAGGTAGACAAGCCCTAGAGTTGAGGGTCGGTGACCCGTCAACTTACCAGCTATGCTTGCGGTATGCTTGCAAGATAATGGAGACTGGGGGGGCGGGAATATCCAGCTTCCCGTACAAGTCCAAAGGACTTGCCCACTGCCCACTCTTAACTTTTCAATCAATGCCGACACTGAAACTACAAGGGAACAACTCCTCTTTCTAATTAGCATACTATTTTTTAAATTGATCCGATACCCTGATGAGCACAATGCAGAACACCAAAGGAGGGGATAAGAGTGAGAAGCGCGCATGGCAGCCGAGGCTCGGTAAACAGCACGAACTTTCAACACACTCTCACACACAATCACCATCAAAAATACAAGACAATGTATGGAAATAAAAGACAAATAACAGACTTTGTCGAGTGTATTTTCATTTTTTGATTAATTTAAAAACAGTTGAAGAAAATAACAGCTGAATGTGGGTTAACAGTCCACTGCCATGGAGATGAAGGTTTGGTGGAACTGGCCAGTGTTACAGTAAGCTTATTTACCTAAACTGGAAATAAACTTTGCAACAGCTTATCGGTTATGACGCAGAGCATCAAGTCTTTCTGGCACACTTGAGTGTCTTGCTTTTTGACTGGTCTGTAACATGTTGACCAGTACAAGGCTTGTCGTGGCAGACGCCAACTCCACAGTTTGGAGCACCTGACAAAAAAGGTAAAAATGAGTTGAGTTTGGGTTGTCATTCATTGACTAAATCATGGCGATAAATGATCCATTTCACTAGGTCACACATGACCGGATAAAAAAGTCAGTGCACACTAAACTCCACTCCGTTTGTTGGGCAGATGGGATTAATACTTGTCTGTCTAGATAGGGAGTGTCCGCAGGAGTATCAGCCTGTGTATGCAGAAGAAGTCACACACACAGTCACACACACACAAAGTACACACACACACACACACACTTTATACACACACACACACTTACACACACACACACACACACACACACACACACACACACACACTGACTCACACACATCATCATCATCATCGTCACCACCACCACCAATGACAATGGAATGCATAAGACAAATACTTTAAAATCACTGCCTAATTCATTTAATCCATTGCCGCCACCACCACCACCACCACCACCACCACCCACCCACCCACCCACCCACACACACACACACACTCACTGACAGAGTAAATAACAATGACTAAATACCTTGGCATAAAACATGTACCTAATCTGGTCAAAAAAATCCAAAGGGGCGTCGTAAGTCATGCCTTGCAACTTCAGTCCATGGATTTGCTGGTCTGTGTATGGAGGAATTAATGGAAAAAAAAAGAAAAATCTCCACGCCACTCTCTCGCCATAAACTGGAGAAAGTCTTCCCCACTCTGGTCTATCGGTGGTTCATTTGCATATGCATTGCCTCGAGCTATGCCACCCCCCCTATCTGACTCCACCCACTCCTCTCTCTGAACGTTGCCATGTTCACTTTCAAACATACTTTCACACTCTTCAGACGGGCTAAATTCGGTGTCATCATCATGTTCAATATCTTCAAGGTCTGACCCTTCAGTTTGAACAAGTTCAACAGCTTCATGTAAGCTGTGAACACGTGTTCCCTGTCTGCTTCTCACACCACTAGTCGAAGGCTGACAGGCCATTCTGATCTCACTTCAATCACAGGGCTGGGCTGGTGTTAAAATAGATCAGTAGTCAGTGAACTCATCACAACGTGGCCCGCGCAGCGTTGAAAGGTTACTCTCATGATAATGGGGCTATCGCATGGCATGCTTTGGTTTCCATGACTCTTGATTCGACGTTCACTCTAACAATATGGTAATGCGCGATCCGCAATAGCGGATGCCACAGAGAAAGCGTTGTGTGCTGTCTGTTATAGCAGACATCAGAGTGAAGTGAGTTAACTGTTCATTCGACATAGGGCCTCAAAAGCATCGTTGGGCAAGGTCACGTGACCCATTAAAATTATTTAGGTCAAACAGAAAGATCTGGTTATTAAAAATGGTCTGAAAATAAACCTTGAAGTCATAAAAACTACATCTGTAGCATGTAAATGGAATCTAAGCAGGAATTTCATTTGGGTGGAAAATACTAAACATCTACTCCTCTCATCAGCGCGACCCCACCATCATCCCGGTCTGTGATGTTTCAATCACCAAACGAAAACAAAGTAATCTTCAAAAACATGACAGTAATATATTTAAATCATGATGTAAAACTGTCAGAAAAGGTTGCAACTTACCATACAAAAAAGCTGGAACTGCGGGGTCGTTGATGTTCAAAAGGTTCCGTTGAGCATTTACGTTGATGTTCAAAAGGTTCCGTTGAGCATGCCGTCTTGTTCCGCCATTTTGATTTTCGAGTTGACAACTAAGCTGCACCACAGCTTATTTCGTAACTTTGCACTCCACGGGAATTGAATTTTTATATCAGTAAACAGTGCCAACTTTCAACACACTCTTACTCATACTTACCATCAAAAATACAAAAGGCAATGTATCAAAAAGAAAGGTAAATAACGTGTTCTGTCAGGTATATTCTTATTTCTTGATTAACCACTTCAGTGCCATGTTTTCTTTTGGTAGTTTCCCCTTATTTGCCAAGCCATTTTTGGCTGTGGAGGGTAATAATTAACAAAAAAATTCTAGCAATGAAATTATTGCAAGAAAGCACTCATAACCCATGCCTTTTTGAAAGGAAAATGAACAGACTATTCATTTGGGACAGTTTTAAGTTTATGTAACATGTTGGTTCCGCCCTGTGGGTTGGGCATAGAATAGACCCACTGCCCTGCCATGCATGTCGTATGAGGCAACTAAGGCAGGACCACCTCGCCAGGAGGATAAAGGGTTTTACATAGGGCTAACAACCCTACCTGTAAAAAAAGACCAGTTACAGAAGCATCAACGACAATGAACCAAAACATTCACCTGGGCAAGGAAGGGTCTCCATCCCGGAGACTTATGACGCGGTGCAGTGAAAGCCGAAAGGAAGCTGCAAGGCTGACTCCTCTTCTAACACCCAGGACAACAATGAGAGTAGCCACATGGAACATCAGGACGATGTATGAAACAGGAAAAACCATCCAAGTTGTGAGAAAGATGAAAAACTACAAGATCGGAATGCTAGGACTGAGTGAGACAAGGTGGCTACAGTCAGGACAGCTGAGACTTTCATCTGAAGAACAGCTGCTGTACTCAGGACACACAGAGGATGGAGGCCCCCACACTGAGGGTGTGGCCCTGATGCTGGCACCGGAGACACAGGGGGCACTCAACGGATGGGAACCTGTCAACTCCTGCATCATCACAGCCAAGTTTACCATGAAGAAGAATGACATCAGGCCAGGCATGCCTAACCCAAAATTTGCTTTCAGGGACAATACAGACAGAAATCAGGGACAAATCCGTTAAATCAGGGACAGAACAGTTTCAAGATAGAAACATTGATAGCTTACCTTTTATATGCTATGTACAATATCCATGAAAACTGGCTTTTGTTAAAGTGTCTAGTGACGTCACTGGCAAGTTCATGTTCACTACCAGCTCCACCATCATCACTTCTCCACGCGTGACATCCAAGTTACTGCTTGTTGAACTTGAAGATTCACCGGTGCTTGGTTTAGTGAAAAAGTCACTGATTTTTTGCGTTTTTGTGTTGCCTGTCGAGTCTGATGGCAATGCATATATGCATGTTTGTCTGAGTTGATGTGGCGCCGACAGTCATCTCTGCCGCCAGATTTCACTGAGAAATCACACACATACATCTTGCAGAAGGCAAACGAAACTCCTTTCCTCCCTTGTTGTAGACAAGGTCACTTTTCCGAGAATTCTTTTTTGAAGACACAACCTCGCTTCACAGTCGTTTTCTTCTTCTTTTCATTCCTTTCTGACCCATCCGAAGAGTCAGAATCCGACTCTGTGTTGACATCATGTCTCCTCTTCGATGCCATGTTCTGACTTGAAAGTGAAAGCGAGGTTGTTTTTTTTCGCACGCATGCATATTACGTCTACTCACTCTAGCAGATGATATTCTTGGCTCAGTTCTGTGCAGCACATTAAGAACGGCTTTTCAACTCCCAATTTTTTTTCCGGGATGCCCGATTTTTTTTCCCCGGGACGCGTGTTGCAAATCCAGGATTTCCGGGACAGTGGCTTCTAAAATCAACTTTCCGGGATAAATCCCGGATGGTCAGAGATGGTAGGCATGCCTGTCAGGCTGAACATCATCCAGTGCTATGCTCCCCACCAATGAAGCAGAAGAAGAGAAGAAAGATGAATTCCACCAGCAACTACAGACAGTGATAGATAGAAGAGGAGCAAAGCACATAACCATACTTATGGGAGATTTCAACGCCAAGATTGGAATGGACAACACAGGCTATGAGGACATCATGGAGACACACGGACTGGGACAGATGAACGAGAATGGTGAGTGCTTTGCAGACCTGTGCGCCCTGAAACAGGTGGTGATAGGAGGAAGCATCTTCCCACACAAGCGCATCCACAAGGCCACATGGAGATCCCCCAACCAAGTCATGGAAAACCAAATTGACCACATCTGCATTAGCTGCAAGTTCAGGAGATCATGGCGGGATGTACAAGTGATGAGAGGCACTGACGTGTCATCAGACCACCACCTTCTTTTAACAACAGTGAGACTTTGCCTCAAGAGATTCACCAACACCAACAACACACGGACAAGGTACAATGTTGGACTGCTCAGAAACAGGGACACACAAGCAGCATTCCAGATCAGCCTTTCCAACAGGTTCCAGCCGCTACAAGAGCTGATAGAAGATGATAAGATGGACATCGAGACACAGTGGGAACACTGCAAGAAGCTCTGGCATGACACATGTGAAGAGATCCTTGGCAAGAAGACCCAGCACAAGAAATGGATCTCTGCCAACACCATCCACAGGCTGAAACAAGGAGAGAGAAGAAAACTACGCTAAACACAAGCCGAACAAGAGCAGCTAAGGCAAAGGCACAGGAAGAGCACACAGCAGCGAACTGAGAAGTGAAGACGAGCATCAAGAAGGACAAGAGGGACTACTTTGACGAGCTGGCCAGTCAAGCAGAGGCAGCAGCTGGACAGGGGAACCTGAAGGACCTGTGCCTGGTGACCAAGAAGCTGATGGGCAAGTTCCAGCAGACAGACAAGCCAGTGAAGGACAAGAACGGAAACCCACTGACAACAACCGAGGAACAGCTGAAACGATGGGCAGAACACTTCAGGGAGCTGCTGAACCACCCCGCCCCTGATGCACCACCAGACATCCCACCTGCAGAGTCAAAACTGCCCATCAGCTGCGACAAACCCTCAAAGGCAGAGATCAAGAAGGCCATCATGACTCTGAAAAATGGGAAGGCTGCAGGGCTGGATGAGATACCAGCAGAAGCCATCAAAGCAGACACAGAGACAGCTGTCAACATGTTATACAGCCTCTTTAGCAAGATCTGGGAGAAGGAGAAAGTACCGGCCCAGTGGAAAGAAGGAATCATCATCAAGCTGCCGAAGAAAGGAGACCTTAGGGACTGCAGCAACTACTGAGGGATCATGCTCCTGTCAACGCCAGGCAAGGTTCTCAACAGGGTTCTACTGGAGAGGATGAAGGAGACTGTCGACCCCAAGCTCCGAGACCAGCAGGCAGGCTTCCGGCGGAACAAATCATGTGCCGACCAGATTGCCAGCCTGCGCATCATCATGGAGCAGTCCCTGGAGTGGAACCCCCCCCCCCCCCCCCTCTACATCAACTTCATAGATTATGCAGGCCTTCAACAGTGTGGACAGAAATATTGTGGAAGCTGCTGAGGCACTACACAGTCCACGAGAAGATCATCTCCCTCATCCGGTGCACCTAACAGGACATGAACTGCAGGACTGCCCACGCTGGCCAGCTGTCCGAAAGTTTCGAGGTGAAGACCGGAGTTCGGCAGAGGTGCCTGCTGTTGCCGTTCATCTTCCTCCTGGTCATTGACTGGATCATGAAGACCACTACAACAGGCAGGAACAACGGTATACAGTAGACACTCTGGATGCAGCTCAACGACCTCGACTTCGCTGACAACCTGGCGCTCCTGTCCACAGCCACAGCCAGATGCAGGACAAGACCATTCGCCTGGAGACCACATCAGCCGGGACAGGGCTCAAGATCAACAGGAAGAAGACCGAGCTGATGAAAACTGACACTACTGCCAACACACCAGTCACAGTTGGTGGAGAGCCCATCAGGGAGGTGGAGTCTTTCATCTACCTGGGAAGCGTGGTTGACCAACAGGGCGGCATGGACCGAGACGTCACAGCTAGAATCGGCAAGGCAAGATCAGCTTTCATCATGCTCAAGAACATCTGGGCATCTGGAGGAATCAGCATAAGAACCAAACTCCGCATCTTCAACTCCAATGTGAAGTCAATCCTGCTCTACGGATGCGAGAAATGGCGGACAACACAGACGATGCAACAAAAGATTCAGACATTCTTCAACACCTGTCTGAGGCGCATTTACAAAATCCGATGGCAGGAGAAGATCCGAAACGAAGATATGTGGGAGCGTGCAGGACAGGAACCAGTGGCCAAGCAGATACTGCGAAGGAAGCGAGGCTGGATCGGACACAACCTCAGGAAGCCAGTGTCCAGCACCACACGCCAAGCCCTGACCTGGAACCCGCAGGGAAAGAGGAAGAGAGGCTGGCCTCACAACAGCTGGAGGCAAGACACTGAGGTGGAGCTGAAGCAACTAGGGACCAACTGGACTGGAATGGCCAGAACTGCCCAGAACAGAGTGCGATGGCGAACGGTCGTCGATGGCCTATGCTCCACCCGCAGCGATGGGCATAATGAATGAATGAACATGTTGGTTAGTAATAAGTCTACCATAAATATAAGCTAAATAAATTTTTCATACTGTAGGATCATATGTTATAAAGAGTTAGTAAAAACAGAAGAAAATCAGAAAGTAGATGGGAAATCAAAATATATGTTTCTCTGCCTTTACGCAAACAGTAGTCCTGAATTGTAATCCAAAACTTTAGAACTGTACATACATTCCATCTAGAATTCACACAGGCATTTTTGTTTTGCATTGCGGTCAGCACAGCATTACTTTCATTTTAAATTCTGAAAAGAGAAAGCACTGATTTGAAAAAAAAAAACTGATGAGATAAAATGTAAAGCACACAAACATATGTTAGATAAAAAACTGACTTTATGGGGCAAAATTTAGAAAGAGAGGGGGTTAGTTACCACTAAGGACACAGAAAAAACAAAGTACAAGACAAAACACAATGCATTTCGACCTCTTGGGTCTTCTTCAGACAAAAATAAATAACATTTAGGACAGTGAAAACGAAGAACAAGAAACTGCTTGTCTTCTCATAATCAGCATAAAATTTTTTTTAATTTGAAACCGACTTTATGGGGTTTTGCGTGTGTGTTGTGTTGTGTGTGTGTGTGCACTAAGCACTTTGTCAGTACAACCTTGAGTTAATCTGACAATAAATTGGTTTCAGTCAGTGTGTGCACTGCAGTGTCGGTAGTGCTTGGTGGTGTGGTACACTCTGAAGCATGGGTCTGAACACAGAGCAGAGCTGGGTGAGATAGGCATTGTGCACACTCATACACAATCAATTTCCAGATGCCATGCTTTGTCCACATCTTGCCCTTCCTTCTAGTTGACCCCCCTCCCCCCCCCCCCCCCCCCCCCCACTCCAACCATCCTCTGATTGGATGTAATCTGAGCCACAACACAAGCTCACTTGCCTTCCCACCACGCCCCCTCTTCATGTCCACCCTTTACCCCTCTCCTCTGTTGCTTAGCAGTGGACTGACTATGGCTGGGGTCACAGCTGGGTCAGCCACAAAGCTATATTCCAGCCTCTTGCTCTGCTGTCTCCTCTCAGCTTGCATGCTCTCTTACAATACAAGTGATATCTAGCTCTACAACATTTCCACCACCACACTGCAGATCGCCAGTCTCACCTTCGTCATCTCCATGGAGTGAATCTGCTGATTAGCTTTGCCAAACCAAGCACTGTAGTCAAAATTTTCATTCTGGATTATTTTTAAAACTTTTTCATCATTCTGTGTGACAAACTCTCCATAAATCCGTCGCTACAGGCCTTCTCCTTACACAACTTGGGCCATGCTTGGTTCGTCATCCGCCATTTTGAAAACTTCATCTCCAGCTCTCTGAGGGGTGCTATGAATAACACCCTGCAATAACCCAACGAAGCCTAATTGGATCTTGCCCCTCATGAATAATTCATTTATGTATATTGAGCTTTCTTCTTGGTGGCTATTAGAATCCCAAAACTTAAAAACAAAAACAGGAAAAATTATCAAATGAGGCAGACATACATATATACATCTATTGCAAGCATAGTAGCACTGTACTGAACATACAGACATCACCGGCACTGAAGCGGTTAATTTGCAAACATTTGTTGAAAATAACAGTTGAATGTGGGCCAGCAGCACACTGCCTTAGTCATAGCAAGGTTTGGAGAACCTACTTAAACAGCACTTTGTCAACTGGCGTGTAGGCTAAATCAAATCCACACCAACTGCTAAGATAAGAGTGTTCTCGAATCCTCTACACAATACCTCCCACTGTAGGTGGAGGGGGATAACCAACCTTCCCCTCCCCTTTTCTTTGTCTCTAGTGACACAAAGCAAACCAGAACAGGAACCTGAGTAGGTAGCTTAGCCTACAAAAAGGGGAAACTCACTGTGAGCACTCACTGCTCTCCACAGATGGCTGTAAGACTGATCACCCACAGTGTAGCCACAAAGTCAACAGGGGTAAATCAGAGAAGGGAACGATCATCTCCATAATCCTCTGATTCTCCTGTGTTCTAAGGTTCACTGTTTCCCAGAAGTTGAAACTATGTTTCTAAATTTTGAAACCGTGCATTGATTGTATGTATGCCATGTGTTTTCACAGTATAACTTTATGCCAATGCTTGGGGACATCTATCAACATGATGAAGGAGTATTCTATTGTAATAGTTTGTTTGCCACCATTTGGGAAAAAAACTATTATGATGCTTGTTTGCCACATGTTCTCTCTTGAGGGCACATAAGACCGTATGGCGAAAGCTTGGCTGTGTCTGGAGTGGCACCGTCTTCATCTGTCCGTGGGCAGGGGTGGTTGGGTCTGTGGGGTGTGCTCGGCAGCTGGAGGGTGGTGTTTTTCGCTGGTGGGCTCTGCAGTCATGAAATACGGGCTGGTACACCCATGGGGATGCTACTTTAAGGCTGTTATGAGCTGCATCCTGTAGTCTGATTTACCTCTGTTCAGGAGCAGTTATGTCCCTTGATATCTTAATGGAGTGTCCTGCGCGTGCCTGTACCCATCGTCAACACAGCACAGGCCTCCAAGGGTGGTACAGGACTGCTCTAAAGGCAGGTGAAGACAGTGCTTCTCTGGGTCCTCCCCAGCACCTTCGGGTGTTTCTTTTTCTTCTTGTTTGCCACCATTTGGGAAAAACACTATTAAGATGCTTGTTTGCCACCATTTGGGAAAAAATTATAAGATGCTTGATAAACATTCTTAGTTAACAATCTAATTAGCATTCTTTGTTCACAATCTGACTTTTACCTGAATTTATTATTATCTGTTAAGATGATAACTGAATGACAGATTCTGGCCGGAAAAGCAGTATGCCTGTGCTAGGTGAAAACTGTTAATTTGATTTATGAATACTGTTGATTGTGGGAATGCTTTGTAGTAGGTGACTAATCAATATGTACTTGGGCTAAGTTTATTCCAAGTTACCTCAACTTCATTTATAAGAAAAATTGAAGAGTTGTTTGACTTTCATTGTTTAACATTGTATTACTATCCCTTACCCTTGTTAACCCAATGCCTACCGGATCGACCGAGATGACCGCTGAATACTAGGTCAACGACTTTTGCTTTCACCATCGCATATCCCTGAATGCAACTGCGACAGAAGAGTCTTCCGGTATGGAAGTTTCTGGACGCCATTTTGTTTTTTGTTGCAAGTGTTTCAGTGGAGTAGTTTCACTGCAGTGAATTTTCAAAGTTCGGCTTTTTTCCATGAAGATTTTCTGGGAAAATGGCGGATCAAGTAACTATGCAACTTGTAGAATTCATTTCCTGAAGTGATATTAATGAAGAGAGCCTATTTGCGGGCTACACTCTTGAAGAAGATTTGAAGCGAGATGATTCGGACGTCGATATTGACCTAGTTATAAATAAAGATCGACTGCTGACTGATTTTGAGGCCGGAATCGATAATGATTTTTCACCATAATTTCACAATAATTTTTCACCCTTACCCTTAAGTAAAGTTGATGTGTGAAAGTGCACTTAACTTGTATCAGTTCTTTGTTGTTCATTCAGTGCAGAATGCTTGAACTTACCTCTAATTTACCTCTGAATGTTTGAACTTACCTCTAATTTACCTCTGAATGTTTGAACTTACCTCTAATTCTGTCTCTCGGAGCTACAAGCACATTAAAGTGCACAAGCCTAAGGAGAATTATTCCTGAGCCACCCCTGAGCAGTTTTAACAGTCCTGAGAAAAATAAAAAAAATTTTCAATGACTAATACTGTTAAGCTGCTCCTTCCATAACTAGTAAGAGTGAGGGTAGAGGTGAAATTTTAACATAACTCTATTAGAGAAAATATTCCAAGTCCTTCACCAAGAAGACAACACCGACCCACTCCCAACTCCAGTCACACAGTGTACCAAACACATGGCACCAAGGGCCAAGAAGGGACTGTCAGAGTACCAAACACATGGCACCAAGGGCCAAGAAGGGGCTGTCAGAGTACCAAACATATGGCACCAAGCACTGAGAAGGGGCTGTCAGGGTACCAAACATGGCACCAAGGGCCAAGAAGGGGCTGTCAGAGTACCAAACATATGGCACCATGCGCTGAGAAGGGGTTGTCAGGGTACCAAACATATGGCACCAAGGGCCAAGAAGGGACTGTCAGAGTACCAAACATATGGCACCAAGCGCTGAGAAAGGGCTGTCAGAGTACCAAACATATGGCACCAAGGGCCAAGAAGGGACTGTCAGAGTACCAAACATATGGTACCAAGGGCCAAGAAGGGACTGTCAGAGTACCAAACATATGGCACCAAGGGCCAAGAAGGGGCTGTCAGAGTACCAAACATATGGCACCAAGCGCTGAGAAAGGGCTGTCAGAGTACCAAACATATGGCACCAAGGGCCAAGAAGGGAAGGAGGGGCTGTCAGAGTACCAAACATATGGCACCAAGCGCTGAGAAGGGGCTGTCAGAGTACCAAACACATGGCACCAAGCGCTGAGAAGGGGCTGTCAGAGTACCAAACACATGGCACCAAGCGCTGAGAAGGGGCTGTCAGGGTACCAAACACATGGCACCAAGCGCTGAGAAGGGGCTGTCAGAGTACCAAACATATGACACCAAGCGCTGGGAAGGGGCTGTCAGAGTACCAAACATATGGCACCAAGGGCCAAGAAGGGGCTGTCAGGGTACCAAACACATGGCACCAAGCGCTGAGAAGGGGCTGTCAGGGTACCAAACATATGGCACCAAGCGCTGAGAAAGGGCTGTCAGGGTACCAAACATATGGCACCAAGGGCCAAGAAGGGACTGTCAGGGTACCAAACATATGGCACCAAGCGCTGAGAAAGGGCTGTCAGAGTACCAAACATATGGCACCAAGCGCTGAGAAGGGGCTGTCAGAGTACCAAACATATGGCACCAAGGGCCAAGAAGGGACTGTCAGGGTACCAAACATATGGCACCAAGCACTGAGAAAGGGCTGTCAGAGTACCAAACACATGGCACCAAGCGCTGAGAAGGGGCTGTCAGAGTACCAAACATATGGCACCAAGGGCCAAGAAGGGGCTGTCAGGGTACCAAACACATGGCACCAAGTGCTGAGAAAGGGCTGTCTGGGTACCAAACATATGGCACCAAGGGCCAAGAAGGGAGTGTCAGGGTACCAAACACATGGCACCAAGCGCTGAGAAGGGGCTGTCAGAGTACCAAACATAGGCACCAAGCGCTGAGAAGGGGCTGTCAGGGTACCAAACATATGGCACCAAGGGCCAAGAAGGGACTGTCAGAGTACCAAACATATGGCACCAAGGGCCAAGAAGGGGCTGTCAGGGTACCAAACACAGGGTGCCAAATACAGGCCCCTAGACCCAATGATAACTTTTTTTAAAACTTTCTTTTTCTCTTTCTTGCTTTTGCCCTGTCTTGTCTGCTGCCTTCGCCACAGTGCCAGGCAATCTCCTTTTTTCCCAAGAGCACAAATCACTACTCAAAGGAAAACCAACCAATGAGGAGCAAGCACCCTGTAAAGATGAGCTTTCAATACCAGACCAAAGTTCACACATTCTTTCTTCTTTTTTTCCCTTTTTTCACGTGTGCATTACACTTACATGTTGAGGTTTTATGGCCTGCCTTAAGGTGAATACATCAACTGATGAGTTGCATACTTCATTTCAGCATCTGTCTAAGATTATGGAGTAGTTTTTTTTCAAGCAAGATATTAAAGCAAATTTGACAACTGTAAATGAAGTTTCTATGTAACCAGAGTTCAGAGCAGAACAATGCCAAGATCTTCATCCTGACATGCTAAAATATAAAGGAAAAAAAAAAAGAAGAAAAAGCTCTGCTTTAAGAGCGATTACAATAACACTTTGTCCTGGCAATGGCTACCCATCAATTACACAGTCTGCACTGCAACAAAGTTCCAACTGTTCATCACACTCCTTCATCAGCAATAAATTGTGCACAGTATAGTCTTGAAACTAAGCAGATGTAATGCAGCTTATATGGACTAGTCCGCACACAATGACTTCTGCTTGATATATCTGAAACTGACACTCAACTCTTCAAATATATCTATCTTGTAACAAATCTTTGCATAAAGCTGCCTGGCTACATGTGCGTGCTTGAGCGCATATGAATGTACGTGTGCATGTGTAAGTGCATGTGTGCATGCGCGTGTGTGCAAGAGAGAAAGAGGGAGACAGACAGAGCAAAAGAGAGAGAGTGCGCGCACATCTGAATCTGTACATGTATGTGTATGTGTGTGAGAGCAAGTGTTCATGTTTGAGTCTATACAGGTACGTGTGTGTGTGTGTGTGTGTGTGTGTGTGTGTGTGTGTGTGTGTGTGTAGGGTGTGTGTGACTGAGTGAAAAAGTGTGTGTCTGTGTGCGTTACAGTCTGCATGCATGAGAGAGAGACACAGACAGACAGACAGACAGAGAGAGAGAGAGAGTGTGTGTGTGTGTGTGTGTGTGAGTGTGTGTGTGTGTGTGTGAGTGAAAGAGTGTGTGAGTATTGTATGAGTGTGTGCATTACAGTCGGCATGTCATGTAAATGTGTGTGTGTGTGTGTGTGTGTGTGTGTGTGTTGTGTGTGTGCATGTGAATGTGAGAATGAGTGTGTTTGTGTGGTGGAGGGAGGGAGGGGGGGCAGGGTGGTCAGGTAAGGGGGGATGTCCCTATGGGTGTGTGTGTGTGTGCGAGTGTGTGTGTGTGTGTGTGTGTGTGTGTGTGTGTGTGTGTGTGTGTGTGTGTGTGTGTGTGTGCGTGCGTGCGCACCTGCGTACGTGCATGTGTGTGTGTGTGTGCATTCACATTTATGTGCATGTGCGTGTGTGTTTCAGTTTGTGTGTGGATGTGTGTGTGGAAACCTGAGTGAGTGAGTGTGCATGCAAGCATACATGTATGCCATGTGTGAGCGTGTGTGCACATATGCATGTGTCATAAGCATGTACGTAAGAGCACATCATAATCATATACACATAACTGTTCTATTCTACCAGCTATCTCCAAACTGTTGATAAAACTTCACACAGATTCCAACAATCAAAAACAGAACATGGAAACACAAGCATGCAAAATATGATCAAGTAGAATATTACTTATTCAAACATGACATGACTAAAAGCTGAAATATCAAAACAATAAGGAAGGCAGACAATAAACATACCATCGTTTTTATCAAATGAAGGTGGTGTCAGATCCTCAGTATTCATTTCAGTGCCATACTTCAGTTTATGGTACTTGCCCCTGCAGCAAGTGAAATTCAGCAGTGGACATTTCATATCATCTGAATAAACAGAAATATCAACTAAAACACAACAAAAAAAAAGACTTGATTTCATATTCCAGTAAAAAGACTTATAAAGCAAAACCTAAACAAACATGTGAATAGAATGCTTCCAGCTATGTTATTTCCAAATCATTTCAAGCCAGTTTCCTCCACCAATCTTTGCTTAATATTAAGAATGAGTAACATTCACCCCACTTCCCTCCTTCCCCTACTCTTCCCCACCTCAACCCTTCCCAAAGATATACCCCTCCCCATTCCATGTCGTCATTTTTTAAAAAAAAGTAGAGTTAACAAATGTCACCGTAAGGTTTATGTGTCTGCTTGTTTAGTTGTTTGTTTAGGAGTGATTCTTTTTAAAATCAAAGAAATTACTAGAAAATCTACATGCAGTCAGTCTTCTGCCAAACAAACATAAATCTAGGATCTCACACTCACCTTGGAAATCACAGATACTCTCTCTCTCTCTCTCTCTCTCTCTCTCTCTCTCTCTCTCTCTCTCTCTCTCTCGCACACTCTCTCTCTCTCTCTCGCGCACACACACACACACACACACACACACATATGCAAAAGTGCGCATACACATGCACATGCATGAATGCATGCACATACATACTGTCTGATTACATGCAGGCTTTACAGACAAGGCACAGCCCTTCTTGGCATACATTAACTATACAGTCAAGCAGTCATGGTAATAAACCTCCAACTTGTATCTGAACACTGACTGCGATTCAAGTAGGCACACCTTCCAAGGACACTAAATGACCATTTGATCTTTGGTTCTCATTGAGGAAAGCTGTTTTCTACCTATCTTTACAGTATGCCCTGAGTAAAGAGTGGAAAGCTATTAGGCCCTCAGATGAAATGATAAACCAACATACCATATGCCATGTGCTTATGACTTAATTTCATTGCTAGTAAAATGATAGCATGGCAACAAGAGTTCCCTGCAAAGTTGGTTTTGTTGCTGTTGTTGTTGTCTCAAGCTACACATACACATAAAAAAGACATGTATGCGAATTGTGCTTTGCACTTTAACCCTTGCGCCGCCGACGTCGCCGTTTGGCAACAACATGTGTCACCGCCGATGTCGTCGTTTGGCGACCAACTTGGGTGACCAAACTCCCGATACTTTCACTCTCAAACGTGACAAGATAGAAAACCAGTGATAACCGTGATAGTTCAGGTATTCACTGACGCAGGCCTCACAGCCATTAGCTTAGTCAGAGCGGTGTTCAGTTAAGTGTTTTTATCCATTTCTGTTGATAAGTTTTTCACTCACTATGACGTCACAACCAAGCACTTCAGGCACTGGGTCTTGCCGTACATTTACTATAAATCAGGTGCTGGAAATGTTGAGTAAACGGTCAGTTGATGCTGATTTGCATCAAGAACAGCGAAAGGTCAACCGAGTCGGAACTAAACATGGCTGACCCAGTTGCACGCATGGTAAGCAGAAGGGGGCGAGGCTGGCTGGCGCACTGTGGGCTCACGTGGTGTTGGCTCATCGCCAACACCCACTGACACTGACAGTAGTGTGAGTGAGACGACTGAAAAGTGCAGGCCTAACGGTCCCGACGGGACGAACACGGAAGGCTCAGACACAAGTGACTGCGAGCACAGCTGGAGTACATAGGCATCAAGGTCGAAGGGGGCGTGGCAGAGTGACAGCAACAGCAAACGAGGCCAGCCACAGAAACGTTTGACTGGGAGAATGGCTCCCCAGGTTTCAGAGGCCAACAGGCAAATGAATGACTTTGTTTTCATAAAGTTATTGCTTTCAAAAGTGAGAATGAAAGGTGTGTGTGTGTGTGTGTGTGTGTGTGCGTGTGCGTGAGTGAGAGAGAGATTGCTTTGCATCACAGCACAGACAGTAGAAATAGTGTCATTTGTAGTTGTAGAATTCTTTTTTTTTCATTCTGTCTGAAAACTGAACCCTGGACACAATCACAAACTTGATACTTGCCTGTCTATTGTGCACTGCCATCACCAGTTTTCTGATCTGGAGTATATGGTTTTGAGGCTGTATTTTTCATTCTTCTGATGGATATTACTTTCTGGTCTTCATTTGGTGAATGGAGTATTTTTCTTTACTTGTTCAGAGTTTGTTGGCATGCTTACTTCTTTTTCATGTTGAGATGAAAGATAACACTCAAAATTTTATTTTGCATTTGTTTTTACTTGAAATTACTAAAAAAATTTGAAATTGTTCTTGACTTACCATTACTAATATATTATAACATTAAAAAAAATACACTCTTTCTCCTCCATTTAAAAAAAAAAAAAAAAACAGAATGAAAATTAATGTTCTAGTTCCTGAGATATCTGCGTTTCACACATGCTGGTATGAAATTATAGTTTTTCGCAAAAATGGCTGGTGATGGGGATTCATGCAAAAACAGAACGTCTGGCGGTGAAAGGGTTAAAGCTTTCTCGGAAGCTTTCTTACTAAGACTATTCCTTTGAATATGATAATAATCAAAGCAGACAGATACATACAAACAGAAAACTATAATCATCTAAATGTGGCCCCAAATCTGAAATTGCATCAAAAGATGTTTAGCTTTGATTACAGCTTTGATTACATCTGGTCCATGATCACAAGCAAGCACTAGCCAAGAATAACACCGGGTAGTTGGTGACAAGGCATGAGTTATTTTCAACTTCATTAAATAAAGCATTTAAACATGAGCAAATGTATGAGCTTTACCTCAATTTTTCATGACAATTAGATCAAGTGCCTTTGAAAAACAATAAAATCTATGCTTATTCAACAGAAAGTGCCATTCAGCTACTTAACAGTCAAGTTCAACTCATGCCGGACAGTTTATGAATTAATTCAAAAGAAGATGGCTGCAGCAAGAGCCAACCTTCAAGATAATTCAGAATAGCAAGTGCAATCCAAATCCACTGACAAGTCCAATTATTTTCATAGTCAGGATGTTTTGTGGTTTTTCTCCCTTGCACAATTTCTTTCAAAACACTGACTGGGCTTTGTCATTGCTTTGGAACTTGAAAACGTCCTGTGTAATCAGAACATAGTCATGTGCTGATGCTTTGGTGGCACTTGACTGAATATACATAAAAGGCAAAAGTCTTGTGAAATAAAGTCCCTGGGTAGAGGAACAAAGAAACATATGAATCGTTTTCCATATATATATATATATATTCGAAGCTGCTTATTACAATGCAGAATGTAATGAATGCTGCATATAACAAAGCAAAAAGGTTGATCCCAGCAAAAATCCTTTATGATTTATTTATGTTTTTATATAGGTCAGTAGTTTTGGTTATTTCTTGTTTTTCTTCCTTTTTTTAAAATGCTGCCAGCAGGGTTCTGGATACTTACACTGACCAAATTTCATTGTTATTGTTATCAAACGACGATTACACAAATAAAAATCTTGGAAGAATCAGTGGAGAGGCACAAAGTGATCAAAGCTGGAGATAGGCACTCACGTGTTGTTGGAAAGAGACTGGAGGGAGATTTTAACATATTTTAACAGAAGAGAATAGCAGATTGCTTTAGCAAATTTTAGCAGCCATATTTAAAAACTGAATAATATTGTAAACATATGTTTTCTTGCTGGTGAGTGAATATGAGATGAATATTTAACATTATGTTACAATTTTTCGTTGGTTTTCAGTTGGAAAAAAACGATCTTCATGGCAGTAAGAGTAAGCCTCCCAGTCTCTCTTTCTATCAAGGACAAGCTCACTATCATACATATATTTATGTATGTGTATATTCCTGTTCCCCCCTCTCTCTCCCTCACTCTCCAACCGTGGTAGTGAAAGGTGGGACGCCCAGCTTAACACCATATGTTACAAGGAAAGTTTATGTCATGTCATGAAGACATCACCCGTCTTTCCCCCTTCCCCCTCCGTCTCTCGCATATCTACTTCCCCAGCGATCCACTAATAGTCGGCACACTACAGAGAACCCTCTCCCTCTCTCTCGCTCACTTCCCCTTCCCTCCATATCCACCACCCACACCTGACAGTCCCGTGTGTGGCTGGTGTGATGAAATTGTGTTAACCAGCGCTTGGCTACTTAGCATGCGTTCTTTATGCGCACTTTGTGAATTATCACACATTGATTTTGACTCTGCAACCGATGTGTATTTCAAACGTTCATGATTGGTCCAATCCACGGTAAGGGGTGGGGGATGACAGACAAACCCCCTCCCTCTCATCGTCTTGAGTGATGCACTGTCACCCTGCTCCAGAGCAAACTGGAATAAACAGTTTAGAATATATACAGGAGACACTTAGTCTCTGACATCCACTGTTCCTCAGACCAGCTGTGAGCACGAAAGACAGAAAGGGAAAACCAGAGAGAGTGAATGCTAATCTTGCTCTACTCTATCTCAGAGTCTAAGTTTCACTGTTCTCCCAGAAATGTAAGTTGAAACTATGTTTTTACACTCTGAATCTATACATTGATTGTATGTCTGCCATGTGGTTTAGCAGCGTAACTATGTGCCAATACTTGGTGACATTTATCAAATTGATGATTGAGTATTCTGTTGTAGTAGTTTGCTTGCCACCATGTGGTAAAAGCCATTACCTTGTGGTTAAGATTCTTTGTTAACAATCTGACCACCATTCTTTGTGTACAATCTGACTTTTGCCAGTAGGCAATTCTATCTGTTAAGATGATAACTGAATGATAAACTTTGATCAGAAAAACAGTATGCCTGTACAACGTGAAAACTGCTAAGCTGATTTATGAATACTGGTGATTGTTGGAATGCTTTGTGGTGTATGACTGTAAGTCTACACCACAGGCCAAGTGTCTTCCAAGTTAATGTGATTTAACTCATATGAAACATTGAAGAGTCATTTGACTGAAATTGTTTAGCATTGTATTACTGTCTCCTACCCTTTTGTAAACACCACGCACCCTCTGAACAAAAGTGGAGATTGTTAATTATAGTAGAAACTCTACACTAGTAATCCTTTGTTGGCTGAGTTCTCACACCTCTTCTGAAAGGTAGAGGGCAAATGTGTGAACTCGATAAGCCAGACTTCCAGCTACTACAGACCAGGTTCTCTTATCACAGACCTGGGACCATGGCTACGCTACATACTGTGGCTATGCTACATATCCCTGGGCAAGACAGGTTGTGAAGACACACCACAGCCCACCACTACAGCAACAGATCTACACAGCAGGATCAGTCACCAGCCACAAGAGAGAGATCAACTATGCTCTCTGACTTTAGTTAAGTCCCGTTACTTCAATTCAACTCAACTCCTTCAGAACTTTCCCTCACTTAATGATGAAACAGTGAGAACCAAAAATCAGCCTATAGGACAGATGGGTCCAATGTCACTAACAAGTGAAGTTAATGTGTTTAAGTGCAAAAAAAATTGACATGTCTATTGTAAACTAACTTTAACTACTCACCAGCCGCCATGGCGAAGTGGTTAGCGTCGCGGACTCCCGGCTGGGAGGTCATGGGTTTGAATCCCATCAGTCATGTGGGTTTTTTCTGCCCTGATTTGAATTTGCTGCTGACTCAGTTGGGAAGACTGGGACCACACAGTCGAGTTTCGTCCACTTAATGGATGCGTTTCTGAGAGTGTTGCTCAAATTTCCTGACGAACACTGCAGGTGCCTGTATCTCGCGGGCCTGGTTGACACTGGGATATATTACGAAAGGAAGCATAGAGTACAGCCCTGTCATGTAGTCTCAGACCAAAATGGAAATCTGTAGCATCATCGTAATCATCCACATTCTCATTGATCAGCATTAAAAAAAAAAAGTCTCAAATTCTGTGGCCCTTCATGCCCTACTCTCATGGTGACCTCAATTTCCATGTCCTCTCCACGTCTGTGACCTTGGATTGGTTCCGTCGGGGTCACCGGTTTCGGCGAGTCCATGGGGGCTGTTGTTGGACGGACGTGGTGGCGCCCTCCGGGAGAGCTCACTCACGCCAGCTCCGTGACTAAGCAATTATTGTCGTCAGTAGGGGCCTTAGTAGGTGGTGTCCTGCGTATGTTAGTTCAAAACAGGCGCCACTGAACACCACCAAAGTGTGTCTCCTCCGATGGGTTGCCTCTTGACGACTTGACATTGACTGCTCCCTGTGGATTGCTGGTGCCAGGGCTGCGGCGGGGCCAATCGGCTGTGGCTGTGGACGGGGTGTTGGAATGAGCGGCATGGGTGCACTGCCTCTGAGGTGGCGCAGAGGTTGGGACAGCAAAAAAACAAAACAAAAAAAAACTTCAACTACTTACTCATGTGTAAGCAAGTAAAGCTGACGTGTGAAAGGGCACTTAACATGTGTCATTTCTTTGTTGTTCAATCAGTATTGAATGTTTGAACTTCTCTCTCATTCTGTCTCTCGGAGCTACAAGTACTTTTAATACTATCTAGCCGAGGGTGGCACGCACAGCACGATTCCCTGCTGCTGCATGCTCGCGCACGGCGCTCAGTCCCTGCCAACACGCATATTTCGCCACTTTTTAATTTATTTTTATGGTTGCTAGACAACAAATGACAGTGTTGTGTTAAGTATCAAACTTACTAATTTCGAATCACTTACTTTTAGTGTGTAGACGTGACTGTCCGTTGAAAAACATGGCTGACAAGTAAAAAAAATAATTCTTTGTTTACATTCTAATCTGTTCTTTTACAACACGCTGCCAGAATCAGAAGCAAACAGGTAAGCGACATTGCAACTGTTTGCATTGGCCGTGTTTTGATCAAATGCATTTGTGTTTGAATCTTTTGAATTGGCCTCATCAGCGACCACACGTGATGTGGCGGCGTCTGCTGCAGTTGATGTTGAATCATTATTTTCAGTTCATCTTCAAATAATTCACTTTCCTCTTCTCTATCGTATTTTATCGATATCTCTTTCGCTACCCTCATCGTCAGTTCAAGTTTGTAATATAATTTCAAGCGCTTCAATGAGCTCGAAATCGGTACCACTCCTTCGCCTGACCGACATATTTCTGGCACAGGAAATTCCAGCCGCGCTTAGTGGGAAAGCCAAGTGCCAATCTAGTTCCTTTGTTTCAAAGCTGCTGGGGTCAGCCAAGTTCACGATAGAGCACTGAAAGTAAGGTCTACAACTCACTACGACATCCCCAAGACTGGTTACAGAGCTTATTTCCCTTGGATCATTTCATGGAAAGTGTAGGAATTTTTTATGTTCCCGTCAACCGATGGTGGTTGATACAGCAGAATGTGCTGTCTGTCCGTCAGTCAGCCTTGGCTGACGCGGCTGCAAGGGAAAGAAATCCTGTCAGCCACTATTGGCTGACACGGCTGGTAAAGGTTAAGAGTACATGCCTAAGGAAACTACTCCCTGAGCCACTATTGAGTATTTTAACAGTCCCGGGAAAAAAAAAATTTCTTTCGATGACTAGTACCGGAAAGTTGCTCCTTCCACCACTAGTAAGAGAGAGGGTGGAGGTGAAATTTTAGCATAATTCTCAAAGAGAAAATATTTTAAGTCCTTCCTCTAGAGGACACACCAACCCACCCCCAACTCTCGTCACACTGTGTTAGTCACGAAAATTTGGCCCATAAGTGCTAATCAACTGTCACAGCTTCAAGAGTTTGTTATGTTGCAGGATACAATGCCATGTAAAGGTTTACAGAAATCAGTTTCCAATCAGAAAATGTACAGTTCTTCCTACACTTGTTCAACATTTAAGGAGTTTGAAGTGATAAGACATACATACCGTGCCCTACTGCCACAGCAAAGTGAGCAAAGTGTCTCAGCAGTGGGTCACTGGCCAAGTTCAGAAAATCTCATCATTAAAGGAGTTAACAAAGATCCGCTTAAACAGAGTGAGATCTGTTTACCATCAAGACAAGCTGACACAATACTGTGCTCTGCAAAAAAAAGGTTAATTATGTGATTTAATTCGTAATAATTAATTTGATTTCCAAAAGACTTGCTTCCCAGTCGTGTGTCAACACTGAAGATACATTTTTTGTGAGGATTTGTGGTGCAGTGGTGTTCTAAAGATCAATAACTATATTTCGTCATGTTGATCAATGCCATGTAGCAAGCCGGTGTCGAGGGCAGTGAAAGAACGGACGGTGAAATGAAGTTCACATGCAAGTAGGCAGCTGAACCAGGCAGGAAAATGTCAACAGGTGCATATGTCTTGTGTTGGCCTGACTGTCATCTTATTGTTGCCGCCTGTGGAAGTGGACTATGCAAAAGGGTAATCCTTCCTCCGGCAAAACAACACAACGAACTTGTGTCGTCTGGCAAAGAGTGTAGTCCAGCCAGTGAAAAAAAATAAGCAGGACAAAAAGACTTTCGGCTCTAGTGTCAGAGTCATTCGAAGAGGAGGACGAGAACATCACAGCGGTGCAGGCTGCAATAGAAGAGTTAAAAATGCAGTATCAAACTCTGGCAACAAAAGATGATATTAAAGAATACGGGAAAGAAATGGAAAGACTAGTAGACAAAGATGATATTAAAGAATACAGGAAAGAAATGGAAAGACTAGTAGACAGTCTTACAACTAAGGTGGAGGTGCTAGAAGGGAAGGTTTTTGAAGTACAGAAGGAGACGGATGTCCTGAAGAACGAAATAGTTTTTGTAAAAGCAGAAAATACACAGCTCAAGGAAAAAATAAGGAAGCAGGAACAGCGTACCGTGCAAGTGCTGAGTGACCTGAATGACCAGCAGCAGTACGACTGGCGATGGAACCTGAGGGTGTACAACGTGGCTGAGAAGGAAGGCGAGACATCTGAGGATTGTGCCTGGACATGCTGTTGGATTTTCACCGACCTGATCAGCATCACCACAATGGATGGGGACCTTGAGGTAGCGCACTGGACGGTCCAGTTGTGTTGGGGAGAAAACGACCCATCATTGTGCTGTTTTTGTCAAGAAAATTAAAAGACAGTGTCCTTGCGAATAGGGAAAAACTAAAAAATAAGGGTGTTTCTGTGGATGAAGACCTCACACCAGCAAACTACAAGATGTCATGGGAGGCGTACAGACACTCGTACATGCTTGCCACCTGGTCCTAGCAAGGAAAAGTGTTTCCAAACTTAATAATAAAACTGTGCGACTGAAATTTGGGGATAACGTTGACGAGATTTTCAGAAAGGAAATGCCTGTTGGACCTAAATATGTGGATGCAACGTTTAAGATAAGTATGTTGATTTTGTTTCTGTTTTCCTTTCCCCCTCCTTCTCTCTTTCCTTTCTATTACCACAAGGGAGGAGACCTTGTAAAAATGAAATGTACTTTTGATATAATGCAGCTTTAAAGATAGGATTTCAGTGTTGCACTGAGGCATCGGCCTTCGGCCAATGGCCTATTAAAAACTGAAAAGTCCGATCGTGTTTCCCCAGCCCGGACTCATTGTCCGATCGAAATGTAGCGCTGGCGGCCTCGGTCCGATCGTTTCACGTCACTCGCTGACACGTCAATCTACATTTTCCCAGACAGATTCTCGACTGCAATGCTCAACATTATTTCACTCGCCACAGCTATTCTTAGGCAAAACCAAAAGTAGACGGTGCTGATCGAAATACTTGGAAAAAGTACAGTATGAATTTACCCTGAATCAAGGTAAGGGAAACAACTCTCATGTCTTCGTTTCGCCATTTTTTGTTTCTGTTAGGAATCACGCTTTACGATTGAAAAACGACGTCAGTTTGTCCTATTGCTTTCCAAGGTTCAGGACATTATGGCCTATTGATTTCTTTCCTTCAGGACAGTCTGTCCTATTACTTCTACAACCTCGGTACATCACTGGGATTTGTTTCTGATTTTGCCAAAATGTCAAATTTGTTGTTACTTTCATTTCAAACATTTAGCAAGTATATTGATTTTCGCAAAATCTTAGAGACAGTGCCGGGTTTTTTTTTTTAGCTCATATTTGAAGACACCTGCCAGCAATGATAGGATACATGTTTGTATATGTACTTGTATCTTGTATGTATATGTGTGTATCAACTTGCCTGGGGTATGGTAGCAGGTCCTTGAGGAAGAGGTGGATGAGGGCGCTTCGGTTTAAAACCTTCTTGGCTCAGAGGGACAAGTGGGAATGGGTGACAGTGGGCAGGGAGAAATGGGGAAGTGAGGAAGTGAGCACTGCCAAAAAGCTGAAAAGTGAATACTGCTAGAAGATGAAAAGTGTTCAGCAAGGATTGAGGGGGAAGGAAGGAGAGAGTTGGAAGGGATGAGGGGGGGGGGGGGGGGGTATAGAAGGAGAGGGCAGGGTGGGGAAGAAGAGAGAAATGGGTCAAGAGCAGAAGGACTGGGGGAGGGGGGGGGGGATAAAGTAAATAAAAATAGTAATAATATAATAATGTTAAGAGACAAAATCAAGATAAGTAAGAACAAAGGGCTGTTATGGAGGAAAGTCAGTGTTTGATATTGATTCCATTTGGGTGGATAGTGCCAAGTTTGTGAATAAGGAGGGACTCTTGTTCTTTACGTCTTATAGAGGAAGATGAATTTTGCCAGACTGCAGCAATCTGCATGTGGGAGAGGTTGTGGCCGGAAGAGCAGAAATGGTTTGCAATTGGTGTATTGTAACCGAGACGGACTGCTCGTAGGTGTTCTGTGAAACGGTCGTTAAGGGTTCTGTAGGTTTCTCCAACATACAAGAGGCCACAGAAGGAGCAAGAAAGAATGTAAACTACATTGCGGGACTGACAAGTGAAAGGGTTGCGTATGGAAATTTTGCCTGAGGGGCCACAGATGGTTGCAGAAGAGTTTAGGTGAGGACAGGTTTTGCATTTGGGTTGCTTGCATGGAGAATTGCCAGGTGGTGAGACTGTGTTTGTGGACAATTTTGAATGCACAAGAATATCTCTGAGGTTGGTGTCACGTTTGTAGGCAACTAGTGGAGGCTGGGTGAAAATGTGTTTCAGGGAAGGATCAGTCTGCAGAATGTGGTAGTTCTTCATAAGGATGTTTTTGATGGCGAGGTTGTGAGGATGGAAGGTGATAGCAAGAACAGGCCTGTCGTCTGATGAAGGAGTGATCTTTTGCTTAAGAGCAGTGTTTCTGGGAATTCTAGAGGCCTTTTGTAGGGCTTCTTGGCAAATGGGTTCAGGGTATCCACGTTCAAGGAAAAATGAGATCATCAGGGTAGATTGTTTGGCGAAATCGTCATCATCGCTGCAGATGCGTCGCAAACGAAGTAGTTGAGAGAAAGGAATGCTTGTGTTTGGTGGAAGCAGGGTGACTGGAGGAGTACAGAAGGTATGAATGCGAGTCGGTGGGTTTGTAATGAACAGATGTGGTGAGGTAGGGTGAGTTGGGACAGATAGAGATTTTGATGTCAAGGAAGGAAATGGTAGTCTGAGTGATTTCAAAAGTGAATCTAAGAGCTGGATGAAATCCACTGACGAAGTCAATGAAGTTTTTCAGATCTTGGATTGGACAGGAGGCTGCACCGAGGCAATCGTCAATGAAGCGACGGAAAAAGTCTGGGAAAGTGCCTGTGTATTGTGAGAAGATCTTTTCTTCAATGTAACCAACAAACAGGCAGGCGTAGCCAGGACCCATCCTGGTGCCCATGGCAACGCCGCAATTCTGTTGGAAATGGTCAGCACCAAACTGAAAGTTGTTGAGTGTGAGAACAAGCTCAGCAAGACGGAGAAGAGTGGTGGTGGGTAGATTTCTGCTGTCTTTTGACAAGAAGTGTTTGAGGGCTGAAAGCCCTTCATGATGGGGAATGCTTGTGTAAAGTGCACAGACGTCCATGGTGAAGAGGTGACGGTGTTGGGAGCTAGGATGGAAGGAGAAATTTTGCAGAAGATCAAGAGTATGGTTTGTGTCCTTAAGAAAGGTGGGGAGGTTGGAAACGATAGGCTGGAGGATTTTGTCGAGAAACTGAGAGATCTGGACAGTGGGGCAGGAACAGGCAGAGACAATGGGGCGGCCTGGGTTATTTGGTTTATGTATTTTGGGAAGCAAGTAGAATTGGGAATCTTTGGGTTCAGAAACGACCAGGGAATGGGCTTCATTTGGGAGGTTTCCAGCGCTAATGCACTCGCGAATGAATTTTCTGATCAGGGTGTTATTGGTTTTGGTTTGACTGGGCTGTGAAGAGGTGTAGAATCTGGTGTCTGAGAGCTGGGAGAGTGCCTCGGCACCGAAGCGCCCTCATCCACCTCTTCCTCAAGGACCTGCTACCATACCCCAGGCAAGTTGCTTCATTGATCCAGGTCCTGCAGTCAACCAACTATTTGTGTATATGTGTGCATGTATGGAATGCATGTGCTTGTGTGCGTATGGACGCATGTACGGGCACATGGGGGAGGGGAGGGGGGGGCGTGTATGGAAGTATCGGAATGCCTGCAGGCGTGTGTGTTGTTTCGTCTGTAGTCTATGTTTGTGTAGTTGTGTTGTCTTGCGCGTGTATATGCGCCTATGTGTCAGAAATGCATTGCTCGTGCTCGCTCGCTCTCTCTCTCTCTCTCTCTCTCTCTCGCTCGCTCGCGTGTGTATGGTCATAGACCTAGTGTATGTTCGTGTGTGCTTGCGATACGTTGCTATTTGTTGAAAATCTGAAGTTGTATTAGATAAAGGGTTTACCCCCAAGGTCCAGGTACATCATCCGCCCTCCCGCCTCGCTGCCCCCCCCCCCCCACCCCGTCCCCACTTCGCTCCCTAAAAAACGGAAGGTCTAATGCAAGCTCCTTTTTTGTTTTTTTCTTTTTTTTTTCTTTCCTGATTAAATACGAGTTTTTTTTTCTTTCCTGATTAAATACGAGTTTGTTTTGTTTTTGCTTTTTACACTAGCGTTGTAATTGTACAGCTGCATTGTGAGAGGTTGGGGTACGGACTGAAGTTTCTGGTGTACATTCTCAGTATGTGACAGTTTTGTGCCCCTCCTTGTCACGTCCCCTTTTTGCCCTATCTGTGCCTTCCTGCGCTGTTCCCCGCTTTACACCATTTCTGAGAGAACCATAAATTGCGACATAACTCTGCCATTTTTTATGTATTGTATACAATCACTTCAAAGGGTTACTGTATGCGATCACTGAAGGCTACGCAGAGCAGAGATGTGTGCTTTGGAGCCTATTTCTTTAGAGGAATCTTTCCCCTCGCTCACATATCTCTCTCACACACTCTCTCTCTCTCTTCTCTCTCTCCCCCTCCCCTCTCTCTCTCTCTCCCTTTGATCTTTTAAAAACTCGTATCGTTGGCATATGAGAGTCTCCTTGTTGTAAACATTGATCATTAGAATATTAAACAGTAAACAAGTTGGGTATTTTTTGCTCCCATAAGAAAACCTAACACAGAGTAACTTTTATTCAAGACTGGCACAGCCTTTTAAACTTGAATAAAGTCAGACAAATACATAGACGAACAATCTAAAAGTGGGGGAAAAAACAAGCGTAGGCCAACAACTGAACTATCTTCATAATAATGACTTGGCAAAGATTAGTGGTTAGGGGGGGGGGGGGGGGGGGGGGGGGGGGGGGGGGGGGGGGGGGGGGGGGGGGGGGGGGGGGGGGGGGGGGGGGGGGGGGGGGGGGGGGGGGGGGGGGGGGGGGGGGGGGGGGGGGGGGGGGGGGGGGGGGGGGGGGGGTTAACCCCAAATCTTTGCCAAGTCATTATTATGAAATAGTTCTTTTTTGGCCTGCGTTTTTTTTTTCCCCCACTTTTGATTGTTCTCTATTTTGTTACTTTATTATTTTTAAAAGCTGCCCCAGTCTTGAAAAAATTTTACTTTTGGTTTCTTAGGGAGCAAAAAATACCCAACTTGTTTACTGTTTATCTTTACTGTTCCCTGCCCTTTATTTCCATTTTGTTTTGATTAAATTGAGGTTATTTTTTTTGTTTTGTCCGTCTGTTTTTTTTGTTTTTTGCCCCTTTTGCATCTAGGGGGGACCCAAAAGCGTGGCTCAAATTTTGTCCCCTCTTTTTAATTTTACTATTTCTAATGTCTTTATTTTTTCCCAAATTTTTTTTCCTCCCCACACTTTCTTTTGGGTTTTTTAATTACTCCCTTTCGCTGGCTTTTGGGGGTGTTTGGATTTTTTTTTGCCCCTTGGTGGTGAGAACCCCCAGTTTATGACTGTGGTGTGTCTTTTTGCCCCGGAAGGCAGGAAAACCCAGCCGTGTCTCCCTGATGATCCGACCCAGCGGACGAAAGGCCTGGACGGCAAACAAATATCTCCTTTAAAAAAAGGATTGCGATGGTTCCCCTTATGGCTATGAAGTTTTTTTTCTTTTTTTTCGTAATTTTTTTTCTTAATTTCTGTTCCCTCTCTCCTCTTAAAATCCCCCCCCCCCCCCCCCCCCCCCCCCTTAACCCAAAATTTCTTTGCCAAGCATTATTATGAAGATAGTTCAGTGTTGGCCTGCGTTGTTTTTTCCCCACTTTTAGATTGTTCGTCTATGTTTTGTCTGACTTTTTCAAGTTTAAAAGGCTGTGCCGTCTTGAAAAAAAGTTCTCTGTGTTTTTTTCTTATGGGGCAAAAAAACCCAACTTGTTTCTTTTTTATCTTTACTGTTCCCTGCCTCATTTCATTTCCGATTTCATTAGAATATTGTCGACAGGTGATTCATAGATTGAAATTCTGATGTCCACAAAAAATCATAATCGGAGCCCCATGAAGATGGTGGGGGGGGGAAAAATTAAAATTATGATTTTTACCACGATTTTGATTTTTGCTGGTGATGAAAAAGATGTTTTAAAAATGATGGTGATGATGTGAGGTTTAGTCATTGCTCCTGCTGTTGTTGTTGAGGGGGGTTTTGTTTTTTATTTTGTGTATTTTATTGCTATTGTTTTTAAAATTATTAATTTTTTTTGTCTTTTTTGTTTTTTAAAAAATTCTACTTTGCAACTGCAACTAAAAAGAAAACCTTTACTTTTTGCTGCTTTTTACTACTTATTATTACTATACCTGCTACATTTTTGGGGTTTTCGCACGATAATTTTGATTGCAGCCCCCCTTAAACAAATTATATGAATTCTCATTTCGTCTGTACTGTTCATATTTCTTTTGTTTAAAAATTAAAACCGCTTTGTCAAAAGACTGATCCCCTTATTAATTTTGATCTGGAAAAACGGAAAGGGGTCGGGAAAGGGGAAGGGTAAAAAAAAAGGATCTCCTTCTTGCCCCCCTTGAGGAAAATTTTCCTTTTTGCTATCGACCAATAAAGGGTTTTCAAATGGGGAAAAATTCTAAGATATGGGAATTTGGGGAAGGGAAAAGGGGGGGCCGTGGGCTGAGGGGGGTGGGGGGGAGGTGGGGTAGGGGGGAATGTGGGGGAAATTTTTCGGAAAAGTTAAAGATGTGAACCTTTCAGTAAAATTTTTTAATTCTTCTGGTGGTGGTGAAAGGGGGAAATGTAAAATGGTGAAAAAGTTACTCTCATTTTTGTTACTGATGTTGCCGTTGTTTTCTTTTGGGCCCCGGGGAAAGGGCTGTTTTAATTTTGGGGGCATACTGCCCCGTGAAAGTTTGCCGATATCATGGTGTATTGAGGGGATGTATCTTTTTAAAAAATTTTTGGTTGGTTTTGTTTGTTTACAAAACTTTTTTTTGATTGTGCTTTCCCCTTTTCCCCCGAGTTTCCCCCTTTTGAAAAAATGATTTTTAAGAAGCCGAACCCCCAAAAAATTAAAAATGAAAATTTTTTTGGGTGCGGTTGTGATAGGGGGAAAAGTAAACTAGTACATTTATCTAAAAAACCCATGTACAGCCTTTCTTTTCCCCCTTTTTAACTCCTCTTTTTTCTTTTTTTTTTTTCTTTTCTTTTTTTATTTTTTTCTTTTTCATTAAAAATGAAATTTTTTTCCCCCGGGGGTGATGGAGCAGGGAATCCTTTATTTTTTTTTTAAAAAACAAATTCAGTAATCTTTGCTTTTTAAAAAAGCTTTTTTTTCCCTCCCTTTATTCGACTAAAAAAAAAAAACTTTGTGTTTTAAAAAAAATGGGGGGAGGTGGAGGGGAAAGGAAATGTTTTCGTGTTATTGCGTTGGGGGAGGAATGAAAGGAAAATATTCCAATTTTTTTTTAAAACCCCTTTTTTTTTCCTTTTTTCGTGCCTTTTCCCCCCCATTGTCGCAAGGTTTGGTTTGGGGTTTAGCCCCTTCTTTGGTTTGGTTTTTGATTTGCTTTTTAAAAAGTGTTGGTGTGGGTGTTGTGTGGTGTGGGGTTTGTGTGTTTTGTGGGTTTTGGCCCCTTGTGTGTGTGTGTGTGTGTTGTGTGTGTGTGAGTGCGGGGGGCGTGTGTGCCCCGTAAAAATGCGTGCGCACGCGATTTTTTAGGAAAACAAAACGGGGGGTGTATGGTGTGTGTGTGTTTTTTTGCTGTGTGTGCACGTGTATGAGGTGTTTGGGAGTGAAAATTTGTGTGGTGGTGGTGGGGGGCGAAAAGTGGTATGTGCTGTGTGAAAATTTTTTGTGTGTAGAAAATATGCAAGTGGTGTGTGGGGTGTGTTTTTTTTTGTTGTGTGTGTGGTGAAGGAAGATTTTTAATATGCGCATCAATGGAAAAATAATTGCTTTTGAAAAAGGGGAAATCTATGTTCTTTAAAATTCTTTTGTTTCAATGATCTTTCCCCTTACAGAAAAAATTTTCCTTTGGGCCCCCTTTTTTCTCAAGCATTTTGTTTTGGGTGGGGGGACTTTTAGAATGACGCAGCCCCAATGCAAACAAAATTTTTCCCTTTTTCCGATACGCATGGAAAAAGGGGAAATAAAAATATACTATTATTTTGTGCCCTTTTGGTATTTCCTTTGGTTGAATTTTGGTTGGTTGGTTGGGGGTTTTTGTCCCCTTTTTTATTTCCCCCTTTGGGGTTTTTGGCTATTTTTCCCCTGTTGTTTCTATTCGTTTTTTTGCTTTTTTTTTTCCCTTTTTTTTTTTTTTCACGGGGAAGGGAAAAAAATTGTTTTAAAAGTTTTTTGTTTTTGCAGAGTAATGTTCTGCGTCTGTTTTTTATACTTTTTGCGACACTTTTTTGGTCACAAGAAAAGAAATACTTTTTTTGATTTTTTTATTTCATTTGCAAAATGATTGCCATTTTTAAATCCCGCCTTTTTTTTCCCCTTTTTTTGTGACGGGTTTTTTTTCCCCTCTTTTGGGAAAGGGTTTTTTGGGAGGGGCTGAATTAAGTAAGCTTTTTACCCTTGGAATTTTTTTATTTTTTTTAAAGATGTGATGTGAGGGGGTGGGGGGGTTTCGTGCGGGTGTGTGTGTGTGTGTGGGGTGTGTGTGTGTGTGTGTGAGTGTGTGTTTTGGTGTGTGGTGTGTGTGCGTGGGTAAGAGAGGTGGGGAGAGGGGAGGGAGGGGGGCCCCCGGGTGGTGTGTGTGGTGGGGTTTGTGTGTGTTTTTTGTGTGGTGTGTGGGGTTGGGCCCCTGTGTGCCCCTTTTAAAGTGGTGTTGTGCGGGGGGTTTTAGTGCATGCCGCGCCGCGTAGGGGGGGAAGGGTGGGGGGGAAAGAAAGCGCATGTGTTGTGTAAATTTGTCCCTGTATGGGGTGTGGGCGCTCGTGATTGCGGCATTTGGTTTTGAAAATTTTTTTTCATTTTTGGGTGTGCCCCGTTTTTTTGTATTGGTGTGCCCCCGGGGAGGGGTGTGCTTTTCCGCCCCGTGGTGTGTGTGGATTGTGTAATGTTGTGTGTATGTGTGTGTGCGGCACCCCGTATGTGCATATACAATTTTTTGGTTTTTCCCCCTGAGTATTGTGTAGTGGGGGAAATTTTTAAAAATTTTGGGGGCCCTTTTCAAAAAAACAATTTTTTTAAATATCTATGGTGTTGATGAAAAGATGTTTTTTAAAAATCCCCGTTTGGGGAAAATTTTTATTCCGGCCCACCCCCTTTTCCCCCCTTTTCCCCTCCCCTCTCCTTTTTTTTGTTATGTTTTTTAAACCCCTTTCCCCCCCTTGGGGGGGGGCCCCCCCCCCCTTTTTTCTGGGGTTTTGTGAGAAAAGTTTTTTAGATGAATTAAAAAACAGTTTTTTTAATTTTCCCCTTTTTCTTTTCCTGAAACGGATCCACAAAGTAACTTAATTTTATTTATTTATAAAAATTTTTTCCTGTAAATTTTCTATCGTGTATGTCTTTTTTTTTTTTGGGGAAAAACATGTTTTTCAAATTATTTTTTTGGGGAAAATTCCCCATTCCCCAACTTCCGTGTGCCGTTGAAAAATGGCCGTACAAAAAAAAAAGGCCTCCCTTAATATGGTAAAAGATTTTTTTTCCGGGAGCAGTGCTTTGGGGTTGACCCCCTAATTCTAATACTTTTTTTAAGTTTGAAAATTTCCCCGTCCCCCATTTTTTATTTTTTTTCCAACGTTGGCGTGACTTAGGGGAAAAATTTGTCTTACAATTTCTGAAGTAAGAAAATGTCAAAGTTTTTTTAAAAAATAAGCAAAACAAAAATTTTCCCCCAAATTAAAAAAAAAAAAAAATTTCAAAACAGAAATGAAACCCCTTTGAAACTATTTTTTTAATATTGTGTTTTTTTTTCGCCCTTTTTTTGGGGAAGTCTGGAACCCCGTCTAACCCCCCTGAGACCCCTTTATTACTTTTAAAATATCAGGTTTTTTTTAATTTTAATTTTTTTTTTAGTTTTTGTGGCACTTGTAATTTCAGCATCACACATTTTGCTTTTAATTTTCCCATTTAAAAAAAAAATGTTTTCCGGAGCATTAAATCCCCACACTTCTTTAATTTTGTATTTTCTTTTGGGTATGGCCAACTTTTGTCAAAAGATAGATGTGAAACTATGACAGAAAAATCAGATTTTCAAATTATTTTAACTTTCTAGTAAAAATAAGGGACCTTTTGCTATAACATGTAATTGTTACAGACACAGTGGTCTATACTTAATGGATTTTATCACATCAGATTTTGCATACTTAACTGCAAAATAAAATGGTGAAAATTTTACAAAAAAAATTTTTTTTCTAATGCTAGCCTTCTTAAACATTTCCCGGGAAAATTTCCTTTTTTTTCTTTCCCCTATTTCTTTTTTATAATTGAAAAAAATACATTAGGAATGTAACCTCTGTGCTTTGTACAATTTTTTTTTCCGGCTGAAATATGCTACCATTTTAAAAATTTTTGCTTGTTTTAAATTTTTTTCATTCCTTTGCTAAACCAGTAAGTACTTTTTAGGTTCAGTTCTAGTTTTGAATTACTGAAATAAACCCCCAATCAAGGAATGAATCATTAATCAGTTAAACTTTAGTATTACATACAATTGGGGATGAATGCAAACAATAAATTTGTAAACAGCATAACAAAATCAAAAAAACAATTTTTATTTTTTTCTCTGTGTATCACAAACACTGGCAAATTCGGGTTCTTTGACCATTACGGGGGAAAAAATGCAACACGCACATGCGTGATTCCTTTCCTTTCCCCCCTCAAAGGAAAAATCAAAATTTTTATTCTGCGGACAAGACCTGTTTTTGGTTTTCTTGTCCTTTTCCCCCCTCCTTGCGAAAAGCAAACCTTGCCCGCAAAAGATTTTAAAAATTTTTTGGAAGAGAAAAGTTTCACCTAAAAACAGACATCGCTTAAGAGGGGAATATAACAGTGCTAACATACAATGGGATGATCACAATTTAGAGGAAAAAAATGAATAGGTTTAAGAAAATAGGTTTCTGGTTTGGGGGTTCGACATTGAAAAGTAGTAAGATCAGAAACAAAAATTTCTTGGGAATATTTCGAAGGGTCGCCCTGTCTTCTTTTACTCACTGTTCTGTTGAGCAGCGGGGGCTGGGGAAGACTGTTAAGTGGGGTGAACGGTTGTCAGGGTCGATTGGAGATGGGGGGAAATTCAAAGCCTTGATCCTGTTCAGGGCTTTACCCTGTCCGATCTGTAGAAGAAGGGTACGAATTCGAGTTCGCTACCTTCTTCTACAGATACGACAGTGTGAAAAGGGGTTTTCCCTTACTTAAAGGAGT
>CM065717.1:60893053-61050553 GCA_033310375.1 Conus canariensis
TTACTGATGTTGCCGTTGTTTTCTTTATCTGGGACTGGGGAAAGGGCTGTTAATTAGTTGGACGATACTGTCAGTGAAATGTTTGCCGATATCATGGTGTATGTGATGTATGTATCTCTTTTACAATTTTTGGTTGGTTTTGTTTGTTTACTATCTATTTGTTTGATTGTGCTCTTCTGTTTCCCTTGAGCTTTCCTTCTGTAAATGTGATTTTTAAGAAGCCGAATCTGCAACATTAAAATGACAATTTTGTGGGTGCGGTTGTGATAGGATGGGATTGTAAACTACCGTACATTTATCTGAACAACAGCACTGTACAGACTTTCAGGTTCCCTTTGTTAACTCCTCTTCTTCTTTTTTCTTTTTCTTTTCTTTTTTTCATTTTTTTCTTCTTTCATATAAAAATGAATTTGTTGCTCAAATGAGATGATGGAGCAGGGAATCCTTGTATTTTTTTTAAATTAACAAATGCAGTAATCTTTGCTTTCAATATAGCTTTTTCCCTCCCTTCATTCGACTATACAAAATGACTTTGTGTTTTAAAAAAAATGGGGACAGGTGGAGGGGAAAGGAAATGATCACTGTGTTATTGCTGTTGGGGGAGGAATGAATGGATGAATATTCAATTTTTTAACAACTGTGTTTGTACCTTATTGTCGTGCCTTTCCCCTGCATTTGTCGCAAGGTTTGGTTCTGTTTGAGCTTGCTTTGGTTTGGTTTTTGATTTGCTTTAAAACAGTGTGTGTGTGTGTGTGTGTGTGTGTGTGTGTGTGTGTGTGTATGTGTGTGTGCATGTGTGTGTGTGTGTGTGTGTGTGTGTGTGTGTGTGAGTGCGTGCGTGCGTGTGTGCATGTATGCATGCGTGCGCACGCGCATGTGTGTAGGTATGCACTCGTGCGTGTATGTGTGTGTGTGTGTTTGTGTGCTGTGTGTGCACGTGTATGCAGGTGTGTGAGAGTGTATGTTTGTGTGTGTGTGCGTGCGTGCGAGCGTGCGTATGTGCGTGTGTGTGTTTTCATGTGTGTAGATGTATGCAAGTGTGTGTGTGTGTGTGTGTGTGTGTGTGTGTGTGTGTGAAGGAAGATTGAAGTATGCTGCATCAATGGAAAATAAATGCTTTTGAAACAGAATATCTATGTTCTTTATTGCTTCAGTTTCAATGATCTTTCCTTCACAGAAATTTTCCTTTGTCACTGATTTTATCTCAAGCATTTTGTTTTGCATGGACGTACTTAGAGAATGACGCATGCAAAGTGCAAACAGTTGTCCATATGTACACGATACGCATGGAATATGAATATAAAAATATACATATGTATATTTGTGCACTTGAGGTATTTCATTTGGTTGATTGGTTGGTTGGTTGGTTGTTTTATGTCTTTGTTTATCCATTTGTTTCTTGGCTATTCTTGTCGCTGTTGTTGTTCTATTCGATTTGCTGCTTTTTTTTTTCCTTTTTTTTTTTGTCACAGAAGTACAAAAACTTGTTTTGATGTTTTATGTTATTTGCAGAGTAACTGTTCTGCGTACTGTCATCATACTTTTTGCGACACTTTTGTGGTCACAAGAGTACGAAATACTTGTTTTGATTTATCATTTCATTTGCAGAGTGATTGCCATTGTATAATACCGCCATTTTTTTCCCTTTTTTGTGACAGCTTCATATTCACTCATTTGAAACGTTCTTGTGGATGTCTGACATTATGTAAGCTTTTTACCCTTGGAATTTTCTATTATTTTAAGATGTGATGTGAGGTGTGTGCGTGCGTGCTGTGTGTGTGGTGTGTGTGTGTGTGTGTGTGTGTGTGTGTGTGTGTGTGTGTGTGTGTGTGTGCGTGTGTAAGAGAGAGTGGGGAGAGAGGAGGGAGAGAGCGTGTGTGTGTGTGTGTGTGTGTGTGTGTGTGTGTGTGTGTGTGTGCGTGTGTGTGTGTGCGTGTGTGTCTTTATATGTGTGTGTATGTGCGTGCGTGAGTGCATGCGCGCGCGTATGTGTGTAAGGGTGAGGGGGCATGCATGCGCATGTGTATGTGTGATTTAGTGCATGTATGTGAGTGTGGGCGCTCGTGATTGCGTGCACTTGTGTTTGAACAGTTTTGCATTGTGTGTGTGTGCACAGTTTTTGTATTGTGTGTGCCCACGTGGATGTGTGTGCGTGCCTGCACGTGCGTGTGTGTGGATGTGTGTATATGTGTGTGTGTATGTGTGTGTGCGCGCACACGTCTGTATGTGCTTATACAATGTTTGGTTGTGCGCGTGAGTATGTGTGTAGTGTGTAACGTTAGAATGTTGGCCTCTTTTCAATTAAGCGAATATTTTAACAGTATCTATGGTGTTGATGCAATGATGTCTTCAAAAATCCCACGATTGCCAATCGTATTCCCGGCCCACTCCCTTTCTACCTTCCGCTCCCCTCTCTCCTTTTTCGTTATGTTCATCAACCACTTTCCCCCTTGGTGCCTCTCCCCTTCTTTTCTAGGTTGTGTGAGCACGTGTTCAGATGAATATTGAAAGACAGTTCTTATATTTTCCTTCAGTTCTTTTGCCTGAAACGGATCCACAAAGTAACTTAATTTTATATATACTTTATATATGTTTCCATGTAAATGTCTATCGTGTATGTCTTTTTCTTAGTTGACAAATCATGTTTTCTCAAATTATTTGTTTTGGGGATTGCCTGATTCCAATCTTACAGTGTGCCGTTGAACATGGCTGTACAAAAAAAGGTCCTGCTCTGAATATGGTAAAAGATTTTTGTCGCGGAGCAGCTGCTTTGGGGTTGAGCCTGCTACATTCTAATACTTATGTTAAGTTTGATTCAACTTTGTCAGCATGTTGATGTATCCTAACGTTGGCGTGCTACTTATGAAAATTTCGTCTTACAATTTCTGAAGCTAAGAAAATGTCAAAGTTTTCAAAATATAAGCAAATCACACTTTTCCACAGATTAAAAAAAAAAAAAATTCTCATACAGAAATGAAACTTTAGAAACTATTTTACATAATATTGTGTTGTTTATTCGCTCATTTTGTTGCATGTCTGGACTAGTCTAACACCGTGCAGACATTCATACTTTTAAAATATCAGTTTTTCAATTCAATTTTTATGTAGTGCTGTAGGCACTCTGTAATTTCAGCATCACACATTTTGCTTTTAATTTTCACATTTAAAAGAAACTGTTTCATGGAGCATATAACTCACACACTTTCTTTAATTTTGTATTATGCTTTTGGATATGGCCAACTTTTGTCATATGATAGATGTGAATCTATGAACAGAAAAATCAGATTTTCAAATTATTTTAAGCTTATCTAGTAAAAATAATGGCGACCTTTTGCTATAACATGTAATTGTTACAGACTACAGTGTGTCTATACTTAATGGATTTTATCACATCTAGATGTGCATACTTAACTGCAAAATAAAATGGTGAAAATTTTACAAAATATTTCTTTCTAATGACTATGCTCTTCTTAATCATTACCGGTAATTGCCTTTTTTTCTTTCCTCCTATTTCTTGTTTTAATAATTGAAAAAAATACATTAGTGAATGTAACCTCTGTGCTTCTGTACAACTTTTTTCCGGCTGAAATATGCTACCATTTAAAGATTTTTGCTTGTCAATTATTTTCATTACCTTTGCTAAACCAGTAAGTACTTTCAGGTTCAGTTCTAGTTTTGAATTACTGAAATAAAACACTATATCAAGGAATGAAATCATTAAGTCAGTTAAACTTCAGTATTACATACAATGTGCGATGAATGCAAACAATAAATTTGTAGATCAGCATAACAACATCTAAAAAAACAATTTTCTATTTTTTCTCTGTGCTAGTCACAAACACTGGACACCAATTCGGATTCTTGACCATATACTGTGAATAAATGCAACACTGCTACATGCGTGATTCCTCTTACCTTTCCTGCTTCAAGGCAAACTCTAACATTTTTATTCTGCGGACAAGATCCTGTTTTAGGTTTTCTTGTCCTTTTCTCTCTCCTTGCAGAAAAGCAATCCTTGCCTGCAAAAGATTTTAAAAATTATTAGGAAGATGAACAGTTTCACCTAAAAGCAGACATCGCTTAAGCAGGGGAATATATCATGTGCTCAACATACAATGGGATGATCACAATTATAGAGGAAAAACATGAATAGGTTTAAGAATATAGGTTTCTGGATTCTGGATTCGACATTAGAAAAGTAGTTACAGACTCAGAATCAAAAACTTACTTGGAGAATATTTCGACAGGGTCGCCCTGTCTTCTTCAGCTCACTGTTGCTGTTGTAGCAGCGAGGCCTGGTGGAACGACTGTTATGTGGGGTGAACGGTTGTCAGGATCTGATTGGAGATGGGGGGAAGTTCAAAGCCTTGATCTCTGTTCAGGCTTTCACACTGTCCGTATCTGTAGAAGAAGGGTAGCGAATTCGAGTTCGCTACCTTCTTCTACAGATACTGACAGTGTGAAAGTGGGGATCCCTTACATTAAAGGAGTCTCAAAGCGTCTAGCCAGGACCTTCCAACAACATGGATGCAAAGTGTTCCACAAACCCACCAACTCCCTACGCCAGCAACTGACCCATGTCAAAGACAAAACGGACCCCCTCAAGCAGTGTGGTGTAGTGTACCAGGTAGGGTGTCAAGACTGTACCCATACCTACATTGGCGAGACAGCAAGACCACTCACCACCCGTCTACAGGAACACCAAAACCGATCTACTTCTGCCATACATGAACATCTACAAGCCACAGGCCACAGTTTCAGCCCCCAAGAAACCAAGATCTTATCTACAGAACCCTTCCTCACAAAAAGAAAAGTTAAAGGAGCCATCGAAATTAAGACCAGACACCCCAGCCTGAACGGAGATCAAGGCTTTGAACTTCCCCCCATCTCCAGTCAGATCCTGACAACCGTTCACCCCACACAACAGTCGTCCCACCAGGCCTCACTGCCACAACAGCAACAGTGAGCTGAAGAAGACAGGGCGACTCTGTCAAAATATTCTCCAAGTAAGTTTTTGATTCTGAGTCTGTAACTACTTTTCTAATGAATAGGTTTAAACAAGAGCAAACGTATTGATGATCCTAATCAGTTTTGTCACAACTATGTATTACCTGTGATCCCATAATCACAGCACTTAATTCAGTCCAATTCAGGTTGCTTCTCGCTAAGCTGACCACTAAGCGCCATATGAAGCCAGTCTTCAACATCAATCCAAAAGAGAAAAAAAAGACACCAACACAGTAACTACACACACAATTGACCAAAACAGACTGACTAAAAGCATGTCAGGATTTCTATTTAAAAAAAAAAAAGGAAAAACGGTCTCTCTGCCCTAATATCTTAGATCAGATTAAAAATATCTATCTCTCACAGAAATTCAAATATCATATCGGGTGGGACATCCCTGAACACTTTTCATCAAGTCTTCAGTCACAGAGCTCAGGTGTTACAAAATGAGAAAAAAAGAATGGATAAGGACAAATTTGGGGCTGGGGCGACTCATAGTTGAGACATATGGATGCTACACTGGCAAGCCCTTCAGCGTTCACCAAACATGGTCTGCACAAAAACTACTTTTGTGAGCATATATATGTCTATGAGTGTCTGAAGAAATCTTACGGTTGTGTGCTTATGCATTTGTGTACATGCATATATGTGATGCACATTTTAAGTGTGTATGCGCATACGTGCTTGTTTGTGGACACAAGCATGCAAGTGTATGCAAGCCTGTCTAAAAACTATATACCTAATTCAGTCTTAATTCTGATTTAGTCATTTACATTATTACATCTTAGGGAAAATCTAATTATGGTTTTGAATGCTTTAAGAGATCAAAAGGGTAATACATGAAGTACTACTTATTAATAAAACATTTTCTAGGATTACTTCTAACATTTTCTAAGATTGTCATTTTCTCATAGGACAGAACATTCCTAAATCATGTGCTCTTGATGTAAAATTCTTTTTTTTCTTTTTGTGTACGCAGGCTGATACTCCTGCGGACACTGCCTGTATAGACAGATTACCATTTTTCATCCTGCCATTAAGGCAGCCATACTCCATCTTCAGGGAATGATATAAAATGATGCACTGGTTTGGACTAAATGACTTTCCTATAATGCATTTAGAGGTTCAGGTTATAATCAAAACCATGTTATCATACAAATCATTTACAAGTAACATTTTATGGTATAACTGAGATATTGATATAAAAATCATGTTGTCTGTTGTGACAGATTTTGTCCATAGAAGTCAGAAAACAATATACCACAGTTCAATAAATTCCTTAACATTAACTCCCAGAGAGAGAGAATATGTGATTATGTCCCTCTACTCGAAGAGACTCGAAAGACATCCTCCTTTGAAATGCCAGAAAATCCCCCACAGTAATCACAAAACTACTCGGGTGTAAAATGCTACTCTACTTCAGAGTGCTTATAACAATTTACAATCATGATATGAAGCGGGCAAGCTCAATGACAGGTTTTTCTTTCGCATCAGTTTCATACGTTATATAAAACCTTCACTGATTTTTTTTCTGTCATTGGAAGTTCTCTTGGCACTATTGTTTTCCAAAATGTTCTATTTAAAAATGTTACCAGTTTTGCATTGCTGTAAACCGCACTCTAGCTTCTATCTACAAATGGGCAACCAGGTACAGTTATGCTACATCCCTGCTGATGTCTGTTTCATCTGGAAACAGAAAAAGCTCCATCTCTCCATCATGTGTGTGTGTATGTGTGTGTGTGTGTGTGTGTGTGTGTGTGTGTGTGTGTGTGTGTGTGTGCAAGAGAGAGAGAGTGAAAGAAAGACTCGAGACTCAAGATAATTAATTCATTTTAGGCCTTTGCCCCTCATGAAGGGGTGCAAGAAAATACAATCCTAGAAGTACCATAAGAACTAGACACAGATATAGCCAACATGTATTCAGAAACTATCTTAAGATAACATAAGGGATCACAGTTTGAACACTTTAAACAGATATATCGACAAATTTCTGACTGACTGTTCATGAGTACATGCCGAGAGAGAGAGTCAGCGAGGGAGACTCAGAGAGAGAGAGAGAGAGAGAGAGAGAGAGAGAGAGGGGAGTGTGTGTACATGTGTGTGTGACCTCCCAGCCTACAGCCTGCACAACTTCACTACAGTGGTTGATATTATTACTTTCAGACTTTGCAACTAACAAAATTATCAAGCAATACAAACTTTAATGGCAACATAATATATGTGTTTGTGTGCCTGTGTAGCATGCAGGTGAGCAAAATACAGAGAAAGGGGGACAGAGAGAGTGAAAGGGTTGGGAGGTGGGGATAGAAAATAACACGAGTTTTGAAACATGGCGAGCTTGGGGTGGGTGTATGGGGAAGGAAGCAGCAGGGCAAGAGAGTGCTGAGAAAGTGTGAGAGAAGGGGTATGAGAGAGGGGTCTGCAAAGTGTGCTGCTCTACAAGTCAAACAAACAAACAAACAAAAAATCCATGACAAAATAAACATCCCCCATCTAGCTTCTAGCTTCAAACATAGGTTGTTTTGTTGTGAACATGATGAGCTTAGTGGTTACTGATCAGCCTGATGGGCTTTAGAACTTGTGCGAACGCAAGACCAAATGAAGAATCTGAAGACTTTGTGCAAACACAAGACCAAAATGAAGAATCTGATAAATGCCACTGAACTTCAGAGTTCAGTAAAAATGACAATCTCAACAACTGACATATGGTATGCACATGTAAACACAAATGCTATTTGCACACACACACACACACACACACACACACACACACACACACACACACACACAGAGAAACCTCACATGAATAGTTTAGTTAGAAATAATCTCAACATGTGAACAAATGTCAGCAATAGCAAAACAGACATCTATCAACTCATTTCTGCTAAGGCAGCCAAAAAAAGCATATATCTATGTTTGAAACAAGCACTGAAAAATTAAAGACAACTGCACACCTGTTTAAAAATATCAAAAGCCAAAATGCTATATACCTAGTAGTTGTCTGCTGCCTTGAAACCATCTCAGCATAAAACTGGCTGAATTCTGATTAGGTTAAGAGCTTTGAACAGCATTTGGGGACATGCTGATCCAAGGATACTGTATTTGCATGTGTTACACAAATTTGCTTACAACAGATGTCTATATTTTCATTCATACAGTTGTAATCTACTGATACCCATGCCCATACTGATTTTCAACCTCTTGGCACACTTGTGGCAACATGTTCTTGCTGTTGATGTTAGTGACATTTTTAAGAGGCATCCATTTCCATCAAAATCAAAACTTTACAACTTTCAAAAATCGGTTTCGCCATCTTGTGATTCACCCGCATAATCAGTGCGATCGTGGCTGAGCTACTGAATGATCTGTGCCAGCACACTTCTAAGTACTGTTGTATATTGTGCGATACGTTTTATTTAAATGTCAGGCCTAGTTACTTGTAATGATGTTCCCTATTTTCTGTGTATGCTAACAATCGCAAAAACAAATGCATGATTGCATTAACCATATTGCATGTAAGCCAGCCGTACAGCCAAAAGCCTTTACAGATTTAAAGGTCCATTTTATGTGTCTGTGTTCAAACTGATAATTATGACGCAAAACAGGTTTTATGTACATCACCTGCAACTCAGCTCTCTCAACTTCCCATTGTGATCTCTCCATCTCGAACCTTGCCCACTCTGTTTGCAAAAAATGTAGGATTCCGGGCATTGAATACTGTGGTCGCTGACCAACATCATCTTGCTGCTGTTTATTAGTCACCAATCCTAATCCACCAGATCCTGGCCCAAGATGGCCCGAATGTTGTGGTTCTAGACTGTCTTCGATCATCTTTGCGAAGTTTCCATTACAATTTGCTTCACGTAGACGGGGGCGCTATCTGCTGACGTCATGTCGAAAACTAGTTTCGGTTCAATAGGAATCCAGTTTCGATTGTTAAGATGACGAGATCCAGAGCAATTATCGTACTCTCACATACTTAAAAGTCATTGACAAGAGATAATTTAAAGAAAACCAGTAAGAAATTCATCAGCCTCAAACATCCTGCTCCCCAGTTACATAATTTACTGGACGATAAATCTGACTCGATAAATGCAGATTTCAAAATCAGGTGATTGCAGGCGGATTAAAAGAAAGAGGATTACTGTGCCGCCAAACGAAAGAACCAATAAGACATCTTTTTATTTGTTTGAGCTTTTGTTTGGCGACACAATAATTCCCTTTTTTTTTTAATCTCGATAGATGCAGCCCATTGCTGAGTGACTGTGTGCTTGCACTTGGTAAGAAGAAATCGTAGCTGAACAGAGTTGGAAATAATTATTCTTCAAGTTTTAAGCGGTATTCCGCAGAGAAGTATTCTTGGACCTATTCTGTTCACAGTTTTTATAAACGACCTGCCAGAATGTGTAATTAGTACATGTAAAATATTTGCAGATGACACGAAAATATATGATTCTGTAAGTAACCATCTTAAGTTACAAGATGATATTGATAATCTAATTAAGTGGAGTGAAACATGGAATTTATATTTTAATCCAGGTAAATGCAAGGTTATACATTATGGAAAAAAATAATCCGGAATATACATATACTATGAAATACAATGATGCTGTCTCAAATATTGATTCCGTTTCAGAAGAAAAAGATCTTGGTGTAATGTTTGATAGCAGTCTGAAATTTGATAAGCACATTAACAGTGCAATGATGAAAGCTAACAAAATGCTCGGTATAATTAGACGGTCTTTTTCATATTTGGATACTGAAGTTTTTACAATACTATATAAGGCATTAGTTAGACCCCACCTGGAGTATGGAAATGTGATATGGTGCCCTTACTTTAAAAGGTAATCAGTGAGTATTGAGAAAGTGCAGAAAAGAGCCACCTTGTTAATTAAGGAGTTTAAACATTAGCTATGCAGATAGATTGCGAAGGTTAAATTTACCATCGTTAAAGTTCAGACGAATAAGGGGAGACTTGATTGAGACTTACAAGCTATTTAAGGGACTTAACAGTACAAATATTAACAGATTTTATCAACTAACCTCTAATCAAATTACAAGAAATTCTGATAACAAAATCCAAATTAAATATTGTCGCTTTAATATTAGAAAATTTTCCTTTAGTAACAGAGTGGCACCATATTGGAACAAACTACCTGCACACATTAAAAAAACAAAAGATCTGAATACTTTTAAAAACCTTCTGGATACTAACGCAAAGTTAAATATGTTAAAATTCCAATTTGATCGATAGAATAGAGTAAAATATATCTTGAGCATATGCATGCATTATGCAACCACTGTTTATTAAATAAATAAGATGATTGGGACACTAAAAGCTGTGAGGCTATCCCAAGTCCCAAGTGAACTGAACTGAACTGAATTGAACAGAAAAGAAACCTGCAAACAAGTGATTCGGCCTGAACTCATAATAATAATGTGTCTTAAGGGGGCCGGACCACACCTACAGAGTCGATTGCGAAAAAGAAGTACACAAAATGGCTGATATTAAGTGTGATTGGGCCCCAGTGCAATAACTTTTCCCTAATTGCATTATCCCAAACACAAGCAGCAAACAAGGGAAGACATGTCAAAACACACACACACACACAAACAGCATTATGGGAGGCTACTCCTGTTGGCTTAATTTTCACAATCTGTATGAGTGATCTCTTCGAAATTGTTCGTCTGCTTTTGAGGTGAATGTGAGGATGTGGCTCAGTATCGAGCAAAAGAGATGAATTTTAAATTAGTTTCTGATGGACTAAAAGGCAGAAAGATCGCCCAGCTGCTGCAGATATAATTTTCTGCTGTTTACAAGTTTTTGAAGCGGTACAAGGAGACAGGATCGCTCGAAGCAAGCAAATCAAGTGGCAGGCCAAAGAAGACAGATGGAACATTCAGATCGAAAGTTATCTGGAGAGCTGTCAACAAGTTTCCCATTCAAATCGCGAACAAATTCAGCGTGAATCGGAGAAAGATGAGTTGCGGCAGAAAATCGAAGAAGCTCTTCACTACATTGATCACACCATCTTACCCAGTCTTTGCAAATACTACAGACTAACTCACGCAAACAAAAAGGGTCTCTGCCACGAAACGGACTCCAGGAGCATCTATTTTGTTTGAGAGCAGCCATCGAAAACTTCAAACACATGTCTACCCCTTTCTTCATAACGTTTGTGGACATTAGAGACGCATGCGGGAGTATTGACCACAGAGTGATGTTAGACGCCATGGAGAGTGCTGACTACCCACAGCACATCATCGACATTACCAGAGATATCTACACTGACTCCACGTTCCAAGTGCAGACTTGTTGATGGCTACACCCCAAGGATGACCAGACATCGAGGCATCATTCAAGGTTGTCCATGGTCAGCGACAGTATTCATTCAAACTTTTGACTCGGATTCGCTGGATGGAGGAACCATTCACTCTCCTTTCCTTGCCTTCTCCATGTCTTACATGGATGATGTGTGTGCCAGCGCTCATAGCGAAGAATAATTTCAAGCAAGACAGAATTCTTCCTCAATGAAATTCTTCCTCGGGAATGAAAGTGAAACCCACAAAGTGCGCTACCATTCATGGACGACGCTCTGGGAATAACTGGACGACTAGACACAGAACAGAAAACGTCAAGATTTCTCTACAAGAAGATCTACCAAAGTTAGAAAAAGAGACCATACCTTGGCTTTCAGACCAATTTGACAGGAACATCGGACAAAGACCAGATCTCACAGATCTTTGAAGAATTCCAGGCAGTGCTGGAAAAAATTTCGATTTCTCCACTATAGTTGTGCAAGAAAATCGACGCCGTGAATGTGACTACTTCATCAAAACTGAACTTTTACTACAGTAATATGAAGTTTTCGGAAAAGCAATTGAAAACATTAGAAGATCAAATAGTTGAATTTGTTCGATCCCATCTCAAGTTCAACACGTCTACTAATCGGGCTCACATGTTCTTACCCAGAAATCAAGGTCTCCTGAAACCCAGTACAATGTACTACGCAAAACGAGTATCTGTGTATAACAGTGACGATCAGCATGTCAGATTGGTTGCACGTAACAGCTTTCATCTTCACATGGAGAAAAGGAAAATCCCAAGAGCAGAACAAGATGAAGAAAATTTTTGACGCTACGCAACAGACGATGAAGGACACTTAAGGAAAAATAGCAGAATCAACTGGTCCAGTTCTTCGTTCGTAGAACTGAACGAATTGTGCGTGTGTCTTGAGTTGAGCAATACGATGAGCAAGGCGACTTATTTGGAATCGTGCTTCCAAGGATGGTATTGTTCGGCGCCGCTACATCAACCCCAATTCAGCGCCATCAAGAGAATGGAGATGAATCTGCAACACGTTCAAGGCCTTCAACAACAGGGAAGGCTTTTCTGCGACAGCATTCCATCAGCAGACATGAAGCTGTCAGCTGGCCATCTCAACATAAACGACCACCTGACCAGATTTGTTTCAAAAGGACGGCTCCAGCTGCTCGCGACTAACGCCCAATTGGGACATAACGCGGCGAGCTGGGAAGGGCTGCTGACCGTGAGACTTTGGGTGCACATTCAAATACTTCATACACAATGTTCTCTTGAGAAGTGAGTAGAAAGAAACTCGTGGAGAGCGTGGCAGCAGCGAGTCCTCAGAACGTTTCTGTTCTTCAAGCAAGTGTTTCGGCCCTTATCTCCTGACACTCTAGGAGGGTTTGGCCACATGACTCCCTGCTGTGTTTTGCGTTCGCGTTGTGTTTTGTGTTTGCATTTTCTTTTTTCGGTTTTGTGGTTTTTGTTTTGCGTTTTGCATTTTTCGTTTTGCGTTTTTTTCTCTTGCATTTTGTCCCTTATGTTTTGCGTTTTCCGTTTGCGTTTTTCGTTTCTTCTCTTGCGTTTTGTATTTCCCGTTTATGTTTTGCGTTTTTTGCGTTTGAGTTTTGCAGTTTTTGTTTTGCATGTCTTCCGTTTTCCTTTGCAAATTTCATTTTGACTTTTTTATTTTGCGTTTTGCCGTTTACGTTCTTGCGTTTCTTGCGTTCATTCGTTCAACCCATCAACTCCCGCTGCAGCTGTGCTTGGGCTGCCCTGTCCAATTCTCTCCAGGTGTATCCCGCTCTGTTCCTCTCTGCATCCAAGTCTTTGTATTTTGCATTTTGCGTTTCCATTTTGCATTTGCATTTTGTGTTATGCGTTTCCTGTTTATATTTTGCCTTTTGCGTTACCACCTTTTGCGTTATCGTTTTGCATTTTTAATTTTGCTTTTGACTGTTCTGTTTGGCGTTAGGCGGTTTTTGCCTTCTACATGCGGGTTTCACGTTTGGCGTGTTGCGTTGCGCTATTTGCGTTTCGATGTCTAGTTTTGATGGTTTTCATTTTCCATTTTTCGTTTTGCGCTTTTTTTTTTTTTTTTTTTTTTTTTGCGTTTTCCTCTTTGCGTTTTCTATTTTGCGTTTTGCATTTCGCAATTTCCGATTTCCGTTTTGTTTGTTGTGCATTTTTGCTTTTTGCAGTTTTGTTTTGCGATTTTTGTTTTGCTTTTTCCATTTTTGTTTCTCGTTTTGTGTGTTGTGTTTTGCGTTTTTTGGTTTGCATTTTTGGTTTAGCGTTATGCATCCTGTGTCTTGCGGTCCTCTTTACGTTTTGCGTCTTGCCTCTTCGGCTGTTTGATTTACGTTTTGCGTTTAAATGTGTTCTGTTTTTGCATTCAGGGTTTACGTTTTTCATTAAAGTTTCGGAGTTTTGTTTTGCAAACAGCGTATTGGATTTGCGTTTTTTGGTTCAGCACTTTCCGTATAAATTTTGCGTTTGTGTTGAGTTTTTAGTGTTTAAATCTTGCATTTGCATTTCGCGGTTTGTGTTTTGCAATTTGCGTTTTAGCTTAAGTTTTGCATTTTCCGTTTGGCGGTTTCGTTTTGCGTTTATTTTACGTTTACTGTTTAGGTCTTGCGTTTTGCATTTTCGCTTAGCGTTGGAATTTTGCGATTTGGTTTGTCCGTTTTGCAATTTGCGTTTTGTATTTGCGATTTGTGTTTTGTGTGTTTGGTTTTGAGGTGGGTTGTTTTTTTTTTTGTTGTTTGTTTGTTTTTTTTTTTTTTCATTTTGCGTTTGTTGTTTTGCCGTTTCGTTTCGCATTTTGCGATTAAACTTTACGTTTTCGTATAGTGTTTTCGGTTTAAGCTTTTGTGTTTAGCGTTTTGCATTTGCGTTTGGTTTGTGTGTTTTGCATTTCGTGGTTTGCATTTGGTGGGTTGTGTTTGCGATTTGCGTTTTGCGTTTTTATTTTTGTGTTTCAAACAATGAGCTTCTCTGCGTCTCTTTGTGTTTTACTTCTTTTGTTTTTACCTTTTTGTGTTTCGATTTTTCTTCACTTTTGGACCTTTCGTTTTGTGTTTTTTTGGGGGTTTTTTTGTTTTGTATTTTTGGTTTTTCCGTTTCGCGATTTGTGTTTTTTGTTTTGCTTTTCCTTATTTGCGTTTTGTGTTTTATGTTTTACCTTTTGTGTTTTACGTTTCGCATTTTGCGTCTTGAGTCTAGGTTTTGTGTTTGCCGTTTTTGTTTTCCAGTTTGCTTTTGCATTTTTCGTTTATATTATTGTGTTAACCGCTTTGCAAATTACTTTTTTGTTGTTGTTTTCTGTTTTGTGTTATAGGTTTCTGTGTTTCCTGTTTTGTGCATTTTTATTTTGTGAAAGTTTCTCGTTTTGCATTTCGCGTTTTTCTTATTACCTTTAAGTTTTGCGTTTTGTGTTTCGCGTCCTATGTTTACCTTTCGCATTTTGCGTTTGTATACTGTGTTTTGTGTTTGCATTTTGCTTTTTCAGTTTTGTGATTTTTGTTTTTCGTTTTTCGTTTTGCGGTTTTTGATTTGCCTTTTGCCCCTTGGTTGCGGCGTTTGCTTTTCACTTTTCTTCTTTTGCGTTTTGCATTTTCTGTTTATGTTTTGTCGTTTAAGTTTTGCGATTTTTGTTTTGCGTGTTTTGTGTTTTCCGTTGTGCGCTATGCGTTTTGCCTTTTGCGCTTTTAGCGTTTTGCGTTTTCCATTTGCAAACATTTTTATATTTTGCGTTTTGCCTTTTTCTTGTGTTCTGCGTTTCTTGCTTTGCCTTTCTTGTTTTGTGTTTTGGCGTTTTGCCTTTTCGGTGTAGCTCCTTTTTTGTTTTGCGTTTTGTGTTTAGCATTTAGATTTTTTTAATTTTCATTTTGCTTTTTTTCTTGGGCTACTAAATTTCATTTTGCGTCTTGCAATTTTGCGTTTTGCATTTTTTTTTTGCGTTTTACGTTTTGCGCTTCGTATTTACGTTGTGATTTTTTTTTTTTTTTTTTTTTTTTTGGTTGCAAACTTCATTTTGACTTTTGTGTTTTGCGTTTTGTCTGTTCTTGCGTTCTCCGTTTTGTGTTTTGCATTTCTTGCTTTGCGTTTCTTGTTTTGTATTTTGGGTTTTGCTTTTGTCTTTTCCGTTCATCTCTTTTTGTTCTTTTTTTTCGCATTTTGCATTTTGCGTCTTCCATAGTACCTTTGAGTTTTGCGTTTTCGGTATTGTGTACAGAAACTTGTTTACGTTTCGCATTTTGCGTTTGCCTTTTGTGCTTTGTGTTTGCACTCTGCTTTCTTGGTTTTTTGGTTTGTTTTTCATTTTCCTGTTCACTTTTTTTGTCTTGCATTTCGGGTTTTGCATTTTGCCTTACGTTGCATTACGTTTTGCGCTTTGTATCTTTGTTATGCTTTCTTTTTTTTTTTTTTTTTTGCACAGTATATTTTGACTTTTCTGCTTTTTTGTGTTTTGCCTGTACTTGCGTTGTCCGTTTTGTGTTCTGTGTGTCTTGCTTTGTCTTTCTTCTTTGGTTTTTTGCGTTTCGCTTTTTGTATTTTCCGCTCAGCTCTTTTGATTTTTTTTTTTTTTTTTTTTTTTTGCATTGTGTATCTTTCGTTTATGTTTACGTTTCGGATTTTCTGTATTTTGTGTTTGCATTTTGCTTTTCGGTTTTCTTGGATGTTGCGTTTTTCCCGTTTCAATACAACGTGCATTTTTCTGTTAATGTTAACAACGCGTTTTCCGTTTAGCGTTTTGCGTCTTCATTTTGACTTGATTGTGTTTTGCGTTTAGTCTTTTGCGTTTTGCATTCTTGCGTTGTCCTTTTTGTGTTCTGCGGTTCTTGCTTTGCGTTTTTTGTTTTGCATTTTGCGTTTCGCGTGTTGTGTTTTCCGTTTAGTTCTTTTTTTGTTTTTGTTTGTTTGTTTGTTTTTCGCATTCTGCGTCTTGTGTTTTGTGTTTGGCGTTTGGGTTTCTTGTTTTGCGTTTTGTGTTATTCCTACTGCGTTTTTCTACGTTTTTTGTATTTTGTGTTTAGCGTTTTACGATTCGTTTGCGTTTTGGGTTTTGCATTTTGTCTTTTCCGTTTTACGTTTTGCGCATGTTGTGCATTTTTTCTTTTTCCGCTTTGCATTTTGCGTTGTGCGGTCTATGTGTGGATTTTTTTTTTTTTCCTTTGGTTTTTTTTTTTTTTTTTTTTTCTCTTTCGCATTGTGCATTTTCGGAGTTTTGCCTTCTGTGCGGCTTATATTTTACTTTTCGCATTTTGCGTTTGTATTTTGCCTTTTGTGTTCTGTTTTGTGTATGCATCTTGCTTTTTCGGTTTGGTGGTTTTTGTTTCTCGTTTTGCCTCTTCAATTTCGGGTTTTGCACAGTGCCTTTTGTGTTTTACGTTTTATGCTTTGTTGTGCATTATTTTTTTTTTTCTTTTTTTTTTTTTAATGGGATTTGCGTTTTTTGTTTTGCCGTTTCGTTTCGCGTTTAGCGATTAAATACGTTTCAGTATGGTGTTTTGCGTCCGTGTTAAGCGTTTTGCATTTGGTTTGGGGTTTTGCGTTTTGCGTTTCGTGTTTTACATTTGGTGGTTTGCGTTTTGAGTTTTTGGTTTGCATTTTGCGTTTGCGTTTTAAAAAAAATTGCGTTTTCTGTTTTGTCTCGTTGTGTTTTGTTTCTTCGGTTACACTGTTTGCTTTTTCCGTTTCGTGTTTTGAGTTTCGCATTTGGACTTTTTGGTGTTTTTCGTTTTTTTCGTGTGGGTTTTGCGTTTCTTATTTTCACGTTTCGTTTCGCCTTTTGCGATTTAATTTTACGTTTGCGGTAAGCGTTTTTATTTTTTGCGTTCCTGCTTTGTCTCTTTGTGTTTTATTTTGCTTTTTTCCGTTTCGTGTTTTAAGTTTTCGACTTTGGGGTTTGCGGTTACATATATGCATTTTTGTTTTGTTTTGCGTGTTCTGTTTTTGCGTTTCGCGATTTCTTTGTTTTGCTTTTCTTAGTTTGCGTTTTGCGTGTTATGTTTTGCGTTGTGCGTTTTGCGTTTTTGTTTTGCGTTTTTTGTTTGTTTTTTTTTTTCCGTTTTCCACTTTGTGTTTGCATTTTGCGTTTTGCATATTGTGTTTTGCGCTTTGCAATTTGCATGTTTTTGTTTCGGGTTTTGGATTTTGTACCTTTTTGCGTTTTGTATTTCGTGTTTTGCTCATTTCTGTTTTGCGTTTTCGTTTTTGCGTTTTTCGTTTTGTGTTTAGCGTCTTATGTTTACCTTTCGCATTTTGCATTTGAGCCTTTTGCTTTTGCATTTTGCTTTTTCGATTTTGTGGGTTTTGTTTTGATCTTTTCGTTTTGCGTTTTTTCCTTTTCGTTCTTGCGTTGTCCGGTTTATGTTCTGCGTTTCTTGCTTTGTGTTTATTGCTTTGTATTTTGCGTTTCGCGTTTTATCTTTTCTCTTTTGGTTTTTCCTCTTGCATTTTGCGTTTTGTATCTTGCGTTTTGTTTAGCGTTTGGATTTTTTTCTTTTGCATTTTACTTTTTTTTTTTTTTCTGCGTTCCTTTTTGCGTTTTTTTTTGTTTGTTTTGCATCTTGCGATTTTGTGTTTTGCCTTTTCTTTTTTTCTTTTTTTTTTTCCGTTTGGAATTTCGGGTTTTGCATTTTGTCTTTTGTGTTTTACGTTTTACGTTGTGAATCGGCAAAACTTCCAGCACGCCTTGCCATATTGAAAAAAAAGGCAAAATGTTCTCTCAAAATGGCCTATCAAAATGACACTGCAATTGTTTACAATCAAGGTTTACTAAGTTGAGGGAGAAAGTTCATGCCGGGAATACTGATATGTCAGTCTCTCTATTTGCTTGTGAAACCACTTCAACAGAGGTATCCAAGAGCATTGATCAAAACTGCACACCTGATGAAATTTAAAATTATTCGAGTGTTGGACAGAAGACAAGTCTTCAGAAGTTGCAAGTTGCAAGAAGATGCGTCTTCAAGAGAGGCTGAAATCTCAAGACTTCTCTGGATTGCGACAAAGGACTTCTAGAAGATGAATCTTCAGAAAAGACTGAAATACATTCACCCGAACCTGAAGCTGAGTGACACTACCAAATTGGCTGAGGTGAATGAAGCGGCTTGACTGCGTTGCAAGACGCGGGAGCATCTAAGGAAGTAAGTGAAGCTGTTCAAAGATGCCAAATTGTGTCTCATGCCTCAGTTACACTCAAAGCACTAAAGACAGTTCTCCCACTCCCATCCGTAAGTACGGATCTGAAATTCCTCCAGATTTTAGGACAGACCCAACGCTCATTCACGCCTAAAAGACGGAATTGCCATTTCCAAGCAGGTGATAAATTTATCATCAGTACAAGCAGAACAACGTTATGTAGCTCTAAAGTTTGTACCACTGGGCTCTAAAGTTTGTCCCACAATTCTGTCAATAAGCAAAACTGCTCTGGGAGAGAAGGTTGCGTCTGCACAAATCCCAATTCCATAGGAAGAAAATGTGGGGATTGTGATACTATCACTTCCATGGCAGCAGGACACATTCTTCCTCAAGTGAAGAAACGTAGATTCTCTTAGCTTCGATACATGGTTCAGAATCGTCAGATCTCTTAAGCAGACAAAGGGTTAGTGCAAGACTGCAGTGACTACGAAGCACAACTGAACAACATAGTCACAGTATCATTGCACACAAGTCGAATAATATTGTGGAGGGGCGCACCACAACAGAGGGTTGATGGATGACGACTGCTACAGATGGGCCTGACTCACTGTAGATGAAACGAGAACAAGCATGTTCGCCAAAGTTCCGCAGGTGTAAAGAGAAACCTGGTGATTTCGTGTCAGGATGTGGAGGACCCGTTGACAATCTGTCTAAATTATTGGTTTTTTTGGTTGCAAAGTCTTCCATCCTATCTGAAAGATACCACCCATTTTTCTTCACAGTGAACTGGAAAGAGAAATACCAACTCTGCCACCAATCGTCACAATAGATGTTGCCCACAGTAAACATGAGGTCTCATTGTCAGACACTTTTTCTGCCGATCTTGCACCAGACTGCCCACCCATTGGAGTGATCCTAAGATCACATTCTGAAAAACAGTCTTCAATTTCAATGACCAAATCTACCACCAGAGGTGTTCGGTACTTCCATGGCGCTTTCTATAGCGAACATTTCCATGGGGTGGATGCTCCAGATGCATCCAGCTCATGTTCGGAGCATATACCGTACGAATCTGTTCGGAGGAAAAAGACTTCAAACGGACGACCAGAGTACCGTTCGTGATCAGACACGATCCCAGGAATCCACCTCTATCACAATAGCCGAAGACGTACATGCCAGTTTTTCACAGCATCAACAGGATGAGGAAGACTGTTCCTGAACCTCCCATTGTTGTAGAAAGGAACTGCAAGAACATCAGAGGCATTCTGTCGCCAAAAACTAGCCAAAACTACTGAGACTGGAGGGGGAGGGGGGGGGGGGGGGGGGGGAACAAAAGGCGTGGGTTGTGTCCTGTGCAAGTCACCTTAAAGAAACCACAACTTTTGTGAAACATTCCAGATCAGAGACAGCGTCATCTGCAGGTCCTCCAATACTGTATACCTGACAGACTGTGAAAAATGCAGAGAGCAACAGTGGACAGAAATGTCTGTTCGGAAGAGGATCTACAACCACAGGTACAACATTCGGTGATCAACTGAAAACGAGAACTAAACTCCCCCTGGTTGCAAGACACTTCCGACAGCCAGATCACAGTTTACAAGACTGTATAGAACAAAATCCAAAAATCAGGAGGGGGAAGGAGAGGCTGCGCACGAACTACCCAAATGACTTTGGGTTGCTTGCCTCTTCTGGTATATGTCCTTCGTCTTCCTGTGGCCCTCTTAAATACCTGGAGGACTTGAGACTTCTTTGACTCATTCGCTCCTTTCTCTCTCTCTGTCCCTCTTTCTCCCCTTTTTCACACTCCCCCTCCTTCTCTCCCTCCCTCCCAACCTCCTCTTCAACCCAGCACCAACCTCCCTCCCTCCCTCCCTCTCTCCCTCCCTCTGTCCATCTCGTGTTGGTACACGACATTTTTTTCATTCTTCTCTCCTATCTGCCGTGACTGTTTTTTTTTGTTTTTTTATTTTTAAAATTCCTTCTTCTATCTGTGACTTTGTGCCGTGACGTTTTCTTCATTCTTTCTTTTTTCTCTGACCCCCCCCCCCCCCCCCCCCCCCCCCCCCCCCTATTCACGAATGAAATATGACTGCTGAAGAAGGAGCAGTAGAGCTCCGACAGATCCGAAAAGTGGTGTTTGCGTGTTATATTTGATCATATGCGATTAAATTTTACATTTTGCGTTTAAGTTTTTCCATTTTGTGGTTAGCGTTTTGCATTTGCGTTTTGATTTTGCGTTTTGCGTTTCGTGTTTTGCATTTGGCTGTTTGTGTTTAGGTTTTGCGTTTGAAATTTTGTTTTGCCTAGTCTCTTTTGCATTTTGCGTTTTGCGTTTTTGTTTTTGCATTGTGCTTCCCGTTTTGTATTTTACTTCTTACTTTTTACTTCTTGCCTTTTTCCATTTTCTGTTTAAAATTTTCAGTTTTGGACTTTGCGTTTTGTGGTTTATGTATGCATTTTTTTGTTTTGCGCTTTTTGTTTTTACGTTTCGCGATTTGTGTTTTGTTTTGCTTTTGTTTGTTTTGCGCTTTGACTCTAGGTTTTGTGGTTTTTGTTTTGCGTTGCTTGTTTTCCATTTTCCAATTTCCGTTTTGCGTATTGTATTTTGCGCTTTGCAATTTGCGTGTTTTTGTTTTGAGTTTTGTGATTATGCGTTTTTGTATTTTGTGTTTTGCGCATTTTTGTTTTGCGTTTTCGGTTTGCGTTTTGTTTTGCGGTAAACCGTTTCCTTTTGCGTCATCGTTTTGCGTTTTGCGTTTTGTCTTATGTTTACATTGAGCATTTTGCATTTGCGTTCTGTTTTGGGATTGTGAGTTTTTCATTTTTCGATTTTTTTGCCTTTTGCGTTTTTGCGTTGTCCGTTTTGTGTTTTGCGTTTCTTCCTTTGCGTTTCTTGTTTTTCGTTTTGTGTTTCGCGTTTTGAACGGAAAGTCGAGCTCTTTCGGTTTTTTCTTTCGCATTTTGCATTTTGCGTCTTCCGTTAAGTTTTGCGTTTTGCATTTTGTGTTTTTGTGTTTGCGACTTATGTTTACGTTTCGCATTTTGCGTTTGCCTTTTGCGTTGTGTTGCATTTTGCTTTTTCGGTTTTATGGTTTTTGTTTCGCGTTTTTCTTTTTCGTTTTGCGTTTTTTCTCTTGGATTTCGGGCTTTGCATTTTGCCTTTTACGTTTTATGTTTGCGCTTTGTGTTCACGTTGTGCATTTCTTGCATTTTGTGTTTGTCTTTTCCATTTTGCATTTTGCACTTCCGTCTTGTGTTCTGTGTTTTTCCTTTGTGCGTGTGTATGTGTGTGTGTGTGTGTTTGCGTTTTTTTTTCTTTCCCCGTTTCGTTTCGCGTTTTGCGATCTAAATTTTACGAGTATAGCGTTATTGTATGTGTGTTTTGCGTTTCGTGTTTTCGTGTTTCGTGTTTAGGTTTTATGTTTAGGCATTTTGTTTTGCCTTGTCTGTTTTACGTTTTTCGTTTGTGGTTTGCGTTTTGCGTTTGCGCTTTGCGTTTTTATATTTGGGTTTTAAGCAATGCGCTTCCTGTTTTGTCTTTTTGTGTTTCACTTCTTCCGTTTGCATTTATTTGTGTTTGGGTTTTTGCTTTTTGCATTTTGCTTTTTGCGTTTCTGTTTTCCGTTTGCCGTTCGCGTTTTTATTTTCGCGTTTTAAGTATTGCGCTTCCTGTGGATTTGCGTTTTGTGGTTTACGTTTTTTTACGTATTTTTGTTTCATGTTTTTTGTTTTTGCGTTTGGTGATTTGTGTTTTTTGTTTTGCGTATCGCGCTTTCCAGTTTGCGACTAAAATTTTACGAGTATTGTGTTTTGTGTTTAAGTTTTCCGTTTTGTGATTTGCGTTTTGCATTTGCGTTTGGGTTTTGCGTTTTTGTTTTGCGTTTTGCGTTTCGTGTTTTGTATTCGGTGGTTTTGAGTTTTCGTTTTGCATTTTGACTTTTGCGTTTGCGGTTTCCGTTTTCCGTTTTGAGTTTGCGGTTCGCGTTTTTATTTTTGCATTTTAGGTATTGCGCTTCCTGTTTTGCATTTTTATGACCTTTTACTGTTTCGTGTTTTGAGTTTTTAGTTTTGGACTTTGCGTTTTGTCGTTTAGGTAGTTTGCGATCTGTGTTTTTCGCTTTTTTTTTTGTGAGTTTTGCGTTTCTCGTTTTGCGTTTTGCGATTAAAATTTTGCGAGTACAATGTTTTGCCTTAAAGTTTTTGCTTTTTGCATTTACCGTCTTGCGTTTGCGTTTTGCGTTTGCGGTTCGCGTTTTTATTTTTGCGTTTTAAGTATTGCGCTTCCTGTTTTGCTTTTCTGCGTTTTACTTCTGTTTCCGTTTCGTGTTTTGATTTTTCAGTTTTGGACTTTCGTTTTGTGGTATGCGTTTTTTTCTTTTTGCGTTTGTCGATATGTGTTTTTTGTTTGGGTTTCACCCTTTCCCGTTTGCTATTGACGTTTTGCATTTTGTCGCTTGAATTTTGCGGTTTTTGTTTTGCGTGATTCTGTTTGCGTTTTCCGTTGTGTTCGTTTTGCGTTTTTCATTTTCAAAGTTCATTTTGCCGTTTGTGTTTTGCGTTTTGCCTTTTGTCTTTTGCGTTGTCCGTTTCGTGTTCTGTGTTTCTTGCTTGGCGTTTCTTGTTTTGTGTTTTGCGTTTCGTGTTTTTCGTTTAGCTCTTTTTGTTTTTTTTCCTTTTGCATTACGCATTTTGCATCTTCCGTACTACCTTTAAGTTATATTCGTTTTGCCTTTTGCGTTCTGTGTTTTATGTTTGCATTTTCGGTTTTGTTTGTTTTTTTGTTTTGCTTTTGCTTTCGTTTTTTTTTTTGTTTTTGTTTGGTTGTTTGCTTTTCTTTTGCGTTTTACGTTTTGTTGTTTGTTTGGATTATTTTTGCATTTTGTGTTTCCGTTTTTTTTTTTTGTTTCTTTTGGCCGTTTCGTTTCGTTTTGCGATTAAAATTTTCGGTATCGTTTTGCTTTTTTGTTTTAGTGTTTTCGTTTTGGTTTTGTTTTTGCCTTGTCTTTTGATTTTGCGTTTTTGCGTTTGCGGTTTTCGTTTATTGTTTTGCGTATTGCGATTCTGTTTTCCTTTGTGTTTTTTTTTTTTATTTTTTTCGTTTGCTTTTTGTTTTTTCCATTTCGTTTTAGAGTTTATTTTTGTTTGATTTTTGCTTTTGTTTTGTTTTTGTTTTGCGTTGGCGATTTGTTTCATTTCCGTTTTTCTTTTCAGTTTTTGCCTTTTGTTTTCGTTTGTTTTCTTGTCTTTTTTTTTTTTTTTTTTGTTTTTTATCTTTTCTTTTGTTTGTTCTTTGTGTTCTTTTTTCCTTTGCTTTTCTTATTTTGTTTTTGCCGTTTTGTCTTTTCCCCGTTCAGCTCATGTCACCCACGACACTGCGTTCGGCGTGCCTTTGCTGCCGATTCGGAGGAAAACGACTTCAAAAGACTTCAAAGGCAATGAAGAAAAGGACGCAGCCAAACTGCTATCAGAACAACGCATTACACAAGGACAAACCAGTGTGACCAGAGTATGGTTCGTGATCAGACACAATCCACTCTGTACACTAATGGCTGATAGACTACATTGCCGAGGTTCACACCAGCAACAGGATGAGGAACCTGAAGATCAGAGACATGTTGTTCCCGAATCAAGAGATGCCGTCAAAGCCGCCCAAAACTACTGAGACTGTGGGGGAGGGGGGAGGGGAGAACTGTTCTGTGACAACAGTCACCTCAAAGAAACCACAACTTTTGTTGTGACTGGGGAAACATTCCAGGTGGCAGCGTCACCAATATTGTGAAAATGACACAAATGTCTGTTCGGAAGAGGTTTTACAACCACAGGTACACAACTGAAAATGAGAACAAACTCCCGCTGGTTGCAAGACACTTCCGACAGCCAGATCACAGTGTACAAGACATGAGGTACAGAAAATCCAAGCTGCGCGCCAATTACCCCAAGGACGTGTTTTGCATTTGGTGGCTTGCGTTTAGGTTTTGCGTTTTGAGTTTTTGTTTTGCGTTGTCTGTTTTGCAATTTGCGTTTTCCGTTTGTGGTTTGCGTTTTTATTTTTTCATTTTTAGCAATGCGGTTGCCGTTTTGGGTCTTGGTGCTTTACCCTCTTCCAAACGGACTTTTTTTTTTTTTGTTTTTTTTTGTGGTTTGGTTTAATTAACTTTTATTTCAGAAACAAATGAACCAATTGACTGGACGAATGAACAACCTTAGGCTTATACTGTGCTCAAATAGACTACAATATATTGGCGGTTAAATACATTCACAATATACTAAGCGCTTGGGATTTTTTTTTTAAAGGAAACATTGAAAAAGAAAACAAAAACAGACAAAATACAAACAAAAAAAAAAAAAAAAAGTGACATTTCTGCAGTTTGCATTTTTTTTTTAAAGAGGGTTTTTCTCTCTCCCCGCCTATCCCTTTAAGGTTTGCGTTTAAAGTTTTACGTTTTGGATTTTACGTTTAAGTTTGGCGTTTCGGCTTTTGCGTTTCCGTTTGCCTTTTTTTTTTTTGCGTTTCGTGTTTCTGTTTTGCATTTTCCGGATTGCGTTTTGCGTCTTTTGTTTGAACATTGTGCATTTAGCACGTGCATTCTGCGTTTTGTTTTGTGTTTACCTTTTGCGTTTAAGTTTCGTTTTTCGTCTGGTTTAAACAGATTTTATTTGTTCGAGAACAATTTTGCAGCAATATTCATCAAATCATGGAGTACGACAAGCATAAGCTTATAAACCGTACTCTTTCAAAGAAAATGTACACTGGAGTGGCTGCGTTATCAAAATGAAATTGGAAAGGATCAACAGACACAAACAAAAACAAAACAACAACAAAGACAAGCGAACAAACGAAAAGTCGTTTAACACAAAAGAGCCACGCCATGCCATTTCAATCAATAGTGTTCTATACCAGGTAGACGACCGGGAAGGTAAATGTGGTAAGCCGAATAAGTTTAGTTAAGTGCAAACTTATTAGATAGCTTAATAAAATTTCCAACCATAGTAAGTATCTCTGTATTTGCGTCCACATCCAAGTCAAGGTTACCAGTCAATAATGTTGAGATATCGCGTTTTGCTGTGTCGTGTAGAGTTTCTATTGTCAGAGCACGGGCCTGTTGATGGAGTGGACAATTAATCAAGAAGTGGGCTGCATCTTCAACTGCCGTGTCACAGTCACATGAAGGGTTGTTTCTAAGATGTTTGAAAAGATCGTGGTTTAAGTCACTCATTTCCAATCTCAACTTACACAAAATTATTTCTGACGTCCTATCAGATAAGTAGTAACATCTAGGCACGATACTATCGGTACTGCTGAGAAAACTAAGAGAATTAGATACTTTAATATTGTCAGGGAGGTCATTCCAAAGAGCAGTAGATAAAGGAAATAAGGAAGATTTGTACACATCTAGTCTACACTTTAAGGGTTTACAGAGGATATAAGATGGGGAAGTCGATTAGACAGATAAATCGGAACAATACCGTTGACAATTTTGTAGTACAGAATGATTTTATGACGTCGTCGTCTCTCTTTTAATGATGTAAAACCGGATTCCTTGTATAATTTTTGGTGGCTAGTCCCTCGGACTGAGCCGACTATAGTTCCAGATGTACATTTTCTAAATCTTCAGCTTGTTTGTTTGTACAATTATCCCACACAACATCCGAAAAATCGAAATGGGGCAAAATTACACATTTTTTCGAGTGATTTCCGACTAAGATGGTATTTAAATGAGCGGGCAACAACGTTTTGCGTCTTGTGCTTTTCGTGTTTTGTTTTCTGTTTGCGTTTTGTGTTTTGTGGTTGAGTTTTCCGTTTATAATTTTGCGTTTTGGTTTTGCGTTTGGCAATTTGTATTATTTTTTTCTTTTTCTTTTCTTTTTTTTTTTTTACTGTTGTGCTTTGCGTTTTGCCTTTTGCCTTTGCCAAATGTAAAAATTCACAAGGCAAAACACAAATTATGTCATGAATTTTATATTTTGCGATTTTATTTTGTTGTGCGTTTATTTATTTATTTATTTTTTTTAATGTTTTAAATCGCCCAAATAAACGTGGACAAACGAGTCACAAGACAAAAGAAGACGACGCGTTTCGATTTGTATTTTGGGTGTTTCGTTTTTCGTAGGACTTTTTGCTTTTTTTGCTTTACGTTTTGCATTCTGCATTTCACTTTATATGTTTTACATTTTGCTTTTTGCCTTTTGCGTTTTACGTTTTTCGTTTTGCCTTTTTGTTTTTAAGTTTTTATATTGTTCATTTTAAAACGCAAAAGAAAAAAAAAGAAACAAAAACGTAAAAATTGCGTTTTCACTTTTTTGTTTGTTCTTTTGCGTTTTAGGTTTAACGTTTTGCGTTTTTTGTTTTTTGCATTTTGTGTTTTGCCTCATTTGTTTTTTCTGTTTTCTTTGTTTTTGTGTTTTTGCTTTTTGCGTTGTGCATTTTGCATTAATTGTTTTGCGTTTCTGCACTTTTGAGCGTTTGAGTTTAGCATTGTGCGTTTTGAGTTTTGCATTTTGCGTTTTGCCTTCTTTAACTTTTGTGGTTTGCCTTTAACTTTCGTGTTTTTTGTTTTGCGTTTTGTGGTTTTTTGGTTTCTATTTAAGTTTTGCACTTAAGTGAAGTCTTGCGACTTGCGTTTAAGGTCTGCTTTTTGCGTTTTCCATTTGAGTTTTGCCTTTTGTGTTTCTACTTTGCGTTTTGCGTGTAGAGTTTTGCGTTTTGGTTTTATGTTTTGTGTTTTGCGATTTGTGCATTGCGTTGTGTGTCTTGCGCTTGATTTGGATTTCTTTTCTTTTGTGTGGTTTGCGTTTTGCCTTTTTCGTTATGTATTTTGTGTTGCATTTCCGTTTCATGTTTTCTGTTTTCCGTTTAACGTTTTGGATATTGCGTTGTAGTTTAGCGTTCTGCATTTTCCGTTGTACGTTTTGCATTTTTCTCTGCGTTTTTATTTTTATTTTTATATTTTTTAAATTTTCATTTCACCAACATACATTTACATGATGACGTTGGCTAATCAGTAAATCCCGTCAATCGGCTTGTCTTAAGAGCCAAAATTTTACAGAAAGTGCAAGAATGAAAAGCTGAAATCGGTTCGACTCGGAGATGAACTAGTGTTTTTTTTTTTTTTTTTTTTTTTTTCCAAATGTTTATTAATTCACATCAGGTTTGAAGATCACGGGTACCTTCTAAAAAAAAAAATGTGCAAATGAAAATACGGAAACACCATTTTGAGCTTTCGGAGGTTCATATTTAATTCTGTGGAAGAGTCAAAATTGTATTTTCATGAACTATATTGAATAAACAAACAGTGCTCTGCTGGTGGAATTGTTTAAGTTGCTAGTTAATTGAGTTCCGGATGGGACGAACGATTACATTATTGTGCGTTCTGCCTGAGCTGTACTAATAATCGATGCTTAGGCCATTAATTGATAAATTTTGATAGTGAACAGTGCCTGTAATGATTTCTTTGGGCTCCAGATACAAATTTTCCAGATGTACAATTATCGCAGAGAATGTCAGCATAATCGAAATGTGGCAAGGTAAAGGATTTGTATAAGATTCCAAGAGTTTTCTTCTTATTTCGTGCCTTTGCTGCCGATTCGGAGGAAAACGACTTCAAAAGACTTCAAAAGGCAAATTGAAGAAAAGGACGCAGCCAAACTGCTATCAGAACAACGCATTACCACAAGGACAAAACCAGTGTGACCAGAGTATGGTTCGTGATCAGACACAATCCACCTCTGTCACAATGGCTGAAGACGTACATGCCAGTTCACACCAGCAACAGGATGAAGAACCTGAAGATCAGAGACATGTTCCCGAATCAAGAGATGCCGACAAAGCCGCCCAAAACTACTGAGACTGTGGGGGAGGGGGGAGGGGAGAACTGTTCTGTGGCAACAGTCACCTCAAAGAAACCACAACTTTTGTTGTGACTGGGGAAACATTCCAGGTGGCAGCGTCACCAATATTGTGAAAATGACACAAATGTCTGTTCGGAAGAGGTTTTACAACCACAGGTACACAACTGAAAATGAGAACAAACTCCCGCTGGTTGCAAGACACTTCCGACAGCCAGATCACAGTGTACAAGACATGAGGTACAGAAAATCCAAGCTGCGCGCCAATTACCCCAAGGACGTGTTTTGCATTTGGTGGCTTGCGTTTAGGTTTTGCGTTTTGAGTTTTTGTTTTGCGTTGTCTGTTTTGCAATTTGCGTTTTCCGTTTGTGGTTTGCGTTTTTATTTTTTCATTTTTAGCAATGCGGTTGCCGTTTTGGGTCTTGGTGCTTTACCCTCTTCCGTTTCACCTTTGGACTTTTTTTTGTTTTGTTTTTTTTGTGTGGTTTGGTTTAAATAACTTTTATTTCAGAAACAAATGAACCAATTGACTGGACGAATGAACAACCTTAGGCTTATACTGTGCTCAAATAGACTACAATATATTGGCGGTTAAATACATTCACAATATACTAAGCGCTTGGGATTTTTTTTTAAAGGAAACATTGAAAAAGAAAACAAAAACAGACAAAATACAAAAAAAAAAAAAAAAAAAAAAAAAAGTGCCGAAAAAAGAGACACAGTAAATAAAAATAAAATGAATAACATGGAAAATGGGAGGAAGGGAGTGGAAACAGCAATCACATCACCAACAAGAATATGCGTTTCTTGTTTTGTGTTGTCTTTTCCGTTTAGCGTTTTTGGTTTTTCCTTTGGCATTTGCGATTTGTCTTGCTTTTTGTGTTGAGCACATCGGTTTTTTGTTTTGCAATTTGCTTTTTTTCTGTTGCGTTCTGTGGTATCCGTTTCGCTTTTTCTTCCATTTTGCGTTATTCGTACTGCGTTTTATTTTTTTGCATTTCAGTTTTGCATTTTTGCGTATCTTGCAATTTGGTGTTTTGCGTTTCGCTTTTTTTTTCTTCTGCGTTTTCTGTTTTGCGCCGTGCATTTATGTTGTGCATGTTTTGCCTTTTACGGTTTGGATTTAGCGCTTTCGTTTTTGTGTTTTGTGTTTTTCGCTTTTTGTTGTGGGTTTTGCATCTTGCTGTTTGCCGTTTCATGCTTCACGTTTGTGTCTTGCGCTTTGTGTTTTGCGATTTTTGGTTTGCGATTTGCTTTTTGCTTTTCTTCCGCATTTTTGCATTTTGCGCTTTCCGTTTATTCTTTTGCTTTTTGAGTTTTTGTTTTGCATTTTGAGATTTCCGTTTTGCGTTTTTATTTGTTTCGCGCTCTTGGCGCGTTTGCATTTTATATTTCCGCTTTGGTACTTTGCGTTTTACGTCACGTATCTTGAGTCTGGCGTTTTGTGTTCAGCTCATGCGTTTCTTAGCTTTGGTTTTGCATTTTCGTTTGGTTTTGACGTTTCTGCAGTTTGCATTTTTTTTTTTTAAAAAGGGTTTTTCTCTCTCTCCCGCCTATCCCTTTAAGGTTTGCGTTTAAAGTTTTACGTTTTGGATTTTACGTTTAAGTTTGGCGTTTCGGCTTTTGCGTTTTCCGTTTGCCTTTTTTTTTTTTGCGCTTCGTGTTTCTGTTTTGCATTTTCCGGATTGCGTTTTGCGTCTTTTGTTTGAACATTGTGCGTTTAGCACGTGCATTCTGCGTTTTGTTTTGCGTTTACCTTTTGCGTTTAAGTTTCGTTTTTCGTCTGGTTTAAACAGATTTTATTTGTTCGAGAACAATTTTGCAGCAATATTCATCAAATCATGGAGTACGACAAGCATAAGCTTATAAACCGTACTCTTTCAAAGAAAATGTACACTGGAGTGGCTGCGTTATCAAAATGAAATTGGAAAGGATCAACAGACACAAACAAAAACAAAACAACAACAAAGACAAGCGAACAAACGAAAAGTCGTTTAACACAAAAGAGCCACGCCATGCCATTTCAATCAATAGTGTTCTATACCAGGTAGACGACCGGGAAGGTAAATGTGGTAAGCCGAATAAGTTTAGTTAAGTGCAAACTTATTAGATAGCTTAATAAAATTTCCAACCATAGTAAGTATCTCTGTATTTGCGTCCACATCCAAGTCAAGGTTACCAGTCAATAATGTTGAGATATCGCGTTTTGCTGTGTCGTGTAGAGTTTCTATTGTCAGAGCACGGGCCTGTTGATGGAGTGGACAATTAATCAAGAAGTGGGCTGCATCTTCAACTGCCGTGTCACAGTCACATGAAGGGTTGTTTCTAAGATGTTTGAAAAGATCGTGGTTTAAGTCACTCATTTCCAATCTCAACTTACACAAAATTATTTCTGACGTCCTATCAGATAAGTAGTAACATCTAGGCACGATACTATCGGTACTGCTGAGAAAACTAAGAGAATTAGATACTTTAATATTGTCAGGGAGGTCATTCCAAAGAGCAGTAGATAAAGGAAATAAGGAAGATTTGTACACATCTAGTCTACACTTTAAGGGTTTACAGAGGATATAAGATGGGGAAGTCGATTAGACAGATAAATCGGAACAATACCGTTGACAATTTTGTAGTACAGAATGATTTTATGACGTCGTCGTCTCTCTTTTAATGATGTAAAACCGGATTCCTTGTATATTTTTTGGTGGCTAGTCCCTCGGACTGAGCCGACTATAGTTCCAGATGTACATTTTCTAAATCTTCAGCTTGTTTGTTTGTACAATTATCCCACACGACATCCGAAAAATCGAAATGGGGCAAAATTACACATTTTTTCGAGTGATTTCCGACTAAGATGGTATTTAAATGAGCGGAGGCAGGCAACAACGTTTTGCGTCTTGTGCTTTTCGTGTTTTGTTTTCTGTTTGCGTTTTGTGTTTTGTGGTTGAGTTTTCCCGTTTATAATTTTGCGTTTTGGTTTTGCGTTTTGCAATTTGTATTATTTTTTTCTTTTTCTTTTCTTTTTTTTTTTTACTGTTGTGCTTTGCGTTTTGCCTTTTGCCTTTGCCAAATGTAAAAATTCACAAGGCAAAACACAAATTATGTCATGAATTTTATATTTTGCGATTTTATTTTGTTGTGCGTTTATTTATTTATTTATTTTTTTAATGTTTTAAATCGCCCAAATAAACGTGGACAAACGAGTCACAAGACAAAAGAAGACGACGCGTTTCGATTTGTATTTTGGGTGTTTCGTTTTTCGTAGGACTTTTTGCTTTTTTTGCTTTACGTTTTGCATTCTGCATTTCACTTTATATGTTTTACATTTTGCTTTTTGCCTTTTGCGTTTTACGTTTTTCGTTTTGCCTTTTTGTTTTTAAGTTTTTATATTGTTCATTTTAAAACGCAAAAGAAAAAAAAAGAAACAAAAACGTAAAAATTGCGTTTTCACTTTTTTGTTTGTTCTTTTGCGTTTTAGGTTTAACGTTTTGCGTTTTTTGTTTTTTGCATTTTGTGTTTTGCCTCATTTGTTTTTTCTGTTTTCTTTGTTTTTGTGTTTTTGCTTTTTGCGTTGTGCATTTTGCATTAATTGCTTTGCGTTTCTGCACTTTTGAGCGTTTGAGTTTAGCATTGTGCGTTTTGAGTTTTGCATTTTGCGTTTTGCCTTCTTTAACTTTTGTGGTTTGCCTTTAACTTTCGTGTTTTTTGTTTTGCGTTTTGTGGTTTTTTGGTTTCTATTTAAGTTTTGCACTTAAGTGAAGTCTTGCGACTTGCGTTTAAGGTCTGCTTTTTGCGTTTTCCATTTGAGTTTTGCCTTTTGTGTTTCTACTTTGCGTTTTGCGTGTAGAGTTTTGCGTTTTGGATTTATGTTTTGTGTTTTGCGATTTGTGCATTGCGTTGTGTGTCTTGCGCTTGATTTGGATTTCTTTTCTTTTGTGTGGTTTGCGTTTTGCCTTTTTCGTTATGTATTTTGTGTTGCATTTCCGTTTCATGTTTTCTGTTTTCCGTTTAACATTTTGCATATTGCGTTGTAGTTTAGCGTTCTGCATTTTCCGTTGTACGTTTTGCATTTTTCTCTGCGTTTTTATTTTTATTTTTATATTTTTTAAATTTTCATTTCACCAACATACATTTACATGATGACGTTGGCTAATCAGTAAATCCCGTCAATCGGCTTGTCTTAAGAGCCAAAATTTTACAGAAAGTGCAAGAATGAAAAGCTGAAATCGGTTCGACTCGGAGATGAACTAGTGTTTTTTTTTTTTTTTTTTTTTTTTTTTCCAAATGTTTATTAATTCACATCAGGTTTGAAGATCACGGGTACCTTCTAAAAAAAAAAATGTGCAAATGAAAATACGGAAACACCATTTTGAGCTTTCGGAGGTTCATATTTAATTCTGTGGAAGAGTCAAAATTGTATTTTCATGAACTATATTGAATAAACAAACAGTGCTCTGCTGGTGGAATTGTTTAAGTTGCTAGTTAATTGAGTTCCGGATGGGACGAACGATTACATTATTGTGCGTTCTGCCTGAGCTGTACTAAATAATCGATGCTTAGGCCATTAATTGATCATTTTATAGTTTTTGTATAAATTTTGATAGTGAACAGTGCCTGTAATGATTTCTTTGGGCTCCAGATACAAATTTTCCAGATGTACAATTATCGCAGAGAATGTCAGCATAATCGAAATGTGGCAAGATAAAGGATTTGTATAAGATTCCAAGAGTTTTCTTCTTATTTCGAGAGTTTTTCTTATATTTACAGTTTTTTTTTTTAAACATGAAACTAAAATATTTGCAATCAGATTGTACTTTGTAGAATTGTAGAGCCAAATGTGCATTCAACTGTTCTGTTTTTCCGACTTTAAATTCCCATGAGTTTATCTATTCCAAGTCGGCATCTGGGCGGAGGTTGGGATTATCAAGTGATGAACCGTGTCATCAGCAAAAAGTTTTACATTTGATTGGATTTCATTTACAATATCATTGCGATGACCAGAAGGAATTCTCTTGTATACAGATTTTTCGCCTGCTTGAGTACGATTTAAGTAATTTACTTCGTTTGCCGACCACTTTCATTTTATATAGGAGACCTTTGTCGCTGACTCAAAAGCTTTGGAAATGTCAAGAAAAACGGCTTGCATTGATTCATTGATCCAGACTAAGAAGATGAACTAAGTTAATTCGATGATAAAAAAAAAAAAATAAAAAATAAAAATGATTACGCAGCCAAGCAATGAAATCGATCGATAATTATCGCATTTTTCTTTGCACCTTTTACATACGCAGTTTTCCATATATTACGAAATTTGCCTTCATTTAAATTTCTGTTGAAAAGACAGGTCAGAGGATTTAAAATAACTGGAGGGAATGCGAACAGTATTGTTTTTGTCAAGGTTTCTAATGACAATTTTGAACTTCAGAGGGAGTGTAATCTCATTAAGTTCAAGGGTAAGAATATCGGGTAGTTCATTTTCTTCATTCTCTATAGTTGATTACCGTATATTTTTTATTATTATTATTTTTTCTTTTTAGAAAAGATTTAACTCATTTCCACAATCCAAAATCATCTGAACTTTAGTCTTCAATTCCTCTGTGTATTCCTTGCTTTTCTATATATATGATTTTTTTTTTCTGGATATGAAATTGTCGAAACCTGAGCCAGTCTTATCTATTAGTCCGTTTAGCTATTTTGTGGATTTTCTGGCGTTCCTCAATTAACAGTCGAATTTCATGTTATCTGCAACACCAGAGAGATTAGCTCGATTGACAGACGATGGCAGTTAGTGCATTTTTTCTTCAAATCCATCCAGAATGCTTAAGAAAATCGGCATTTGTATAGATAGTGCTCTATCGAGTACTTTTCTTTGTCAAAAAATTACATTACAATACCCATGTTTCTTAAACCATTTCATTTTGACTTCTTATATTTTTTTAAATTTCGTTTAAAATGGTTTAATGTTCTATATTTACACTCATCTGTGGATCCAGTTTTAACACATTTTTTTGTATTTGTTTATATCTGAAAGTTTGGTAGTATCCACACAAAAAAAGTTTTGATAGAATTCAATTCTCCCAAGAGGCTATGACATTTGACAGATCGTTTTGTAAACCAGAGTCCTAGGATTTTAGATTTTGAGGGATTCCATTCCATTTTTTTTTAATGAGTTAAAATGCTTTGTTGCTTCCTACAGTTTTCTCAAAATTCAGTCTTAAACCCTGAGTACGATTCAAATTAAGTCATAAGAAGTGTTTCATAAGATCGTTTGTCCCCATTTAAAGTAAATGATGTGTCATCAGCAAACTGATTAATTTTGAATTCAGAATCTGCTGTTGTTGTCTTCTAATTTGAATTCAGAATCTGCTATTTTTGTCTTCTCTAATCCTGCAAGCAATCCCGCAGCACACAAAATGACGACAGCTTCTCTCTATTTTCGCCTCCTGTCGCCTATTGGCGACAGCCTCTCTCTATTTTCAAGTTTTGAGATACTTTTCCATTTACATTTACATACGCTTTTCTATTTTCATAAAAAGTGACTCTTTTCCAAAACCAAACTTTCATGTATGAATCAAAAGCAAATTAATAAACCTGTTAAATCTTTCTTATCATAACTAGTTCGGATACTATCTCCTGGTACAAAACCCAGTTTGATCCTCATTGATTAATTTATGTAAAACGGATCTTATTCTGTCTAGGTTTCTCTGCTTTCCGAATACTAATTATAGTCCCTTCATTTTGCGTAACTGCCGTGTCGCCAAAAAAAAATTTTTTTTTTTTTTTTTTAAATTTAGTCCTTCCATCTAGCTTTTTATATTTTTTTTTTTTTAGAGCTACTGTTATTAGTTCTTCTAAGGCTTTGGATTCAGTCTTTCACGTAAAAATTCTTTGTTTCCAATATCCTCTGTTTCAGTTAACACTTCTCCTTCGTTTGATTTTAATACTTAACGTTTCTTTTTTTTTTTTCTTTTTTCTTTTTTTTTTCTCTTTTTATCTCCTAACTTCATTTTTTAATATCATTTTAATGTCTTCAGTTAATTTGGTCTACATATTGATTTTTACGCTCTTAATTTGTTTCGTGTGTTATCCACGTAGGAAGTATCTTTCAGGAGAGGAGTTAAATTTCCAAAAACTTCATGTTTAATTTCAAGGCAGAGAATGGTCACATTTATTTCCACTTTCCACTTTCGTTTCTAAGGAGCGCAATTTGTTCCAAGCAGCAATTTGTTCCAATGGTACAAATTGCCGCACCGACTGCGGCAATTTGTTACAATTTTCTTTTGGTACATTTTACTGCACCTGTGATGCAACGCAATTTGTTCCAACGCGGCAATTTGTTCCAATGGTACAAACTGCCGCACCGACTGCGGCAATTTGTTACAATTTTCTTTTGTACAATTGACCCAAGTTGTCGCTTTACATTGCAGCGCGTAAACACTTTCTGGCACGCAGTCATCCAAGCTGTTCCACTTCCTTCCTTCCATATTGTTGAATATGTCCTGGAACACGTCCCTCGACCGGTTAGTGTCAGGCGTCTCTACATGGCAGCAGGTCAAGGCCATTAGGAGAGTCGTCAACAATCCCCGATGGTGGGATGCCTGGCTCTTCCTTCAGCAAGACTTCATCCGAAATTTTGAGCTTAGAGGAGACGCAATTGAGCTTTGAGCTCAAAGACGCAATTGAGCTTTGACACCATTTCATGATGTACATTTCTACTTCCTCTCCTTGTATTTTTGACTTGATTAAACGTAAACATTGTATTTGGGTTGTTTTTTCATTGAGTGATGTTTTTAGTATGGAAGACACAATTGAGCTTTGAAATGATAATTGTCTGTGTACATGCAGCCATTTTATTCTCTAACAAAACTGAGACCGTAAAATACGTGCTGAAATGATAATAGTCTGTGTGCATGCAGCCATTTTATTCTCTCACAAAACTGAGACCGTAAAATACATTTTTTTCATTAGTTTGACATTGAGCTTATTTGGTTCTCTTTTGCTCATTTTAGAAAATTAAAAACAGAATCAAAATAACATTTTTTCTGCGTTTGTCTGTTCGCCAAGGGATGATGATGATGATGATGGTGGTGGTGGTGGTGGTGGTAGTAGTGATGTGTGTGTGTGTGTGTGTGTGTGTGTGTGTGTGTGTGTGTGTGTGTGCGTGCGTGCGTGCATGACGACTGTTATCAACATCGCAAAAATCATAATTGAATCAACAATCAGTGCACACTTGTGTCCAAAAGAAACGCGAAAGCTCATCATGCTAATTTCACAACCATCACAGTAAACTGTTAACTTTAAGAAACTGTTTGCTTTCTTCTGCCCTCAGGTCACACACACACACACACGCACACACACACACACATCACCAGGTACAGGTGCGCTAAAATGTACCAAAAGAAAATTGTAACAAATTGCCGCAGTCGGTGCGGCAATTTGTACCATTGGAACAAATTGACGCGTTGGATTGCGCTGCATCATGGCTCATGCGCTGCATATATATTAACCAATGGAATATCACTACCAACATTTTTACCTCTTATTGATTTCTTAATTTTTAATTCAAAATTAAAAATCATTATTAAATGGAATGGCCACTACCGATGTTTTTTGGGTTTTTTTGTGTTTTACGCTTTGCGTATTGTGCTTTGCGTTTTTCTATTTCGTGTTCTCCGTTTTGCGCGCTCTGTTTGGGTTTTGTGTTTTGTTAGTTTTCTGTGTTTTGTATTTTCTGTATTGTATCTGGGGTTTGCATTTCTGTTTCTGGTTTGTATTTTGTGTTTTGCGGTTTTCGTTTTCAGTTTTCCACTTTGTTTGCGTTTTGCGTTTTTTGTTTTGCATTTGTGCTTTGTGTTTTATGATTTGCGTTTGGTGTTTTGCTTGAAGTTTTCCTTTCTGCGTTTTGCGGTGAGCTGCATTTTTTGTTTTGCGTTTTGTATTTTTCCTTTTGCAAAAATCCAGTTTGCGGTTTTTGTTTTGTGTTGTCTCTTATGTTTTGTGTTGTACAATTTACGTTTTGTATTTTCCGTTCGTTTTCCGTTTGGTATTTTCCATTTCTGCGTTCTTTGTTTTGCGTTTCGTGGTCTGTGTTTTCCGTTTTGCGTTTTCTTTTTTGCGTTTTGTTTTTTCTGAATTTGTTATGAATTTTGTATTAGGCTTTTCTGTTTGTGTTCGTTTTGCGTTTTTCTTTTTCTTTTTCTTTTTTTTTTTTTTGTATTCTTGTGTATGTGTTTGTGTCTTGCGTTGTTTTGTGTTTTGCGTTTACCGTTCGCGTTTTTGTTTTGCGTTTTGCGTCGTGCACTTTGTTCTTGTTTGTTTTGTGTTTTGCATTTTTCTTTTCGTGTTTACTTTTCTGTTTTCTCTTGTGTGACAAATTTTGCGTTTTCCGTTTGTATTATTTTTAGTACTTCAGGTGACCATATCCCCCCCTGACCCCGGCGGGGGGGGGGGGGGGGGGGGGATTTGCCGTTGTGTTTTTCTGAAAGTTTAGGCTATATGCCGTCATCATAGGATGTCAACAAAAGATTAGTTGGAGCTCTTGGGAGCAACGAGGTCCGGAAGAAATCACCAGTTTTTACTAGAGGGGGTAGGGGTGAAAAACATGGTATTAATGCCTTAAAAATCAAATACAAGTTGTTTTTAAATGCACAGATGCTTGCTCTACATGGGCATACCAAATTTGACGTGTTTGAAGCACAGTTAAACATGACATATGCCAACCTATTTTAACTGAACAAAAACTGTTAACCTGTTTCTAAATGGTGTCAAGAAAATGGTTAAGTAGAATTTTGTCCGACCTGCTCATGACCAAGTGATCTGTTTCAACACAAGCGAGTGATGGCTGAGTGTTGCAGTAATGTCATATATGTTACCCCTGGCCATGTCAAACAGCATTTGTTTAACTATGGTTATCAACAACAATGCTACTGTAGGTCTCCGTCGGCTGTTGGATAGAATATATCCAACCTAAGATCTGACTTGGTTGTCTGCTCAGCCCAAGCAGTGTCACCTATGTGGCTGTATGGCAGTCTCTGTCACAGCGGTCACATCTGCATGTTGACAATGGTTTGTTTCCTGCCAAGGTTCACTGAATCAGAAGACGGTTCTGGGCTTCCCAGTGCTTGGACGGCATCATGAAGGAACGGGTTCTTTGTGAACGCATTGAACGCCCTTTGCTCACAAAAGAACTGGTGGAGTCACAGCCGGAAAAAGCATGTAGGCATAGTATTGGTTTAAACGAATTTATTCAGGAAGTACACACAAAGGCATAGTATTCTTGTCCACAAGGTCTGTGGTGGAAAGCAGCCTCCTCTAGTTTCCAAGTATACTGTTGTATGGAGCTGGGAACTGAAGTGTCTGAATTATGCCCTCGGAGTCAAGCATTCTTGTTCTGGTGAAAACAGTGAAGGATGATCCTCGTGTCCACTTTATTCTGAGTGGAAAACACCTCTTGAACTGGTAAGGCTTCCTCAGTCTTGACATCCGTGGAGGAGAGCTTGAAGCACTCGGGCCCACATGTCACAAACAGCTCTCTGTTCAGGAGTGTGGCAGCATGGGAATCTTTTCTCCATTCAGAAAGCAGGAATTTGATGAGCTGGTTCTTGTCACCATTTTTCATAAACCCTTTCCAGTGTTGGGACCCTTCAGAAGGAATGCTTCACCTTCTCCCCGACGAGAACGATGGAGTTGTGGTTGTACACATCTGCCACATAATCAATCCTGTCTGTGGATGGCAGATGTTTCAGGATTCTGTCTGCCAGGTCTCCAAATGTTGGGGGAAGAGAGGCAAGTGACTGCAGATGGAAAATGTGATGGCACTTATGTGATGGCACTTCCCTCGATCTGGTTGCTCCTTCAACTCTGTCTCCTCCGAGAGATGCACAAGCTTTGCTTTTTCTGTCTTTACAGGCAAACCATCAGGAGTTGCCCAAGGCACTGGACTCAGAGGGTAGCTCATGACCTTCTGCAAACTGATGTTATTTTCCTGCGAGATCATGAGTTGTCCGAACATGTCTCTCTGCGCTGCCACTTGCACCAGTTTGTTCGAAGATGATCGCAGTCTTTGTCTTCTGCAGCTTCGCAAATGTCTTCACTTTTTTTCAGAGGAGCATGGAAAGTTTTCTCAGCCAGTCGTTCTGTCACGAATTGGCGAAAGGCTTCTTCGTGCATCTGCTGATAGAAATTTTACTTGACTGGCTCTAGTCTCTGCACATGTCAGGTCTTTGTAAACTTTGACATCATCCCCAGTCATGCCAGCCATCTCAAGTGTTGCAGCAAGAAAAGAAGCTCTGACAGACCCACAGACTTTGCATGGCAGTTGATCGTTTGCTCAATAGTTCGGTCAACTGGTACTCCGCATGAAGGAACTGTTGATCTCGACACACTGAGTCCTCCATGACGCAGGAGTTCTTCTGCTGAGGGATGGTTGTGCTTGAGATTCAGAATGTTCAGGAAATAGACTGTGGCGTACCTTGAGTAGTTCTGGTGATCCATCAGAGCAGAGGGCACATTTTCTCTATGCATGACAAGTGCAACGCCAAGTCATTTTCTTTAGTAGCCCGAAGAAGAGCTGACTGCACAATCATCTCTCCAAGACCAGATCCCGTCATGAGTTTTCCAAGTGCTGCCATGCATGAACACAGAAAATGGAATATGCCAAGGCGAACAACAACGTCCTTGAACCAGTCATTCTGCCATACATGTATGCCTTTCTTGCCAGGTCACGGGTGAACAGTGTGTTTCTGGCCCACTTCCCTTGTTGAAGCATCAACAGTGACAGGATGTAGAACCCAGATTCCTCCCAGCCTGCCCAGATTCTGGTTTTCTGATTTAGATCTGGTTTATGTATGAAAAAATATTTTTACACTCATTGCCTATAACTTTCGTGCTACGACCACTACTACTACTTCTGCTCCTGTTGCTACTACTTCCACAACTACTACTACTACTACTACAAACTTTGTAAAATTAGCTGAGTCGATTGTGAAATGTTAGATACATTTCAGACTGCTGACGGTGATCATACCGGAGAATGGCAGTAAGCCAAACTTGAATAAATGTTAGCGAACCGCCAAGAGAAACGTGGACAAACAAGTCACAAGACAAAACACGACGCGTTTCGACCTCTTAGGTCTTCTTCAGATAAAACACAAACACATAGGACAATGAAAATGAACGAGTCTCTTCAGCGCAAGGTAGGCGTCGTTCATTTTCATTGTCCTATTTGTTTGTGCTTTTTTCCCCCACTATTAGATTGTTCGTCTATGTATTTGTCTGACTTTATTCAAGTTTAAAAGGCTGTGCCAGTCTTGAATAAAAGTTACTCTGTGTTAGGTTTTCTTATGGGAGCAAAAAATACTCAACTTGTTTACTGTTTATCGTTTACTGTTCCCTGCCTCATTTCATTTCCGATTTTTTTTTTTTTTTTGCGTTTTGAGTATTACATTTTGCGGCTTGTGTTTTGCTTTCGCGTTCGCTTTTTGTGTTCTGCGTTTGTTTTGCGTTTTGTGTTTTGCTTTCTGTGTTTTGTGGTTTGCTTTTCTGATTAGCGTTTCACATTATGCAGTTTGCGTTATATGTTTAAGATTTGCATTTCCGTTTTGCATTTTGTGTTTCCGTTCTGCGTTTTGCATTTTCTTTTTTGTGCTTTCAAGATTTGCGTTTAACTTTTGCATTTTGCGATTTGCGTTTAACTTTTGCATTTTGCGTTTGAGTTTTGGTATTGCGTTTTATGATTTCCTTTTTAACTTTTTGCGTTCTGCGGTAAGCGTTTTGCGTGTTTGCTTTAAGTTTGCATTTTCAAAACTAGTCGGCGAGTGCGTTCACGGATGGGTTTTTGCGCATATGTACGCATATCTTGTATGTTACTTGAGTGTGTAAAGTTTGCGTGCGCTTGTGCTCTACATTTTCATAGTGAAATTTCGTTTTGAAATCCTTTGGCATGCCAGAGGTACAGTACGGAATTAGGGTTTACCATTTTCTGAATGTGGTTGTATTTTGGTTTTGTTTAGCATGTTTTCAGCTCTGTGCAGTGGGCTGCATAATAAGCAATAAAGAAATAAAAATAGCCCACATGACCTTAAGGAAGTTGCAAGGAACTGTCAGAAGGAAAATGAGGTTTGCATACGATTGATTCATTTTTGTCTGGATATGAGAGAGAGAGAGAGAGAGAGAGAGTGAGAGAGAGAGAGAGAGAGAGAGAGAGAGAGAGAGAATCACTTTGAGAAAGAGAATTTTTAAAAGCTCTTTAATTTCCAGATCTGAACAATCGAGTTCATAGAATTCATATTAACATTTCTTAATATATGCACAACACGCACACAACATGATTATTACATTAGCATTTAGTAGAGCCTTTCAACCACAAAAGTGATGTAATTGTTGAAATTTGGCAGACTATGGTCTGAACAGTTTCTAAGTAAGGTTGAGGTAGGTTGCATAAAATCCTCTTGCACTGAACTCACCAGGCAAAATTCTTCTCAAACTTTGTAAAATTAGCTGAGTCGATTGTGAAAATTGTTTTGATAAAATGATTTTAGACTTCCTGAGCCCAAGCTTAATAGGAGAACTGTAGGCTTTACTGTCATCCACTAGGCTTTGCATCCCATTCAATTTTGTTCTGGAAAGTCTTTTACCATGTTTTCTCTCCATGCAATTTATATACTAAGCCAGTTTTTTCTCTTCTTATGCGGCAATTAGGGAGTGAGCTATGTGTCGACACGTTTTGAAATAACGAAGCGATTTGAAATAATTATTTCAAAAGGTGTCGAGTTTATTTCAAAACGCGTCGATGTGTGTCGACATGTTTTGAAATAATGACGCGATTTGAAATAATTATTTCAAAACGTGTCGGGTTTATTTCAGAACGCGTTGTGTGTTGACACCTTTTGAAATAACGACGCGATTTGAAATAAATTCACCAAAGTGTTTGAGTACAACCATTCAGACCTCAACACGCTGACATGGATCATTGTAGAGTGTTTGTAGACCACACGCTTACATGGATCATTGTAGAGTGTTTGTAGACCTCAACACGCTGACATGGATCATTGTAGAGTGATTGTAGACACATGTGTCAACACGTTTTGAATTAACGACGCGATTTCAAATAATTATTTCAAAACGTGTCGAGTTTATTTCAAAACGCGTCGGTGTGTGTCGACACGTTTTGAAATAACGACGCGATTTGAAATAATTATTTCAAAACGTGTCGAGTTTATTTCAAAACGCGTTGGTGTGTGTCTACACGTTTTGAAATTTAGACCGCAATTTGAAATAAATTCACCAAAGTACAACCATTCAGACCTCAACACGCTGACATGGACATCGATTATGATAGACTGTAGACCTCAACACGCTGACATGGATCATTGTAGAGTGTTTGTAGACCTCAACACACTGACATAGATCATTGTGGAGTATTTGTAGACCTCAAGACGCTGACATGGATTATGATAGAGTGTTTGTAGACCTCAACACGCTGACATGGATCATTGTAGAGTGTTTGTAGACACATATGTCGACTGGTTTTGAAATAACGACGCGATTTGAAATAATTATTTCAAAACGTGTGGAGTTTATTTCAAAACGCGTTGGTGTGTGTCGACACGTTTTGAAATAACGACGCGATTTGAAATAAACTCGACACGTTTTGAAATAATTATTTTAAATCGCGTCGGTAGTGTTTTGTCTGTTGTCTCCTCGTCCTTCATAACTCTGCACAAAGACTTGTTTTGTCTAGTGGATTTTTGTCCTTCATGGGTGGTATTTTTTGTAGTGGGCTTTTGTCCTGCATGACAAGTTATTTCAAAACGTGTCGAAACACACCAACGCGTTTTGAAATAAACTCGACACGTTTTGAAATAGTTATTTCAAATCGCGTCGTTATTTCAAAACGTGTCGACACACACCAACGCGTTTTGAAATAAACTCGACACGTTTTGAAATAATTATTTGAAATCGCGTCGTTATTTTAAAACGTTCGACACGAGCTATCCATAATGCAGCATAATTTGCCAACACTAACTTTAAAAACCTTATCCTAGAGTGACCTTTGTCCTTTGTCACTCTAGGATGCAGAATGGTTAGGTCGAATTGCAGAATGGTTAGGTCGCCCAGCACTGCCTAGCCTAATGTGTCTTTTAAGGGATGGAAAAAAAAAGTGGAGCTCTTATACATTGCTGTAATTGCTGAACGTTTTCCCCCACTACTTAATTGTTCAACATTGCTGTAATTGCGTAGATTTTTTGAAAGAACCTTGCAGTTTTTTGTCACCATGTGTGTGTGTGTGTGTGTGTGTGTGTGTGTGTGTGGTGTGGTGTACCTGCATGTGTGCAAATGATGTTTCATCGTTTATCCTGTGTCTTGAGCCTGCAACTGAGTTGCAAATTGGTGCCATATGCAACATTAAATTATCTTTTATTGTGCAAACACACATTAAATTATCTTATTATTATTGTGTGTGTGTGTGTGTGTGTGTGTGTGTGTGTGTGTGTGTGTGTGTAAAATCTCTCTTATCTATCTGTGTGTATGTAAAATGCTGAACAATTATTTGTATGTATATAGAATAGAGAGAAAGACAGAGAGAGAGAGAGAGAGAGAGAGAGAGAGAGAGAGAGAGACAGACAGACAGACAGACAGACAGAGAGAGAGACACAGAGAGAGAAGTAAAATCTTACTGTCTAGATTATTTTAATGAGCAGCGCCTGTTGTATTAACATTCAACAAATGACCTGCAGGAAAAAGGAATGCTTAAACTGTTCTCAAGTCAAATGTTTCCGAACAAAGCACATGAAATAAAGTATCAGGTATTTTAATTCACTTTATATTGAGACACCACTGGAAAAGAAACAGACCAGCCTGTCAAGAAAACTTGGATCTTCTATCGCACTTAATGGTTTTTATTATTTATTATAATCCAGCCAACCAAACGAAGCCTTTTCTGAGCTGTCATGCATTCGTCCATCAAAGTTATGAATTATTAAATAAAGCAATGTTAAGCACTTTAGCATATTCATTTATTTAGGTTTCAAGAAATTTCTGCTATGGGCAGATAACTTATAATGAAGCAGCTTAGATACACACATGGTAATGTGTTGGTTAACTATAAACACACATACACACACACACACACACACACACACACACACACACACACACACACACGTGTGTGCGTGTGTGTGTGTGTGTGTGTGTGTGTGTGTGTGTGTGTTCATGCTTGTTCATATATACATATGTTGGCTAACTATAAATAAACACACACAGACGTGTATGTGTGTGTGTGTGTGTGTGTGTGTGTGTGTGTGTGTGTGTGTGTAAGTGTGTGTGTGTGCATGCTTGTTCATATATACTCTTCATTTCTATGGCAAATCTATCAATAAATCACTGACATGTGGATCTGTATAGAACTTACCAACTTTTATGGTATACCATAAAAATCACTCAGAATACACCATCAATAACTGAGCCAGCAAAGCCTTAAACATATACATGATTTAGAAATACTGGTATATCATCAAATGATGCCAATAGAATTTTTTCTATATGATATCAAAGATGACATTAATTTTCTGGTAGGTTCTTCAATAACATTTATTATATCATCAATTTCTAAACCATATATATTGCTTGGACTATAATCTGTACTTAAATATAGAAGTCACATTACTACACCAAATAAATCTCAGAGATATACAATTTGTACTTAATAGCATGATCAGTTTAGAAGTAAACTTACAGTAATAACAAGTGGTCAAGCATTATATGGGAGAACATGAATTCTTCCTAAAAATTCAACAAAACACTTTAACAGCAGTGCGCAAGTAAGATGCAATTCAAGATCATTTCCTTTTTGTTTCATTGTAGAATAAACTTGCAAACAGACTTGTTTGAGAACAAATATATTTTCACTTCCAATTTTCCATGATGTGTGGTTTTTATTTCCATACCTAGAAATATAGATTTTACTATTATTACCAAAGAAGAGCCTTAAATAAACGTTTCAAACGCTGGCCATGCAGCTAATACTGAAAAAAGGATGCTTCACCTCAGCATGTCACATAGTGTCTATCACAGCTGCAACAACCCTTTCAGTTGTACAGATTTTGGCTATCTCTCCAACTATATAGCTTAAAAGAGCCAAAATAAAAATAAATAAATAAAAAAAAGAGGAAGTCCAGATACCATACATTTCAAAAGCATGGAAATGCAACCATATCTCACCTCCCTGTGAATCCATTCAATGACTCCGAATGCACACTAGTGCATTTAATATACATGATAATGTGACAGAATGGTATTTTAAAAACCATCGTACCATTCTATTTTCCTTTCGTATAATTAAATTCATAATTTCTGCAATACCATGGCGTTTTTACTATGCTTTTATGCCATCATGTAACGGTGATTCACATGGGGCAATACAAATTTTCATGTGTGTGCGTGTGCGTGTGTTTGTGTGTGTTTGTGTGTGTGTGTGTGTGTGTGTGTTGTGTGTGTGTGTGTGTGTGTGTACAAAGCTTTTGCCTTTACTCTGCTGAAGTAAGATTCCACTATTGCCATAGCCTGTCCGCTTATGACAAACGGTTTAGAAAATTTTAGTCTTCACTGTGGTACAGTGAGATTCCACCACCCTCCTTACTGTCCAGCCTCAGCCTTCACTGACCTACAGTGAGATTTTATCATTGCAATGGCCTTTCTACTTATGACAAACGGTACAAAAAGCCTTAGACTCTTATCATTGCAATATGACAAACTTTGTACAAAGCCTTTGCCAATTAGATTCCACCATTGTCATAGCCTGTCCACAAACAGTGCACAGTCAGCCTCGACTGTGCTATAGTGGGGTTCCACTTTTGTCATAGCCTGTCCACTGTACAAAGCCTTAGCCTTCACTGTGCTTCAGTGGGATTCCACAACCTCCACAGCCTATGTATGACAAATGGTGTACAAAGTGTTACCCATTATCATAACCTGTGCACTTACGACAAATGGTTTAAAAAGCCTTAGCCTTCACTGCACAAACATGAGATTCCAAATCTCTTGGAATCTCATGTTGGTGCAGTGAAGGTGTCATAGGCTGCCCACTTACGACACACACTGTACAAAGCATTAGCCTTCACTGTGAGATTCCACCACTTATGATAAATGTTGGACAAAACCTTAGTCTTCACTGTGTAACTGTGAAATTCTACTACTGCCATAGCCTGTGCACTTGCGACAAAAGGTGTTCAAAACCTTAGCCTGCACTGTGCTCCTGTGAAATTCCATTAATGCCATAGCCGTTATGACAAACGGTTTAAAAAGCCTTAGCTTTGCTGCACCACTGTGAGATTCCAACATTACCATAGCTTGTGCACTTCCATTATTGCCATAGCCGTTATGACAGTTTAGCATTAGCTTTCACTGTGTCAAAGTAAAGCCTTCACTGTGCCACAGTGAGATTCTACCATCGCCATGGTCTCGTCATGTTCACATTATCAAATAGTTTAAAATGTCCTACCCTCCACACTGCCACAGTGAGAGCCCACCATTTCCATAGTCACGCTTTACATTATAACTTCTGACAATGACCTACAGTTTGATAACTGGCATGCAACTCGTCCACATCAATATGTTGAACACAATAAACTCATGTCAATATGTTGAACACAATCAGTTTAGGAAACTCTGGAAAGACCCCCCCCCCCCCCCCCCCCCCCCCCCCAATAAATAAGAAATAAATTACAAATCTGTGAAAAGCGTCTGTTGGTAACAAATTCACATCTGTCTTGTCAAAAGAGAAGTGGAAAGAATGGGCATAAGGAGAGGCAAGAGAGGGAGGACAAGAGACCAGAAAGCAATAAGGAGGGTGGGAAGTATGAAGGGGGAAGCAGGGGCCAAAATACAAAAATCTCTTTATTAAAACTGCACAGGAAAGATAAGTTAATGTTGCCCAGCCGACCGCAAAAAGCCATATCAGGGTTGTCACTACTGACCATACACATTGATTCCTAAAGTGGAAAGACATTAAATTCAAGACAATAACAACATTGATTCCAATTATAACGCACAAGTTTAACAGTATCACAGTGCAAAAAAAAATCTCTAACTGGGTTTTTTCCATAGTTTCCTCATATATAAAAACAGTATAGTCTAACTTTTTTCCTCTCATGCTTCCTGCCACATGCACCCCTACCCTCCACTGATTTTTTCTCTCCAAAAGACCTGTTCAGGCTATTCTACACTCTGAAACACATAGTGACATACTCATTTTTCAATTTACAGACATGAAACTTCTGATAAAAGATCTGTTGAAAGACTATAGACATTCCATATTCAAGTCCAAATTGTAAAGATGTAAAAAAAAACAACCGTGTTAGAGATTTTTTTTTTTTGCATTGTGATACTGTTAAACTTGTGCGTTATAATTGGAATCAATGAAATCAGAATGAAGAACATGGCTATAGCATTTTCATCCGAATTAAAAAATAATGTCGCAACGAGGCAACCAGCATTTCATAATTCTAAAAATGGCTATAACATAATCCTGACATTGCTTTAATGCACAACAGATTTGAAGCTGATACATCAGTTTGAAAATATCTGTTCAAACAGACAAAATAATTTGTTACTATCTATTCTAAACTAAACAAACTTGACATCTTGGGGGTATAATATAAAAATAAAGGAAAGTTTAGTTTAAAAAATCATCTTCAGGTGAACAATTATGACACACAGATTGTGAACATCTCGTTACAGCTGATCCAGAAAAATCAGACCTTTTACTCCGAGGATGGGTTTTCAGTTGTTTAAAGCCACTTAGGTGTCTGTGTGATTTGAGGCAAGGAAAGCATCCAAATGCGAAAACAACGTTAAGTAGGATGTTGCAGCATGTCTACTGGTAAATTTCGCTATTTTCTAATTCTTTTTACATTTTTCGAGCATTCATCATCTCCATTTAGAATTTGACCAATTTCCTATTTTTGCAAGTTTTCTATTGGTTGCTGAATACAGTGATGGTCTTTTTTTTCTTTTTCTTTTTTTTAAACATCACAACCACAGCATCAGTATATGTCACAGTTGAAGTGATCACACAACTTGCTGATGACAGTGACAAACCTTATCAACAGACAGCGGCTGCCAGTTGCCATCACCAGCATATACCTTTCATGCCTGCGTGGGATGGGCCGCCCAGCTTAGAACGGCATGGGCCGCCCAGCTTAACGCACTGTCACAACTGTAAAAACTTCTGTTATTTCCGCCAAATGCAGGAAGCATTTGTGCTTTAGGAAGGAGGAGAACTACATAATTTCATGAGTTAGGTTGTGGAATACTTGTATGTTATTCTTTAAATGAGCATTTATTCTGACCTCATAAGCACATGCTCCACATGGTAGACATACTTTTAATTTCTGTCTTTTTACATTTTTTTTTTAAAGGAAATTAAAAGTCCTTACGGCAGTAAATTGAACTTCAATTGAATAAACCAACCTTAGATGAAAACTACTACTACTTAACTGAGGTGGATGTATGATGTGTAAATGCCAAATATAATTTTCTTTTTGGTATTTAAGTGTTTTGGTAAATGAGTGTAATGTTTGAAATGTGACCTAATTCTTTTGGCAAAATTTAAAATTTGGCCACAGTGTAAAACAATTCAGTGCAGTTCACTTGGCCCCAAAGTGGTAAGAGGGCAGATTTCCCTCCTTAAAGCTCCTGACATATAGTATATTAACTTATCAGCTGTGTGAGCTGAGAATGGCTCTCCTGGGGCCGTACTTATATGTCGTCGGTAATGGGAAGTGACCTACTACCTTGTAAGCTCTAAGGTCCGTTACTTGCAGATCCGTATGTCGAGAGTAACCTTTAACCTCGTGGTTTGCAGTGGGTGAGGGGTGGGTAACGTACAACGAGGACAGGGCATGAGTTCGCGTGGGTTAGATCAAAACAAAGCCATTGGACACGTTCAATGATCACGAACTTCACGCATAGTTAAGATTTCGTGGTCACAACATCTTCCAGCTGACAGACACTCTCTGAGAAGACATTGAATTTGATTTGCACAGACTGAGACACAGAACTCGGCCCCCTGCTCTACAAGTGTGTCTGTAGCTCCCAAGTTCGTCTGCTACGATAGTTGGCTTAGCTCTTGTGGTGTGTGTGGGGGGGGGGGGGGGGGGGGGAGGATGCTTCGTGCCTGTGTGTGTCACCGTATTGTGTCATGTGTGTATGTATCTGTGTGTGAGTGTGACTTCATCATGTCTGTGGCCTTTTAATAGTTTTATCAAATTTGTTTTAGTTAAGCTGCTTTTTCAGTCTTTGTGTGTATCTGTGTCAGCGTGTTTGTGGACATGCTCAGAAGGTTGGCGGATACTCAAGACATGCGCAGAAGAAGGGAATCCCTCCTTTTATCTGACCTTCACCCTTTACTTTCCAGATACTTCGAGACAAAAAAACCGAGACAAAACCCAGATGATATAGGTACGGAAGCAGAATGCGCTGAACCCACAGGGTTTGTACCCAGGAGTTAATCTCGTTGTAGAAGTAAGTTTACCGACGATATATAAGTATTTTTCCTCTTATTTTTATTGGACTCCCCCCCCCCCCCCATCTTACGTATCACATTGTCAACATGACATTTTATATCACACAGCAGGCTTTCATATTGAAAATGTAAAGTCCAAAGTTATATTTTTGTGGGGTGTTATACTTGAGTTTTTACATGAAATGGATTATGCAGTATTGTATCTGTGTGACAACTCTACCTGATCGGTCCCAAGCCTCATCTTGTACAAACTGTATGAACCCCAAAAGGCAGAAAAGATTTCAAATCTATGCCAATTCTCCCCTCTCAAAGTGGAAACTGTTTTACATTTTGAATCAATACATTGATTGTATGTATGCCATGTGGTTTAAAAGTGTAACTTTGTACCAAAATGATGAATGATTGTTCTGTGTAATAGTTTGCTTGCCACCATGTGCTAAAAGCTATCACCATGTGGTTATGATTCTTTGTTAGCAATCTGACCACTATTCTTTGTGTTCAACCTGACTTTTGCCAGTATGCAATTCTATCTGTTAAGATGATACATGAATGATAAACTTAGATCAGAAAAACAGTATGCCTGTACTATGTGAAAACCGCTAGGCTGATTTATACTGGTGATTGTTGGAATGCTTTGTAGTGTATGACTTAAAGTCAACACCATATGTGTACTTGGGCTAAGTGTATTCCAAGTTAATGTGATTTAATTCATAAGAAACATTTGACTGAAACTGTTTAGCAATTATTACTGTCTCCTACCCTTTTGTAAGCTTAACTCAGCCTTTAAACAAATGGGGAGATTGATAGTTATAGTAGAAACTCTACAACAGAGCAAACATTTGCTGGCTGAGCCAGCCTTTAAACAAAAGGGGAGACTGATAGTTATAGTAGAAACTCCACAATAGAGCAAACATTTGCTGGCTGAGTTCTCACACCTCTTCTGAAAGATAGAGGGCCAATGTGTGAACTCGACAAGCCAGCCACTCAGCTACTTAACTACAGACCAGGTTCTCTTTATCGCAGGCCTGGGACCATGGTTACGCTACAAAGTGTGGCTAAACCATAACCGTGGCTACCCCAGAAATCAGGGCTACGCCATACCCTGTGGCTACGACATAGATTGCAGTTACGCTACAAAACACTGGGCAAGACAGTCCTGAAGACACACCACAGCCCAGCACTACAGCAACAGGACTACACAGCAGGATCAGTCACCAGCCGCAAGAGAGAGATCCTCTCTGATTTAGAGAAGTCAAAATTATACCAATTGGACTTCAATTCAACCAGTTCATTCAGAACTTTCCCTCTCTTAGTGATGAAACAGTGAGAACATGTCTATAATTACCACTTTGGCTACTGCAAGCGAAGTGGATGTGTGTAAAAGAGTATGCATTCAGAGTAACATTGACATGCCCACTGTATTCAACTTAAACTCAGCCTATAGAACAGACATGTATATATTTACCAGTGTGTAAGCAAGTAAAGTTGATGTGTGAAATTGCACTTAACTTGTGTCAGTTCTCTGTTGTTCAATCATCGTTGATTGTTTGAACTTCTCTCTTTAATTCTGTCTCTCGGAGCAAGTACTTTTAAAAGTACAAGCCTAAGGAAACTTACCTCAGAGCCACTATTGAGTATTTTAGCAGTCCCGGGAACAAATATAAATTTCTTTTGATGACTGGTACCGGAAAGTTGCTCCTTCCACCAGTGGTTAGAGAGAGGGTGGCGGTGAAATTTTAATATAGTTCTCATAGAGAAAACATTCCTCGTCCTTCCCCTAGAGGACCCACTGACCACTCCCAACTCTCGTCACAATCTGATAGAAAAGATTTCACACAGCAAGCAGCCAATATGTTTAATTTTTCACCAACTCTGGATACCCCAGTACTGTTGTTAATAATGCTCCTAGCCATGCCACAGCAATGTCCAGAACAACTGCCTTGGAACCCCCCCCCCCCCTCCACCTCTCCCTCCCCAATGAGACAGACAGATCCACCGCCTGCCTCCTCTTTCACCCATACACACCTTCCATTGCAGGATCTTCAAGTCCAACTGGCACACAGTAGACGATCTCATGGTTCATACCCGTTTTGAGACCAAACTCATGATTCCTTTCAGGCATGTCAAGACCCACTTGTGCACTTCAAACTGAACAAAATACCACACCCAAGTCACCCGATACCTTTCCCTGCTCAACAACCCAACTGCGGAATCTCTCCAAACCAGATACCATCCTACATGGCCCCAAACGCATGTTCCAAATTATACGTACATTCTTCTGTCAAATCTGCAATATTGCACATGCTATCCCTTGTGAACTATGCAGTAATATCTATGTAGAATAAACATACTGCACTCAAAGCTCACATTTCTGAACAAGTTGATGTCTGCCATCACCCATCCAAGCCAATCCTCTGCACTTTGACCATACCCCGCATTCACAGACTTGACAATTTTAAGAGCTCTATGCAGGAATCCTATCTTATTACCAGACGGTGGATCCTGCGCTCACTTGGTATCAACATTCACTTGTCCACAGCACTCTCCACAGACACACAACTTATTATCTACTTCATGCGTATGTTATAACTGTTCTTTTCTCTTCTTTTACTATCTTCATCTTCTTTGTCAACCTATTCTCTACTTACTTATCTGTTCACTACCTTTCTTACTCTGATTTTTCTTTCAATACATATATTTTGCATATATATCTTGTACATATATTTCTTTCTTGCATTTCCTTTTTTTTTTTTTCCTATTTCAATAGTACTCTTTGCCTGTTACCTACCTATCAGTTTCCTTCGTTTCCATCCACTTATTTCGTTATTATTACTATTGTTACTATTTGCTATTATTTTTATTACCATTAATTCAATTATTATCAGTAGTAACAGTATGAGAAGTAGTAGCAAACTTATTATTACAATATTCATACTTTGTTCCTTTTCTTTTCCCTAAATCGTTACCCATTTGTTCTTTATTACTGTCCTTCCTATCTTCATTACCATTGTTCTTTTCACAGTTATTTTTTTTCAATAATAATATATTTTATCTATCTTTGCCATTTACTGTATTATTATTTGTGTTATTGTATTTATCATTACCATTATTGTTACTGTTCTTCTCTCTCTTCTTCCTCCTCTACTGCTATTATGCAAATCTTCCACAAGTGAAAGCTTTCATAGTTATGCTGTTCATCCAAAGGGACATCAGCAGGACCAATCAGCGACAGCTGTTTCACTTCGTGAACAGCTCTTCAGACTTGCTACTGAATCCTGGTTACCTGCTGAGTGAGAACAATTTCTATTTAAGCAAAAAGGAAACTCTCAAAAATTTGAGTTCATCCCCCTAGTGCCTCCATAAAACAAATATAAACACCCAGTAAAGCAGAAAATAAAGAATTTTGAATAAGATGGTATGCTAAAATCTGTTTAAAAATCAAAAGGCGCAAATGTCAAAGGCACAGCCAAAGTAACTCTGGATAAAATTCTACAAGGATGAATGAATTGCTCTGAACAAAATCCCTCCATAGGTTTGAAGGGCTCACAAGATGCAGGGCATGCAAAAATGAAAGTGATGGTAAAATCTGGGCTAAAATGCATTTAATTTCCAGATAAGGAGTGAAACAAACGACAGATTTTGTCCCAGATAAAATACTTAACTTTAAAAGATAGACCTGTGTTTGAAGGGGATAGGGGTCTTAGAGGAAATCTTCCTCCTGTAGGTGCCTTCATTGTTGTATTTTTCCTCCGAAGGGGAGGTAATCAGAATTGACAATCAACATGTTTTGATTTGTGAACAGCTCTTCAGTCTTGCTACTGGATTCCAGTGACCTGCTGAGTGAGAACCATTTCCATTTAAGCAGAAGGAAACTTGAAAATCAAGCAGATCCTCCTGCATAAATAATCAGAGATTTAAGGAAAAAAAAACAACAACAGTGAAAGGGAAAGGGAAAATCAGGAATTTCAAATATGATGGTATGCTAAAATTTGTCTAAAGATGTAAAGGCAAAACTGTAAAAGACAGCCTGGGGGGGGGGGGGGGGGGGGGGCAAGTAACTATGGATACACACACATAATTTATTGTTAATTTCTTTTTATTCTTTTAACCATAAACTTGGCAGGCTGTATTGATTATGCTCTGCAACATGGAACTGGATATTTCACTGGTGATCAGCAGCGTAAATAATCTGAAACCAGTGTTGATTTGTTTTTGACATACATAGACAATCAGTGTTTCTACAACTTTTTGATGACGACTGCCGGAAGTTTCTCGATCCTACTGGGGCAAAAAGACTGCAAGCTTTCTGTGGTGTTCAACTTTTGCACAAGTTTGTTGCGTGCAACCTTAGCCATTGAGAGTCTGTCACGTATTGCTGTGAAAAAATCTTGTCGCTGGTTACCTCTGTTGATTCGATATTACGGTTTTGCCAATCTCTTTGGACGACAAAGTATTCTGCCTTATTTTGGTTATCATTACCACTTTCAGCATAGTCTGACTTGCATTCCTTAATTTGCTTTTCACTCCAATACCCAAGGTAAATGAATCGCAAGAAATAATGATAATAATATCAATAATAATAATAATCAGTATTTGTGTAGCATAATTCCAGTTGAAACTACTCATTGTTTTTTTTTGTTGTTTTTTTTTAAATAAACCATTCAAACCTTCATTCATTCACATATAATAGCTATCTTGCAACAGAAATTATTGTGTGCACACAATGTGGGAAATGCATTGTTCAAAATGCTTCGCTGAAAAGCTAGTTTTTAACTGTGCTTTGATAAGAGGTAAGGTTTTGCAAGAGTGGAAGGCAGTGAGTTCCAAACAAAATTGGGGTAGCAAAATTGAACAAAGGCTCATCAAACAATTTTATATATTATTTTCTATCTTCAGGAGTTTCTGACTGGAAGAGCAGAGTATGTGATGACTGGTATGCACAGAGCGTACACGATAATGGAGGATAAAATAAAGAACCAGAAGGCAAGTGGCTAGTTTGTACTGATCTGACAGCCAGTGAAGCTCCCTCAGCAGTGGTGTAATGTTTGAAGTTGCATGAGTTCTGCTGGAAAGCCATACGGTAATGCTGGTTATATAGCCCAGCCGACCGCAAAGGGCTGTCACCATGTTAAAATCAAATCACAAGTCATCAAAAAAAAACAACAACAACAACAACAGTAACTATGGATACACACACATAATTTATTGTTAATTTCTTTTTATTCTTTTAACCATAAACTTGGCAGGCTGTATTGATTATGCTCTGCAACATGGAACTGGATATTTCACTGGTGATCAGCAGCGTAAATAATCTGAAACCAGTGTTGATTTGTTTTTGACATACATAGACAATCAGTGTTTCTACAACTTTTTGATGACGACTGCCGGAAGTTTCTCGATCCTACTGGGGCAAAAAGACTGCAAGCTTTCTGTGGTGTTCAACTTTTGCACAAGTTTGTAGCGTGCAACCTTAGCCATTGAGAGTCTGTCACGTATTGCTGTGAAAAAATGTTGTCACTGGTTACCTCTGTTGACTCGATATTACGGTTTTGCCAATCTCTTTGGACGACAAAGTATTCTGCCTTATTTTGGTTATCATTACCACTTTCAGCATAGTCTGACTTGCATTCCTTAATTTGCTTTTCACTCCAATACCCAAGGTAAATGAATCGCAAGAAATAATGATAATAATATCAATAATAATAATAATCAGTATTTGTGTAGCATAATTCCAGTTGAAACTACTCATTGTTTTTTTTTGTTTGTTTTTTTTTAAATAAACCATTCAAACCTTCATTCATTCACATATAATAGCTATCTTGCAACAGAAATTATTGTGTGCACACAATGTGGGAAATGCATTGTTCAAAATGCTTCGCTGAAAAGCTAGTTTTTAACTGTGCTTTGGTAAGAGGTAAGGTTTTGCAAGAGTGGAAGGCAGTGAGTTCCAAACAAAATTGGGGTAGCAAAATTGAACAAAGGCTCATCAAACAATTTTATATATTATTTTCTATCTTCAGGAGTTTCTGACTGGAAGAGCAGAGTATGTGATGACTGGTATGCACAGAGCGTACACGATAATGGAGGATAAAATAAAGAACCAGAAGGCAAGTGGCTAGTTTGTACTGATCTGACAGCCAGTGAAGCTCCCTCAGCAGTGGTGTAATGTTTGAAGTTGCAGGAACCAGTAAATGAGTTCTGCTGGAAAGCCATACGGTAATGCTGGTTATAGCCCAGCCGACCGCAAAGGGCCATTATCAGGGCTGTCACCATGTTAAAATCAAATCACAAGTCATCAAAAACAACAACAACAACAACAACAGTAACTATGGATACACACACATAATTTATTGTTAATTTCTTGTTATTCTTTTAACCATAAACTTGGCAGGCTGTATTGATTATGCTCTGCAACATGGAACTGGATATTTCACTGGTGATCAGCAGCATAAATAATCTGAAACCAGTGTTGATTTGTTTTTGACATACATAGACGATCAGTGTTTCTACAACTTTTTGATGACGACTGCCGGAAGTTTCTCGATCCTACTGGGGCAAAAAGACTGCAAGCTTTCTGTGGTGTTCAACTTTTGCACAAGTTTGTAGCGTGCAACCTTAGCCATTGAGAGTCTGTCACGTATTGCTGTGAAAAAATGTTGTCGCTGGTTACCTCTGTTGATTCGATATTACGGTTTTGCCAATCTCTTTGGATGACAAAGTATTCTGCCTTATTTTGGTTATCATTACCACTTTCAGCATAGTCTGACTTGCATTCCTTAATTTGCTTTTCACTCCAATACCCAAGGTAAATGAATCGCAAGAAATAATGATAATAATATCATAATAATAATTAGTATTTGTGCAGCATAATTCCAGTTGAAACTACTCATTGTTTTTTTTTTTTGTTTTTTTTAAAAATAAACCATTCAAACCTTCATTCATTCACATATAATAGCTATCTTGCAACAGAAATTATTGTGTGCACACAATGTGGGAAATGCATTGTTCAAAATGCTTCACTGAAAAGCTAGTTTTTAACTGTGCTTTGATAAGAGGTAAGGTTTTGCAAGAGTGGAAGGCAGTGAGTTCCAAACAAAATTGGGGTAGCAAAATTGAACAAAGGCTCATCAAACAATTTTATATATTATTTTCTATCTTCAGGAGTTTCTGACTGGAAGAGCAGAGTATGTGATGACTGGTATGCACAGAGCGTACACGATAATGGAGGATAAAATAAAGAACCAGAAGGCAAGTGGCTAGTTTGTACTGATCTGACAGCCAGTGAAACTCCCTCAGCAGTGGTGTAATGTTTGAAGTTGCAGGAACCAGTAAATGAGTTCTGCTGGAAAGCCATACGGTAATGCTGGTCGACCGCAAAAGGCCATTATCAGGGCTGTCACCATGTTAAAATCAAATCACAAGTCATCAAAAAAAAACAACAACAACAAACCAACAACAACAAAAAACAACCTTTCACATATCTCTTTAAAATACATCTTCTAAAACCGTACCAGAAACGTCGTTTAAAATCTTTCTTCCGTAAAATCCTAGATCACATGAAAAATGTTGATCTCTTTCAGAAACTCAAAGATCACGTCAGGTGGGACATCTCTGAACAGGGTTTTCATGGACTCTGCTGTAAAGTGTTTATGTCTCACATCGTGCAAGTCCCAACAATCTAAAAGAATGTGTTTCACTGTGAGTGGAACATGACATGGAATGCACCACGGAGCTTCTTCACCTTTTAAAAGATAAGAATGGGTATAAAATGAGTGGCCTGTGTGCAAGAGGCACAAGACTGTTTCATCTTTACCGCTGCCTCAGGAACATGGTAAAAACTCTTTCAGGTTTGGATGGATCTGAAATAGTTTGTTATACGTCTGCAAGGTCCATTCCTCTTGCCAGAAGTCTTTGACATAATCATAAACTTTGGGTTTTTGATCTGTGTACGGGACAGACATGTTAGACAGTTTCCCTGTTGTACAATACTGAATTACAATAATCAAGCCAAGAAGTAATTAGTGAACTGATTAGTCTTGCTGTTGTATCAGTTGAAAGACCATTACAAATTTAGGTGATACAGCCGAGTTCCAAAAATGATGCTGCGACACACACACTGCTGATGTGATCCTGCAGTGAAAGTATCTGGTCTAGTTCGACTCCTAGATATCTGACTGTTGGTTTAAAACTAATGTTATCACCACCAATGTTTAATAACCCACTGCCTGCCTGCTTGATTCGTGAAAGAGTTCCAACAAGCATCATATCTCTTTTGACAGTGTTTAGCATGAGTTTATTGCTGTTCATCCACAAGCAAACATTGTCAATGCATAGCTCTACAACAGACAAAACATCACAAAATCCAACAGATGGTGCATTTTTTGAAAATTCAGTGTCATCTGCATTCTTAAAAAAGTCACAATCATGTGCTGACATAATCTCCAATGAAGGCTGAGAATAAAGTGTGAACAACACAGGTCCCAACACAGAGCCCTGGGGTACGTCACAGACAAGGGGTTGTTGGGCAGACATGCAACCATCCATGCATAACGGCCAGTGATGTATGAACCAAACCAGTAAAAAAAACAACTTTGCCCTGAATGCCAAAGTGACTTTCAACCTCTTGAAAAGGATGGAATGATCCAGCAATCACAGCGATGAATCCTCATCTGCATTCTTCAGCAGAGTTTCCATGACACTACTGCAGTCTCTGTGCTGTGATCCTTCCCATATGCAAACTGATTTATTTCAAGAAGGTGCTTATCTGACAAATGTCTCTGCAAATGTTTCAGTAGATGATCTTCTAAAGCACCTTTGAAATAAATGACACTTTTTTTTCCCAGCTCATTACAGTCAAGGTCATGCATTTTTAACAGTGGTGTGATAACAATTTGGTTGAACTAATGGGGATCTATGACCTCACAAAGGCATGCATTGACAATATGGGTAATAAGTGGAACACATTCTCAAACAGAGTTTTGAGGGTGAAGTAACACTAGGATCTAAAACACAGCTTTTTGTAAAAGACTGCATAATGAGTTCATGGATTTCTTTCTTGGTGACTGGTTCAAAACAATGAAGAACTGGAGACTGACATGCATGAGAGTCTAAAGCACTGTGAATTCGCCTAATCTTCTCTGCGAAAAAGGACACTAAAAAGCTGCAGGAATCTTAATGAGAAAGAAAATGAACTAATGTAATTTTGCCTTGTAAATAATTTGAAACAGAAAAAGGTTTTTGGGTGAAGTGGCAGAATTCAGTCTGTCAAGATAGTGCACTCTCTCCTTGTGGCCTCAACACATTTCATGATTGCCACCCTCTCCTTAGCAAAGATCTGCCTGTGGATCATATGGTGTGTCTTGCGCCATCACCAGTGCGTCTGCAATGATGTTGCACCTTGCTCGTCAGACATCTAGGGAGCAGAAGGATGATCTCAGACATGCTTTGTCACCAGAGGCACATGGTCATCAAGGATCTTCTGGAACCCACCATTACAGGCATCAACAAGCTCCATAAGACCAAGTTTAGAGCGTCATTCTCCTGTGATCTCTGCAAAGCTTGAAGACAGACATGTCCATTGCCCTAAGGTTCCTGAAGGCTATAAAACAGGGAGGTGGAGGTCTGACAGTAGAGAGGCCGCAGAAGACAGCATAATAGTCTGACAGACCAGCATAGTCATGGATGTCTTTCGAGTGAAAGAAGCTGTATTCACTACGGACAATCACCCAGTCCAAAGTGGGTCATACTTGTGTATGGAACCATCAATAACCTGAGACAAATTATGGTTGCTCAAAATTAGCTTTAGTCAATTTATTTGGCCATTGGAAGTATCATCAAAATGAAAACTGAAGTCGCCAAAAAATGACATGTCGCAATGCAAATTGGTGTATGTAGACAAAAGTTCTGGAAATTCCTGAAAAAAATAATTGAACAAGGCAGTTTTCTGGTTTTGCTTGGTACAAGCAAACTTAGTACAAGCAAACAAAACACACAGAAATGTTTTGAAATAAGAGTTTGAGGTTGATACATTCAAATGACGTATAGTTCAACTGTTTGATAAATCAATCAGCATTTCACTTTCCATAAACTAGACGTAAGGCTTTTGCCCACTGGTGAACCAAGCTATGCTAAGGGAAAGCACTCTTCACAGAAATACAATCCCTTTCAGTTCATCAACTGAAATCATTGTCTGTAATGAGACCCCTTGCTGTAAAATCATTATGTGTTCATACCCTTTAATTCATTCTCTGCACTCATTCATACCATTTTTATTTTCTTTTATTTTGTGAACATGATTTCTTACTTCAGTAAAAGATATTCCCTCATTTGTACATGATGAGAAATCCTGTGAAGACTGAACGACAGTTTCTCAAGTTATGCCAACACATATACATGTAAAATATGCATGTTATGTATGCTTGATATATCTATGTTTATGACTGTCACACTCTATATTTGTCAATAATATGGACATACATACCTTCCATGCTGGGGATGGAGAAGGTGGCACTTTCTAAACATCTATCATCATCATCGATGTGATCAGCTTTGATTCTGTCCAGTTTCATCTACCTGTTACTGGAAAACTTCTGTTAGCAAGCATGATGAATCTCTCCCTTTTCGCATCATTCTTTTTTGTATTAACTATATCATCTTGCTTCATTTCATTTCTTTTCTTGGATCTACCATACCTAACCATACCATACTGCTACAGATTGGATTAGGCTATTTGTGAGCCTTTAGTCTGGTCTTTTTCACAAAACTGGTAATTCCTACAATATATTTACCTTTTTTTCCCCATATTTGTACTTGGAGATGACTAGTAAAGCTACCAGTATTCTCTTATTCACATATTTGCTGGACATTGTACTTTCTTTGTTTTTCTTTTCTTCTCTCCGACTACTCCTATGTCTCTAATGCAGCATGCATGCAAAAAGAACAAGCTACGTTACAAGTCCTGAAAACATCTCCTGTGTTGACAACTGTAGAATGCAAGTTGTATAAAGCTTACAACTTCAACTCCAGCCACACTTGCTTGTTCATATCATGCTCATTTCATTAAGCTGAGTGTTAGGCCTGTTGTTTGCACTTGTCTGAAAAACAAAATAATAAAAGTCATTAAGAGAGCCCCCCCCCCCCCCCCAACAAACCAACTAACAACAACAAAGATTTTGTTTTACAACAGCAGGCTGTTAAGAAATATGCTAACAATTCTCTCGTTACAAGAAATAATCTCTGATTCACAGACAATGTGATACAATTTCATAATGCTTTGACATCAAAAAAAAGTCTGGATAAAATAAGTAATACTCCCATACACTTTCAGATATTTTAATAAATTAAAAGATACATATAAGCTCACACACAGGCTACATCAAAAGTAGAAACTCGTTCAGAATCTCAAAACTTCAGTTCTGAAAAATATCACTGCAGACGAAGTTAAAGTTGAAACATACACTTGACGCACTGGGAAAGCATGCCATAAGTAACAATGACAAAACAAAAACAATTTTAACTATGTTTTAGATGCTCTTACCCACATAGTCAACACAATATGAAAAAAATGCTTTATTCAGTCCTCACCGAAACACTTCCAAAACAACAACCATCGAAAAGAAGAGAAACCCAGGAGGAAAAAACAATATCAAAGAGGCTGATAAAGAGATCTCTCTCTCAGCCAACGTTCAAAAGTTCATAAGAAAAAACGCCTGAACAAGACACACCATGTGTGGCAAAAATCAATGAGCAGGTCTGTACCGTCACGTTTTCTCACCTGGTGAGAAAACTTGACGGGTATATCGTCACGTTTTCTCACCAGGTGAGAAAACGTGTCGGGTGTTGCAACACGTTTTCTCACCCATCACGCTTTCTCACTCCTTGTGTTCTCATTCTCTCTCTCTCTCCCTCTCTCGGAGGCATGCGCGAAAATGGCAACGAACTACTAGCTTCTGTCAACCTTTCCCCATGAGAAGTGTCCCCCTGGCGTCACCAGCTTTCATTCCAAGAGATACTCTACCACCTACCAGAAGGAAGGGGAGAACATTACGTGAGTGTTCAACTGACAGCAGACTGTCAAGCAGATTACTTGTCATTTGTACCATGGGACTTGGAGTGTGTGAATAATGCCGACAGCAGAGAGGAACAGGAGAGACCTGAGAGAACTGATGACATTGCTGAAGAGGAGAGATCTGAGAGAACTGGTGACATTGCTGAAGAGGAGAGATCTGAGAGAATTGATGACAATGCTGAAGAGGAGAGATCTGAAAGAACTGACAACATTGCTGAAGAGGAGAGAACTGATAACATTGCTGAAGAGGAGAGAACTGATGACATTGCTGAAGAGGAGAGAACTGATGACATTGCTGAAGAGGAGAGATCTGAGAGGACTGTTGACGATGCTGACAGTGATGCTTTGCAAAACAACAAATCACCTAACAATGATATATTTCATTTTGACCTCCTTCCCCTGAATTGCAAACTATGATCATAATGAATGTACTATACAATGACCAAATAGCAGGTTTATTCTGCAATGTGTAAACCAATTTTTCAGAAATGTTGTGCGCACTGTGCCTCTACCACGAATCCATATAAATTTTCTTGTTCTGGAAGTTGTGCCCAATCTTGTAAGTGTCAGGCGTCTTGTAATTGCTTCTGGATCATTCAGTGGTTTGACTCTAGAGATCCACCGAATCATCAGTCACAGTAGGTGGTTCAGGGCCTGGTTAACCCTCAGAGAAATAGATCATTGATGGTTTGAAATAACCAATATTTGGTTTTGACGACTGGTGTGAGTGTGACAGAGAATATTGGATGGAAAGACAAGACACATTGTGACTTGTGAATTCCCCATGTATCTGTTGACAGTGCTGAAGAGGAGAGATCTGTTGACAATGCTGAGGAGGAGAGATCTGATGACAATGCTGAGGAGGGGAGAGAACCCCAGACTTTTTCTTTAAATGAGAAGTAATGCTGTTAAGTGAGAGCATAACTGTTTTGCTAACATTTTTGAAAAAAAGTTGCCCCCTTTGGCTTGTTTTAATTTCAATTACAAGTGGAATTATACACATGTTTAGTTGTCCATAAAAAAGTAACAATTACAAGCATAGGATAGGCAAGAGGCATTGATTTTTTTGTTGGTTTGTCTACTTTAAAAAAAAAAAATCAATTGAGTTAGTCCTTTAATTTTATTACAAATTATACCAGTCCCTTGAAGCCCATATTTGGTGTTTCATATGCCAAAATTTGATGTGCTGTTTTAGGACCCGATCCGATCACAAAGTTTGTAGGTTACAGAGCAGGCATGGTACATGTCCGCGAATTCGCGGAAATCCGCGAAAAGCAAAGCAAAAAAAAAAAAAAAACACAAAAGACAAAAAACAAAAAAAAAACAAACAAACAAACAAACAAACAACCGAGCTGCCCCCGACGAGACCGGCCCTTTTAGTTCGTTTCAGGTCGTTCGCTTCAAGCCTTCGTCTCGCGAGAAGTAGCATTGAGCAGGACTACTTCCACGCATGCGCTTTCGTGACATTCGCCACTGCTTTCCGCTCTGGATTGACGTGATCGAATTTGAACAAGATTAAAGAAAAAGAAGGGAAAAATAAAAATGCCAAAGCGTACAGACATAGTTCCGCGAAATTCTCCGACAGAAGATATTGATGCTGGTGTGGCAAACAAATGGCGATGGGATTGGCTGAACAGGAGCCACGAAAATGAAACGTTTTCGTCGTGCTTGGAAAAGTTGAGAGACTTACCACATTTTGGAGAAAGAAAAAGAAGAAAGAAAGAAAAAGTTTGAACTTTTCCAGAAGAAACACATTCGGCTGGCTTCAAAGAGAACAGCCATTGAACATTACAGACAGGAGGCAAAGAGAAAGAGGTTTGGACATTACAAAAAGCAGGCTCTGCTCGTGAAGCAGATGGCTGTGAAATCGGGCAAAGAGTAGTCTTCATCTTATTCACATTGCTTGCACTGAAGAGACACATAACTTAAAATTTGTACGTTAAAAGAGACACAAAACTTAAACTCATTTTGTACTGTATTCAGATAGATGTAAAAAGTAAAAGGAGTAGCTAATGTAGAGGAGACGGAAAATAAAAGAATTGAACAGACATAGTAAACAAAACTGGAACTCAAGACATGAAATAGACCACTACTTTGCTGTGCTGTGCTGTGCTGTGTTGGTGGTGCTGGACATGACGACCAAAGTTGTGCAAAATGAGGGGTCTCCTGTGTGTACACTGTGCCTGTGCTTCACTGGCATAGTAAGTAAAACGTTTACAATTTGATTTAACCTGTTCACTGCTTGAAAATGTTACAAACAAAGGCTTTCCCAGTGCCAGGGAAATCTAATGATTTGGGGGTAATAATTAACAAAAAATTCTAGCTCAGAAACTACAAAAGATATAACAATGAAATATATATGATTTTTGAAGGAAATTGAATGACGATTTTGAATATGGGCTTCTTTTGTTTTAATTTTGATATTAAAAAAATATTTAGGCATTTAGATTTGCATGATCAAAAACATACGTATTTACCACTACAGCTTCACATCCAAAAAAGAACACAAAGCAAAAAAGTTGAAAATAAAGTTTGTATTGTCACACTACACATGTAAATGAAAGTAAAACAGTTTAGAAGTCTATCAAGACGCTCACACTCTATGCAGACAGGTCAGTCCATGACCACACCCCCTCCCCCCACCACGCCCCCTTGCTGGATTTCAACCCTCTCTTTCACTCCTCCTCTTCTCCTACCTTTCCCTCTGCCCCGTGTCACGCCGCGAGCAGGCCACACTCCCCTCTCGCACTGACTATCACATCACTGGCCACTGGCATGCAGTGCAGAGTACACACTAGGCGAGCTGGTTCGACGCTGGCAAACCAGTCAGCTGAACACACACTGAGGTCACACAGCCCGACACAATAACTGACGAATGCGGTCGGCAATTCCATCACAATCATCATCTCACCTTCATGCTCGAGTAAGTCGTTGAATAAAAGATTACTGTCTTTGTCAAAAATGATTAGCAGAGCCTGCTCAGCTGTGTAAATACGTTGATTTGGTCGCTACGCTTGTCGAAGGTTGCGCCGCCATCTTTGCAAGCGAGACGAAGTGCTGGCTGGTCATCCAGTCAGTGATGAGAATAAATGGGCTTTCCCCTCACGTGTGGTCATTTACATATCATTTTAATACTACAGACATATAAGGCTTACTACGCACACTCTATTTAAGTCCGTTGATAGAAATAGTAACGAATGAAAATTCAAGAAAAATGCATGACGTCAGTGGACGGCCAATAGGCACTGGGAAAGCATTTTTACTTCGGCGTCAGCTGACGGCTTATAGGCACTCTTCAGGTTAATGTATGCCACCTAAAGCAATGTAGATATGTACTCATTTTTGCTATGTGACTACTTGGGTTTAAAACCTCCTTTGGGTTGAAGGAATGACTGATAAAGTGATTCTATGAGAGCTTATTTTATGGCAGAAATTGCTTAGTATGAAGAACTGAAATTAGTTCAAGGAGAGGCTTTTTTACAGGCTAGAATTGCTGAAAAACCTTCAGCTTCGCATCCGAGAGTAATGCTAAAATCATGGAAGTGTGTGAGTGTTCATCAGTGAAAAAGTGGTTGAAGAAGTGATTGTCTGAATGGTCAACGAATTACCTTTAATTTTGATAGATCAGTGAAAAAGTGGTTGAAGAAGTGATTGTCTGAATGGTCCAACGAATTACCTTTAATTTTGATAGATCAGTGAAAAAGTGGTTGAAGAAGTGATTGTCTGAATGGTCCAACGAATTACCTTTAATTTTGAAAGTGCATCAAACATTCAAATTCCCAAACGGTGATTACAGTGGGTTTTTTTTTTTTTAAATATATAATATTGTAAACTTTTAATTTTTGTAATCTTTGTAATCCTGAAACTGTTGGAATTTTCCTTCATTTAAAAAAGAAATCCTGGGGTGCTATGCAGTCTAAGACAGTCGAGTATTGGACTGAGTCCGAGACTTTACCACAGCACTTCCGATGTCAGTCTTTTTTGTGTTTTTGATTTTTGGTTTTTTCCTTTTTTTTTTTTTTGGGGGGGGGGGGGGGGGGGGGTTGTTTTTCCAGTTATGAAAACAAGACATTAATGATTAAAAGTATAATTTTTTGTGCAGTGTGCATTCATTGGCACTCAATAAGTCAATTAAATCTGGAGCATTTTTCATCTGTTTGTACAACTCTCTCTCTCTCTCTCTCTTGATCAGAAAAAAATGTCTTTGGGAAAAATTAGTTTATATTTTGGAAGGTAACCAATTGTCGGACGAAAAGGACGCTTACCTAGAGCCGGCCGTTTGGTCCGATCTGACAAAAGATTGAAAGTCGGACCAAACGGCCGACAACTGCGATCTTTCTGTCTGTCTGATAACAATTTTAAACACGCTATGACACCCTTAGGATTAGGACACGTGGCAAAGGCTAACGCCTTATCAACGTTGGTTAAAATCTGATAAAAACACTAGATTTCTATAAGTACAGACGGACTGACACACAGACACATACCCCCCCTCTCTCTCTCCCCCCCATACACACACACACATACACAAACAGATACACACACACACCCGCGCGCGAGCGCTCACCAAAACATACGCACACTCAAACTCAGAATCACATCGAATTCAACGAGTGAGAGAGAGAGAGAAAAAGAGAGATTGAAAGAAAGAGAGACACAGAGAGAGACAAGAGAGAGAGAGACAGAGAGAGAGAGACAGAGAATTTTGATTTTTTTGAGAATGTGTCGTTCGATGAATATGGCACCACCCGTCACATTTTCTCACCCGGAGTGAGAAAATGTGACGATACACCCATCACGTTTTCTCACCAGGTGAGAAAACGTGGCGGGTGAGAAAACGTGACATAACACAGGTCCCAGAAACCTCTCTTCTTTTCACATCACAGTAATACTAGTCACATTGACAACACTATATCTCACCACAAACATCATCAACTACACCTGTTGATTAACAGAGCAACACCATGTATGACACAAACAGTGCATTTCTCTCTTCTTACCGCCTCATTGTTTTCAATTCTCACATGAAAATAATCAACTTGCACACTCAAATTCACACTCATTCTCACAAACATGTCCCCAACGTTCAGATGCTTTCTTCGAATCAGAAGTCGATGTATATGGGTTGCTGTATACTCCTCCATCCTGACGCCCTAATCAACGGAATGGCACTGCAGGGTTTGTATAAAATAATCACATGGTGGAAAAAGCATGGTTATGGTTAACCACTGCTGTCTGGTTATCAGATGACAATGTTTGAAATGGGGAACATTAATTCACACTGTTGGAAGTCTGTCGCTCAGCTTTACACCTGACCCAACCTTTGTTCACCAGTATTCATATATTTGACAGAATACAGCCAAAGTCCCAGAGTACTCCAACCAATTTTACAAAACTGTGGAGACTATTAATAGCTCTAACTGAAACCACAGTCAGATTAACCTTAGATCTTAGAGCCCATGCAGGACCCAATACATGAGCAACAGTAGTTAACCATTATGATTTATATTCTAAAAGCATGTGAAACAAAGAATCACTATTTTAGAAAGTTGTACAGAAAAGATAAAAGTGTTTATACATGTTACGGTTCTCTACAATCTGATGTCCATTTCATGTGGGAGCATGTGCATGTATTTAAAAATTGTGTATTATGTTACGTATTTTAAACTTACAGGACAGTTTGTATGAACCTTGAGAAGTTCAAGTTCCATTTCTTCAAAGTACTTTAAAAAAATCTTAAAAAGCAAGTAATTTCAACATCTCAAATGCAATGTCACTGAACTTCACCTAACGAAACAAAGAAATCAAAGGTGAACAATCTCACATTTTGTGCAATGTTTTTGCTGCCCTCACAAATTTCTGACAACTGATCTTTATCCAGGGCAGTAAGTTGACTGCTTTCTTACAGGAGACATCCATTTGCACGCTTTCACAGTCCAATCCAAGTTAATCCTTGAACTAACTGTTTGTGAGTAGATAGGTTTTCACTGGTGTTATAAAACCTAATACAAATCCAACAAGTATTAGTGGTGAATAAACCATCCTCGTCAGTTGTCTAGCAACAGCTGCTAGAATTTTTCTCTTTTTCCCTGTCATATTGTCGTGGTGACAAGACTCTGATAATACATAATTAAAGGAACTGCTGCCTTTAGACTGTAACCAACAGTGGAATTCAAGTTCCCTACCTTGAACACTGTCAACAAAGTCAGGATGGCCCATGGGGTAGGTGGGGTTGTGTCAGGTTCACATTTTTCCTGTCTGCATCAACCGACAATGAGGAAGGCATGGACACAGTCACTGTGGTTGATGTGGATGCAGCAGCTGTGGATGCTGTATTGTGAGCATCTAGCATTTCTGTCAACAGGTCACAGAAGGTGACACAACCTTCATGTTTCAGAGCCTGAAAGTAGGCGATGCCCCGTTCACCCGCCTGGCGCACATGGGTCAGGAGGAGGAGAAGGTTGGGAACTCGTCTCGTGTTATCATGGTGTGTCTGTTGTACCACCTCCATCAATGCATCCACTATCATTTGTTGCATCTCGGTTATTTTGCTGAAGCTTGCCAATTTCCGTACCTCTGGGGGAGACAGAAAGCTATGAATCAGCCAAATATCAACCTGATTCAAATTGTAGTAGTCAAGCCATGTTTCTATCAACTTTCATTTTATTTAAACTGTGGTAGTCAAGTCATGTGATGACCAAATATTAACTTTCTTTTAAAACTGTAGCAGTCAAACTATGTGTCAGTCAAATCTTATTTCTGTTTACAAAGGGTCAGTTAAATGTTAACTTCGTTCAACTGACAAGAACTGCCTGAAAAACCACAAGACAACACTCCAAATAACAAAAAAAGAAAGATAGCTCTTCTGTGGCTGAAACAATACTTGTTTCCACTTCCAGGAAGAACCAATTATACTTCTTGTCAACACCAAAGCTATATGTGTTACTTACGGTTTTTGAACAATTTGGACTAGCACTTTATTTATTTATTTTTTTTTTTTTTTCTAAAAGTTCAAATCTTTGCCAAGTCATTACTATAGTGACTGAAGAATTGTTAGCCTGCACTTGTTTTCCCCCACTACTTAATTGTTCAGCACTTTATTTTTGTTTTTCAGAAATCAGTTTAATTTGAACTGAAAGTTTTGAATAAAATGACAATGAAACATTTTCAAATCATATTTGCACTGAATTCAACACCTGTAGAGTGATACAATTTGCAGACAACATGCCAGATCAATGAAACAAAACAGGTCTGTGAAAATGCTTTTTATTTCTGTTGTGTTCATAAAAGAAACTTCATTCACAGTTCAATTGTTTTCATTCAAAAGGTAACTTGACTCGTAAAGAATTCAGTTTTGTTTTGTTTGTTTGTTTTCTGGCTTGACATCTTTATTCCAAAAGTATCTCTCTGTTAAAAAATAATAAGGGTACACAGCATTACAATAATAATAATGGTAATTGAAATATTGGTTCCTAAAGTACATGCACTTTTTGAGATAGCAGTAGTAGTTAAAAAAAAAACAACAACAAAAAACCTGAGCAAACAAGAAAATGACTCGATGATACACACAAAGGGATAGCTGGGTTGTAAGAACTGATCATAATTATAATCTCCAGCTTGCATCTTGCTTTGCTGACCAAACTGGCAAAAGGAACATATCATATTCTTGCAACCCCATAACTACGGTGCAACTATAAAATCTAGAATCAACAAAAACACAGTTGTGTATAAAAATATAAAACTTAAAACTAACTGAGTACACTGTGATTACATGGGATAAATTAAAAACAAAAAATAGATTCAGGACTGCCAACTGGTCACGAACATTCAAGGATATCTCAAAAAGTAGGAAGAATGAGAGAAGAACAAACATGCAAGTGAAAAAACTCAAACAAACAAAAGCCCCTCCTTCTCCCGAAACACTACTAAGATAAAAACAACAAAATGTGTGTGTGTGTGTGAACAAAGAAAAAGAAAAACAAACCTTATCAGGTTTGATCAATTTATAACACAAGTGTAAAAAACTAAACCTCTGACTGATGTCTGAACGACATCAAAATATCTGAATCAGCATGGGTAATTGATACAGTTAAAAGTGCTCTGATATGCTTTAAGTGCCAATGTCTTCTTACCATATGTTGGTGTAGCAGTAATAACTAACATAGCATAAAAATCATTACTGAAGGTAAGGTAAGGTAATGTTGCTTATAGCCCAGCCGACCGCAAAGGCCCATATCAGGGCTGTCACTGCGCTGAAGTCAACTCACAAGTCATTCATTCACACAACCTTTTACAATACATCTTCTAAAAACATACCTGAAACTTTGTTAAAAAATCTTTCCACTGTAAAATCTCAGATCAGATGAAAAATGTTAATCTCTTTCAGAAATTCAAAGATCACGTGTCTCTGAACAAGGTCTGGAGTCTGCTGTAAAATGTTTAAGTCTCAAGTCATGCAAGCCCCAACTCTCTAAAAGAATGTTTCATTGTGAGTGGTACATGACATGGAATGCATCACGAAGCTTCTTCACTCTCTAAAAGGTATGAATGAGTAAAACAGGAACGGCCAGTGTGCAGCTGGCATAAAACCGTTTCTTTTTTGCAACCACTAGACGTAGATGAGAGGAACTCTTTAGGTTTGGACGGATCTGGAAAAGTTGGTTATCTGTCTGTGTATTCCAGTCCTCCTGCCAGGTCTCTGACATAATCATCAACTTTAGATTTTAGATCTGAGCAGGGGATAGATATGTTAGATAGCTTCCTTGTTGTGGCATTCTTGGCCAAATGATCAGTCATTTAATTTCCTCCAATGCCAACATGACGGGGAACCCAAGCAAGAACCTTCCGCTTTCAATTAGGTAAAAAGTAAAAAAAAAAGTGCTGAAGTTCAGGATGATGGTGGTTATGGCCAGCTATAGCTTCCACAGCTGACAGCAAATAGGACAAAATCAGAAAGTCCTTGTTTGTAGATTGAGAGATTATCTTCAGTGATGGAACCAAAGCTGTAAGTCCAGCAGATTAAACAGAAGTACCTGATGGAATATGATTTGATAATATTTGAGAAGGAGCACCAGGGCAATAGGCTGCACAGGCCACTCCATCGTCTGACTTTGAACCATCAGTAAATATCTTCTGAAAGGATGGGAATTTTGTACAGAGATCAGCAAAAAATGCCTTGTATACCTCAGAACTGGTGGATTCTTTGCGAAAAGCAGCAAGATCAAAGCAGATTTCTGGTGTGAAAAAGGTCCATGGAGGCTTATCTGGAAACTTGGAGAAGTCAGACACAGCTCCTAGATCAAGACCTGCATTCTGTGCATGAGGTTGCATATGAAGTCCAAACAGTGGAATACATTTGGGATTTTTTTCAAATTTACTTTGAAACTGAGGGTTAAAAACACAGTCATAAGCAGGGTTTTCCGGTTCAAAGAATACTCTGAGATAGTAATTCAAGGAAAGTTTCAGCCTGCGGTTGGATAATGAGGGTTCACCTGCAGGCTGTACACAGGGGTGGTGCGGAATGCTCCAGGGTAAGGTACTGTTGCTTATAGCCCAGCAGACCGCAAAGGGCCATATCAGGACTGTCACCACGTTAAAATCAAATCACAAGTCATCAAAAAAAAAAAAAAAAAAAAAAAAAAAAAAAAAACACTTTTCACACATCTTTTTAAAATACATCTTCTAAAAGTGTACCAAAAAGTTTGTTAAAAATCTTTCTTCCGCAAAATCCTAGATCACATGAAAAATGTTGATCTCTTTCAGAAACTCAAAGATCACGTCAGGTGGGATATCTCTGAACAGGGTTTTCATGGACTCTGCTGTAAAGTGTTTATGTCTCACATCGCGCAAGTCCCAACAATCTAAAAGAATGTGTTTCACTGTGCGTGGAACATGACATGGAATGCACCACGGAGCTTCTTCACCTTTTAAAAGATAAGAATGGGTATAAAACGAGTGGCCTGTGTGCAAGAGGCACAAGACTGTTTCGTCTTTATGGCCGCCTCAGGAACATTGTAAAAACTCTTTCAGTTTGAACAGATTTGAAATAGTTTGTTATCTGTCTGCAAGGCCCACTCCTCTTGCCAGAGGTCTTTGACATAATCAAATAACTTTTGGTTTTTGATCTGTGTAGGGGTAGACAGTTTCCCTGTTGTGGCATTCTAATTTCTTGGCCAAACGATCAGCCATTTCGTTCCCTCCGATGCCAGCATGACCAGGAACCCAAGCCAGAACAATGTTGTGACCTTCCGCTTTCAACATAGTAAAAAGTTTTTAAAAAGTGTAGAAGTCCGGAATGATGGAGGTTACGGCCAGCTACCACCTCCAAATATGACAGTGAATCAGATAAAATCAGAAAGTTTTCGTTTGTGGATTGAGAGATTATCTTCAATGCTAGAACCTGGGCTGTAAGTTCAGCAGAGTAAACACTCATCTGATGGAATATGTTCTAATAATATTTGAGAAGGCAATAGGCTGCACAGGCCACTCCCTCCTCAGATTTGGAACCGTCAGTGAAAATTCTTTTGAAGGATGGAAACTTGGAACATAGTTCCGCAAAAAGGGACTTGTAGGCAGGCCAACTAACTAGTGGAATCTTTCTGGTATGAGGCTAAATCAAACCGGATCTCTGGAGAGAAAAAGTCCATGGAGGGTCATCAGGAAACTTAGAAAAATCACAAACTACTCCAAGGTCTATACCTGCTTTGTTCAGATGGGGAAGAATACAAATCCCAAGGGTGGAATGGAACTGGGGTGGTCATCGAATTTCTTTTGGAATTTGGGGTCAAAAACACAGTCATATGCAGGGTTTTGAGGTTTAGAAGAGAGACTCCGACAGTAGTTCAAGGCAAGTTTTAGTCGGCGATTTGAGAGGGATGGTTCTCCTGCCTTGGCACACAAGCTATAAACAGGAGTGGTGAGGAATGCACCCAGACACAATCAAAGCCCTTGGTGGTGGATAGGGTCTAGACTTTTTTTTTCTTTTTTTTTACGATCTAGACTTTTCAGATAGAATGGTTTGGCAGAGCCGTACTCTACACACCCATAGTCCAGTTTGGAGCGGATCAGAGCCCTGTAAAGATGGAGGAGAGTTTTCCTGTCAGCGCCCCAATCTGTGTGCGCCACAACTCACAGAATGTTCTGTGCTTTCTGATATGCAGTTTTTAAGTGTTGGATATGACTTTTGAAGTTCAGTTTTTGATTAAAAAAAAAAAAAATAATAAAACACCCTGAAATTTGGCTTCTTTTACAGCTGGAATGGTGGACTTGTTTAGACAAATTTCAGGATCAGCCAAAAACTGACGAAAATTGTGGAAATTGATCGACTGAGTTTAGGTACTTGAGAAGGTAAACCCACTTTCCTCAGCCCACTGTTGGATCTTGTTGACACAAAGTTGGGAGTCGACGCCATACGCTGGCGTAAGAAACTCCAACTGCGGACAGCATGAAGTCATCAACGAACAGAGAGGACTCAAAACCCTGGTTTACCGATTTCACAATGTCATTGATTTTGATGCTGAAAAAGGCAGGAGAAAGAATGCTCCCTTGAGGTACACCTGCCCATGGATGTCAGACAGCATGGTGCCAACACGCACCTGGAACTGCTGATCAGCCAGAAAGTTTGGATAAACAGAGGCAGATGACCACGAAACCAAGTCTATGCAGATCCATAAGGATTCCTGATTTCCAGGTGGTGTCGTATACTTTTTCAAGATAAAAAAAGATAGCAACCACATGCTCTTTATTGATGAAGGAGTTGCGGATGGTGGTTTCTAAAGGGTCAACTGTCGAGTGGTACTTCCAGAACCTGCACTGTTCACTGGCTAAAAGGCCATCGGTTTCCAGCTTCCACATCAGACAGGAGTTGACCATGTTTTCCATTAGCTTACAGAGGCAGCTGGTCTGAGCTACTAGACGATAGTTCGAAGGGTTGGTAAGGTCCTTTCCAGGGATGATCAGGGCTTTCCACCAGGAGGGCGGAAAGCACCCTGTGGTCAAGATATAGTAGTAAACTTTCAGGAAGGTCTGGAGACAGCTTTCTAGGTGGTTTCAAAAGCTGATAGTGGGTCTCATCCAGGCCAGGAGCAGAATCGTTGCAGGTTTGCAGAGCTGATTTCAGTTCATTGATCGAAAATGGCAAATTGTAGGCTTCAGTGTTGTCTGATGTGAAATTGTATGAAGATTTTTCTCTGAGTTATTTGTTTCTTAAAAAGGTTGCAGATTTACTTGAAGATGATGAGTTCTACTGAATGGTGGAGACCAGCAGATTGGCAACAGCTTGTTTGTCAGTTATCAGGACATCAGCAAGTTTCAGGTAATGAATTGATGGGTTGGTGTTCTTCCCTTTGATTTTCTTGATGATATTCCAGACTTTTTTCTAGGATGTTTTAGATGTCAGCCAGAGCAGAAGTTTTTCCAAGACTGACGTTTACTAATTTTAAAAGTGTGTCTTGTTTGGCACAGAGTTTCTAATGGGCTTGAGCGTTTGGAGCTGAAGGTGATTGGAATACCCGACGCTGAGCTCGTTTCATACTCTTGAGATTTGTTGGCAGTCAGAATTGTTTTAGGCAGTTGGAGTTTATCGGAAGACATCAGAATACAGTTTTTTGCAGACTTTATCAACTTATTGGTTAGAGACTGCTGGGTCTAGACTTTGAAGAATGTCAGTTTCCTGGAGCTCCTTTAAAATATTTGCTTCAAAAATATTCCAGCTAGCTTTCAAGACAGAGCCCTTGATGATGAACAGGATGCAAGAGTTTCAGATAAGAGTGTCTTGCAGAGCTGTACATAGCACAACCATAGTCCAGTTTAGAACGGCCCAAGGCAGAGTGCTATGACCCGCAGAATCTTCAAAGCTTTCTGGCAAGAAGTTTTTAAGTGTTTAATGTGACTAAGAAAGTTGAGCTTTTGGTCAAAAATAACTCTTTGAAATTTGGCCTCTTTTACAGCTGGAATGGGAGAATTCCCTATTTGGATTTCAGGATCAGCAAAGAACTGTTGAAAATTATGGAAGCGAATGCACTGTGTCTTAGCAGCAGAAAAAGTAAAGCCATTTCCTTCCACCCACAGATGAATTTTATCCACACAAAGCTGGAACCTGCGCTGAAAACTTGGGTACAAGCTTCCAGTTGCATAGAGAGCAAAATCATCTACAAACAATGAGCAGTCCGAACTCTGTTGAACTGAATTAACAATGTTGTTAATTTTAATGCTAAAGAGGGCAGGAGACAGTATGCTTCTTTGTGGCACACCCAGCTCCTGCTCGTAAACATCAGAGAGAGTGGTGCCAACCCGAACCTGAAACTGTCATTCTGTCAAAAATTTTTTAATAAAAAGTGGAAGATGACCCCGAAAACCAAGATCATGGAGATCATAAAGTATCCCAGATTTCCAGGTGGTATCATAGGCTTTCTCCAAGTCAAAGAAAATAGCTACCATGTTTTTATTTAGAAAGGCGTTTTGAAGCGTAGATTTGAGAGGGATCAAATGGTCCACTGTAGTTTGATGTTTGCTGAAACCACACTGTTCTTTCGCCAGAAGGCTGTCTGTTTCAAGTTTCTACATGAGTCTAGCATTGACCATTTTTTCCATCAGTTTGCAGATACAGCTGGTCAAAGCTATTGGATGGTAATTTGATAGGTTTGAAGGATCTTTTCCAGGTTTGGGAATAGATATGATGAGGGCTTTCCACCAAGAATGTGGAAAGAACCCAGAAGTCCATACATGGTTGTACACTTGTAGCATGATGTTCAGACCCTATTGTGGAAGATGTTTAAAAAGTGTATTATGGATTTCATCTATACCAGTAGAGGAATCGCTGCAAGAAAGTAAGGTGGATTTCATTTCATTTAAAGAGAAAGGAAGATTGTACTCTTCCATGCTGTCTGATGAAAAATTGCAGGGTGATTTTTCTTTGACGGCTTTGTTTTTGACAAAACAGGCTGATTTGTTTGAAGAAGAGGAATTTGTTTTAATAGTTGAAGCAAGCAGATTGGCAACAGCTTTTTTCTCGGTTATTCACGAGTCAGAAACTTCAGATGGTTCACAGTAGGGCAGGTGTTCTTCCCTTTAATTTTCTTCATGATTTTCCATACTTTTTTCTTCCATGTTTTAGATGCAAGACCAGAGCAAATTGTTTCCTAGACAAATGTTTATGATTTTGTTTGGATGTTCTCAAATGTGTTTGGATTTTGCTCTCAATTTCTGATGTGCTTGGATGTTGGGCATCAATGGTCTGCAAGAGACTCAACATTGAGCTCTTTTGCGGGCTTTGTTAATTTTCTTACATCATGAGCTAAACCAAGGAACCTTTGGCATTAGAAGCTTCTTGGAAGATGTAGGAATGGTTGACTTAGCACAATTCAGTACAAAATCTTAAAGACTTCCTGCTGGATCTTCATTTAGCAGGATCTTGTCCTCTTCCAGATCATTAAGAAATTCAGAGGCAAAGAGGTCCCAATCTGCTTTGTTAAAATTGAGGCATTCTGGTAAGGACTTACTCTGCATTTGTATACTGAAGCAACGCAGGAAAATGGTCATTACCATGAAGGTCGTCATTAACCTCCCAAACAAAATCCAAAAACAATGAAGGATCACAAAGATCAAACAAGATGTGGTGCCATTAGCGGAGTGAAAGTAAGTTGGGGATTTCCTAGTTAAGACACACAAATCAAGCTCTGAAAACACTTCCTCTAAAAGCAAATCCTTTGGTGAGAATCTCTCGCTTCTCCACAGAGGAGAGTGACCATTCAGATCCCCAAATAACAGGAAGGGTGTAGGAAGCTGCTCCAAGAGTGAAATGAGGTCCTGTTTGGTGATCCAGATATTTGGAGACAGATACAAACGACAGATAGTTATGGTTTTATGGAGAGTAACCTGAGCTGCCACTGCCTGAAGTGGAGTCTGCTGAGCAACTGGGCTGCAAAGAACAGAGCTGCGAATGAGTAAAGCTACCCTGCCAGTAACACCGTAACACCGTGTTGTGCAGGTTGAACCAAGAAGCTATAACCAGAAAGGGAGACAGTTTTATCAGGCCTCTGAAGAGTTTCTTGCAGTGAAACTACCACAGGCTTAGCTTCACAGCACAAAAGCTGAAGTTCTTCATAATTAGAATACAATCCCCTGACATTCCATTGTAAAATTTTTTCCACTTTGGATGAGGACTCTATTCATCCATGTCAACGTCCTCTTCATCATACAGAGCTTCAAACACATCTGCAGTTTGAGTTCTGCCTTTTTTAATCTGTCTGGTGAAACAGATAATTTGTTCTTCCCCAGAGGGGAGGAACTCAATGATCTTTGTGGCAATGGTGGAGGCTTTCCTTTACACTCCATCAATGCCACTTTGTTTGGTACCATAGTCAGTCACCTCCCTTGGGAGGTGGCCTCGGCTTAGGGGCCGTCTTGGGGCGAACCCTTTGCTGAGCAGCCCGCACAGCTGCAGGCTTAGTGGATGCACCGGAAGTGCATCTTTTGGTGTGTTTAAGGGCCCCACCAATGGCCGTTTTCCTTTGCAATGTAACCGAAGCTGGAAGACATTTCAGCGGATCGAGACCACATGGTTCTGTCTGTACACTGGCTTCCACCTGAGTTGGCTTGAGTGATCTTTTAACTACCGTCAAAAAAAAGGAGTGGGGTACTCTTCTGTTCCTGCACCAACTTTTTAGCTTCGAAGAACAAAATCTTTTTTTTCTGTTTTTACATGCTGAATTTCTACTTGCCAAACAGGGCAGTCTTTTGAAGAAAAAGAGTGGTCACATCACAGTTCACACATTTTGCAGATTCACATCTGCCCTCATTAACTGCTTTGCTGCAGGTGGCACACACCTCCTTTCCAGGGCATTTCTCCTTGATGTACCAAATCTTTGACACCTAAAGCACCTCAGTGGGGATGGTACATACAGGGTTACTTTCACTCTCAGGTATCCCACCTTTATGGACTCTGGAAGGGTCGATTTGCAAAGGTGAGGAACAGAGTATTGGTTGGTTTTCACTCATTGGTGTGTTGGCAGGCTAGGTTTCTACTTTTAGTGTTGTTGGGAATGTTCCGCTGTCATTGGGGCTGCATGGATAAATTGAAAACTCGCCAGTGTAGAATATTGTGGAGATGTGATGTCACAGTCTGGAGTGCCCTGTTCTCAGTCTCACAATGATGGTCTTCTTCTTCGTTTACTCAGGTAGGAATCCTGGAGGTACTGACGGAGGCTGCTGTATGGTGAAGACCCTCCAGTGGTCAGTAAGGTTTTGCACTCACTGGTGAGTTGGCAGGCTAGGTTTCTAGTTTGGGTTTAGCTGGGAATGTTCCGCTGTCTCTGGGGCTGTACTGCATTGATAGTTGGAAGACTCACAGGTGTGGAATATAGTGGACCTGTGATGTTAAGGTCTGGAGAGCCCTATCCTGAGTCTCACAATGTTCACTTGGTCTGATCTGGGCATCCGGTAGTATGCATCCCTCTTGTTGAAGTCTGGGTGCTGCTCAAGTCATCCTCCTATTTGTCTCCTTGGAAATACTTCTGATTTATTCCAAGGAGGCTACCTTTTACTGTTGGGGCTGCTGTCCTCCTTCCTTTGTCAATTGGTCAGCTTCTTCATTTCCATATATAGTGCAGTATGAGAGTGTTCACTGGATGGGAGTATTTTCAGTGACTGATAAATGGTAATCATTTTAGATCAGTAGTACCATAGGATGATGATTATTGTTATATAAGTGGAAAAATGTAGTGGTGATGGTGCAATGGTGCAAGTTAGGGGGATAAAGGAAAATATCAATGACCTGTGGGTGATGTTCACTGGCATGGGTGAGATCAATAGTACTGTAGGATGATGGTCACTGTGGTAAGTGGAATAATAAGGTGGCATTAGTATAATATTGCCGGTGGAGAAAGAGGGTGGAGGGGGGTAGGGGTAGATGACTGATGGGTGATGATCATGGATCATTTGAGATAAACAGTACTGTAGGATGATGATAAATGTTGTATAAGTGGGATAATGTTGTGGCACTGGTGTAAAATGCCGGTGGGGGAATGGGGGAGGTGTTCAAAGATGGGTGGATGATGATCACTGTCAAGGTGTAGGTATGACCCATAGTGGTGTAGGATGATGGTCATTTTTGTAAAAGGAGTAGGATAGTGTACTGGCAAGTATGATAATGCCAGTGAGACACAAGCCCCTTAGTATACTTGTACACAGAGGGGTGGGGTGGGGGAACATAATGTGGACAAAGGAAAGGAAGTGGTCAGTGGGAAAAAAAAAAGAAAAAAAAAAAAAGGGAAGGGGAGGGGTGGGGTGGGGGGCACTGCAAGTTAATGTGGTGTGAGTGGGTGTGTGATTTTGTGGAATATATAGTGGGTTGCTGTTGAGGAGTACGGGATAGATCAAAGGGTAGGCAGTTGATTGGATAGGGCATGGGGTGTGGTGGAAAGCAGAAGGTGAAGGAGGGTGGCTGTAAATTTAGTATGAAGTAGGAAGCGGGGGTTTTTGGGGTGATGTTGTGTGTGTGTGTGTGTGTGTGTGTGTGTGTGTGTGTGTGTGTGTGTGTGTGTGTGTGTGTGTGAGAGAGAGAGAGAGAGAGAGAGAGAGAGAGAGAGAGAGTGTGTGTGTGTGTAAGTAAATAAACAAAATAAAATGAAATAAATTAATTGAAGTAAAAGAAATAAAGTAAAACATATTGATTAAAAAAAATTATATATATATATATATATGTATATAAATTAAGTGTAAGGGGAAAATAAAACAAAATTAAGATCAAATAGATGGAAGGTGGCTGTAACTTCTGTATGAAGTGAGTAAAGGGGATATGGTGGTGTTGTGTGTATATGTGTGTGTGTGATGTGTGTGTGTTAGAAGATATTGCCAACTGGCGTTGAAGTGGTGGGTATGTGTGTTAGGTTATTGTTGGATATTGATGCCTTGGGGGTGTAGTGTGCCCAGTTTGGCAATGAGATGGGATTCTTGAGTTGTGCGTTCAAAGCTGTCACTCTGTGACTGCCAGAGTGCCAAGACTTTGACATGGTTGATGTTGTGTTGCGTGTGGTTGAAATGTAGGGCAACGGGTTTGGGTCGGTGGTGGCGGATATCAGTCAGGTGTTCAGAGATGCGTGTCTCAAGTGTCCGTGATGTTTCACCTATGTAGATCTTGCCACACAGCTGGCAGTGGATGGCATATATGATGTTGCGGCTCTGACATGAGAATGTGCGTTTGACTGTGAAGGTGTCTTTGGGGCCCTGTAAGATGGTGTCTGGTTTGGTGAGGGCTATTGAGCTCTAGAACAGGTTTAAAGAAGAGCAACAAAGATGATCCATAGTATAAAGGATTACTCATACCAAGAAAGATTAAAATATTTACAACTTCCAACACTAAAAGCAAGAAGAGTAAGAGGGGACTTGATTAAGACATATAAGATATGTAATGGTTTTGATGATATTGACAAAGCATGCTTTTTTGTATTTCACAGATCAATACTACAAGAAACAGTGAAGATAAGATATTCAAACAATATTCCAGAACTAATTTGAGAAAATTTACATTTACTAACAGAGTAACCAATTATTGGAATAAATTAACAACTAACATCAAACGTGCACCAAGTACAAATACATTCAAGAACCTCATAGATAAACATGAATCAATAATTAAAACTAAATATGACTTTGATGGTTAAAGAAGACTGAGCTGGTCAACGACCGGACCAACAGACACCAAAACTAGAAGGGGCATAAATAGCCTAAATAGGCTAAGTTATTTAATACAACGCCCCAATCCTGATCCTGATCCTGAAGTAGCTTATGATGTTGTGATGGCTGGACGCTTAGGTGTTCTCAGAACACTGGACAGGATTCTTTTTCTTCTACTGACCGACAGTTCGTACCGATGTTTCAAAGTATTGTCAGTCATGTGATATATGCCAAAGAAGTGTCCCAAAAGGAAGAGTATCATGTGCACCACTGCAAAAGATGCCTGTGATCTCCTAACTTTTCAAAAGGATTGCCATCGAATTACTTGGTCCTTTTGTGCCTGCATCCTCATCTGGGCATAAGTATGTGCTTATGATTGTCGATGTTGCCACAAGATACCCTGAAGCAATCCCTCTAAAAAAGATTGACACAGTAACCATGGCAGAAGCTCTGTTCTCTGTGTTTTGTAGAATGGGGTGCCCAGCTGAGATTCTTTCAGATTGTGGAGCAGAATTTATGTCGGAACTCATGACCGAGATTTACTGACGGCTCTATTAAATCAATCACAACAATTCCATACCACCCACAAAAAATGGTGTTGTGGAAAGATTAAATGGAAAGCTGAAGTCCACACTGAAAAAAGTCATGCAAGAACCCAAACACTGGGATAGCTACATACCTGCTGTCCTCTTTGCCTATAGAGACCTGCCAAATGCAAGCACTGGCTTTTCGCATTTGAACTTCTCTGTGGTCTTCCTGTGCAAGGACCAATGTCAACTCTCTCTGAGAAATGGTCAGGACATGTACACACAGAGGAAGACAAGAACATGTTTGACTATGTGTTCAACCTCAAAAACAGACTGGCAGAAACGTGCCAAACAGCACAGGAGGAAGTAAAAAAAAGTCAGCACAAACTCGCAAGCGATTTGCTGACAATAATTTAAAACGAGTGCTACAGCCTGGGCAGAAACTTCTTGTTCTCCTCTCTGATGAAAAGAACAAATTACAGGTCATGTGGAAGGGTCTTTATCTTGTTCTTGAAAAGCTGAATGCTGTTGATATAGCTGGGAAGGTCAAAATCTTCCAAATCAACATGCTCAAGCTGTGCAATGATAGATCTGAGCACATGAACATTGCTGTGAATGTCTCTTGATGTGTTTGCAATGACAGATCTAGTGTGCCTGTGTTATGGACTGACATACAACCCTGTGACTTCATCCCTCAAACTGACACTGTGTGTCCACAAAATCTGATATTATCCAACACTCTGCTTTGGTAGGAATCATTGCAGAATGTGATGAGGATGACACTATCATCTATACTCTTCCACCAATGACACTCTGCTTTGGTAGGAATCTTCCCTCTTCTGCAAATGAGACTCTGCTTTGGTAGGAATCATTGCAGAGTGTGATGAGGATGACACTATCATCCCTACTCTTCCCTCTTCTGCCAATGACACTCTGCTTTGGTAGGAATCATTGCAGAATGTGATGAGGATGACACTATCATCCCTACTCTTCCCTCTTCTGCAAATGAGACTTACATGGACGTTCACATTGATGATAATCTCTCAAAGGATAGAAAACAGCAGATAAGGGACTGTCTCAAAGAGGTCTCTGACATTCTAACTGACAAACCGGGTATGGCCATAGGTGTTGAGCCGCATAAGATACTTTTGACAGATGACGGAAACCACACCCTTTGCCTTTTGCAACTAAACATGTCATTCAAGACAAAGTAAAGATGTTGCAATTGGGAGTGACTGAACCCTCCACTTCTTATTGCTCTCCTGTGGTTCTTGTTTCTAAACCTGATGGTTCAGTATGCTTTTGCATTGATTATAGAGCACTGAACACACTGACAGTATTTGATTGCGAACCCATCCCTGACATGGACAAACTATTTTGTCAGCTTTGAAAGTCTAAGTACTTTGCCAAAATAGGCCTTGCAAAAGGTTATTGGCAAATCCCTGTTGACCTCTCTGACAAAGACGAGACTGCCTTTCAAACTCCGCTTGGACTATTACACTGGATTCGCATGCTTTTTGGTTTACAAAACGCTCCTGCAACCTTTGTGAGAATGATGTGCCAGTTGTGTTCGAGTGAGAACAATGCTTTGAATTTTTGTTATGACATTCTAGTGCATATTGTTGACTTTGAACAGTTCATTATTGAAATCAAAAATATCTTTCAAAAACTGAACAAGTTTGGATTGACAGCAAGGCCATCAAAAAATCACCAGCAAGTTCACCAGAAGGTTTATCCATTTTTAGACTCTTCCAAAGGAGAGAAGTATACCTCTCTCCCTGGATATCTTATTAAGAACAACCAGAATCAAGGTTGTGTGAAGGTAAGGTAATGTTGCTTATAGTCCAGCTGAGCGTGAAAGGCCATAACAGGGCTGTCACCATGTTGAAGTAAACTCAAAAGCCAATAACCCCCCCCCCTCCACCCCCAAAAAAAACTACCACCACCATTCCACAACCATTAGAAATCTTTCTTCTGTAAAATCTCAGATAAGATGAAAAATATTATCTCTTTCAGAAATTCAAAGATAACATCAAAAAAGATTTTCTAAGGATTCACCAGCTAATTCTGACCATGCAAAGGAAAGGGGAGTAGAAGACTGAATATACGTAACACGACTGAAAAGGCCTGCTGAAGGGAAAGATGGTTGCTACAAGTAAAACAAGTCAAAATCATGAGCCACTGCAAAGATATGTTAAACACCCAGGAAAGCAGGAAAACTTGAGGTCACATATGGAATTGAGGATTAGAGCAATTACACTTCGGAAAGTGTCTGATGACAATTACACTTCGGAAAGTGTCTGATAGCAAGGTTAGCCTCCTTGCTCTCCCAAAATTTTGAGTTAGTGAGGTTCCTGTTTTTTTTTATCGTCTGTTCAGTGCCAAGTAGGATAAGGCATTTGTTCAGACAGGAAAGTATGAGAACAATAAATTCTCACATACAATAGTTTTCTTACTTCCCTTCTCTCAGTGCTCCAGTTCTGAATATACTAACTAGACTTTCTAAACACTACAAAGAGAAGAAAAAAAAACCCAACAAACTAAGGGATAAAACCAATCAGACAGGGCAAGAGAAGCCAAACAGAAAAATCAATCATCATGAGTAACCTAGAAGTACTGTCTGTTCTATGATGCAGTTTCTGACTAGTTGTGTTAATGTACTATTTGTACTGTTTGAATCTGGGCTTTTGTGTGTCAGTTTCATGTTGAAAAACATATGCAATATTAAATGCAAAATAATGTAAAATAATGTATTATAAGAAATTTTTTTCAAAAAAAGATGGTGACAATACCAGCATTAATAAGCACAGTGGCCTGCAACAAAAGCAGCTCCTCTTTGGTGATAGCAAACTGAACCATCTGCTCTGACACTGCCGATACTTGCTCCAGAATTTCCGTCATCTCCATCACAGTCCACACATGTCTGTTGACAAACATCACCAAATCCACATTTAATGACAGAGAAATAGTGTTGCTTATTGCCTAGCTGGCTGTAACCCCACTGAAGGCAACTCAAAATGGATTACGAGAAGAAAAAAACAACAAACACACATAATCATTTAAATTAATTTTTCTAAAACACTCGAAAATTTCATTATGATCTTTTTTTCTGTTAAATTTTGGATCAGACAAAAAATGTTGATGTCTATCAGAAATTCAAACATCAGATCAGGCAGGGCATGTCTGAACAAGATTTTTTATGGAGGTTGCTTTAAAGTGTTTATGTCTGACATCATTTATGTCCCAACACTCAAGAACTTGATTGATTGTGAGTGGCACATCACATGGAATGTACCATGGAGCTTATTCACCTTTCAAAAGTTAAGGATGGGAGAAAAAAGGGGCGGCCTGTGCACAAATGGCTAAAGACTGTTTCTTCTTTATGGATACCTATGGTACAACTTACAACTGTTCCAAGTTTGGATAGATTTGGAAGAGTTTGTTATCTGTCTGTCAGTACCATTCCTCTTGCCAGAGGTCTTTGACATAAGCCCGAGCTTAAGGGTTTCAGATCAGTGTAAGAGATAAACAATCCGCTCAACTCTTTATTTGTGGCACTCTTGCAAGTTGATCCTCATTGCCTAGAATGCCCACATGACTAGGTACCCAAGCAAAAACTCTGTATCCATCTGATTTCAGAAATGTGTACAGTTCAAACAATTCCAGCAGTTGTGGGTGCTTGAGGTTACGGCCAGCAATGGCCTCCAAAGCAAACAGGGAGTCTAACAAAATAAGAAAACCTTTTTTTTTTTTTAATTTAGAGACCATTTTATGAGCCAGGACCAAGGCTGTCAACTCAGTAGTGTAGATGGAGCCATCAGTGGGGATGTGTTTAGGACAACTCTGAGAGGGAGCAGTTGTACAAAATGCAGCAGAACCAACTCCCTCTTCAGATTTGAAGCCATCAGTAAAAATTCTTTTGAAATGAACAAAGTTCAGCAAAAAAAAACCTTGTAAGCCAAAGAGATGGTGGAGTCTTTTCAATAAGAGGTCAGATCAAAAGCAGATATCCAGGGTAAGGAAACTCCAAGGTCTATGTCAGCACAGTAAAATTCCCGAAGGTGAAATTGTTGAACTGGGGTGGTCTTCAAATTTCTTCTAGAACTTGGGTCAAAGACACAGCCATAAGCAGGGTTTGGGGGTTCAGAAAAGAGATTCAAACAGTAGTTCAGAGTTTCAACCAACAATTAGAGAAGGATGATTCTTCTGCCTCAGCATGCAGACTGTAAACAGCGCTGGTGTGAAAAGCATCCCGACAGAGTTGAAGTCCTTGGTGGTGAATGGGATCTAGAGTTTACAAGTAGGAAGATCTGGCAGAACCATACACCACACAGCTGTAGTCCAGTTTGGAGCAGATCAGAGCACTGTAAAGATGAAGAAGAGTTTTCTTATCAGCTCACTAACCCTATGTGTCACAACTCTCAAAATGTTAATTGCTTTCCGACAAGTTTTCAAGTGCTGAATGTGACTTTTGATGTTTAGTTTTAGATTGACAATAACTCCCAGAAATTTGGCTTCCTTTACAAATGCTATGGTGGATTTATCCAGATGAATTTCTGGGTCAGCAAAACACTGTCGAAAAGTGCAAAAGTGGATACAGAGTTTTGGTGCCTGAAAAAGTAAACCAATTTTCACATAAAGTTGCAGTCTACAGTGTATACTGGCATAGGTTACTCCAGTTGCACAGAGCACAAAGTCATTAACAAACAGGATTTGAAACCCTGGTTCACAGAACTGACAATTTCATCAATTTTGATGCTGAATAGAGCTGGAGGAAAATGCTCCCCTTGGAATACACCCAACTCGTGCTCATGGATGTCAGACAGCCTGATGCCAACACCGACTCTGAACTGCTGATCAGCCTGAAAGTTTTTAATAAAAACAGCGAAATGACCTCAAAAACCTAGATTGGAACTGCTGATCAGCCACACAACTTTGAATAAAAACACTGAAATGACATCGAAAACCTAGATTATGATCTCTAAGAATTCCACTTTTCCAAGTCTTTGGTCAGATCTTTTCCAGGCTCATAAATAGGAATGATCAGGGCTCTCCGCTAGGAGGGTAGAAAGTACCCTGTAGTCCATATATAACTGTAGACTTTTAGAAGGGTTTGGAGACAGCTTTCTGGAAGATGTTTCAGAAGCTGGTAATGGCCAGGAGCAGAATCACTACACCTTTGCAAAGCCGATTTCAGTTCATTAATTGTAAATGACAGATTGTAGACTTCAGCGTTTTCCATGCAAAAGTTCCAAGGAGATTTTTCTTTCAGTTATTTGTTTTTCAATAAAGCAGCAGATTTAACTGTGGATGATAAGCTGTTCAATACTGGAGGTCAACATATTAGCAACAGCTGGTTTTTTTGTATCAGAACGTTTCCTTTCCATTTTTGTGATAATTTTCCAGACTTTTTTCTTGGGCATTTTGAACGTCAGCTTGGAACAGTAGTCTCTCCAAGCCTGACATCTACTTAATTTAAAAGTATGTCTTGTCTTGGCTTGTAGTTTTTGATGGGATCAGGCATTGGGCACTGGTGATCTGAGATAACACAACGCTGAGCACATTTGCGTTCATCTGTAACGTGCTGGCATTCAGAATTAAACCAGGATGTTTTAGACATCTGCAGTCTGTTAGAAGTTGGAGTACTAATTTTTGCACATTTTACGAGTGTATCCGTCAGGTTTTTGGCAGGATCTGGACTTTGACATTTTCCTCTTCATTCTTTTCAGATACTTCCTGCAAACAGGTCTCAGTTAACTTTTATATAATTGAGCTGTTCAGATAAACTGCAGGTTTCAAGACAATCGGAAAGTGGTCACTTCCATGAGGATTGTTATGAGCACACCATTCATAGTCCAGGACCAGTGAGGGATCACTATCCACAAATCTAATCACCAAAGTGTATCTGAGGGTGAATGGACTTATACTGGTAAACAATCATTCAGACAACACAGATCCAGCTCTGAAAAGATCAAGCCCTGAAAAGACATCAAGAAGGAGACCTCTGGATTCCTCAAAAAGGAGCGTGCCAATCACCCAACAATAAAAAAAAAAGGTACTGGAACTTCTTCAATCAGGCTGACCAGCTCTTGTCAACAAAGTGATATACAGTGGTATACATAAAGAACGCACTTTTACCGTTTCATGCAAAGTGATCAACACAGCTAAAGTTTGAAGAGAGACCAGCCGCCGTGGCGAAGTGGTTAGTGTCACAGACTCCCGGCTGGGAGGTCATGAGTTCAAATCCCATCAGAGTCATGTGAGTTTTTCTGCCCCAACCGGCTCCTACCCAGAGTTGAGTTTGCTGCGGACTCAGTTGGGAAGACTGGGACCACACAGTCGTGTTTCATCCACTTAATGGATGCGTTTCTGAGAGTGTTGCTCAAATTTCCTGACCAACACTGCAGGTGCCTGTATCTCTCGTGGCCTGGTTGACGCCGGGATATATTATGAAAGGAAGCGTAGAGTACAACCCTGTTATGTAGTCTCAGACCGGAATGGAATTCCGTAGCATCATCTTAATCATCCTCATTCTCATCGACGAGCATAAAAAAAAAAATGTCTCAAATTCTGTGGCCCTTCATGCCCTGCTCTCATGGTGACCTCAATTTCGATGTCCTCTCCATGTCTGTGGCCTTGGTTTGGTTCCATCGGGGTCACCGGTATCGGTGAGTCCATGGGGGCTGTCGTTGGATGGACATGGTGGCACCCTCCGGAGGGAGAGCTCATTCACGCCGGCTCCGCGACTAAGCAATTATTGTCGTCAATAGGGGGCTTAGTAGGTGGTGTCCTGCGTATGTTAGATCAGAACAGGCACCACTGAACACCACTGAAAGGACTCGGCAGCAGTGCAGTGTCTCCTCCGGTGGGTTGTCTCTTGACGACTTGACATTGACTGCTTCCTGTGGATTGCCGGTGCCGGGGCTGTGGCGGGGCCGACTGGGCTGTGGCTGTGGACGAGGCGTCGGAATGAGCGGCGTGGGTGCACTGCCTCTGAGGTGTCGCAGAGGTTGGGAAGTTTGAAGAGAGGTATTTAAAGCAATACAGCTGAACAAAAGAAACTTGTGAATGAGTGACGAGACTCCTCTCATTACTCCATCTGCAGTAATTTGTGCTGGTTTTAAGAGAACATTACTGCCAGAAAGAGTGAAAAGTCTTCTGGTTCTAATGTTTGTTTCCTCCTGAGCTATCACAACAGGTTTTACACTCTAACAAAGCAGCCATAGCTCCTCAAGAATATAAACTCTGTTACGTTCCAATGGATTATTTTTTACTCCATTATGAAAACAGTGGACAATTCACTCCATTTCTGCATCATTGTTCACTGACTACTAGATCCGCTTCTTTGGGGCCAGGATGTTTCTTATCCTGACCTTTCTTCCGGCAGAGCCCACCCACCTCTATTCACCTCCACATACTTTTGGTTGGGAACTTTTTGATGGGCTCAAGGGCCTTTGGGGGGAATAGTTGGTTTTCTGTTCCTGTCCATGCAAGTGGACCAAAGCTGGGAGGATCTGGGAAGAGCCTGTTTCCCAGCCTGCTTAGCAGCAGATTTTTTTGACTGCTGGAGAGACAGGGGGGGGGGGGGGGGGGGGGGATTAGATTTGATGCCTCTGTCAAGGGCACTAGACTTCACAGAAGGAATTTGCAGATCTTATGGCAGGTTTGTCTTTTACACATGTCAGATTTCCTTGAACAGGTTTTGAAAAGTAAAAAACGTCCATCTGACAGGAGATGGACATTATCTGAAGTTGGTTAACAACTGCAGAGTACAATATTCCTGAGTTGGGCTAACCGCCAAGCACAACTTTTTGGCTTTATGGAAAGAGATTTTTTTTTTTTTTTTACCTTTTCAATAGCCTGTTGCAGTTACCATTTCAGACAATTTCACAAAGAAAATGGGTGGCCTCCACCACAGTTGGCACAAAGGGCCGGTCCCCGGCAAAGCCTCTCGTGGATTGCTTTGCAGCACAGACCATAAATCTTCTCCCGTGAGCATGTTGCCAAAGCGGTCAAATATCTGGCAGCTAAAGCACTTAACTAGAGACGCGACATGGAGGTTTACTTTGACACTGAGGTAGCCAACCCTGACTGTTTGTGGAAGCGATGGCGTACAAAAAGTGAAAAAGAGCATGCTAGTAAGTTGCAACTCACCCCTTGTGTATGGTATCTTGTTATCTCTGTGCACATCAATCATCCCTTGTGGCCCTAATTTGCTCTTGATCTCTACTTCCAAAACGCCTTTGAGGTCAGAATACCTCATGACTCTTTCAGATGGGTTCAGCTGCTTGTGTGAAGACACCCTGATCCCCCTGTCAACCAACTTTGTAGCACTTTGGAGCTGTAATTTGATGAGAAAAGAGCACTACCAAGCCTTTGATGGATTTACATTTTCTTCTTCAGTTCCTTCCACTACTAGCCAGGAAGCCCCAAGCCCTGTCTTTCTCCCTGCCCCTGTGTCGGATTCACTGTCAATATCGCAGTCCTGGGATGGTTTAGCCTGTATCTGTACTCTCTTTAGCAAAGAAATGTACTGGTTTGGATTTCACCCCTCTGTTACCCACTCACTGTGGAGTCCAACTAAGGGGCCAGGGCCAAGAGACTTATATCTTAACCCCATCCAGGCTTCAGGAGGGAGCACCTGCCCTCTCAATCACCATGATCTCAATCCCCTCCATCAATGGTCGCATCATATGGCAACCACAGCAGCTCTTAAGAAGACCATAGAGAAAAGAAAAATGTGAGAAAGAAGATTCAATAGGGAGAATATAGAAAACATCCATTAAAAAAGGCCAAAGATAGAACAGGAAAAAAGGATTACACTTTGTCCGGGCTCTCGTTCCTTACTTGTCCGACATAAGAGACCCTACCTTACATCATGCTGCGCCTAAGCCAGTCCACAACTTGGCTATACATGCCTTAAAGTGTTATGCAAAACTAGCCTTCCATCTGAGTATCAATGCCCCTGTCAGCACAGCCTAAGAGACCACACAAGCCCTCCAACCACAACAAAGTCATATCCCCCAGAGGGACATCAAGTGACAATCTATGACAGCGAATAATAGATAACAACAGTCACAACACTCATGACAGATATCCACTCATTTAACGATTTGCCCATCAATACAATATTAACTTAATCACACCCACATTAACCCTTACACCGCCTACATTGCATTTCTGCAACCAAGCAGCTCACCACCGATGTCGCCGAAATGTGACCAACTAGGGTGACCTAACTCCCGATACTCTCGCTCTCCAATTTGATGAGACAGAAAGCCAGCAATAAATGTTACAGTAGGGGGATTCCCTGTCCTGTGACTTACAGCCATCTACTTTGTCAAAGATGTTCAGTTAAGTGTTTTTATCAATTTATACCGATTGCTTTTCCATTCACTATGACATCACAACCAAGCCCTTCAGGTACTCAGCCTTGCCGTACATTTACCACAGATCAGGTGCTGGAAATATAAGCAGTCAGCTGATCCTGATTCAGATGAAGAACACCCAGAAGGTGACCAGGAAACATTATGGGATAGGGAGAGTTTGACCGAATTAGTACAAAGTGAGGCTGACCCTGCTGGATGCGTACCAAGTGGAGGGAGGCGAGGCGCAAGCCAGCATGCTGTGAGCCAGCCTGTTGTTGGCTTTGAGCCGGCTAGCAGTGACTGAAAGCAGTGTGAGACAGCTGAAAATGTGATAGTGAGGGGGCGAGCAAACACAAAGACCTACGAGACATAGAACTGCAAGCACAGCTGGTCTGCAACATAGTCGAGGTCGATGGGGTCGTGGCTGTGTGACACATGTCAGAGGTGTGCAGCAGAGATGTGTTTGAGTGGAAATTATATGACCAGCTTAACTCATTCGCCCCAGGAGAATGACTTCCCAGGTTCCACAGACCAACAGGCAAGTGAATGACTTTATTTTCATTAAAAAAATTGCTTTCAACAGTGAAAGTGAAAGGGACGTGTGTGTGTGTTCCTTTTTTTTCTTTCATATTTGTACCAGTGGGGCATAAGAACCTGTGTGTGTGTGTGTGTGTGTGTGTGTGTGTGTGTGTGTGTTTTCCCTTTTTCTTTATTATGTGTATCAGTGGGGTATAAGAAGTTGTGCGTGTGCATGTGTATGTGTGCGTTTGTGTTCCCTTCCCTTTTTCTTTCTTTCTTGAGTATGCCAGTGGGGTGTAAGAAGTGTGTGTTGTGTGTGGTTGTGTGTGTGAAGGAGTGTGTGTGCATAAGTGTGTGTGTGTGTGTGTGTGTGTGTGTGTGTGTGTGTGCGTGTGTGTGTGTGAGAGAGAGAGAGAGAGAGAGAGAGAGAGAGAGAGAGAGAGAGTGTGTGTGTGTTATTGCTTTTCATAGGTCATATCACCAATTGTTCCCCTGATTGTTGTTTCAGGAGTGCTGGTGAACAGGGATGATTTTCAACCCATGGACTACTTCCAGCTCTCCTTTCCTGATGCTGCATTCTAGCTGATGATGACACAGTCCAATCACCGGCACACTTGATGGAGCGACATTTTTTGGAAAAAAAAAAGATGATGACAGCCATCCTGACTGCAGTCTGTAGCTCCAGGACACACAGAGGATGGCAGAGAGTGCTGACCAATTTTCAGTGTAAAACCTGTGAGCTGCCCATGTGCCCCACTCTCTGCTTTGAACTCTATCATACGAGCAAGATTTCTGGAAGGCCGCCGGTCAGCTGAAACCATGGGCTGGACTAATACCTTGAAGTTTGTCCAGTCATCTTGTATACAGCACAGACAGTAGGAATAGTATCATTTGTAGCTGTAATATACTTTTTTGTCATTCTTTCTGAAATCTGAACCCTGGACATGCCCACAAACTTGACACTTTCCTGTCTATTGTGCACTGCCGTCACCAGTTTTCTGCTGTTGGAGTATGTGGTTTTATGACTTTTTTTTTTTTTTTTTTAGGATATTACATACTTTCTGGTCTTCATTAGGTGAATGGAGTATTTTTCCTTCCTTGTTGAGAGTCTGATGGATGCTTTTTTCTTTTTGATGTTGTGAAGAAAGATAATATTAAATTTTCATTTATTTTGGGGGTTTTCTGCACTTGAAAGTATCAAAAATATGAAATTGTTGTTGACTAACCATTACCAACATACTATAATTTAACACAAGTACAGTTTCTTTCCTCCATTCTACAAAAAACAACATGAGAACTGGTTGCTTAGTTCCAGAGATATCTGTGTTTCACACATGCTGGTATGAAATAAGAGGTTTTTTCTTTTTTTTTTTAATGGTCGGCGATGGGAATTTATGCAAAACAGAAACATCTGGCAGTTGAAAGAGTTAACAGCACAACATTTTGACCCACCAACCTAACCACTACACAAAATCAGATCAACATTACAATGTGAAATCAACAAATTAGACTTGATAAAATCAACAAAATTACCCAGTAACATGAACAAATACACATGGACTGGAACCACATGAACTAGAATCCACCATCTTAACCATGCTAATACTATCATAATAATACATGCCTAAACTGTCATTTTCACACAAATGTAAAAATGTCGACAGAGTTCCCTCTCTTTACAAGGAAGAAGCAGCCCACGTTTACTTCTGTAATTTCTGCACTGTCAAGTAACAGTTTTGGCAAGGTTTTAGCATAAACGATAATGTGGACCATTTCAGACAAAGATAAAAGAAAGAAAGATCCTTTCACCTGATCTCAATTGTGATATATCAGCACAGCAACAACAGAAAAATGAAAGAAACGACATTCAATTCAAGTCTGACAAGTCGTAACTTTGACAGCTTAGCCCACCCTTAAGGCCACTGTGTCTAACACTAGGATCTGGAAAGGGAAAAGGGGGGGGGGGGGGTGGGGGGGGGGTGGTGAAGTCAGAGAGAGAGAAAGGGAGGGAGGAAACTGCTGAAGCCAGCAACCCACCTGTCTAAAAGGAAGTCTGGAGCAAAAACAAGACGTTTGCCTTCATGTTCCATGGAGCGGAAAGCACAGTTGAGTAGCAACAGCTCCATCCAACAACATTCTATAAGGTGGACCTGGTCACTCAGAGAGAGGTCTGTATAGCCTGCAACATCAACAGTCACAGTGTGTTACATACATCTGAAGCAATCAGTACTGGCTTCAGATTACCTTACTTCTGTTTCAATCTTAACCCTCTTGTATTTGTAATGGGAGTACACGGGAGCTCCCGGACAGCGCACTAGTTTTCACAATGGGAATATGCGTTTGGCACTGTTCCAACGTGCTTGCTCAGAGACGTGATAGTGGTCAGAGAGCCTCTACAAGTTTTAGGTATTCCCCACTATTGTCCAATGAAGTGGTAGTATGATTTTGGGACATTGGCACCACTTCCATTCACTGAAAAAGAAGGGAAACTGCATGCGGTGAGCTGTGAACGAAACTGACCAAATGCCACAATGGCGTCGTCTGTTAGATGAAATACCGAGTATTCTGCTGAGGAATGGGATCAAATCTGACAAGTAGAAAAAATTGAAAATGAAGAACTAGAAGAAAAGTCTGATGTTGACATAGGCAATATAGAAGAACAAAATGTGGAAAGTGATCCTGAGGATAACGTGCCATTCACCGCCCTGCAAACAACATGGTGACTGTCTACATGTCCTGCAACCGTAACTGCATTCCAATAGCCGACAGGCATGCTCAAACTTTGCCAAACACCACCTCTCTGGATTATTTCTTTTTGTTTTTGCTTCTTGCCTGTTTTCAAACAGCTGTAAATGAAACAAACAGGTATGCACAACAAAAGCAAACTGCCAAGAGCACACCTGACCCCATGTGGTCAAACATGACACCTGAAGAAACAAGGGTATATCTATTTGTGTTGATCATGATGGGGATAAAGCGTCTGCCACCGTTATGCTGTTTCTGGCAAACTGACACCCGCTTCACTGACCTCTGCATTAGAACTGTTTCCGTAATTATCACAATCAAAAATATGGCTCAACAGTAATCCAGCCTACTTGTTTTCATGTTTCTTTTGTGCGTGCAAACCTGTATTTAGTAATGACAATAGTGGCTCTATGACATTTAGCATAATCCTTTACACATTGTCACTTATTGAACAGCTATTGAGGCTCTATGTATAGTCAAAAATGTGAATGTAGAATGGGAAACAATTGCATAAAAGAAAATGTGAAACTATGGTTGGAAGTATTTGACATCACATGTGATAACTGACAGCAGTTGTGTGACATTCACTGGATTACCGGTAGGGGTGGGGGTGGGGGTGGGTAGGTCGGGGAGCTGTAGGGGCGGACTGAGGATGGACCATGTGAAATAGGCCTCAACTTTCTTTTTATGCTACGAACATGCATGTCAATGAGAAAACTACATCTTGGTCTGCTGTAATAGTATTGTCACCATAAAACAGGACACATTTGGTGAGATTTTGGTGACAATGACACGACCTTTTGCTCTTAGAAAAACAAAATATGATTCACATAACAGAACAAGCTTCCATGACCACATCCAGAAGATTTTATGACTTTGGAGGTTTATGTTTGGTTATGGTGACGCATGAACCGTGCATACCAATTTTAAGGCTAAACTCACTAAAAGAATCCGAAAACTAGGGGATAATTTGCCTCAGAGAATCTGAATGCAAGATTAGTTTTACATGCTCATTACACAGAGCACATGGGTGAAACTGGAAAAAATTAAAAGCAGGAAGACCTGAACGGTTTTTACGCCTTCGATAAGTAAAATCTGGGCATTTGGAGACACATCTGGTCGTGAATTTACAACCCACAATTGTTATTTATATGATTAATCTATGTATTTCTGGGGTACAGTACAATCCAGGTATAAAGGGACACAATTTTGTTTTTTTTTAGGTAGGTTCACTAATATGCCCACTGCTCTTTCAATTCTTGACATACATCTTCGATACTTGGGAAATTTTCTTGTTATCTCCTTGGCTACAGCCAGATATCACAATAGTTTGATTTTGTTTGTAATGAGTAGACAAAAAATATATATAATGATGAACGCTTTGAAAAACAGACACTTTCAGAACATAAACAAAACTATAGCACTAAAATCACAATGAAATACCACAAAAACTGGTTCAGAACAAACATCTGTATTCACAATAAAGCTTGACAATCCATAAAATGTTGCTTTTGCAACCCATATCATACAGGACACTCCAGTCCAGGTAAAGCGGGAAAGAACATGGGAATCACACATAATCCACAGCATCAGTCTGCACATCTTGCAAGCCTCTTGGGAACTGGTCTTGTTTAGCAGAGATGAAATAACAATAACAACACTCAGTGTAACTTTGAATTCATTATTCTGTTTGTTTTCTTTCACATATGCAGTTTGGTTCACTCATAAACTAAATGTGATTGATAAAAAGCCATCACCACAGAAGGTAATACATAAAACATTACAAAACCGACCACACCAAAAAAAAGAACACTAAAGATAGGACTGAGCTACAAAAGCCCACACCACGGATGATGAAAGCACACTAACGACTGAAAAATACACCAGTGTCGCAGAGAATACACCACACCACAGAACCTATGGACAGAAGGATCAGGATCCCACACTACTGCCAATAAATGCCAGTTACAGTTGACTGACACACAGTTGGGTACACACACACACCCCGCACAAGCACCATATTCAAAAGCAACACACACACACACACACACGTACAAGCACCACATGCAAAAGCACCACACACACACCATGCACAAACACCACACACATAAACACACTGTATACCCACACCATGCACAAGCACTGCTCTCTCTCTCTCTCTCTCACACATACACACTATGCAAGAACACCACACACACACACACACACACACCACAAAAACAACTCCATGAATTCGACAAGCTTGAAATTGTCAACATTCACCTTGATACCTAGATCACCCATGAAAGAAATGTCAGGATTTAGGCGATCAGCCCTGGCCTCTGTCCATTCTGAAACAAGTTCAGACTGACGAGTGCCACGCCCTCTTCCTCTGCCATGCCCCCTCACACTGGACTCTTGCCACTGTCCCCTTCCTCGACTCCCACCCCAACCTCTCACAACAGGAGGGGGGAGCAGTCGACGTAGACGGAATCGGCTCATCACTCTCCGATCCATCCCCACTTGCGCCGGTATCGCTCGGTTCGAAGTCGGAATCAGCTTCGTCATCAACACCAATCTCCAATAACAGAGAGTGGTGTTGATTGTGATGGCTTTCTTCCTCCTCTGAATCGCTTCCTTCCGCTTCTCTGAAGTCTTCGTCATCGCGTTCACGGTCTCGAATAACTTCTTGAAGCACTTCAAGAGCATTATAACGTTTGAAAACGGGGGCCTGGACGAACTGCCAACTTGACTCGCCATCTTGAACCGAGAATGACTCAGCCGAAAGTTCTTGAAGTTCACCGTCCGAACATAGCGCGAGCCGATCAGTCACTGGCCCATGAAAGGGAAGGAACCGTCCTTTAGGGTCCCTACAACAGTTTACACCATTTTTTCTCCTTGCCTCCCTTCTTTAAATTCCCGAATTTTGATGATGAAATTACCTTGAACGGTGTTCAATGCACACAGCCTTCCAGAAACCACTTCAAACGCCATTCGTGCAAGGACAGTCAACGGGTTAATGTTATTGACCTATATGCAGAGGAATTCAATCAATTCAAGAAACCAGAAGCACAGATAATTTTTATTGACGTGAATTTGTATTTACCACTACTGAAGCTTATGAAGACAGCTTGCAGTTTGAACTAAGAAATAGTTTGTGGTGACCAGAATTTGTGCATCTGGTGTTAGAACTTCTTTGTATGGAAAACTAGACTTCTTTTCGCTTAAGCTGAAAATGTGTGCACTCTTGTTTATTCCAGCAGGAAGTTCAGCCTACAGGGGGAAGGTGTCAGTGTGGCATATGGGTAGATTGGAGGTTATTGGTGCAATAGGTATGTGACTTGGCTCATAGACAAACTGTGAAGTTACAAAATGATATCTGGATTTAAACCTTGAACCCCACACATGTGTGGTTCTTGTAGAGTCCAGGAAAAAAAATTCAATACATTTACTAGGAAAATGAAGATTATCAAATTCTGGGCACAATTTCTAGTGGAAGCAAAAATAAATAGTCAAGTGAAACGTATAAATTTTTGTTTCCTTTTCTTATGTAACCCAGGTTCCTAAACGCACAGACCCAGACCACAAATAACTAAAACTCTGACTGTACAATTACTCCAATTTTTATTAATTCTGTAAATAGACAAAAACCCAAACAACAATATTAACCTAAAAACATGGGCTGATTCAATTTTCTGATGATTAATGACAAAGAACTTGGGTTGTGACAGAGAGAAGAAACGAGTGGAAAACTCAAAAGGGGCACTGCAAAAGAATACAAAACATAAAAATCTGCACAGGACTGTGTGCGAAAAAAAACACAAATAATAACAATGGCCAAACCAAAAGCCGTCAAAGACCTTCAGCAAACATCTCAACTGGGAAACACACAATGAGGGACAATGCATCACTAATAAAGTAGTAGTGATCTTATCAAGTTCAAATCCACTTGACCCTGGTTATGGTAATGCCAAACACACTTTGATCCAATCCAATGTTAAACTGAATACAGTGAGTTGCATACCAATATACTGAAAGCTTTCTGCTATCAATTGGCCACCTGACCATGGCGGCAAATCTGCTTACATCCTTTATCAGTTATCTAACTGAACCACTAGGCAGCAAGCCAGATCAATCATTCCTCTCCCAGGTTTCCAACAGATGTTCCCATCAAACCAGTTTCATACTACCATAGCCATTTTGATTAAAATCAGTCTCTAAATTGACATTAATAAAATAATCTTAAGGATAACAGTAATCCTTAAAAGCAAGTATTTTTTCTTTTCAACTGAGAAGGCAAAAATACAAACATCCTCTGAAATTTAAGGAAAACTTCTCCAAACTTAACACATGTGCTATGATTAAACCACAAAGAACCATGTAACAAACTTAACACATGTGCCATGATTAAAACACAAAGAACCATGTACCAAACTTAACACATGTGCCATGATCAAAACACAAAGAACTATGTGATGTAAACATTTCCTCTACTAAAACCATGTGATGTGACAAACACTATTTTACTGCAAGAACAAAGAGGTAAGATACATTTGGGACCATGTGGTGCTATTAACATTTTCTGCAAAGGACAAGGGAAAATGAGATTTATTTAGGACCATGGGGTCTAAAACACAATCTCTCAAAAATGTTTCTGAAACAATGTGGTGTGAACCACATTCTAAAACAACAGTGAATAATAACCTGAACTCACCTTCGAATAATACAATTAGGTTTAAACTTAATTCAACATGTGGGCCTAAAATTCTAGCAACTGAAAGTAAAACAGCTAAAGCCAAATGCAATTCTTATAAGGAAAATCCACCAAAAATCAATACCATCCAGCTGACAACATAGAAAATATATGGCAATTCTAAAGAAAAAGAATCAGTTGGTATCTTTTAGAAGCTTATTTTTAATACTTAGAGTAACTAACCTGGATTAGCACCCCCAAGCCACCCACAGCGCTTCCACAACCTGTCTGACTGGCTCAACACATTCGCAGGAAGAGACCAGGCAACAGGAAGTGGCCAAACAGGAAAATAAAAAGTGTCTTAATACTAAAATTAACCAAACAACCAGACATATAGAACAACAACACTAATGGAAAGGAGTAAACGTCTTTACCTCAAAATAATACAATCACTGCTAATAAAAGTTTCGTTTTTTTTTAAACATACTAAAATTGCTTAAAACTTTAGTAACCTATGAATTCTGACAGGTTACACTTAACCAAGTTCTTATAAACTTTTGTGATGGTGTGGAGGGGTAAGGGGTGTGCAGGTGAAGACAGGCAGATGGTGGTAAGTGCAGGAACCAAGGGACAGCAGCAAGTCAAGAAGACACAGAGAACAAAGCAGAGTTTTCTCCTTTTATTTGCCTTCCATAATAAGCTCAAACCAGGAACGCAGCCCTGGGAGCAATCTCTCTCGCACAGCACTCAGCGCACTGAGCACTTTCTCTGCATACTCTCGGGCACACTCTGGGGAACACTGTGGGACACTGATCGCATTCAACGCAGCGCTTCAAATATATACAGCTTGCCTGGACCACAAAGAAGACAACGTAGCGCTCTCGAGACAGTAAACGACAGAATCTGTGCAATCTGTCGCAGCTTCTGTGTTGTCTAGCTCGCCGTCCGTTCAAAGTATGCAAACATATTTGATATCGATGAAAACCTCAGAACCCAAGGAATAAAATGCAATAAGTCATATTTGACAATTCTGTAGCTGTGTAAAGTTATTGGTGGTTAAAGTCTGAGATTGAACCCACTTTTAACGAGTTTACGTCATATTTTCCTCTATTTCAATGAAAAATACCAAACAGCATCAAGTAATTTTGTAATGAATGAATAGCTGGCATTTTGCTCTTTTTATACATATAAATTTCATTATCCAAGATGCCGTCTGAGCGGAGAACTTTGTGTTTAAAATTTGATCAGAAACACAACTTGCTTTCATTGCCACATGGCCGTTGCCATGTGCCTCTAACACGATCTTCGATAAAATGTTATTCTGTTGAAATGGTCCATCGGATGATAATTTTTATATATTTTCGGTTGCTTCTATCATAGAAATGGAGTAAGTAAAAAGATTTCGATTGGGAAGTCCGAATTTCATAAAACGACAATTTAGATCAAAACTCCGACAATCAACAAAGAAGGCGACTTGCTCAAGGGACCGGCGCCGCCAGTCATTTCGTATAGTCGCAAGCTTGTACAGAAAAAATCATAGGCATGCGATATACGAAGTGAGAGCTTATGGACTTTACTTTTAATGCGCGTTCATGGATTCTTTGGATTCTCTCATACTTTTTGTGAAATCAATAATTATTTACAGTTTGTTCGTCGGACAATTCAAAATGGCCCAAGATTAATTGTGCGAAATACCAGTTTTAGAGAAAATATGGGCTTCTCAGCCCAACACAGTTGTGATGAAAAGAATTAATTAATTTTTGTGACTTCAGCGACATATATACAACTATGTAGGTTCTGAGGTATTCATGATTTAAAGAATTTACACAATAAAATGAGATTCAACCAAGGGAGGTAAGGGGGAAGATAACTCATGAACAAAATATCTCGTCTACAACGGATGACCAAGAAATATACACTATTAGCACCCGGCTACACTTCATATATAAGTTGTGTTTTTCGTAATCTTTTTATGGGAAATCTGATGTATGGCGTTGTTCAACGCCCAGTGGAAATAAGGCATTTGTTTGGACAGGAGAAAATGAAGAAAAAGACAAAGCAGCTCCTCAGATAAATTTATTGTCATTCAAAAGCCACTTCTTCACCAGGATATGACCTGCATTTAATGCACAGAATTAAATCGGTCAGCAAGGATGACTAAGAATAGGTGTAGGGGTGTGTGTGTGTGTGTTAAAACGAGAGTGAAAGATTTCCTGTTTGATGCTTTATTGTATAGAGGCCATGGCTTATTACAATGATACTAAACACAAACTTTCTTTGGTGAGTCTTCAAGCAAACAATTCAGATTTAGTTTTCCCCTAATAGCGAGAGATGTGTGAACTTTTGTTCAAGTTGTCTGAATTTTGCAGTGATTAATAAGTATCTCTTTTACAGTGCTGTGACAAAATCCGACCCTTTATTCTTCTCCACCTTTCCCTGTAGAAGCAAGAAAGTACAGAAGTGCTGCGAGCACTGTCATAGCAGCTGCAGATTTCGCTCATTCCACTATCTGACACTTGTCATTGGCCATTTATCAGGACCCTAATTAATACTGGCAAAAAGAAACTGCTCTTCGCTCTGTACGCATAGAGGCTACACCTCATGCTGAAGTAGTGGACGCATAAATGTGCCAATTAGAACAAAATGACACTTTTCATTGCCCATTTTATCAGGATTCTAATCAATATTGGCAAAAACAAACTGCTCTTCGCTCTGTACACATAAGAGGCTACACCTCATGCTGAAGTAGTGGACGCATAAATGTGCTGATTAGAACAAAATGCATAATTTGTCACCATGGCATTAATTTGACTTCTGATTGTGAAGTGAGAGAGAGAGAGACAGAGAGAGAGAGAGAGGTAAAGTAATAGTGCTTATGAGAAAGAAAGAGTGAGAGAGAGACAGAGGGAGCGAGAGAGCTCTTCAGAAATTGGGTGCATTAAAAAAAATCCTTATGAACTGCATCTTTTTTTTTTTCAGGTGAACAGTTAGGGAAAGAATGTGGACAGGTGAAGAGATTCACCTTTAACCCGTTCTTTGCCTGGAATGAGTAACGCTCATGGTGAAAACCAAAAATCACTACGCCCGTAAGGAGTATGTCTCGTGGTAACTTCATCATGGAAAGCAGAAAAATCTAAATGGGAGACGACTGTGTAAAATGTTTCCACCTCTTCTACTGATGTCAAGGCAAGGGCCCTTTCCCTTCATGTGACCGTTCGCTGACCATAGGATTATGCAAATTACGAGTTGAGAGGTTAGAGCTGATTAGCGTATTCAAGATGGCAGCACGACCTAGCACATCGTCGACTCATCCCGTTTTCAAGCGATATACTGCGCTTGATGTGTTAGATGAAATTCTCAACAATCAAGAAGTGACGAAGAAGACCTTGGAGGATTGGATCCTGATATTAGTGATGAGGAGGAGACAGATGGGAATCAGCACCATCCACTTTTATTGGAGATAGGTGCTGGTGATGACGTCGATCCTTTGTTCGTTCCATGTGATAACGGTGAGGAAACCGACGCTAGCGAGGGTGACGAAGCAGAAATGGCGGATCCTGTGCCATCAACAAGCACCGCACCCCCTCCTGGACGAAGGGGACAGGGTAGTGGACATGGCAGGGGCTCAGGACGATGGCAAGGGTCCCGTGGAAGCGGCTGGGGGCATGGCATGGGGCGTGGTCAGCAACAGCTGATCAGTGAGTGGACAGAAGCTGATGCACAGGTCCCTAACCTTGGTGTAGTTTTCACGTGAAATCCAGGGGCCAAAGTCAACTGTGCTAATTTTCGGCCTGCTGACTAGAATTATTTTTTGCTGATCTTGTAAACCATCTGGTTGTTCAGACAAACCTGTATGCTGACCAGTTTCTGGAAGCACACCCAAATCTTCCAGCATTTTCAAGGGCCAGCAAGTGGGAGAAAGTGGATGGTGCAGAAATAAGGAAGTTTCTGGGCCTAGTTTTACTGATGGGCATTGTGTGCCTGCCTTCCATTGAACTGTACTGGTCCAAGAAGGTGCTGTACAGAGTTCCAGTCTTCAGTTCCATCATGACCAGAAACCGGTTCCAGGCAAGTAGCTCTAGTTTTCTTTTGTTTTTACTACTTGATTCTTCATCCCTCCACTATTCATTTTCCATATTTCTCTTCTTTGCCCTGTTTCCTACTGAAAGTACATATATGGGAAATAATAACTCTATGGATAGGTGGGACTCTGTGTGTGTGTGTGTGTGTGTGTTGAGCGCGCGCGCGCGTGCACATGTATGCATAAGCATTATTTATTTCTGTGTGCAAGTTTTCCATACAAGTTTGTTCATTTTGTAAAACACAAAAGCACTTTTTTTGCACCAGTGTGGTGTTTTTATATTCATTTGTGTGTGATACTGTTTGTGTGTGTTTATGTAAATGTGTACATGTGTGTGTGTGTGTGTGTGTGTGTGTGTGTGTGTGTGTGTGTGTGTGTGTGCACATGTGTGCATAAGCATTACTTATTTCTGTGAGCAAGTTTTCCATACAAGTTTGTTCATTTTGTAAAACGCAAAAGCACTTCTTTTGTACCAGTGTGGTGTTTTTATATTCATGTGTGTGTGATAGTGTGTGTTTGTGTAAATGTGTACGTGTGTGTGTGTGTGTGTGTGTGTGTGTGTGTGTGCGCGCGCGCGCGCGTGCATGCACATGTGTGCATAAATAAGCATTATTTATTTCTGTATGCAAGTTTTCAATACAAGTTTGTTATTTTGTAAAACACAAAAGCACTTTTTTGGCACCAGTGTGGTGTTTTCATATTCATGTGTGTGTAATACTATTAGTGTTCGTTTGTGTAAATGTGTGGTGTGTGTGTGTGTGTGTGTGTGTGTGTGTGTGTGTGTGTGTGTGATGTAATATGTGAGTGTGTGTGTATCTGTGTATGTGTGCCCAGTTGTGGGTCTGCTTACTGATCTTGAAAGTTTATTCTTTATTTCAGATGCTTCTTCAGTTTCTGCATTTCAATGACAATGCAGCCATGCCAGTGCAAGGTGATCAAGGGTATGACCGGCTCTACAAGATTTGACCCATTCTGGGTCATCTGCATGAGAAGTTCCAGGAAGTGTACGAGCCCCGGCAAGCAGTGTGTGCTGACGAAAGTCTACTTCTTTGGAAGGGTAGATTGATATTTTGTCAATACATACCCTTGAACACGGCAGTCGGGCCTAGATAAAAATCGGTCTGTTTAGTTTTCTGGTTGCCCCGGCGTTGAACCCCGGCGCTGACCTTCACCGCTTTGATAAGCGCTGGCATCGTGCGTACACCACGCACGTGTTTATCAGCTGCAGACTGAGTACTGATTCTGTGTGGTGAAGTTTACTCTTGTGATTAATGCATTATTATTCTTCCACACTCCATAACTGGATATAATTAACTCTGTGAGTGATTTGTGTGTTGTGATTCTTCTTTGTGCCGTTTGATATAACTTCGGTTCATACCGCGTTCTTCAGTTTTTTGTGTGTGTGTGTTTTGTTTTTTTTTCCGTGGGTGTTGTTCATCAGTTGCCGGCGGAGAGTGACTTGCCAGGCTGCCCGGGTCTGTGTGGCGCAGTGCTGAGACTTGTACACTCCACCAAGCGCTTATTTTCCTTCTCTCTCTCTCTCTCTCTCTCTCGTGCGTGCGTGCGTGCGTGTGTGCGTGCGTGTGTGTGTGTGTGTGTGTGTGTGTTGTTGTTGTTGTTGTTGTTGTTGCTCTCTCTCTCTCTCTCTCTGCATACATAAAAGTAAGAGTGTGCAAGTTAGTACCCAAGCATGTTTTAATGATAGAGTAAGCTGTAATATCTAGTTCTCTCTCTCTCTCTCTCTCTCTCGCTGTGTGTGTGTGTGTGTGTGTGTGTGTGTGTGTGTGTGTGTGTGTGTGTGTGTGTGTTGTGTGTGTGTCCGACCCTACATTGACAAGTCTTGTTGCTTACGTGTAGGCCTACTTCATTCCGATCTTTTGTGCGTGTTTGTAGCGCCAACAATGGCGGAGGTGTTTGATCACAACTTCAGTGAACACAAAAGGTGTGTAGATTTGTTGTGCCGTGTGTGCGGCGATCGTGTGCTCAGACAGAGAAAAGATAAAGGATTAAACGCTATACTTTGTGTCAACTTCTCCAATGATTTGTTGCAGTATTTCAGTCTAGATATTTCTGGTGATGAAGAAGGCAAACAGTCCAAGTGTATGTGCATAAAATGCTACCATAAACTGAAGAAAACGAGACACATGTCAGCACATTCTCAATGTTATACTACAAAAGAAAATGCTGCTCGTGACATAGAGAGAATGTCCAAAATCTGGACAATGTTCGATCCAGATCTTTCTTTGAGCCAGTGTACATCGTGTCGATTCTTTCAATCAGCCTGCCTTCTTGGTCGTCCGAAAACAAAGAAAAGCCGACCCGTCAAAAGATCTGCTCAAGAATGTTTAGATCAGTCTCATCTGTGCTTTGATGCAGATGAAAATGTGTCATCATTTTCTCCGTCTGTATCGACCACCGTGAAAAACCTAGAACATTCTCTACACAAACCTCACCAGTCATAGCTAGCACCTCCAACTCGGCACTTGAATGTGTTGACATGTTTGATGTATGCTTGGATACTGATGAAAATGTGTCGACGTCAGTTTGTCAGTCACCATCGACCCCCAAGTCAAGAACATTCTGCACACAAACATCTCCTATCATAGCGAACACATCCAAATCTGCACATGCAAGTTTTGATCAGTCTGATATTTGTTTCGACACTGATGAAAGTGTGTCGGCGTCATTTTGTCAGTCAACATCAACGCCAGTTAGAAAGCCTAGAACATTGTGCACACAAACCTCTCCAACCAGTGTCAAAACCCCTGTCACTGACGCCGCAATATCCCCCTTCCCCCAACTGAAACGCAACACAGTATATTTAGACTCAGACGATGAGGAAATCGATAAACCTCTCACTGCAGAAGAAGAAAAGTTGCTGACGCGGCTTGTGAAAAGAAAACTGCGACAATCCGAAGACAAAGTGACAGTCAGGTGCAAAACCAGAGGTCAACCTATAGTGTTGAAAAAGGTCACACAGCCCCGTAAATCTTCTGCTCTGGCACCATCTCCCCTGCGGAAAAAGCGGTCCCAAATGATGCAGAAAATCAGACTGAACATATCGGGAAATAGTAAAGAAGACGTCATCAAACAACAGGGCTCTGAAATCAGGAGATCAGCTCAGTCTCACAGACAGAAGATTCTGGAAGCAGCTGGGTGTGGCCCAGTGAGAGTGACCAGAGAGCAAGGGTCTGCACTGCGAACTGCCCTGGGGATGAGCTGGGCAGCACACAGGATGCAGAAGAGATTTTTTAGAAGTGTTGGGGTGGCATTTGAAAGTGAACAGAGAGAAAGAGAGGCACAGAAGGAAGCACTGTTTGGAGAAATAGAAATAGAAAAGACAAATCTTGTGTATGTAGATGAAGAAGGGAGACAAAAAGAGGTAGAGACAGCAGTAGGAAAAATCAAAGACATCCCCCAGACTGTTAGCAACTTACTAGATGAGTATGACAAACACAACAAACTGACATGGCATAATAACACAATTCCACAAGATGAGGTCTGGGTGAAGATAGGAGGGGATCATGGAGGGGGCACATTCAAACTCATGCTACAAATTGCAAATCTTCACAGACCAAATTCCAAGCGCAACACGTGTCTCCTGGCCATTGTGGATTGTAAGGACAGTCCATGCAATTTGAGAAAAATCATAGATCCCTACCAACAACAACTGGAGGCTCTGAAGTCCATGACACGGAGGGACAAAAGGATCAAAGTGTTCCTGTTTGGGGACTATGACTTTCTCCTCAAATTGTATGGACTGTCAGGTGCTCAGGGAACACACCCATGCCTCTATTGCAATGCATCAAAGTCACAAATACAGACACCAGCACACTGCAATGAAGGCAACATCACACAGCACACATTGCAGGGCATCAGTGCAGACTACAGAAAATCCAGACACTCCAAAAAGAAAATCGCCAAACTACACAACAATGTTATCAGGGAACCCATCATTGATGTAGAGTTGACCCATGTGGCACCCCCATACCTGCATATTCTGCTGGGCGTGGTCAAGAAACATCATGACCTGCTGGAAAAGGACTGCCACAGCCTTGACCAAGACATAGGGCAATCACTAGCAAACCAGGGGAAACAGGTCGGCTCTGACTCAGCCTTTTCTGAGTTCGTGAACCAACAGAAACAGATCCTAGCAGCTGAAGAAGAAAAAAGAGTGTTAGAGGGTAAGATTGTTTTCAATGAGCCAGTAAATGAAACAGAACCACTCAGTGTTTTCCAGAAAGAGCAGCATCACCTTACAGAGTTAGTGTGGGAAAAGGAACAGGACATAGAAGAACTCCAGTCACAGCTAGATCTTCCAAAACTGGCCGGCCCTGTCACCAAGCACTTAGATCTTGTGCTTCAGCAGCATAGAATACATCCACAGGCCTACCATGGACGATCGTTTGTTGGTAACCACTGCCACACCTACCTGAAGCCAGACACAATAGAACATCTGTGTGATAGTGTAGTGGACAAAACAGCAGAACTGACTCAGGACACAGACATCATTCTGAAGGCTAGGAACATTTGTCAGAAGTTAAAAAAACTGAACACACTATTTTCCCACATTCACGCAAACATCTCCCATCAAACACCCATGACTGACACAGATGAGGTCGACGCACTGGATAGCAATATTAAGGAATACATGGCTTTCTTTCGCAGATCATTCCCAGAAACGCCTGTCATTCCAAAGCAGCACATTCTGGAAAGTCACTGCGTTCCATTTATCCGATTTCACTGTTTCGGCCTGGCATTACATGGGGAACAAGGGGGGGGGGGGGGGGGGGGAGCAGACACACGCACTCGTCAACTTACTGAAAAGACAGGCATGGTCACAGAAAACACAGGATGCAAAACTGCAGGTGATAATGGAAAAACACATGGCCTATGTCTCCCCGAAAAACCAGACATACTTCCCTCAACTGGAAAATTTCAAATCCAATAAAATCCCGAATGCGTAAGAGGTGACAAGCATTCCCGGTTAAATCTCAGTTAAAACCAATTAATTGATTAAGCTAGTTACAATTCCAGATAAACAGAGAGAGAGAGAGAGAGAGAGAGAGAGAGAGAGAGATGCTGTTTTTGTTGTCATGTTTGTGAATGTGCTTGCGCACATGTGTGCGCACTCGCATGTGTCTGTGCGTGTCAGTGTGTAATTCCAATCAAAGTAGGTGTGGGGTGGAAATAAATTTCAATGTGTGTGTGTGTTATCCATCTGTTTATATACCGCTGTTGTTGGTGTGTGGGTTTCTGTCAATATGTGTGTGCGTGTGTGTGTGTGTGTGTGTGTGTGTGTGTGTGTGTGTGTGTGTGTGTGTGTGTGTGTGTGCACGCTCTCTCTCTCTCTCTCTCTCCCCAGTCTTGAGTAGGCTCACCATGAAGATGAAAATGCGGCAACATTTTGCATTGGTGTGTGAACATGTGACATCAGTTTCAAATGATTGGAACGGGCAAAAGTACAAGGTCAGGTAGGAAGCATTTCATTGTTTATAACTGACATCTGCATGTGTGGCATGCTAAAATCTTGCTTTACTAAAAGCATGGTGTGGCTGTGATAGAATCAGTATTGGCATGCTTCACAAGCACGTAGAGCACGCAGATAGACAAGCAAAACATGCTTAGGCCGTGCTAGGGAAACCGCCGCCGTGTTCCCAGTGAAGCTGACCAGTGCCGACAGTGACTGTTTATTTGGGCCCTGTACCAGCTGTCAGGTAGGAGTACGTTGAATAATTTTCTGTCCGTTGTAAAGGAAAGACATGCATGTCCAATATGTCTGAGTTTGAGCGTGATTGAAAGGACGACGCATGCTCTCCACTGAGTTGAACTTTTATTTCATTTGTTGTGTGTTCGTTTGTCTTCTGTTTCAATCGTTTTTTGTTGGCAAATCTTTGTGGTGCTTGCCAACAATGCGCATGAAAGAAGACCTATTCATGTTTGGTATCATTCGGTCAGTGAAAGACCCCACAATCCAGTGACATCAATCGACTACAGTTCGCTGCATTCTGGCGCAAAGTATTAATGAAGAAACACAGCACCCGATTTCCAAAACACTAGTATCAGTGAAGCTGACCAGTGCCGACAGTGACTGTTTATTTGAGCCCTGTACCAGCTGTCAGGTAGGAGTACGTGGAATAATTTTCTGTCAGTTGTAAAGGAAAGATATGCGTGTCCAATATGTCTGAGTTTGAGCGTGATTGAAAGGATGACGCATGCTCTCCACTGAGTTGAACTTTTATTTCATTTGTTGTGTGTTCGTTTGTCTGTTTCAATCGTTTTTTGTTGGCAAATCTTTGTGGTGTTTGCCAGCAATGCGTATGGAAGAAGACCCATTCGTGTTTGGTATCGTTCTGTCAGTCAAAGACCCTGCAATCCTGTGACATCAATCGACCACAGCTCGCTGCATTCTGGCATTAAGTATTAATGAAGAAACACAGCACCCTATTTCCAGCGTACTATCAGCCAGACAGCTAGTATCACATTACGCGTAGGGAGGAATGCTTGTGGGAGGTTAGCGAAAGGAAGCTGACAGCTGTTGGCAGCCGTGCACTATATAAACAAACTGTGGCCGACTCCATGCCTTCCCTCTCGTCTTTGCTCTGTGACTGGTAGGCGGTTAGAAGTTATTGCCCTTGTCTTCAACTAAATATTCCCCTGCAGACAAGCGTGTGAAACGTGCCCAGTTAGGAATATAGCTACCTTTGCTGTGAATCTGATGGCGGTGTCAAGGGAAGTGGTGGTTACTGCTACCGCTTCAAGGTGTATGCTGGAAGGGAGGACCCCATCAACGAGGTGCAGCCTGTCCTGGAGTCCGTGAATGCAGACAACCCAACTCTCTCTGCGAGTGAGAAGATGGTGCTGTACCTGGTAGCCTCTCTCCTGGAAAAGGGCTACCATGTCTACACGGACAACTGGTACAGTAGTCTGAGGCTGTACCTCTACCTCCTGGAAAGGAACACCTTGGCCTGCAGCACTGTCCGGGAGAACCGGGGTATTTCAGATGAGCTACGAGGTGTGAAGTTGGACCCCGGATCATCAGCTGCTCTTTGTGGTGACAACAAGATCGTCGCCACAAAGTACCACAGCACAAAAGTAGTGCACCTGCTGTCCCCTGTACACGGCCACACTGAGGCACCGATTCCAGACCGGAGACGACAGGGAGTCAACATGCATCCGTCCGTTTCATCACAGTACAACAGGAATATGGGTGGAGTTGACAAACAAGACCAGCTGCTTCACCCATATGACTGCACCCGGAAGTTGATGAAATGGACAAAGAAATTATTTTTCCATTTTCTGCAGGTTGCAGCCTGCAATGCCTTTATTTTGCAAAAGTCAAGGGGTGATGACTCCTGTAAAACTTTCCTAGGTTTTATGGAGAGTATCATCACTTCTTGGATTTGGCCAGACCAGGTGCCTGCTGTGGAATACGGCAAAACAGATGACGAGGTGAGGATGGGTGCTAACCACTTTTTGTTCACACTGCCACCGACACCAAACAAGGCTGCCCCTACCAAGCAATGTTGAGTTTGTACTAAGAAACTCAAAGTGCGGAAGGAATCCCGCTACCATTGCCCCACTTGCCCGTCCAAGCCTGGATTGTGCTTAGGCCAGTGTTTCATGGACTATCACACCAAGTCTGTGTATTGGCAGTATGATCAGGTCTGTCCGTTTTCTGTTGTTGTTTTTTTTCCTTAGTTGTACATTTCATTTTCTTCTGCTTTTTTGTGTTCTTAGTTTTCCATTCTACAGTCTTTTTTTTTCTCACCTGTGCGTGTGTTCACTATTTTGTGAATGCTGTGACCTGACCGAGTGTCATCAGTGAAAGAAGAACAAGTGGAGCATAGAATGAATCCCCTTGTGTGTTTCTTTGAACCACAATTTGGACAGACAAAAAAAAAGAACACCATCCCCTAAAGTTATGAAGCAAGGAATGCACACAACCTGAGGATTATGTCCAAGCCTATGAAGTTTAGTACAGCAAGTGCTGGATTCCTATAGAACAGCGTCGCAGTAACGTGAGCACTATTTTCAGAAACTCTAACACAGTTCCTACAGTGTTTTGTGTGATAACAAATGGATACCATGAGTGTGTGTATGTGTGTGTGTGTGTGTGGGGGGGGGGGGGGTCTTTTTTTTTTAAAGACAATTTTTTTTCTTCAGACCTTTTTTTTCCCATAGTTGTCATTTTGAACATTTACCAATATGTATGATACTATATCAATTTGGACCACACTGTGTACTTACACTTACAGTGATGTTGAGTAAACACTAACAGAAGGTTTGGTCATAGTTTTACAGGTTTTCTGTGTTGTAACATGTGTATGTTTTCAGAAACTTTTCTTTTTTGTAAAACCACCATCTGTTATATCCCTGTCCATCCCCCTAATGGCTAACAAAATTACATTATTGCTATATAGCATCATAGCTTTGGGTAAAAGGAAAGAGAAGCTATAAAATCTAAGTCATATGTCAACAAATACATAAGCAGTGAGTGAGGTACTGAACCTACCCCAAACAGTAAAATTATGCCCCTTTCTAGTGGAATTGGGGTACCCCCAGTAACATACAGACTGTTACACAGAGGGACATTTATTGACAAGAATATGAATCCCAGGTCTTTGTAATGTTGTTGAGCAAACACCAAAAGGTATTTTTGCTGTGTTTAGTGGGCTTTTTATGTGCTGAATTGTTCTAAAACTCTCAAATTGAAAACAAAACAAAAACTGTTTTATCACATGTTATTAGTGTGAACCATCATCATTACCAAAAAAAAATCAAATTAGAATGATTTGAAATCGTAGACAAATGTATAAGGAAGTAATCCACAAAAAATCTAACAAACAACTCAATAAATGGATGAGTAATGTATATGTTCGTGAACATACCATGAAAAGCATGATTATGCCCCTTTTTACCTAAAAAATAGTACCCCCAATTATGAGCAGATTGTCATCAAGAACAACATTCCTTGGGATTTATATGACTGTCATGTGTTAGTGCTGATGTTGAATAATTAGTCACACCACTTTTTCATTGTTTTCACTGACTTTATATGGTGCAATTTGTTTGTGTATACTTGAAAACTGTTCTTTTTGTAAAACCACCATTCATTATATCCATGTCCATCCCCTAATGGCCAAAAAAACTGCATTATTATTATATAGCATCATAGCTTGGGGTATAAGGAAAGAGAAGCCATAAAATCTAAGTCATACGTCAACAAATAAATAAGCAGTGATTGAGGTACTGAACCTACCCCAAACAGTAAAGTTATGCCCCTTTCTAGTAGAATTGGGGTACCCCCAGTAACATACAGATTGTTACACAGAGGGACATTTACACAGAAGGACATTTATTGACAAGAATATGAATCCCAGGTCTTTGTAATGTTGTTGAGCAAACACCAAAAGGTATTTTTGCTGTGTTTAGTGGACTTTTATATGCTGAACTGTTCTAAAACTCTCAAACTGAAAACAAAACAAAAACTGTTTTATCACATGTTATTAGTGTGAACCATCATCATTACCAAAAAAAATCAAATTAGAATGATGTGAAACTGTAGAAAGGGTATAAGGAAGTAATTCACAAAAAAATCTAACAAATAACTCAATAAATGGATGAGTAATGTGCATGTTAGTGAATGTACTGTGAAAAGCATGATTATGCCCCTTTTTACCTGAAAAATAGTACCTCCAATTATGAGCAGATTATCATCAAGAACAACATTCCCTGGGATTTATATTACTGTCATGTGTTAGTGCTGATGTTGAATAAATAGTAAGACCACTTTTTCAGTGTTTTGACTCATTCTATTTGGCGCAATGTGTTTGTGTATACTCGAAAACGGTTATTTTTTGTAAAATTTTTATAATTATGTCAATTTCTGCTGTACTAATTATCAACATAATTAAGTCATTTTGACAGGACATTGTAGACAAATGCATAACAACAAAACATGCAAAAAATCAGAGAGATCTGTCCAGAAATAAGTGAGCAGTGACCATTTTATTGAACCTACCCCAAAAAGCTAAACTTTACCTTGGCATACAGATATTCAAATGTGCTATTATACTGTGGCAGTGAAGGGGTTAAAATAAAAAGAGGAAGACAGAACTGGAACTGGGAGTCACAGGAAAAAGCAAAAAGCCACTTGGGAAAGGTAAGTCAAATGTCACACCTGGTACATGTTTGGCCCAGTTGATCAAGTAGACCAGCTCACGGTCAGCCAGCTTGATGAGTGTGTTGAGCAGATGGACTTTGCTGAGAGGCTGCTCATGATCATGATAGCTTTCCAGTATCGGCATATCCGCCTTCTGAAGGGCTTCCAAAATGGAATCACTCCGAAGTCGCTTGGCAATCTGTCCAGTTACAAAAGAAAGCGCTGACTGCAAGATCACACTGAACAAACACAGTAAAGGAACAAAAGTTTACAGTATACTGATCCCTTGTCCACTTGTCATATGTCATCACATGTATGTACAGACGCTAAAATTGAACAGCAGTGGGATCCCAAAGTTGTGCATTTGTGCATACAGTGAATTAGATAAAATGTTAAAGAGAGAAAACATGAAAATGCAGTGAAATGTCAAAAATGAGGCACGCTAATGGATCCAATATCCTTGTGGAAAGTATAGTAGGACCAATTACATCAAATTCCTTCCTGAGCCAAACATTGCTTTCATTTCAGCAAAGAGGGGATGTTCACGGACTTTTGAGCAGTCCCTGCTATCAAAGAAAGCACCCCTTGTTTGTAATTGTTATAGCCTGGCCCAAACATAGGTTGTCCAGTTTTAGTTCTACCTTCAAGGTGCCCACCAAAAGCAGAAATATGATGGCTTCAGCAAGATCCCACCAAATCCATTACCATGGATAAGATAATAGTATCATACTGGCATATTATTTTCCCGTCTGATTCCTCCCTCTTCTTCCGTCACTTCTCTCATCTCTCACCCATGAACATGTCTCTTAATATGCTTGCTCATTATCCATTACTTGTCAGATAATCAAATAATTCCAATGTACCAGCACACACACATACATAATGTAGACACACCCTTTTAATGATGGCTTGTGTAGCATATCCACTTCTTAGAGGATCTATGGTGTTTCCCATGTGCCTGATTTGGGCTCATTTATTCCTTCAGTTTCAAAACCAACTTGTCTACTTCATGATTCAATCCCTTCCTTTTGTTACTGCATTTTGTGAAGCCATTCATGGTCTCTTCATTATTATTATTGCACCTTGATCAGTCTAACAAACCTTGGATGCTGAAGCACCGTTTGTGGAATTGATCAATGTGTCAGTGGAATCAGCACGGCATCTCTTGCCCTTTGGACCAGTGCTGCAGCCACTGCTTTTACGTTCTTTGCGCTGGCTTCCTGTTCATCCAAAATAATACAATTTTTACCACCTGCATGTGTAATATCACAATGTGGTCAACACATGACCTGTTCTGAAAAAACATGACGCCTTCAGGTGTGTGTGATTTGCTCAACACAGAATTTCTTGACACCATATTTTTTTCATAAATGTTCACTGCGAATGAAGTAAAGAAATGAAATAAATCTGTCATGTTTAAGAATTTCATGTCTGTTTGTTTTTTAAAACTAATAAGAGGCTCATTTGCAGATGACCTCTTACTCTTTACTGTGAAAATGTCACCAGATTTTTGCATCAAAAGAATAAACTTTTGATATGTTTATCATCCTATCTGTGTAAATGTACTAATGGATGGAAACACTTCCAACAATCAGGTTTCAGTATTTATTAATACAAACTGCAGGTTGGTCACAATATACTAATCTATCATCATGATGCATCTAAAAAATCAGCGCACTCATATTTCTGTATGAGCCGAGCTAATCTGGTTGCTCACTGGCAATAAATGAACATTGTATACAATGAAACTGGAGGCTTACTTTAAAGGGAATTACAACCATTTCAAATGGTTCCATCATTTCACATCATAAGATTGCTTTAAGCTTTCAATGTGCACTAGGAATAAGACCTTTGAAATGCAGGTCTTTAAAAAAAAAAAAATCAGGTCTTATAAAAAAAAAAAAAGAGCAATGTCTTCAATCTCTTCAATCTCCAAAAAGAAACAGGATTCTCTGGTCCACTGTACAGAAACATTCTCCACCTGTTGTCATATACTTTCAGCGAAGACTGCCTTGGCCAGCCCCAATCTTTTCCAGGCTTGAAAGGAGAAAAGAAATCCTGATGTCATCTCCTTGTCCTAGGCTGGATCAAGAGGTCTTGCCTCTGGGAAAGGGCAATCAGAAGCCCTATCAGCAAAACTGATCAGTTCATTAATTAGGCTTTGGACCATTTCTGTGGGCAGAGCAGTATCAGAAGGTAGTTCTCCCTGGATACTTGTTTAACACTGCTGGCATGAAAGGGGTGGCATAAAAGATAAATAGCCTACTGTGACTCTTACGAATGAGGATGCATTTTTACAATGTCCGATGCAAAACTGGCACAAGACAATGTCTTTCTGACTGTGCCTCCTATTTGGTTCTTCTGGTTTGCATGCATCAGATGACTGCTAAATCTCCATGACTGCTGAGTTCTGAAATATTATCACTGAACAGACAAACTGACAATCACATGAAAACTTTAAGGCTTATGAACTTGAGAGCAAAGTCATATGTGTAAAGTTTTGAAAATTTCTAAGCTGGTGTATAATAATGTAAATGTGAAAATCAAGAATACTTTCCTTCTGGTCAGATAAGCTGAAATATTGAGATGTGGGGATTAGTATGTGAATAATCAGTTCTGAAAATTTCATACACTCACTTCGTTTTGCATCCCTAATTTTTGTACATCCCATCCCACATACATGCCCCAACATTTACAAATGGGTAAACAACCGGCTGTTTTCCATTGACCTTAACTCTCTTGGGATGAAGGGCCCCAATCGGGGCCCTAACTCCCACAGCCATTTTGGATGAAGGGCCCCCATTGGGGCTTTTGCACATTCTGAATTTTTGGAGTGGCACCAGCTTCACAGATGACGTTATAATCTATTTATAATATTCACTGACCTTTCCCCTTTGGAAAGTAACCAATGGTTACAGATTTTTCTGCCGTGCAAGTGAACCACAGAGGGTTTCTGCATATCACTGTCCAATGAGTTCAATGCGTGTTAACAATGGCGTCTCAAACCAGTGCTATATTGCAGCGAAGCTTGGAGACAAGTTGTCCTAGTCAGCGTTTCACAGCGTTAGAATTACTTCAAACTGAAGGCTAGGACAGTGATGAAAATGATAATGATTTTACTGGTAGTGGAGGCGAAAGAAATCCAGATTCTGAACTTGAACTGGCTGCACTGTTAGCTGAGGCGAGCTGACAGGGTGAAGAGGGTGCAAAAAATATTCCTCATAGAATGTTTGGTAGTTGAGAGCAAAAGTCACACCGAGGGCTTGTTCATAGATTTTTTTCCCCATACTGCCATTTCCAGTACCCGTCTTAATTTGTAGTCATTCTGGTGGTGTTGTGTAGTGAAAGACAGATCTCCTCCCCCTATTCTCCTGGGATGGTTATCCCCATCTGCCCTATCAGTGCAAGAGGTGGTCACAGGAGGATGTTCAACCTGAATGTCAGAAAAATAAGGACCACAAGCAGGCCTAGTTCCACTGAGGGGTGTCTTGTCCAGGAGACCAATGTCAACTCAGGACACGGCAATTTTTTTTTTTTAAAGCTCTTGTAGGCTACCAGAGAAGGGTTTACTATTTATTCATTAAAGCCCTTTTCCACATCCCCAAAACTTCCATTTCATCTTAATTATAACAAAATCAATCTTTCCCATGCCATTTTCATAAAGATTGTGGCACTGTTTGCCTATGCTTGTTTTTCATCCACTCCTGATTTGTACGGTGGGTAAAACAAAGTAATAAAACTTCCAGTCTTAAATCAGCAACACTTAATGATTATCCTCTTATTACAAAACTGACAACTTGTGTGTTCTCATCTACAGGGTTTAAAGTAAAATAGGTACGCAAAAATGTACAAACTTAGTCTCTCATTGTGTTCAATGAAATCCTTACAGTCGATCCCAAACTAAAAAGTTGCATCATATATTTAGTCTTTCTTTTTTCTTCCTCTGATTCAGCTAACATGATGTAACTTCTACATCACATGCAACTTTGAATATTATCTGTTCAGTAACATTCAGCAGTATCTACATTAAGTCTCCAAATATTGCACAGAATTTCCCTTCTAGTTCTCGCAGTGTGCTCAAATTTCCTGATTAACATGGCAGGTGTTGACATGATTTCAGTTTATATTAGGAAATGACATGTTGTGCACGCCCTGTCATAAAGTCATAGTATCATCTGAATTAACCCCACTGATCTTCATAAAAAAAAGCTAAAATTCCATGTTCCTTTATGCCCTCTGCAGATGATTTATGACTTCTCCTGCAAGGTCATGCCAGCTGTGGGGTTGTGACAAGTGTTCAGTGCCAGTGCTGGCATGCACAGAAAAACTGTCACTGGAAAAATGTGGCAGCTGTCTTCTTATAGAGGGGCAAGCTCACTCATGCTGGCTAATAAGTGTCTCGTGTATGCAGGGAAGACAGGACAGTCAGGAGGAGGAGGGCGGGGTTTGACAGGGGAACTGGGGACAGGGGACAGGGACTGGGTAAGGGAAGGGGGAGCGAGGGCAGGAATAGAGAGAGGGAACAGGGAAGGAGAAAGGGGATAGGGGAGATGGGGTGGAGAAGAAGGGTTGGTCAGGGATATATGTACAGGGGTGGGGAAGGGAATGGGTGTGGGAAAGGAGGGCTATGGGGAGAGGGTATGGGGAGTGAAGTGGGGCTGGGTGGCAGTGGGGGGGGGGGGGGATACGCACAGTGGAAGAAAGAAGGGGGACATGGGAAGGAGAGAAGAGGAAGCATGGGGGTGGGGAAAGGGGATATGGGAGAGAGGAACAGGGGAACAGTGGGGGGGGGGGGGGTTGGTGATAGTGAGATATGCAGGATGGGGAGGGGGGTGGCAGAACAGTTGGGATGTTGAGGGGATGAGGACAAAGGGGGGGGGGGGGGGGGATAGGGAAGTGGGGCAGCAGAAGGGGAACAGATGGGACAGCTATAAATCCAATAAGGGATCTAGTGGAGTCTGAACAAAATCCTTCCTCAATATCTGTGACATTTTTTACTCTGCCATGCTGGCAAGTCAGTCTCCTTTCTCTGCTTCTAAAAACTGGGACAAAAATTGTTTAAATCAGGTCTGATCTTAAAGAGTTTGAGAACTGAACCTCTTCCTTGCAAAGGTCTTTCACCCATGTTCCATCACTAAATGCTGTGTATCAGATTCATGCACGACTCTGTGTATGAAGTTTGGAAGTTTAACTTTCCTTTCATTCCATAAACCTCTTACAAGTTGTAAAATGGTTTTCAACCAAAAGTTACTGTGTTATGCCACAGCATGTTTATAAGAAGTCATTATCTGTAACGTAATTGGAAAAAAAAATTAAAAGCATTCAGCAAATTACAAGCAAAGTTAGAACTGATAAAACCGGCATCTAAAAGAACTAAACAGAGAATTTACAAATAACTTTGACTTGCTAGTATATTCAGTTTTGTCACTCGCACAAGCAGTGGTACTAGTACCTTTGTTCATGCCGACTTCATAGCATCTGCGTAGTCGACATGCCTGACAGCTTTTCCGTCGATGTTTATCAATGGTGCAGTTGTTGGTGGCAGGGCACATATAGTCCACAGGACCTAAAAACCAAATAAAAAAAAAACATTTCCTGTAAACATACTGACAAAAATTAAGTGACAGCAAAGAAATGAAAAAAAGGAAGAAAATATAGAGAAAAACTTTGTGTTTCAGAGGGAAATCTCTCAGCACACAAAATGAAAATTATAATTTGATCTGATCATCTTTGAACTAAGAAAAAGAATGTCTATGAAGAGAAAAACTGGATTTTTGTATGTCATGGTGTAAGTATTTTAAACAGAACTGCACATTCATTCGTTCTGTTGTGTATATCATATTAAGAAAGAACACAGTCTATATGCTAGTTGCCAGACTGACTCAGGCACAACTGATGTGACATCACAGGAAATGTATATAGGGAGATTGATGAACAAGATTACACAGGACCGTTGTTTACATTAGATTGGATTAGGTAGCTTCTTTTGTCTGCTTCTTTGTTTGGTTGGGCTTTTTTTGTTTGTTCGCTTGCTAGCTGCTTTTCTTCTTTTCTTTTTGTATCTGTTCTACACAATCCACAGAGTAAACTTTTTTTCCATGCTGTTTAATCCATGGTTTTTTCTTTTTGTATCTGTTCTACACAATCCATAGAGAAACTTTTTTTCCATGCTGTTTAATCCATGGCTTTTTCTTTTTTCTTTCTGTTCTACACAATCCACAGAGTAAACTTTTTTCCCATGTTGTTTAATCCATGGCTTTTTCTTTTTTCTTCAACTTTTCTTTATTTCAATCTTTAAAAATGACCCTCTTACATTTTCCCACCTTTTCTTCTTATTCTTTCCCTTTTTATTTTTCATTTATCTTTCTTTTGTGTATCATGATCCTAACTTTCTTTTTTTTTCTTATCTTTAACATTATGTTGACTAATGAAGCAATCTGTAAACTTTTGCTTTGTAATTGGACTAAAAGTCACATTATCTTATTCTTGATATGGAATAAGATCAAAAAACTGTTTTTGTTGGTGTATATATCTGTTATTATGAAATGTTTAACACAGATGAGTGACATTTATTTCCCAGAAATCAGACAGATTCGGTGTGAAAATTTCACATCCAAATTTTCAAAGAGTCACCAGGATATGTAAAAGGTCAAATTTATTACCACTAGAAGATAATAATACTGTAAACATACACACACACTCCCTCTCTGTGACTGGTTCACATATATATGCACATACAAGACAGAAATGAACAAGAGAAACAAATGACAAATCCAACTTCAAAACACTCTAGGTATGTCAACAATATATATTCACAGAACACAGACTCATGATCCACTGATAGCAATGTGTTATCAAAATTAAACTGAATAAATGTGACAGCACACACACACACACACGACTGATGATCTCAACACAAAAAAGTCCTGAAATGTTCTGTTGCTTGACAAAATTCAAGTTGCAAAGCAAGGATCATAGGAAGCTTGTTGATGAACTAGAAGCGAGAGTTGAAACATTTGTATAGCCACTGATGAAAGTGTTCTTTTTTTGACAGACCACTCTTGCAATGTGTGCAAAACCTTCATCCTTCAACAAAACGCACCCATGTGAATTTCTGAGCCAGTAATGTTTGAAAGACTGTTGGACCTTTGTTCCATCCTCTTCCTTTATTACCTGCAAACCACAGCTGAGGCATCCATTTTGGCCACAAAAAGCCAAATGTAATAGTTTGTCTAGCTTATTGCTATGAAGCAACTTAGCCAATCAAATGATCTTGAAATCCAATCACAAACTGGATTGGTTACTTTAAAGACTCTTGCTGGTTTTCAACAGAGAAGAGTTCTGAAGTAGAAGTTGTTCACCGATTCAGAAAATTCTAAGATCATGAAGAGATCCATCGCATCAAGGTAACTTAAGGTACATTTTACTGGCCTGAAATCATGTGCAATGAATGAGAATTTCCTGTGTCAGAGTCTGTGTGCAATTATTACAGGGAGAGAGAGAGAGAGAGAGAGAGAGAGAGAGACAGAGACAGAGACAGAGACAGAGAGACAGAGAGAGTTGCTTACAGCCTTGCTGACTGCAATAGGCTATATCAAGACTGTTATCTCACTGGTCAACTCTCAAGTTAGATTAAAAAAAAAAAGAAAAAATATACTCATACAACTCATTAAAAACATGGTTTATAGTGAGTGGTATACATCCTATGAAATGAACTATGGAGCTTCTTCACCTTTTAGATGAATGCAAAAGGAGTGGCCTATGTACAAATGGCACAAGACTTTCTTCTTTATGGCAGCCTGGTACATGGTAAAAACTGTTTTAGATTTGGACGGACATGGAAGAGTTTTCAATGCCTTGAAAACCAACATGACCAGGAACCCAAGCAAAAGCTATCATCAGATTTCAAAGAGGTGGGCACAGTTCAAGCCATATCAGCAGTTACGGGCGCATGTGGTTAAGGCTAGCAATGGCCTCCTAAACAGAGAGTTTGACAGAATGAGGAAAATTTGTGTCTTGATTTTGAGACCATATGAAGAGCCAGGACCCAGGCTGTCAGCTCAGCAAAGTAGAGGGAGGTATCAGTACTTAGAACATTTCTGAGGAGGAGCTATTGTGTAAAACGCAGCAGAGGCAACCCTCTCTTCAGATTTGAAATCATCTATAAACATTCTTGAGAAGGGTGGAAATTTGGAACAAAGTTCTGCAAAAAAGTGACTTGTATGCCAAACAGCTGGTGGTGTCTTCATGACCTGAGACCAGATCAAAGTGGATCTACTGGGAGAGTAAAGTCCATGGTGGGTCCTCAGGAAACTTGGATGAATCACACACGACTCCAAGGTGAATGTCTGCACTGTTCAAATTGGGAAGAATATGACTTCCCAAGGTTTACCAGAACACCTCAATTTCAACAAAGCAGACTGGGACCGTTTTGCCACCAAGTTTCTTATGGATCTGGAAGAGGACAAGATCCTGCAAAGTGAAGATCCGGCAGGAAGTCTTTCAGATTTCATACTGAATTGCGCAAAGTCAACCATCCACACATCTTCCAAGAAGCCCCTAATGCCAAAAGTTCCTTGGTTCAACTCTGAATGTAAGGAAATTAACAAAACCCGCAAAAGAACTCAACGTCGGGTCTCTTGCAGACCTTCGATGCCCAACGTCTGAGCGCATCTGAAACTGAGGGCCAAATCCAAACACATTTATAAGACCAGTAAACGTTTATCTTAGAAACAGTTTTGTTCAAGTCTCACATCCAAAACATCGAAGAAAAAAGTGTGGAAAATCATCAAGAAAATTAAAGGGAAGAACACCTGCCCCACTGTGAACCATCTCAAGTTTTCTGATTCTTTAATAACAGAGAAAAAAGCAGTTGCTAATCTGCTTGCTTCAACCATTGAAAAGAATTCCTCCTCTTCTAACAAATCAGCCAGTTTTGTCAAAAACAAAGCCCTTAAAGAAAAATCACCCTGCAACTTTTCGTCAGACAACATGGAAGACTACAATCTTCCTTTCACTTTAAACGAATTGAAATCTGCCTTACTTTCTTGCAGCGATTCCTCTCCGGGTATAGATGAAATCCATCATAAACTTTTGAAACATCTTCCGCAAAAAGGTCTGCACATCCTGCTACATGTATACAACCATGTATGGACTACTGGATTCTTTCCGCCTTCATGGCGAAAAGCCCTCATCATTCCTATTCCCAAACCTGGAAAAGATCTTTCTAACCCATCAAACTACCATCCGATAGCTTTGACGAGCTGTGTCTGTAAACTGATGGAGAAAATGGTCAATGCTAGACTCATGTGGAAACTCGAAACTGACGGCCTTTTGGCGAAAGAACAGTGTGGTTTCCGCAAACATCGGACTACAGTTGATCATTTGATCCATCTGGAATCTACGCTTCGGAACGCCTTTCTGAACAAACAGCATGCAGTGGCTGTTTTCTTCGACTTGGAGAAGGCCTACGATACCACCTGGAAATCTGAGATTCTTCATGATCTCCATGACCTTGGTTTTTGGAGTCATCTTCCACTTTTCATTCAAAATTTTTTGGCAGAACGACAGTTTCAGGTCCGGGTTGGCACCACTCTCTCTGATGTTCATGAGCGGGAGTTGGGTGTTCCACAAGGGAGCATACTGTCTCCTGCCCTTTTTAGCATCAAGATGAACAACATTGTCAAGTCAGTTCCACAGGGTTCAGCCTGCTCATTGTTTGTGGATGATTTTGCTGTCTATGCAACTGGAAGCCTGTACCCAAGTATCCAGCGCAGGCTCCAGCTTTGTGTTGATAAAATTCATCAGTGGGCGGATGAAAACGGCTTCACTTTTCTCCTACGAAGACACAGTGCATTCACTTCCATAATTTCCGTCAGTTTTTTCCTGATCCTGTAATTCAAATAGGGAAATCTCCCATTCCAGCTGTTAAAGAGGCCAAATTCCTAGGAGTTATTTTTGACCAAAAACTCAACTTTTTCAGCCACATTAAAAACCTCAAAACTGCTTGCCAGAAAGCTCTGAATATTCTGCGGGTCATAGTGCACACTGACTGGGGTGCTGATAAGAAAACTTTGCTGCACATCTACAGAGCCTTGGTCTGTTCCAAACTGGACTATGGTTGTGCTGTGTACGGCTCTGCAAGACCGTCTTACCTAAAACTCTTGGACCCTATCCACCATCAAGGGCTTCGTCTCTGTCTTGGAGCATTCTGCACCACCCCTGTGTACAGCCTGTATGCAGAGGCAGGTGAACCCTCACTGTCCAACCGCAGGCTGAAACTGTCTTTGAATTACTACATCAGATTGTTCTCGGAACCGGAAAACCCCGCCTATGACTGTGTCTTTGACCCTCAGTTTCAAAGCAAATTCAAAAACAACCCTAACTGTATTCCGCCGTTTGGTCTTCATATGCAGCCTCACGCGCAGAATGCAGGTCTAGACCTAGGACAGTAGGAGTTGTGTCCGATTTTTCCAAGTTTCCAGATCAGCCTCCGTGGACCTTTTTCACACCAGAGATTCGTTTTGATCTTGCAGCTTTTCACAAAGAGTCTACCAGCTCTCTGGCATACAAGGCCTTGTATGCTGACCTCTGTTTGAAATTCCCATCCTATCAGAAAATTTTCACTGACGGTTCCAAGTCTGAAGATGGAGTGGCCTGTGCAGCCTATTGCCCTGGTGCTCCTTCTCAAATAGAGAACATATACCTCCAGATGCTTCTGTCTATTCTACTGAACTTACTGCTCTGATTCTGGCATTGAAGGTAATCTCACAATCTAAGAAGAGGGACCTTCTGGTTCTGTCAGATTCACTGTCAGCTTTGGAGGCCATAGCTGGCCGCAACCTTCAGCATCCAGAACTTTTACACTTCTTTGAACTTTTTACCAAGTTGAAAGCGGATGGTTACAACATTATTCTGGCTTGGGTTCCTGGTCATGTTCGCATCGGAGGGAACGAAATGGTTGATCGTTTAGTCAAGAATGCCACAACAGAGAAACTGTCCAACATATATATCCCCTGCTCAGATCTGAAACCCCAAATAAACGATTATGTCAGAGACCTCTGGCAGGAGGATTGGAATACACAGACAGATAACAAACTCTTTCAGATCCGTCCAAACCTTAAAGAGTTCCTCCCATCTACGTCTGGTGGTCATAAAGAAGAAACAGTTCTGTGCCAGCTGCATACCGGCCATTCGTATTTTACCCATTCATACCTTTTAAAGAGTGAAGAAGCTCCGTGGTGCATTCCATGTCATGTGCCAGTCACAATGAAACATATTCTTTTAGAGTGTTGGGACTTGCACGATGTGAGACACAAACATTTTACAGCAGAGTCCATGAAAATCCTGTTCAGGGATGTCCCGCCTGACATGATCTTTGGGTTTTTGAGAGAGATTAACATTTTTCATCTGATTTAAGATTTTATGGAAGAAAGATTTTTAACGAAGTTTCTGGTCCGTTTCTAGAAGATGTCATTTAAAGAGATGTGTGAAAGGTAGTTTTTTTTTTTTTTTTTTAAAAAATGACTTGTGAGTTGATTTTAACGTGGTGACAGCCCTGATGTGGCCCTTTGTGGTTGGCTGGGCTATAAGCAACATTATCTTATCTTATCCCAAGGGTGGAATGGAAGTGGGGTGGTCTTGAAATTTCCTATGGAACTTTGAGACAAAAACGCAGTCATAAGCAGAGTTTTGGGGTTCAGAGAAGAGATTCAAAGAACAGTTCAAAGAAAGTTTCAGCTCGTTGTTGGAGACAGATGGTTCTCCTGCCTCAGCATACAGAATGCACCCAGACAAGAGCTGAAGCCCTCGATGGAGGATGGGATCAAGAGTTTTCAGGAAAAAGATCTGGCAGAACCATATATCACACAAATGTAGTCCAGTTTGGAGTGGATCAGAGACCTGCAAAGATGGAGAAAAGTTTTCTTATTAGTTCCCCAAACTGTATGCGAACAACTTTCAGAATGTTCATTGCTTTCTGACATAAAGTTTTCAAGTCCTGGATGTGACTCTTGAAGTTCAGTTTTTGATCGAAGATAACTCACAGAAATTTGGCTAACTTTACAGCTGGAATGGTGGATTTATCCAAATGGATTTCTGGGTCAGCAAAGTATTGTAGAATTTTTTTTACTGATGAAGCTTAGGTCCAAACCTATTTCATACGCAACTACGAAGAAGAAAACCACGAATGAAGAGGAACGTAAAATACAGCAAGACATACAGCAGCTCGAAAGAAAAGAGACAAAAGACGAAGAAGAGATCAAAGCTATAGAGTTAAAGAAGGAAAGGCTAAAGGTTATTCGAGAGAAAAGAATAGAAGGGGTACTTTTAAGATCGAGGGCTAGGTGGATAGCTGAAGGGGAAAAAGTGACAAACTATTTCTGTAACCCAGTTTCAGTTTCATAAAGGAGGTGTCACTGCGTGCGGACTAGTCTATATACGCTACACCACATCCGCTATGTTTTGAGGCCACACTACGCATGATTTGAAGCTGATGGATAAATTAACAACAAAGATGAGACAATTGAAGAAGAGGGTCTCGTGGCTATGACTCAGAAGATGTCTGACCTACGCATTAGCCCAATGCGCTGGTCAGACATCGAGTGCCTACCTACCATTTTGTGTGTGTGTGTGTGTGTGTGTGTGTGTGTGTGTGTGTGTAGTGGATGTACACGTGTGTGTATGGTGTGTGGGCATGGGCCGCCCATGTATGTGCGTGGGCGTGTGTGTGTGTGTGTGTGTGTGTGTGTGTGTGTGTGTGTGTGTGTGTGTGTGTGTGTGTGTGTGTGCGTGCGCGCGCGTGTGTGTGTGCATGCAGGCATGTGTGCACATTGTTTGTTTGTGTGTGTGTGTGTGTGCACGCATGTGTGAGTGTGTATGTATGTGTGTGCGTGCACGTGTGTGTGTGTGTGTGTGTGTGTGTGTGTGTGTGTGTGTGTGTGTGTGTGTGCGAGTGCAGAAGTGCATGTGTGTGTGTGTGTGTGTGTGTGTGTGTGTGTGTGTGTGTGTGTGTAATTTGTGGGTTTGTGTGAACACACATATCTGCATATAGGCTATATGTGTCCACATCTGTGTGTATGTGTGTGTCTTTGTATGTGGGGGTGTGCGCATGTGCGTGTGTGTGTGCATTTATGTGTATGCATGTGTGTGTGCGCGCATGTGTCGGTGTGGACGTGCATACGCACACATGTGTATATGTGTGTGGGTAAGAGCAAGCGAACATATGTGCACACATCATATGTGTGTGTGTGTGTGTGTGAGTGTGCGCGCACATGTATATGTGTGTGTGTGTGTGTGTGTGTGTGCGTGTGTGTGTGCATGTGCGCGTGCATGCGCGCGTGTGCATGCATGCATGTGTGTGCGTGTTGTGACTGCGTGCATGAATGTTTAGAAAATGACTTAGGAACAAGAACAAGACCATCAAATACAGCATATAAGTGCACGCACACACTCGCACGCACACACACATACACATAACAGTAAGAACAACAACTCCTCCCCCTCAAACACATCCCACGCACACGCGCGCGCACGCATACACACAAACACACATTCACACACTCTCTCACACACACTCACACATCAACGCTTCCACACACATGTCTGTGGACTCTCTAATTAACACGCTGGCATTACCCCACTGATGAACACACTCACACTCACACACACACACACACACACATTCACTCTATCCCACACACACACCAACGCTTGCACACTCATGATGTCCATGGACACTCTAATTAACATGCTGGCATCACCCCACTGATAACACACACCAGCGCACACACGTCTACAGTATATGCTGGGGACCTTAAGAGATTCAAAGTCTTATCTCAGCTGACATGTGTTTCATCTTTTGTGTCTGTTATTGGAAAGACCCAGTAAGAGTTTGCCCCAATCTCTAGGAGTCTTTGCAATGTTGGCCGTGAAATTATTCCAATGTTTGTTTGTTTGGTGATGTTTCTTGCTCTTCCCTGAAGTCTGGATGTGCGGCCACTTCCTCTCTTGATGTTCAGATCTGAAAGATGGTCTATGGTGTAGTGGCTTTGCTCTTGTTTGCTTAAGTGATTCTTCAGATTTCTCATCACATCAGATCGGCCAAGCAGTAATCCAGTTCTTATTGTTGCTTTGCCAGTCAGTGTGTCTGCTCTCTCGTTTCCTTTAATTCCAGCATGTCCGGGGCAGTGCATCCATATGAGTCTCTCCAATGGAAGGCTGCGCATTAGTTCATTCGAAGCTTGGGCTTCCCATTTCACTTTTCACTTTCTGAAGTAGGTTCATGGAGTCAGTCAGTGTCATGGCTTCTTGAGTTTGAAACTGGCTTATGGATGTAAGCCAGTGGAGTGCTTGTGTCACTGCTTCTACCTCCATTGTTAGACTTGAAGTTGTTAAACTGTGCACACCATTGTCTTCCTGAATAGTTCGGCCATTTTGCTTCACTGTGTATCCCCAGCCTGACTTATCTTTGGTGACAGAACCGTCAGTGTATATGAAAATATCATCTTTTGTGCAAAGGTCTTCTACCAGCACCTGAATTTCTGCGTTGGTTTTGCCTTCTGGCCATTCTCGACAATGTCTTCCAAGTTCTGGAGCGATGGCAATTTGGTAGAGGTGCTTCAAGTGGTCTGGATATTTCTCCCATTCCTTGGTTTCTTTGACTTCTGCTAACTGGCACACAAGCTGTATACTGTCTTCTGCCTGTCCCATCCATGATTTTCCATGTCCTAGCCGAGTGCCTTTTGTTTCCTTGACCACCGCATGAAGTGGGTTTGGGGGATTTTCAAGGGCTCTGAAATATACCTTCACCTGTTCCTGCTTGTGTCTTGTCTGCACTGAAGGAAGGTCGAGCAGGTATCGCATAGTTTGAACTGGTGTGTCCTTTGTGGTTCCCAGGATCAATCTCATTGCTTCATTTTGAATTCTTTCTAATTTGAGAAGGTTGCTGTTGGACAGTGTTGTAAGCCCTAATCCATAATCTATTACACTGAGTACAAGTGCATGATACAGTCGGTAGAGATGGCGCTGTTCAATGCCTTTAGCTGCCATTGCTTTCATGGCAGATAAGCCTTTTTTGCATTTAAGAACAATATTCTCAACATGCTTTCTAAAGGTCAGCATTCTGTCAATGCCTACACCCAAACAGCGTAGGTTGTTAGTTGATTCAATTGGTATTCCGTTGAAGGAAACTGGTGAGGGTACTTGTCCTGATGTCTTGTTGTTGAGAGTGCAGACTAATGTCTAACTGCTTTCATTCTTTCTTCAGCATTTTCTGATGTTTTGTAGATCAGGCCGTCATCTGCAAATGTCATCACTCAAGCAAATTCCGTTTCTGTTGAGGTCTGCTAGGCCTTTAGTGTAAACATTGTACAAAACAGGGGAAAGAGGAGAACCTTGAGGTAATCCCACAGAAAGTTTATGTGGCTCAGAAGTCCAATCTCCAAATCGTAGGATGATGGTTCGCTCCCTAAGTGACGCTGCTATCCATCGTATAAGTGTCTTACTGACTCCACAGTCAAGGAGTAATTCATGAGAAGCGAGAACTGGACATTGTTGTATGCATCTTCCAGATCTACTGCTACAGCTTGTTTTTCTTCCTTTCTTTGGAATCCTTCGTACACTTCATAGGCAAAAATGGCCGCATTTTCCCATGTACTTTTACCTGTTCTGTAGCCTCCCTGATTAGATGGGAGGATTTGTCGACTTTCAAGATCTCTTGCGAGTTTTCTTACTATGATTCATTCCATGAGCTTTCCTGCTATATTTTGCATAGTGAGTATGCAGTAGCCATTTAGCTGATGATGATCTTTTCCTGGCTTTGGTAACGCTTTCAGGTAGCCGTGTGTCCAGTCTTCTGGGACATAGCCTTTATCAAAACTCTCCTGGTAGAGACTGAAGAGTTTGGTTCTCTCCTCTTCTGAGAGCTGTTTAATATCTGCATACTGTACTTTGTCTGGTCCTGGAGCACTATCCTTAGTGCGTCTACCTATTGCGTCATCCAGTTCAGATTCTGTGATTTCATCATCAATGCCAGTCTGAGCTAGGTGTTGGTTTAACTTGGTCAAATATTTCTTCCTTTCCTCCAGATTTCTTTGATCACTCTGTTCTATGAAACGTTTAAGTAGAGCCGACCCTTTCTCTAAATTTGTCTTCAGTTTTGTGATCCCATCAGCGTCTAAGATATCTGGGGTTGCATTTGCTTTGTTTTTTCCTTCCATGTGACTGTAAAAGTGCCAGAACTGAGTCAGTGTTGTGTCATAATTAAGTGACAGACAAAACTGTTGCCACTTGGTTTCTTTTGCTTCTTCACCTACTCTTTCGAATTGTTCAGTCTTCTGATTCATGTCTGTTTTAATAGCTAGATCAGGGCAGGGTTTTCTTCTTTCTCTCTGCCAAATTCTTACAGACTTGCATTTCTCTTTCCAGGCTGTTTCTGTGTCTAAATTCCACCAAAGGGGTTGGACAATTTGTTTGGTTGTAGCATTGTTTCTTTTGCATCGTCTACTCTTTAACGTTCCTATGATATCCCCTTCATTGTTGTTGCATTGAAAAGGGTCCTTTTGTTTCATTCGTGTAACTTTTGATGGTTTCTGTAAACTGAACACAACAGGGAAATGGTCACTTCCATGATGAAGAAGTACTTCCACACTCATAATTGCTGTGAACTTTGGTCCAATGAGTGCAAAGTCAATGACACTGTCAGTGTCACCCTGCCTCCCTGTATGTGTTGGGGATGATGATGGCAGTGCACTAAGAAGTACTTCATCCAACATCACTTCCAGTGCAATTCTTTGAGGATTGGTACCATGTTGATCCCACAATTTTGAGCGTGCATTAAGATCTCCACATAGTATGACAGAGTCTCCAAATTCATGTTCTATTTCCTCCAGAATGGTCCAATCTGTTTTTGATGTGTGGGTACCTGGATGTATATATGCATTGATGACTACAAGGCTTTTCTGATTACCATCCGGTCTTTCTAGCCTCACACCCATTAGCTCACGTGTGCTGCTACACCATTTTTCCAAGTCTATCCTGGACAGTTTGTTTTTCAAGTTGTTTTTTTATTATCATAGCTAGTCCTCGTCCATCATGCTTTTGAACTATTATGAATTCATCCAGTTGTAATGGTCTGTTGGCGGCACTTCTAGTTTCTTGTAGACACAGAACATCAAAGTCATATGCTAGTTTTTCAATTGTTGAGATCCTCTTTCTGGCACTGCAGCAGTTCCAAGTACAAATCCTGAAATATTCTTGGATAGTCTTTCAGCTTTTGCTACATTCCTACCTACCTTTCTTCTTCTCCCACCTCTTTTACTATGCCAACTATTGTTTTGTGTGGATCCAGTTTTAAGTCCCAAAGCCTGCACTCGAAGATCCCCAAGGTGCAAGTGTGACAAAGTATTTTGAGAACCCATAAGAAGGTATTCTTAGTGTTGAGGGGTCATAAGCGGTCGCCCTGACAGAGCCTCATATCAGGGAAGGGCAATGGATGTCCATACATGTAGTGAACGCCTGCACATATGAAGTCCGTCAGCTTGGTGTTATCCTAGGGCCAGACTGTATACGGTTCAAGACTTTTTAACCCAACAACCATTCATCCCCTCGGTACTGTATGAAAGCCTTGGGATTGGGGGAGGTCGACTCCAACATAAAGAAAACAAAAAGTCAAAGCGAAGGGGGAGGGGGGGGACAGCTGAGAACACGACAGTGAAAAGTGTGCCTCATTAAGCTGTTGTCCTGTGTTTGTGTTTGCTTCTCTTTTGTTGTTCCCCTCGCTCGCTATGCTTGCTCTGGGAGCTTAGAGATGATTGTTTAAACTATATGTGAGACATATCTGTAACCTAGAAAAAAGACATTTTATAGGTAAGAGTATGACTAGATTAATTGATAACCATGGCAATATTCTAAATGACCAAACAGAGATACTTCACGAGGTTCAAGGATTTTATGAATAATTGTACAAAAAATGTGAAGTTGACGACTGTGATTTGGATGAACTCATTGTAAATATTCCACATTTAGACCATGACGAAGCAAATAATTTAGATGGTGAAATCACACTGGAGGAGACATTATGCATTAAAGAACATGAAAAACAACAAAAGTCCTGGCACTGATGGTTTCACAACAGAATTTTTTAAGTGTTTTTGGAGCAGAATAGGGTTTTTTGTTGTCAGAGCTTTAAATGCTGGATTTAGAAGGGGGGAACTTTCTTGTGTTCAAAGACACTAGACAGGGACTAATCGTATGTATACCAAAGGGAGATAAACCAAGACGCTTCGTGAAGAACTGGAGACCAATCTCGTTGTTAAATGTTGTATATAAAACAGGGTCATCGTGTATAGCCAACCGTTTAGAAAATGTGTTAGCTGGTCTCATCAATGAGGATCAAACAGGTTTTGTTAAGAATAGATACATAAGGGATAACATTAGGCTCATTTACGACACAATCGCTTATTTAGAAGAACACAACTTACCAGGGCTTTTATTAAACATTGACTTCGAGAAAGCATTCGATTCAGTGAGCTGGGATTTTATGTTTAAAGTACTGAAAGCGTTTGGATTTCAACAGGGCTTCTGCAAATGGATTGAAACATTCTATAAAAATATCAACTCATGTGTCCTTGTTAATGGTCAAGTTTCTAGTTGGTTTGAGATAGACCGCGGATGCAGATAAGGTGATCCACTATCGCTATATTTATTCCGATGATGTGTTGAAATTCTAGCATTAATGATTCGGGAAAATGTAAACATACGTGGAATAGTTATAGATACAGTCGAACATAAGCTTTCTCAGAATGCAGATGACAAGGAATTTCTTTTAGCAGGCAACAAAAAATCATTTGAAACATGTATAAACGTACTGGAAATGTTTGGTCGTATATTGGGGTTATATATGAATCCTGGAAAAACTAGCTATGTTTGGTTGGGGAGCTGTAAAAATTCTGCTGTTCGTTACATGGAACATTTAGGTATGGCGCAGAACCCACAAAAATTCAAAATTCTTGGAATCTGGTTTACAAACGATTTGCAAAACTGTGCAGATATTAATTATTCCGAAAAATTAGCGGACGTGAAACATCTGTTCAAGATTTGGGTGAGAAGACAACTAACTCCTTTGGGCAGAGCAGCAGTTTTAAAATTGCTTATTTTATCAAAACTCATCCATTTGTGGATATTACTACCTAACCCACCTGACACTTTTTTCAGACTTTACAAAGTTACTGTTACAAATTTGTGTGGAATAAAAAGCCAGACAAAATAAATAGAAAAGCTGCTCACAAAAGTATCCAAAACGGTGGTCTTGGACTACCAGAATTAAAAATGTTTGCTTCTTCCTTAAAATTGATGTGGCTGCAAAAAGTTCAGACTACGCACCACAAATGGAAAACTATTACAACATCTAACTTTCCACTTTTAAGCGATATTGAAAATATGGACCAGAAATACTTTCTTCCTTCTGTAAATCAAGTGCATTTTGGACAGAGGTATTTATGGCATACAAACAATTTTTCTACAAAGTTAACTGTAAGACTTCTTATGAACTCCTTGCGGAACCAGTCTTTTATACAAACAAAATACAAGTTGGGGAAAAAGACTATTTTGGGAAAAGCATGGATCAACAAGGGCATATATTGCACTGCTCATTTTTTGCTTGACAATGGCCAGTTTATTTCTTACGAACACTTTAAACAAAAGTATGATGTAAACATTAATTTTGTCACTTTTTCTGGTTTTAAAGCAGCTATAATTGAATACATACAAAAAACAAAACTGGCCTTCTTCCTTGCGCTGAACTCTGAAGCGATCTGAAGCAATCAAAGCTAAGTGAATTTTCGTTGTTTTATTCGTTTGTTTCTCACCTGAGGAAGACCTATGAGGTCGAAACGCGTTGTGTTTTGTCTTGTGACTCGTTTGTCCACATTTCTCTGGGTGGTTCGCTAACATTTATTTAAGATTTGTTTAGATTTCTGCCTGCAGTCGTCTCACTTTGCAAAAATCAAAGTTGAAAATACTAATGCATGTATGTTACAAAAAGTTAACGTCAGTTTGTAAAGGGTCAAGATTATATTATGACATTTTTATAGATAATCATACACACCCGAAAATCTGTACGAACTGGGATATAAAACTGAATGTTGAAAATGACTGGAAAAACTGTTTTCTTTATCTGAGTAAAATTTCTGACATGAAAATGAAATGGTTAAAGTTACGAATAATACACAGATGTCTTGGCACTGATGTTGTGCTGAAAAAAATAGGTATATTGAACAGCGATGTTTGTACTTTCTGTACCTCTGTTTAGGATAGTATCACACATATGTTTTCGTATTGTACGGTCATACAACATTTTGGGGAAATGCTGGTGGTTTTGATGAATGAAAAATGTATGCGTGGATTTAATTTGCAGATAACTGAACCATTAGCCATAGATGGATTTGATAAAGATATACATATAGACCATGTATTGTATTTTATTGTATTATTTGCAAAACACTATTTATATCAGTGTAGAACAGAACAGAAATCACCCAGACTGCAAGTATTTCTTAATAAGCTAAAATACAGATATAAAACTGAAGAATACATTGCTTGAAAATTTTTTGTATGTAACAATTTCCTTTCCAAATGGCACCCATATACGCCGATGTTAGCAAGCCCAGAATGAATTACGAATGATTATGACATTGGACATTATACTAGTACAAGCATGATTATAGCACCCTAAAACTATTACACTGCCTAAACAGCCCCTTTGGACATAATATAGAACCTTATACATGTGTATGTATATGTACATATATATGTATATGTAGGTATATATATATGTGTATATGTATATATGTATGTGTATATAAAGAAAACAAAAAAGTAAAATTTCATAATGCACTAGGCTTGCCTTATGTGTTCTCTCTCTCTCTTTCTCTACCATGTAAAGAGGCTGTAACCGTGTGTCTTAAAAATGTAGAATGGTATTGTAGTTGTGTTTAGTGTATTGATTTCCTCTTTATCTATCGTTTGTTTGCATTTGTTCTTTTATTTTTTTTCTATTTTCTGTATGGACTTCTTTGAATTAAAAAAAAAAAAATTGTACACTGTTGTGAAAGTGGATACACTGAGTTTTGGTGTCCAAAAAAGTAACCCATATTTCTCTGCCCACTATTGGATCTTACCCATGCAAAGCTGCAGTCAAGGTTCTACAAGTTTTTTGTGGGTCATTTAACTACACTTTGTTTTGTTTCATCCACATCCTGACATCATTAATTCAGAGCTGAACTGTCCCAATGCAAATTAAAGATAAGAAAAATAGTTATCATCAGCAGAAGCAAGATTTACAGAATGTTACTGATAACACGGAAGAGCAGTTGAATATAATATGAGCAACACAGGCCCAAGCACTAATCACTAGGGAACACCATATACAACTGTTGACGGGAAGAATTGATAGCAACCCACCAAGACTATTCTGTTTCTGAGACAAGATTTGAACCAAGAAAATACAGAACCAGACATGCCAAAGGAGTAAAAAAAAAGTCTGTCAAGCAGCAAAAAGATCATGCAATGTGAGAATGCAATTTCTACCATTGTCAAATGATGTCAGAACGTCATTCATTATTTTAACAAGTGCACTTGCGCTCTGTCAATTCAGTCTGAAAGGGAATATTTGACTCAGAGCAATAATTCTTAAAGCAATGGAATTATGTGAAGGCTTCTTTATCAGGTTTTACTAGACAATACTTAAATAAGGAAATGCTGAAATCAGGACAATTCTTCATTACATAAGTATATACAATCTGAAAGGGAATATTTGACTCACAGCAATAATTCTTAAAGCAATGGAATTATGTAAAGGCTTCTTTATCAGGTTTTACTAGACAACACTTAAATAAGGAAAAGCTGAAATCAGGACAAGTCTTCATTACATAAGTATATGCAAGAGAACTATAAGTCAAGAAACAGATATGAAGAGAAGATATCAAGTTCATATGCTTAAAGTGGAGAACAGAGAACAGAATGTTTGACTAAATCTCAAGTCATAGAGGTGAACTGAGGATGAACAAGGAAAGCAGGCACCACTGACTGAGCTGAGCCAATGTTGTTTCTTACAGTACTGATTTTGTCCTTAAAATGTTGCAGAACAGTAGGAAGTGGCAATGTTTTTTTCTGTTTTTAACCATTCCAAGTAACTGTTTGTTTCTAACTATTCCAAGTAATTGATTAGATACCTAAAACAAATAACCACATTCAAAAATGTCTTTAATTTTGTTACTATAATATGTTTTAAAATAACAAATTAATTCCTGAAAACTTTTTTCACCATAGTGAAACAATTGTTTATGAACACATGAACTAGATTTGCCCCATAGTCTTTCCATTTTGTCTTTCTGTTGCCTGGCAATCTAGGCCTGCTCAGCAACTGCGTTACACCTGGTGACACCTCGCAGTGGCCGAGGCATGGTCACTGAGTGGCTGCTCTTGGCGAAAGTCCAGAGCAGCCTCAGTGAGGGTGATACGAAATGTTGCCAGAGAAAGTGGAGGTCAAATGAATAGCCTAATAAAATCAAAAGATGATGAAGTGACAAGACTCCAGAAGGTGGTGCCACAGAATTTTATTTATAGTTCAGTTGTTTGTGAGAACATAAATGAAAGTGCAAAATGTCCCATATATTATAAAATACTCAGACTATCATCATCTTTAAACACCAAAGGGGTTGAACAACAGAAGATCACTATGCAGATGCATCCCTGACAAACCCATATGAAAGGTCAGAGCCATGGGTCATGGAAGAATGCTTCACACTTGCCATTTTTTTAACCCGTAGAGTGCCTTTAAGTCGTCAGCTGACGCTGCAGTAAAAATGCTTTCCCAGTGCCCATTGACGTCATGCATTTTTCTTGAATTTTCATTCGTTACTATTTCTATCAACGGACTCAAATAGAGTGTAGTAAGCCTTATATGTCTGTAGTATTAAAATGATATGCAAATGACCACACGTGAGGGGAAAGACCATTTATTCTCATCACTGACTGGATGACCAGCCAGCACTTCGTCTCGCTTGCAAAGATGGCGGCGCAACCTTTGACAAGCGCAGTGACCAAATCAACGTATTTACACAGCTGAGCAGGCTCTGCTAATCATTTTTGACAAAGACAATAATCTTTTATTCAACGACTCACTCGGGCATGAAGGTGAGATGATGATTGTGATGGAATTGCCGACCATATTCATCAATTATTGGGTCGGGCTGTGCAACCTCAGTGTGTGTTCAGCTGACTGGTGGTTGCCAGCGTCGAACGAGCTAGCCTAGTGTGTACTCTGCACTGTGTGCCAGTGGCCAGTGACGTGACAGTCAGTGCGAGAGGGGAGCGCGGCCTGCTCGTGGCGTGACATGGGGCAGAGGGAAAGGTAGGGGAAGAGCAGGAGTGAAAGAGAGGGTTGAAGTCCAGCAAGGGGGCGTGGTGGGGAGAGGGGGGTGTGGTCGTGGACTGACCTGTCTGCATAGAGTGTGAGCGTCTTGATAGACTTCTAAACTGTTTTACTTTCATTTACAGGTGTAGTGTGACAATACAAACTTTATTTTCAACTTCTTTGCTTTGTGTTCTTTTTTGGATGTGAAGCTGTAGTGGTAAATACATATGTTTTTGATCGTGCAAAAAAATCTATCCAAATCTAAATGCCTAAATATTTTTTTATTATCAAAATTACAACAAAAGAAGCCCATATTCAAAATCGTCATTCAATTTCCTTCAAAAATTATATATATTTCATTTTTATATCTTTTGTAGTTTCTGAGCTAGAATTTTTTGTTAATTATTACCCCCAAATCATTAGATTTCCCTGGCACTGGGAAAGCCTTTGTTTGTAATATTTTCAAGCAGTGAACGGGTTAATCTTGCCAACTGTGCCTTTCATTCAGTCACCTGTACCAGAATTGCTTTTCATGGGCAGAAAGTTCAAAGTATTCAAGTAAGCTACAGAAATAGACAAGGAACAAACTTTTACAAAACAAACCTTGTATAGAACGTTTGAAGAAAGCCTTACACCCTTCACAAGACCAAACTCCATAGTGGAAACCCGATGCATTGTCATTGCAGACCTGGCACAATTTAGCTGGTGTACTACTTCCTGCAACATAGACAGAAAACAGAAAATGCAATACTAGTCCACTGATCACTCACATCAGTTGTGTGTGTGTGTGTGTGTGTGTGTGTGTGTGTGTGTGTGTGTGAGAGAGAGAGAGAGAGAGAGAGAGAGAGAGAGAGAGAGAGAGAGAGAGAGAGGAAATCAACAATAATGACTGCCAAGTGCATCCAAATGGACACATGAAGCAGGTAGAGCCACAACTCAATCTGACAAATCAGGTCAATAATATCAGCATAGACACTGCCGTAGGATATATTTGGCTGGCACTCTGTAAGCGCAGTAAAAACTATCCATCTGCACTGTCAATTTGCATGTTAACAGTATTTTCACTACCCACTACACTGCAAAGTAGGACAGGTGTAGGCAAGTGCGCGCACGCGTGTGTGTGTGTGTGTGTGTGTGTGTGTGTGTGAGTGATTGTGAGTGTCTATAAGTCCGTGTGTATGCGTGAGAGAAAGCGAGCGAGAGAGAGTGAGAGAAAGAGAGAGAGCAGGGGGAGGGAAGGGCAGTTGGTGAGTACAGTACCATCACACCAATCTAACTTAAAATGACAAAGAGATTAAAACAATAAAAAGACATAGCCATTGTGAAAACAAGCATGTTAAGCTGGTCTGAAAATGTGTGACGTGTACATGTGGGGTACGAAATGTCAGCCTGAAGATTTTTCTGGACTAACGGTATTATATCAAATACAGATCAGCCAACATACATACAAATTAGATGAACATTGTATATATGTCAAAGCCTGCAGTGTGTGCATGTGCACCCAAACACACACACACACATACAAAAGGTGAATAAAATATAACTCAAGCAAAAGTACTCACACTGTTCAAAACATTATCAGTCCTACTCATCAAATCCGACCAGACTTTAGAAACAAAACTTAAATGTCTATCATGATCGTAGGCCCATAACTAAATACTGGAATGAGTAACTACAGGCATTTCAACACAATCTTTATACATTTCTCTCCCATTCACATATCTATCAGTACATTTCTCTCCCTTTCAAATATCTATAGGTTCAAAGAACTGATATTAAATCTAGTCTACATATACTTTAATTGTAAACTAGTAAACAAATCACTATGTACTTATTCTTACAAGTCTCACTCTCAGACCTCTTCATCCCAAATGACAAAGCAGCAAATTTTCTCACTGCACACACATCTTTTGCACTGTTTGGCTGACATATGTAATATGTGTCTCAATGAGCTGCAACTCGCACATGGACAGAACCAGGCCCACAGTATGAAAATTATGTTTAAAGGGAAAAAAAAGAAACCTGACACAGGGATTTATCTGACCACTGAACATTTGACGCTGGACTAATCACTCTAGAAAATAATCAAAACATTTTCAGACTAACTGGCACCTTGTTCTATTTTTCACCAAGTCAGACATGACAGCACCAGGCTGTGTCCAATTATCTGCTGTTACAGACTAACAAACACTGATGAACATCAGAAATGATTTCAAGCCAGCATGTCTGCAGCTTATCTCTCATTCCCAATGTTTTACTACAACAATAAGAAAGCAACTTAACGTTCATGGTAAGTGACTCAGACCATCTACTCCGAACTATACACAGGTTAAAAAAACAAGTTGTTGCTGGGGTAGTGTATACTAATTTTTGGTTGTACTGCTGTCAGGGGTTGGTCACGTAAAACAAGACAAACTGACCTCCATCCACACACTAGTACATTTTTTGTTGTACCTCTGTGGACAAGAGTTGGCCACATAAAACAAGACAAACTGACCTCCAGCTACATACCAACAGAGGTCATGGCAAACCCTACAAAAGCCTGACTCTGGGTTTGTTTTTTTAGTTAAAAGAAAAAAAAATTAAGATCCATGCATTATTAGTTCTAGAGATATTTTGTGAAATGCCCCCCCAAATGCCCTGTACTGAAATGTCAAAGAAAGAATAAAATTCCTGGATCTATTCTTTCATCTGGATCCACACTCAGGCTGGGGAACAGCTGATCCAACAAATCTCTGAAAAATTAGCCGGGGTCCATGGGCAACGCCCCTGGTGGGGGGGTCCAGGGAGGCAAAGCCCCCTGGCCGAAATTGAATTTGAGCATTTTTGAAGACCCTTTCGTGGCCTCTCGTGATAGGCAAATTACTATGTGGCATGAAAAGAAACCAAACTAAAAACATCTTATTTACCATGCAAAGAAATCATACCAAAACCCCCTTACTTTTCTCGATTTTCTTGATGTACTGTAGTGTCTTGCTTCAAAAGTTCAATAATTCAGTCTTCATGAACAGAGTCCCAGTAATGTTCAGTGTATGTATTTACTAAATGATGCATCACCCACAGATTTATTCAAAGTCAAATACCGGCATCAGTCTAGTATTGTATATAGTCAAGACTCACTCCACTTTCTTGTATGTGTACTGCAGTGCCTTGTTCAACTGTTCAGTCTTCACAAACAGAGCCCCATAAACAGGTAGTTCCTCTACTAATGATGCATCACCCTCAAACTTATTCAAAGTCAAATTAATGAAAACAGTTTATACTTATCATACTCAACACTCGCTATCTCTTCACACAGCATGGTAAGACAACGGGGGACGAAGAAGGTTGTAAGTACACTATTTTAAAAAACTGGCAAGAGAAGTCTGTTTTGTTTTGGTGGGGGGAGGGGGGGGCCACAGATCCACTTGCACATCTTGGCCTCTCTTGTGAATTTCATAAAGAGATCCTGCTGCTTGGAACGGAGCAAGTGCATTGATGGTTCTTTCCTTTGAAAGAATAGAACACACTTCTTCAAATCTGAAAGCACATGAAGGCATAAGTTCAAAATCACTTCAGTCCTTGCTCTGTGAAAAAAAAAGTTTTTCCACAATGTGACACTTTCTGTCTTTCCCCTGCTGTGTAATGGTGGAAAATTTCTTCCATAAGCACTTCTGCATACTCTCAATCTCCTTTCTTCCTGTGTCAGAGACACCACATCGTGATAGCACCTCTTCAGTGACTTCAGAATAAATGGAAGCATCTTTCACAGGCAGAAAACTGTAATAAAAAAGAATGTATGCATCAAAGAGACGAAGAGTATCAAGTGCAATATCCAAAACAGATAGCCATCTGTGTGGCACATATCGTTCTGGAACAGTTGGCTTCAACCCCAAAATAGTGCAGATGTCTCCTAGTCTTGCCTTCAGGCCACTGCTCCATTTGAAGTCGTTGTGCAGATCATTCTCAGACTCCACCACACTGTCAAATGGTCTACAGAAAGCCTTGGTAGCGTTGTGGACATGGTGAATGGAATCACCACCAATGTCCAGCAGATGAGGTGGGTGTTCCTTCCTGATCATTGTTTCCAGTTCCTTTTTTGATCCTCTCATCACAGCACACGAATTCAACAGTTTTTTCCAAAGTTTTTCATGGTAAGTCCATTGTGTCAAATTTCCACAAGTTTGTCAAAAATAGCCTCAGCAGTTACTTGGGTGTGTAAAAATGCAGTGAGGTGATGGATCACTGCAGAAGAAGAAAAGTGAGACACCAGCACTGCCAAAACACGCTTTTGTGTCTTGCTTTGTGGCCTCATCTGTACATCAAACTGAAAGGCGTTTTCTGCAGTGTGACACTATAATTGAACTGGTTTGTTATTTGGCCTCAGTCCATTTTTCGACCATGTTTCATTTATATCAGTTCACTAGTTGCTGTTTTTTTGAGAAATCTTCCTGATGTCAAACAAGCATACCGGTACACAAGTGAAAAGCATAACCTCGTAGGTGGCATTCTTACATGTTCTTAAAGTTAAAAACATTACCTTACCTTATCTTAAGAAAACACCACAGTGAAACAGAACTCAAGTCTCGGACTCTTGAGGCCCTAGCCAGGGACTACCCAAGCACTACTTGGGTCCAAGTCTACACAGATGGCTCTGTGGATAAAGCTGTAAGAAATGGGGGAGGCGGTGTTTTCATCAAGTTCCCAGATGGCAGTTCCATCAGCAAGTTTGTAGCCACCGGTAGCTTCTCAACTAACTACAGAGCAGAAGCCCTTCTCACTTCTGTACAGATACTAAATGAAAGGGACATCTTACCAACTCACACGGTGTTCCTTACAGATTGTCGAGCCTTCCTTCAAAGCCTCCAGAGGAGAGAAAGAGAGCAGATCCTACAAGAAATCATACAGGAACTGCACACCTTGAGCAGGAAAACAACACCAGTCCTGCAGTGGATTCCCTCCCACTGTGGTATTGCAGGAAATGAAGAGGTGGACAGACTCTCCAAGGCGGGCAGCCAACAAGACCAAATAGCCCATGCTGTATCCTACAGAGAAGCGAAGACCATCATCCGCAGCCATTTCAGGACAGCATGGAGAGAAAGACTACAGGTGGAGGAAGAGAAGGATGACATTCACCATCTTGAGCGTGCCCAACAAGGCGCCATCTTCAGACTAAGAACTGGACATTGTCAGTTGCTCTCCCACCTCTATCGCCTGAACACATCGCACACAGGTAAGTGCCCATGTGACACTGGCCCACAAAACCCATCCCACGTACTTCAGTCCTGTCCCACGTTCGACAGCCTGCGGCGTGAGTTTTGGCCCGGTGCAGTGGAACTCCAAGAAAAGCTGTGGGGAATGGCGGACTCACTCCGATGGACCACTGACTTTGCCCAAGCTACCGGTCTTTCTATCTGACCAGCATGACCAGGGAACGCAGAAGAAGAAGAATCTTAAGAAAACACTTAAGAAGATGACACAAAATGAAATAATGCCAAAAACAAACCATGGCAAGGAAAAGACTTTAGAAGATGATACAGAATGAACTAATTTTAATTTGAAAACAAAGCACTATCAGGAAAAGACTTTAGAAGATATACAGAATGAAATCATGTCAAAAGTGAAGCACAGTGAAGGAAAAGGCCAGTGAGACAGATAATGTTGCTTATAGTTACAGCCCAGCCAACTGCAAAGGGCCATCTCAGGGCTGAAGATTTCAGAAGATCACACAGGATAAAACAATGTTAAAAACAGAGCACTGTCAAGAAAAAAATTCAGAGGTAAGGTAATGTTGCTTATAGCTCAGCCAACTGCAAAGGGCCATATTAGGGCTGTCACCGCATTGAAGTCAACTCACACATAATTCATTCACACAGCCCTTTAAAATACATCTAAAAACACACCCGAAATGTTGTTAAAAATCTTTCCACTGCAAAATCTCAGATCAGATGAAAAATGTTAATCTCTTTCAAAAATTCAAAGATCACATCAGGTGGAACATCTCAGAATAAAGTTTTCATGGAAGCTGCTGTAAAATGTTTGTCTCACATCATGCAAGTCCCAACACTCTAAAAGAACATGTTTCTTTGTGAGTGGTACATGACATGGAATGCACCATGGAGCTTCTTCACTCTTTAAAACGTACAAATGAGTAAAATACGAATGGCTGGTGTGCAGCCAGCATAAAACCGTTTCTTCTTTACAACCACCAGAGGTAGATGAGAGGAACTCTTTTAAGTCTGGATGGATCTGGAAGAGTTTGTTATCTGTCTGTGTATTCCAGTCCTCCTGCCAGGGGTCTCTGACATAATCATTAGCTTTCGGTTTTAGATCTGTGTATGGGATAGATATATTAGACAGTTTCCCTGTTGTGGCATTCTTGGCCAAACGATCAGCCATTTCATTCCCTCCGATGCCAAGATGACCGGGAACCCAAGCAAGAACAATGTTGCGACCTTCCACCTTCAATGAGGTAAAAAGTTTTTTTAAAGTGTAGAAGTTCACGATGATGGAGGTTATGTCCAGCTATCACCTCCAAAGCTGACAGTGAATCAGACAAAAATCAGAAAGTCCTTGTTTGTGGATTGAGAGATCATCTTCAGTGCTAGAACCAGAGCTGTAAGTTCAGCAGAGTAAACAGAAGTATCTGACGGAATATGTTCTAATGGTATTTGAGGGGGAGCACAAGATACTACAGAATGATATAATGTCAAAAACAAAGCATTGTCAGAAAGACTTAAGAGGACGGCAAACAATATCATAATGTCCAAAACAAAGCACTATCAAGAAAACGAGAGACAGAGAGAGACAGAGAGAAAGAGAGGATGTGTGTACCGTAAAATACCGAGTACTAGTCATCTCGTAGTATAAGCCCACCCCCTACTTTGAGGCTAAAACGGTGCGAAGGGTGAAATACCTTGTATAAGCCCACCCCCCACTTTAGCTTTAATTTTTTTTTTTGTTTTTTTTTTGCAACTCTCTCTCTCTCTCTCCCCATCCCTATTTCTCTCTCTCTTTCCCCCTCTCTCTCCTAGAACATTCTCTCTACATGTGTGTGTGCCCAAGAGAGAGTCATCATATTTCCGTAGTGACATCAATACTTTGGACCACCGGAAGTGACCAACAGGCCCTGTTTTCTTTTCAGTTAATGGTTGTTTGTCAGAAATAGGACTATGCCTAGTCGGAAGTCATATTCAGTGGATTTCAAACTTTCTGCCCTCCAGTTCTTATGAAATCACAATGTTTCTTAAACTGCGAAAGAGTTTGGAGTTGATAGAAAACAGGTGCGGTAGTGGAATGAAATGAGGCATGTCTTGATACAGAATCAAACAGGGAAACAAAAGGAGCAGAAGAAGATTCATCCTGGTAAGCGCGTTGCATCACAAGAACTAGATCTGGCTGTGCTTGAATATTTGGATCAAGAACGAGCAGCAGGAAGGGTTGTTCGCAACAAAGACCTCAAAATCAGAGCTTTAGAAATAACAGATAAGCCTTCTTTCTTTTCCCGACACCGTTTCTAACAAGTTGCATGCATGTTCATGTGTGCGTGTGTGTGAGTGTGTGTGTGTGTGTGTGTGTGTGTGTGTGTGTGTGTGTGTGTGTGTGTGTGTGTGTGTGTGCATGTGTAAGTGTGTGTGTGTGGTTTCGTGTGTGTGTGTGTGTGTGTGTGTGGTTATGTGTGTGTTTGTGTGTGTGTGTGGGGGGGGGGAAGGGGGGTGGGGGGAGGGGTGTTTGTGTGTGTGTGTGTGTGTGTGTGTGTGTGTGTAAAAGTTCAGTGGTATTTTTTAAACATCACATATCTTTGCACAGATTGGTAAAGGCACGTGAATCGGATTATGTTGATTCTGCTTTCTTTTGCAGGTGCTTTGCAGCTGGATGGGTTCGTTGCTTCAGACATGTAGGTTCAACGCTGGAGAAGGCGCCATGGCATATCAACACGAAGAAGCACCTGCATCAGCCAGAAGGTGCCAGGGGATTTCCGGGATCTGCTCTTTAATTATCGGCGTGCTGTACTGATGCTACGGAGACGCCGTCACTATCCCTTGAACTGCATCATGAATATGGATCAAATAATGGTGAGATTTGATATGCTACCTCAAAGGACCAATGACAGAAAAGGTTGTCCTCAGGTCAGAACAAAGACAATGAGAGCGGAAAAACTGGGCTTCACTGTAGCCTTGTTTGTTGCAGCAGACAGGACAAAGTTCCCAGCAAAGATCATCTTCAAGGAAAGAAATGGCATGATCCCTCCACGGGTCTATCAACAGCTGCAGGTGCCAGATAACGTCCGAGTTCATGCCACGAGGAATGGGTGGACGACTCAAGAGGCTCTGTTTGTGTGGGTCAGGCGAATCCTGTGCCCAGCAGATGACTGACGATTGTTGGTACTGGATAGCTACCCGGCTCATCGCACCCAAGAAGTGAGGGAAGCCCTACCAGAGTGCAACGTGGATGTGGTGTACATTCCTGGGGGCTGCACCCCTCTCGCCCAACCAGTGGACGTAAGCGTCACAAAGCCTTTCAAAGATGCCATGCGTGACTGCTGGGTCACCTGGATGAGACAAGACCGTCCACTGACAGCCGCGGGCAATCTGAGGCAACCAACTCGACAGGACGTCACCAGCTGGGTGGGCAGAGCCTGGGACAGCGTCAGACCTGACATCATCGTCACTGCCTTCAAGAGATGTGCTATCTCCAGTGCTATGGATGGATCAGAAGATGACCAGACTCTGGAGTGGTTTCCAGAGGACATTGGGGTTCACCTTCCCGCTGCCAACGATGCTCATAACCAGGAGGAGGAAGAGGAGGAAGAAAAGGAAGAGGGGAGAGAAGACGAAGAAGACTTCTTTGGATTTGACTAGGGTCACTGACAATTCATGGAATCTAACTAAAGAAGAAAAGGAGTTAGCTAGATTAGAAAAGTGACTTTAATTATTTTTTTAATGAAGGATAAGTCATTGATTTGCCCATTTTTTTGTTCAGACAATCCCTGAAGAGAAACAGACAAATGATTTTACTTTTTTTATGAAAGATAAATCATTGTTTTTCCCATACAGTATTTTTTGTTCAGTCAACCCTTGAAGAGAAAAGGTCAAGTGACCTTCTTTTTTAAATGAAAGATAAATCACTGATTTTCCCCATATTCTTTTTCAGGCAATCCCTGAAGAGATAACCTTTATAAATTAAAATCATTATACCATTGTGTCTGTCTAGCTCTCTCTATAGCTGTATGCTTGTGTTTGTATGTGTGTGTGTGTGTGTGTGCGCGCGTGCGTGTGCGTGGATGGATTTAGAAAGCATTCTGGAAGTAACATGTTGTATAGTTTCCCTTTTATGGGTAATAAAGTTTCCTGCAGAGGGGTAAATACCGTGTATAAGCCTTAAACTGTGCAAAGGAGGGATGGGCTTATACTCGGTATTCTACAGTATGTATGTGTGTGTGTGCGTGTGTTTGTGCAGGTACAGGTTCAAGTACTTATTTTTAAAGTAAGACAACATTTTCCACATTTACAAAAAAAAAAAGGAAAAAAGAAAAACTTTCAGTGCTTTTAATGCATACTTCTCATGGACTTTTTACCTGCAGTCATGTGTATACCGAACTCGTTAGTCCAGCGCTACTTTATACAGTCTTAGCACAAAAAATACCAACTGGACTTTATCAGTGTATGGGATCAGTGACATCACAGTGTACAGCTATGAAGTGATGAAGAAAACATTTTCATGCAGTGTGATGAAGACATTTTTTTTATGAAGTGAAAAAAATGTTCTCTATGGAATTCTTTTTCATTATAATGAAAGATGCAATGTCATACTTAAGACAATATTTAAGATTTACAAAACAATAAATCATTCAGCTGCACATTTTCTATTGTTCATTTAGTATGAAAGGATATTCCTTTGTCTTTACAAAGATGTATAACAATGTGTGTTTATTGTGTTGTGTTTTCTTCATTCAAAAATACTGTTGCCGACATTAAACTCGGGTAACTCACTAAATCATAAGAACTGGTAAGAGTTAGAAGGACAATACAGAATGAAGCAATTTCAAAAACAAAGCACTATCATATACTAAATTAGCACCAAAAAAAAGATGTCAACGGTCAATACACAATAAAATTATTTCTAAAAAAAAAAAGCACTGTCACAATACTACTCTCTTACCTGATGACACTTCTTGTTTGATGTGGATCTCCCCAGTTCCCAGAGGGGAGTGGTGATGCTCCAAAGACAGGAAACTAGGGTGCAGGCTGCTTCCAATCCCCTCTGGGGTGGTGGAGGTGGGTGCCTGCAGATGCACGCCACCACCACTCATGAGGGAATGGCCAGGCATGCTAGAGACTGCTCCCACTCTGTCAGGGCCAGCCCGGCTCCCTCCTGGGCTGGCCCCTGAGGGGCCTGGAGTGGTGCTGGATGCCTGACGACCACCCTGTCCCTGACCGCTGTCCCCACTGTGGCCCTTGGTGTCAGATGATTCTCTGCACACACACACACATGCAGCAATGGTTTATTTCCTTGCTTTGTCTTCCAACAAGGAGTTGTGTGTGTGTGTGTGTGTGTGTGTGTGTGTGTGTGTGTGTGTGTGTGTGTGTGTGTGTGTGTGAAACAAATGATATATACAAACATATACTCAAAGCAGTAAATGAATCAAACAGTGATATGAAAAGATCAAAAGAAAAGGGAAAAAAGAATATCCTTGAAGAAAAAGTACAAATTATACGCAATCCGCCTATTACATTTAACTATCTCAATGCCTTTGACACAGTCAGTAGGGAGGGGCTTTGGAGGATTATGGCGAAGTACGGATGCCCCAGAAAGTTCATTGCCATCGTACGCCAACTTCACGACAGCATGCTGGCCAGAGTCCAAGACAATGGCGAGACATCGGAACCATTCCCAGTCTCAAATGAAGTGAAGCAGGGTTGTGTTCTTGCTCCAACCTTGTTCAACCTTATGTTCTCAGCTATGTTGACTGACGCATTCAGTGACGCGGAGACAGGCATCGTCATCAAGTACTGCACAGATGGATCAGTCTTCAATCTCAGGAGCCTTCCAGTGAAAACCAAGGTCTCGACAGACACTGTCAATGACTTCCTCTTCGCGGACGACTGTGCCCTCGACGCTGTCTCAGAAGCCACAATGCATCACAGTGTTGACATTCTCTGCTGCTTGCAACAACTTCAGCTTGACAATCGGTACGAAAAAGACTGAAGTGATGCACCAGCCAGCCCCGGGAAAGCCATACGTTGAGCCAGTCATCACCATCACTGGACAGCAACTGAACGCGGTGGACAAGTTCACCTGCCTAGGCAGCACTCTGTCCAGAAACATTGTCATCGACAATAGGGTGAATGCCCAGCTTGCCAAAGCTAGTGCCGCTTTTGGCAGATTCCACAAGAACGTATAGAACAGGAGAGGCATCATCCTAGAGACCAAGATCATGATGTATAGGGCCATAGTCCTCACCACACTGCTCTATGGCTGTGAAACATGGACGGTTTACCAGCGTCACGCCAGGAAACTGAACCATTTCCACAACACCTGCCTCAGAAGACTCATGGGCATTAAGTGGCAAGACAAAGATTCCGGACACTGAAGTCCTCACTGGTGCTGACCTGCCGAGCATCTTCACCATCCTGATGCAGTCACAGCTTCGCTGGGCAGATCACATAGTTCGCATGCCAAACCATCGGCTCCAAAGAAACTATTGTTTGGCGAACTACAAGAAGGCAAACACTCTCATGAAGCCAGAAAAAGCGTTTCAAAGACAGCCTCAAATCTTCCCTGAATGCCTTCAACATCAGCCACACAACACGGGAGCAGACTGCCCAGGACAGAGATGGGTGGCGATCAGTTGTCCGCATAGGTGCAGAGACCTGTGAAGGCAACAGAATTGCTGCAGCTGAGCAGCACAGGATGCTCAGGAAGACCAGTGTGAACAGATCTCCAACTGCTGCCACCATCCCCTGTTCGTACTGTGATAGGTCTTTCCGGGCAAACATTGGTCTGACCAGCCATCTACGCACTCACCCCCGATCCCAAGATGACAAGATGGTCTTCGTCGTCCCAACGGACAAACAAAACAAAAACAACACACACACACACACACACACACACACACACACACACACACACATATATATATGTATATTATTCTGGCTGGTTGAGATCTCACACATTTACTGAAAATCAAAGGGCAAGCATGAGGACTCATCAAGCCAGATTCACTCATTCTTAAACTACAAACCTGGTTCTGTAATGTCTATAGAAATCTTGGTCCCTGCGACTGACCCATAAAGAATCAAAGCTTCCACGTGGTCAAGCAACAACTGGTCTGCCTTCCTACTGGATGAGTGGACCAGTCACCAGCACCAGAGAGAGATGCACACACCTCTCCCACTAAAAAGCTAAGTGTCGGAGAACACCCTGGACACTAATTCAAGTTACCTAAACATTCCCTACGTTTGTGATGTGAAGAAGTGAGGAGAAGCTAGCCTAACCACATTCCATTTCAACTGAATCCCTCACTCTAGCATACACAAGTAAAATTGGTGTGTGAAATTACTTTGTCAGTTATCTGCTGTTCATACATTGCTTCATGTCTGAACTTATTTCTAATTCTATCAGTCACTCAGAGCACAAGCCCTTTAAAGCGCCTAAGATTAATTATTCCTGAGCTATTCTTGAGTAATTTCAACAATTCAGAGAAAAATAAAAATTTCTTTTGATTGAAAAGTTGCCTCCTTCACCACTAGTATGAGATAGGGTGGTGGTGAAATTTTTATATACAAACTACTCTACAATTCTAATAAAGAAAACACCGAGTCCTTCCCCTTGAGGACCACACCTGCCACCTCTACAGGTCACAGGAAGACACAGAAAGAAAGGGCCATAAATATGCAAATACTGTTCTTGCCATTGAATGTTTAGATTTCTGACAAATTAGTTGTTGAGAAATGAAATGTGAGACTATCATGAACATATTGCAGCTCTGAAGTAGGTGTGTTTGTGCTGATCCAGATCAAAGAGTAACTTGCAAGTTAATGCACTATGACAAATAGAACATGTGACTACCATGTGTGTATAGCAAGCACTGAACCACTGTTCAAGCACCATCATGTTAACAATATATACTTATATGTTAAAAATTTTTAATCATGTCATTGTTGTAACAATGCATGCAAATATTCAAGTACATTATTCATAAAGAAAACAAATGATCAAAGTGCTTGTGTTCACAGAACAGACAAGCTTATTTTAGTAACATGGCTTAGCCATGGACATGTTGGTGACCCTCTTAGTATGGATACTGAAACAACTATTTCCACTGCATACCTGTCAATGGAGCCAAATCTCTCACAAAGGGGTTTTGAGCGCTTTAAACGACAAGAATTTAGAGCATGGTGGAGAGTGGGTAATTGTTCCAATAGCTGCACTGATCTTCAAGCCCTGTGAAGGACGTCACAGTAGTCATCGAAGGCGGTGAGGATCCCTGAGTTCGAAACTTTCTCTTATAATGAAATGAAGACAAATTATCCACTCAGACCTCGAAGCATCAACTGTGGTGCCCTGGGCTTAGCTGAAGTTGCTGTGTAAACAGACCAGCCTCATTCACTTTAAGAAGAAAAGGCATCTTTTGCTTATTCTGCTGGTATTGTTCTTCAGCACTGTGTTGATGCTATTGTCATGCTGGTTGGATTGCGTATGGACTTTGTCGTAACTTTCTATAATTACTGTGCAAAAGTGACCCCAAAAGTCACTGGGAAATTTTTTATGTCCATTCGGTAATATGTGGTTGTTTGCTAAGCTATCATGTAGAAATATGTGTAAATGCTGATGTGTGGAAGAATGCAGTTAGAGAGGAATTCACTGTGGATATGAACATGGTGGCAGAGAGGCAATGTGGATAAGGGCATGGCCCAATATAAACTGGACAGAGAATGAGAAGGGAGAGAAGAACAACATGACACAAAAGAGAGAAAATGAGCAGCACAGACTAGGGTTTGAAAGAACATAGTCTGGGTAACTGAAGTGGAAGCAATATCTTTAATGCAGGGGTAGACCTCAAAGACAAACCAAGAAACAAACACTAAGTCCAAAACCCAGAAGTGGATCAAGAAGAAAAGAAGAATTAAGAAACAAGCACTAAGTCTAACACCCAGAGGTGGGTGAAGAAGAATAAAATAGGAAGACTTCTACGTTGAAGAGTCCCAAAGGATGACCATGGAAACCCACCAAATAACCCAAGGTGTCACCATCATCTGGTACTGAAGCATTTTGCAGTGACTTGTTTGAGAATTGTGGTATGGTGTGCAAGTGTGTATTTGGGTGAAAACCTGGCCAGGTAAGAAGCAATTGTAGCATACAATCCGGGATTATAAAGTGTTGATCTTTTGTCATTGTAGTATATATTTTTGTGCATTTGGATTTTTCAAGCGTAAATATAAACAGAGCAGAAACTATATTTCTTGTTCTCAGACTTTCAGAAGAGAAGCGAATGCATGACTCCACATTCCCATTGAGCATGGAATGTTTGGTGGGTGCATGAGTACACATATGCCTGTATGAGTGAAAAGACAACCTTGGTGTGTTAAGCCTTATACATCACACTTTGTTCACGTAAGCACTACCGTCACAGCTTCCCCTGTCTTGGAGAGCACCACATAGCGAACAGCATGACTGTAACTTTAAGCTTCAGTGAAAAAGAAACATCATGATGCTGAAATATGTCTGCTCATTATTTCTATTTTCATTTCTTTTTTCCCCCAAGTTCCTCATTTTAGTTTTAACATCATGCCTGCTGCACAAAGTAAAAGTTCAAAAACATCAAAATGTTAAAAATGTTCAATGTCAAATATAGTTATCCCATTTTTTCCAAACAACTGTGACAGCCCACCAACTACAACTACACTATCTCTGTAAGATTTTACACTATCCCTTCTCTGAACTGCCCTTACCACCCTGACATATTTTTTTATAGCCTTTTTATTTTTGTGTTTCAGTCCTGGTGCAAAGTTGTCCATACAACCTTTTTTTTCTTTGGCATGCACATTTAGAAAGAAAGAGGAGCACCCACTGCCAACTGGGACAACAGAATCATAGGGACTTGTGGAAGTGAACTGCAAAGTATGCAATTTAGACTCGTTGGCAATACTTGACTCGCCCCTTTCCAAGTTGTCTTTCATCACATTACACTCCTCTGCACTTTCCCTCCTCCCTATCCCCTCCCTCTCTCCTTTTCTTGTTAGCTCCCTACTGTGTAAAGCTTGCATGTGTCAGGTGCATGCATACTCAAAATTCAACAACTGGTCAGTCACTTGGTTCACTCTTATCAGCATATCCAAGTATTTACTGTGTCATGGTGTTTTTCAATTGCACACCAATGCAGGGCAAAATCTGGGTAGCTGTTAAGGGGATAGTGAGAAGCTGAGGGAGGAGGAAAGGAATGGGGGTGGGGGGTAAATTTGGCACCTAGGATCCAGGTGGATGCGAGAAACCAGAAGTGATCCAAAGGTGGAGCCCTAAAATTAACAATGAAGCCCTATCCTGAAAGATAAAATCTAATACACAAGGCCTAGATAAATCAAAAATAAACAGAGGGGGAGGGAGGAGCACCAGTGCCCATCCTCTTCCTTTAGTCCTTCCTGCAAGGGATGTCCAAGGTCATAAATTATAATGTACATGCATCTTAAGTAAACATACTTCTTCACTATTTTTTCCCCATCCTTGTGTAACACTGCTAACATTTATTAGAATATCAAAAAGAAACAAAACAAACTTTAAAACCTTATGTCAGCATTCACTTTATTGATTTTTTTGCTTGCAGTGATGTTTACACTAAATTACATATACCCCATTCATAATATTTGAAAACATAATTAAAAGCACATGCAGTGTGCTCTGCCCTGTCTCACCAAATCTTGTGTTGAGTACATAATAAAATATCACACGAGTTCAAAACCTTTCTCCCAGCGCACCCCCCACCCCAAGATATGAATTTACACAGTACCACACAAAAGTAAATCAGAATCCCATGTGGTTAGACTGAATGTTTCATTGTAACTAATGGCCGTACGGACGTCTCTGCAAATACTGAGAAACGCATAAAACACACAAAGACAAATGACAGACTTGGAATGATGGGTGCCATGCGCATGTAACAACAGCAACAAAATCAAGCTGGCTGCCAACAGTCTGGCCTCCGCCACGGATAAAGCTTGAATTTAATCGTAGTCACTGACAAAATACAAACTACTTTATCAACACACACACAGAGTTGGTCTAGTCTCACTCTGTATATAATTTACACAAAGTAGACGCGGTTCTAGAGTCCACGCTATTTAAATCAGTAAAGAAATATGCAACATTTCTGTCGGCTCGCCATTTCAAGACGACCAGGCCCAAGCTGGTAAAGTGCACAACATTGCACTGCACTGCATTGCGCATACAACCTACTCTCTTGATCACTCCCCGCGCAACGGCCAGACTGGCTCAAAAACATTTTTTTTTCTTCTTCTTCTTTTTTTTTCTAAATCACACCTCTGCTCTACCCGAAACGCGCCTACTCACTGCTGCTAGCATTTTTCGTCTGAGACCAGAAATATGTTCAGCAAGTGGCACAAACTAGCCAATTTACTGACCTATATTCATGTCCCACTAGCCTTTGGCTGACACCATGAAGCATGTCTGCTGTTGCGAGCCGCCATTCTAACGGGGGCACATTACGTAACGCTGCAACTCGCCGCTCAGCCCACTAGGCCTAGGCTACACAGTCGATTGCGAGACACTGGCACAGTCCGCCGAACTTCTCCCTGCACATCGTGTGTCGGCAGCTGTCTGTGCTGAAGGCGGGAACACCGATCGGGAGACAAGTACACTGCAACATACTTTTCGACTGGTGAGAAACGAAGTTCCCCGACACAGGTGTGAGCACAGGCCGGTCTACCTGCTTAGCTGTTTTCTTTGAACATCATTGATCAATGGCGTCTACTGAACTAGTTCAACTGACGCCAGTGGTCGTGCGTTTTGGTATTAGGCCAGTGTGGTTTACATCAAAAGATAATATGTTTACAAAAAGCTGTGCAATTGGAGCCGGTGTCCCAACCCACGCTCATGCTGTTTCCTCCGAACGGCATGGGGTAGCTCATACTGCCCGGGGTTTACAGTTTCAAAGAGCCTACTGCCCGTGGTAAGACAATTTCGGCTGGCTCAAGTCGTCCCCCGCAATCCTGATTGTCCTCTCTACAAACCATTTGGGCAGCCAACGGCACCCAACCTTCCCCCGTGACCTGCCCAAAGTGTTCCCCCTCATGCCCCCTCCCTCTATGCCATCTATCCGTTCTCAGAAATTACATTCAATATACACGAGTACACACACATACACACACACAATGCTGACCTTTTTCAATAATGCGAGTGCACTCTTGAGAAGCTAACGGTACGCAGCTGTGGAACCGAGAACACGACCGACTTGTATCAGTGATACTGACGCTGATCGAAAATATTTGCGCGCGCGCGCGCTCGTGTGTGTGTGTGTGTGTGTGTGTGTGTGTGTGTGTGTGTGTGTGTGTGTGTGTGTGTGTGTGATGTTTGCGCATGTATGTATCTATATGAGTAAGGAGACGTGTCAGTATACTTGTGTGTACGTGTACAAGCGCGTGATTGCAATCGATCATGAATGTTCACGTGTGTGTGTGTGTGTGTGTGTGTGTGTGTGTGTGTGTGTGTGTGTGTGTGGAAAACGTATAAAATTTGCGCATGTGTGTATCTGTGTGAGTATGTGAGTAAGGAGACGTGTCGGTGTATCTGCATATACATTGCACAAGCGCTTGCATGCAATGCTCATGAATGTGCACGTGTGTGTGTGTGTGTGTGTGTGTGGTGTGTGTGTGCGTGTGCGTGCGTGCGTGTGTGCGTGCGTGCGTGCGTGCGTGCGTGCGTGCGTGTGTGTGTGTGTGTGTGTGGTCAGTGATTCCTTTGGCTCTTCTGACGTGGTGGTCAACACTTGGATGCTCGTGGGTTGTTATCGTTTCACGCTTCTAGACCTGTATAGCCAAGCTGCTGACTGGCCTAAGCACAACGTGGTAGGAGTTGATGCCCCTGGTAGGGCTTTCAATGTCAGTCATGCAAAGTGTGAAAGCCCTGACACAGTGTAACCCGCCTTTTATGGAACCCGCCTTTCCCCTGTTTTATCTTCTGCCTTTCTTTTATGGAACTTATCTATCTTCTTCTACCCAATCTTCTTTTCCATATTCTTTTCCCGGGATCTTCTTCAGATCCGCCGTGTTTGCGGTGCGGTGCAACCTGTGATCTTGGTGATTGAGACGGCAAGGTGCTGTCAACACATCTCCTTCGCTCGGACCTCTCTTATACAGGAGGTACACACTGGCCCAAGAGTATCAACTGGCTACCCCTGAGTGGGGCTGGATCAAGACATGCATTTCTATGACTGGCCAAGGTAACTCCTGTAGTGCTCCGCTCTCTGTCCCTGATCGGGGGGATTGGGCTGGAAGGGTCAACATAAAGGTCTACTGGCCCTGGGCCTCTAATTGGACTCCATGGTGAGCAGGTAACAGAGGCATGAAGTTCAAATGAAGACAACATGGCTTTTTCACTGAAAACTACCCCCCCCCCCCTTCTCTCCCCCTCCCTCCCACACACAAACGGAACGAACAGATACCTAAACCATTCCAGGATTCCGATGTCGAAAGTGACTCTCACACAGAAGCAGAAAAAAGACAGGTTTCGGAGGTTCCCGGTTAGTGGTGGAAGGAACTGAAGAAGAAAAACCTTTATCTGCGCTAAGTCCTTTTACGATCCAAAAGGTTCCATGGTACTGCAGGCGACCTTAAATCGGTTAAAAGGATTCGAAATGGTTCTTTCTACATCGAAACCGCTGGCCAAAACGCCATTCAGAACAGCAGAACAGCTCCGATGTGCTACAAAGGGGGTTGACTGGGGGATCGCTGTATCTTCACACAAGCAGCAGAACTGATCCAAATGAGTCATCAGGAGTCCTGACCTCAAAGGCGTTTCGGAAGAAGAGATCAAAAGCGAATTAGGACCACAGGGAGTGACCGACGTTCACCCTGTGACCATTCGCAATGGGTCGGATCTGGCATTTTCAATGCTATCACTGCCACAGACAATCATGGCTACTTCAAAATCAGAGTTGATCGTTGTGTCTAATCTCCGATCAGGTGCTTTCGCTGTCAGAAATTTGGCAATGTTTGCAACAGATGCTCGGTTGAGGTGATTTCTGATAAGTGCTGCAAAGCCAAGGACCAGCCCCTTGTGCAAACAGCGGAAGCAGACACCTCTTTTCCTCATGGGACTGCCCTAAGTGGCAACTATAAAAGTCAATTCAAAATGTCAAAACTGGAAAGAAAAATCCATTTAAAGAAGCAAGGAAAATGGTTGTTGGAAGTCAACACATGCTCAATATTTTGTACTCTTCAGCTGTCAAGAAGAGGTCTATTGTCAGACCTGTTCTTCCTGCCACGCAAGTCTGTACAAAAGAAAGATTTTGTCTCGGGCGGAGGCATTAAACCGAGCAGTACATCTGTTCAGCGCACCAATGGCGGAGGCGCTGAAACCGCCACCTCCCAGACCGTCCAGCAGTCCAAACCCTCTGCTCCTCGGCGTTCCAGGACACCTCCACTTGATCCTTTGAGTTCAAATCCCAGACGAGAAGAAGTCGAGAAGGTCGAGATGGCCCATAAGTCTCCACCCTCTTCTACATGGTCTCAAACTGCTGGCAGATCGGCCGGTGGGACAGTAGACCCTATGAAAGAAGCAGGAATAAACATATGAAATTACAGATTCCGGAAAAGGACGCGAAGATGTCTACTACTGTCACATCAATGGGATGATGCCTTGTTCCATTGGAATATTCGGAATCTCAATTCAAATTTCGTGGAGCTGCAACTCCTTTGTCAACTACTGAAGCGTGTGGTGACTGTTCCCCAAAAGACGCAGATTCAAAGCTAAAAATCTTTTACCCTTCATGGCTTCAAGGTATTATCGAAAACAGCACAACCCACTGCAGATGGAGAAATGGTAGGAGTCTCGTTACTCATCCACGAATCTCTTTTGTTCAGCCGTATTCATTTAAATACTTCTCTTCGGGCTTTAACTGCAAGATCCACTTTGCATAACATGTTAACAGTGTGTTCCTTATACTTACTTCCATCTGTGTCTGTCAGTCGACAAGAACTGCTCAGCGTGATTGAGGAACTTCCATGACCCTTTTTTTTTTTTTTTTTTTTTTCCGTTGGATGCTTTTAACGGGCACAGTCCTTTTTCGGGCAGTGTGCTTCGTCCAGAAGTCTCCTTCTTGAAGCTGTCTTTTCAGAGCTGGGTCTCTGATGTCTGAATGATGAGTCTCCAACATTCCCCAGTCATTCATTCCACAGGTACATTTTCATCTTTAGATTTGTCGATAAGTGATCCCTCACTGGTCCTGGACTAACACAATGATGGTGTGCTCATGACAATCTAACTGGATGCGACATTTCCCAGTTGTATTGCAATGCAAAATTACAGAAAGGTGGACTTTTTCGGAACACCTCAAAACACAACGGTTATAATATATATATTAAAAAAAGGCAAAATAAAAACAAGTGTCAGTTTAAAATTACAAAATTTGTTGTCTTCGTGTTCTTTACACGTAAACATAAAGGTTTTCAAAAGAAAGGTATAATATAAATTTTCAGTCAAAAAAAAAACAAAAAACAAAAAAAACACCCAAAAATAACCCACACACATACAAAGTTGGCTGGCTACCTGTATTTTACACATAAACACAAATGCATATTCAGAATCATGTACGCGCGCGCGCGCGCGCGCACACACACACACACACACACACACACACACACACACACACACACATGCCACGCGCACGCATGCACATTCGAGTTGCGGCTCCACAAATCCACAGATCGGATGCCATATATGTCTATACCAAGCAAACAGCACTGGCAGGCCTTACAACGTCATCTTACTCGACTGCCAATGGCATTTGTTACATTCTGAGACAATACTGCGCAGTGTCATTCTTCTTCCCCGACAGAAAGTAACATTCTACAACGTTTCGGCAGGTCCCGTCACGTCCTCCTCGTCTTCCCTTCTAACCTATGAGAACTTTTCCTTCATGTACGTTGGCATGTTGTCAATGACCACTGCAAACTAGAGTTCGTTCAAGTAGTTGAGACATGCAACGCTAACAATGAAAGCACTAACAACATTTCAAATTCAAGTATTTGACATACACATACAAACAAGTAGGAAAAGCGGTCCACTGACCTGTAAACTTCAAAGTCTCATAAAGCCAAGAGTCAAAGCAGAAGAAAGTCCAGTATTTGACTCGAACATATAAACAAGTAGAAAATGTGGTCCACCAATCTGTAAACTTCAGTCTCGTAAAGTCGAGAGTCAAAGCAGAAGACAGTTTGGGACATTTGCTGCA